>OY725327.1:30107236-30777847 GCA_963242795.1 Inga leiocalycina
TTTATTGATCAATTACACTTAAATTCATTAAATTACGCTCAAATATCATCCAAAAAATCATCATATAAGTTAAATAAATATGTAAATATTTTACTTATCAGTTATCTATGATGCTTTTCCCATGGATAAAACTTGATTGAGTTGGGAGGATTAGCAGAGGCATTATCTGCTTTAGGCTTTTGGCAATGATTTTTGTGTCTAGCTTCTATGAGACAGAGCATAAGCTTATGGGTCTAAATTCCTTAATAGTGATAGGGTGGTTAACTTTAGGAATAAGTGTGATGAGGGTTCTATTCAGATTTACATCCAAGAAGTCCCCATTGAAAATGGATTGCACCATGTTAAAGAGAGAAAGGCTACAATTTCCTGTTGACTTTGGAAAAAGAAAGCATGGAGGCTATCGGGTCTAGGAGCTTTTAGGGGTTTCATGTCAAATGAAGCCACCCTAACCTCTCTGAGCAGCTATCAGTTTTTAATAATTCAAGAGAGTTAGTTGAGAGTAGCGGAAACATACCTCAACAATTGTAAAGGGGTGGTGCACTTAGAGGAGACATGTATAGGTCTCGGAAGAAAGCTCTAACCTTGGATTCAAGTTCATAGTAGAAACCTAATCACCATTGGCATTTTTAAGCTTTTTAATCTGATTTCTGCATCTTCGGATTTTGGCTTTGGTATGATAGTTGGCGGTGTTCCAATCACTGTGATTTTTATCCAGTCGGTTCGAGATTTTTGAAGTCAGATCAATTGTAATCTCTAGCATACATCCTCGTATTCTGCTTATAACTCTTGATCAAGGTTGTTTAAGAATGAAGACATCGATTTATCTTTGAGGGCCTTTTGTATCCCGAAAAGTCTAGCCATGCCTTGAACTTTTTTTGCTCCTATCAGTCCAAAGACTTCTTTACTCTAGGTTACTATCTCACCCATGAAGTCTTCAATGATGGAGGATAGGGATATTCAGGTATCCTAAATTCTACACACGATATTCGAGAATGGTGGATGAGTAAGCTAAGTAGCTAAAAATTTGGGGTGGGGGAACCTTTCTTGGATATTGAACTTGGGTGAAGCCCAAAGTGAGTTTTAAAGGCATGTGGTCTGAGTGAATTTCTTGGAGATACACAACACTACTATCAGCAAATGAGGAGGACCACAAACTGTTGATGAGCACTGTAACCCCCTTCATACTCAAGGCTGAGATTAGTTCGTAAAAAACGTAATTAAGTTTGAATTAGAGACTATGTATGATTTGAGACTTATTCAAAATGAAACTTCCCAAAATCAGGGTTTTCAAAAAATTTTACAACACTTATTTCACAATAGTCTCATACTCACCTTTCAAACATAAATGGCCTGTATAGGTTAATTTCATTCATACATATCAGAGTACAGCATAATTTCTTGACACACTCAGGTTTCATTGACTAATTAAGGATCTACAAGGTACAATTACCCATAGAGTTTCCCATAACAAGGGGATTACACAAATACTATCCAATATGTACATATAATTCCCAACAAAATATATCCAAATGATTTACAAAATGATAACCAATTTTCTAAAATAAAACTCCTAGCCAGGAGCTTTATCCACTCTTCATTGGCCGCTTTCCTTTGGTTCCTTCAGCCCTGTCTAAAATTGGTGTTTTTGGGAGAGTGAGATTCTAAATAATCCCCATAGTAACAAATCACTCATAGTATGCACAACAATAAGGCATGAAAGCAAATCATCACACACACATGGCAACTATAACGGCAGTTACATTGACAAGGGCAGGTATGATTCATGTCACCCTTACATTTGCTCACGTTGAGTTGCTCATGCTGTATTACACCACAACAGTCCACACAATATATTTCACCACAGCTGGGATTCATATAAAGCATTTCATACACAAGCTATGCAAGCAAGATATATGCACACAGGCCACGGCTGGATTCACAACACGCTGCCCCACAGGTCGGATTCACAAAGATCCATGTCAATTACAACGATAGTTCAACGGCTGAGCTAGAGATGACCAACGTCAATCCCTAAACTGCTCACATTGTAATGGACCATGGCACATACAATTCACAAACTCAATGACAAGTCATACATACCAAAACATCATACACAACATGAGGGAAGAGTCACTACCTTGATCCTTCCGTGCGTGTCCTGGCACCGGTCTCTCCCGAGTAGGGCAAATTTCATATCCTAATTCATAATTAGAGAAGAAGTGTCAATTCTCTATTCCAATTCTTAATGACTTCTTAACACTTAGTTTGGTTATCATTATTGCTCTTTTAGTACCTATGAATAACTTTATCAATAGCTCTAAAGGGTTGGAAGATTATCCCTAAAGATCCCCTTTTTTGAAAGCACACAACTACAATTTTTCACTAAGACACTCGAGTGAAGATGGCCTCACTCGAGTGATATTATATGGATACTCGAGTGAAGGAGACTTCACTCGAGTGATGGTATGGTCTACACTCGGGTACTAGAGAACGAACAACATTGAGTGAATACCGAGAGCACAAGAAACTTTTCAGAGACAAGAACACTCGAGCACAGAAAGCAATACTCGAGTGATAGCTAAATGCTTACTCGAGCACTAGGAAGTGAAGCTCAGAAAGTGAAGACCCGAGAGCACAAAAGTTCTCAAAGATCAGGAGCACTCGAGTGGAACACAAAGCACTCAAGTGATGGCTTAACACTCGCAAGTGTTAAGGTATACTCTTGCCTTTATCCATGGAAGTGCAACAGAAACTAGAAGCACACTAACGTACTCGAGTGAACTCACCCTTACCTGAGTGATGTTCATCCCTCACTCGAGTGATTTTATCAGAACCCAGAAAATGTTGCAAAACTGACCACATTTCTTAACACTTGCCCAATTGATTCCAATGGACCCAAAACTTCTACCAAAGCTACTCCCACATAAAATCATCCAAGGAATTCAATGGAATCATCAGAATTATCCAATTCCTACTCTATTATCATTATTTGGTTTTGGGCAACACAAATCACTGATTTTCCAAAATTACTAAACTCAATCATTCAATTCCCAATCAATCCTATCTATCCATATACATTCCCAACATACCATTACTATGCCAAAAACATGCCCAAAGCCCAGTGGTCCTCATTTTCGGATTAAAGGCCAAAATTTCTAGAAATTTCAAACTAAACCATTTGTCATAAAACTTAAATAGATAGATTAGTCTTACTTACCTCTTTCACTTTGCCAAAAAGATTTTTTGATTCACCAACCTCCAAAATTTCTTGTGGGTACAAATAAACACCAATAGGCACACTATAAACATCAAAATGATGCTCTCACTCAAAGGATCAACATTAATGAAGTGAGTTTGAGCAATAGAGTCCATTTGCTTACCTTAATCACAAGCTCTTTCTTCCTCTTACTTGGCAACTATGGCAGACGAAATGAGGGAAGGAAAGAGAGAGAGAAAAGTGAGGAAGAAGAAGCAATCATCATTTTCCCTTAACCAAGTTGCCACAGCCAAAAAAGAGGGAGGAGAGGAGAGAGAAAATGAATAAAATACACTTATTTGACTTTCACACACACACACACACTCTCTCTCTCTTCTTCTCCTCTTGACACATGTCTACCTCTTATTGGGTCTCGTAAAGGTAAACATCCAATAAACTACTTTAATCCCTCCATTAGCCATTTTACTCACATATCTCATTTTTCTCTTAGCTAGTAATTAATTTTCCCTTAATCACTAACTTATAGCCAATAATTCCATTCTTTCAATTTTCCACCACTTATGGCATATTAATCAAAATTGCCACAAAACACTTAATAATTCCTATTTAAATTCATAAATATCCATAATAATTTTCATTAGCCCTTAATCAAAAATTTGGGGCATTACAAGCACCCTGTCGAGCCTTGCTAGTGATAGGCCTCGACACCACGTGAATTGCAGCCAGAGGAGCCATATACCACCAGAGTATTTGCAAGCTTCTATTCGGCAAGAGCTGGGCAAACCAATTTTCTTGATCACTTTGTCAGTTGTTGTACCAAAAAAATCTAGCCTTTACGAGTACTAAGACATCAGGCTTAAAGTCCTTGAGGAAGGATTTTAGCACAGAGTAGAATTTACTTTGTATTGTGTAACATCTCAAATTTTATATTAACCAAAAATATATTGTAATTAATTGAGAAATTCAATAAAATGGTGAATATTCATGAAATTTGGATCTTATGAATTTTGAAATATTCATATTCATAAGGAAATGGGCAAATTAATTCAAGAAAAAAGAATTAAATTACAAAGGTGATAGCAAAATCATAGTTTTGCCAATTTAGCTCAAGATTAATTATTTTCCAATTAATTGGAGTTAATCTCAATTAATCAAGGAAAATAAAAGAAAATGTATAAGTTGAATATTCTTAATGGAATAAATCAAGAATTGTAAAATTAGAAGGACTTGGGCATACATCAATTAGGGAAATTATGGGATTAGTGAAACACATTTTTCTTCCCTTCTCCTCCATATTTTCATCCAAACACCTAAGAATAAGGGGAATAATTTAATTTCATGGACACATGTCCAAAAAGCTACATGAAGAGAGAAATGATGATTAATTCCCAAGAAGTACAAGTCAAATGCTACATGAATATTTCAATGATGACAAAGATGGGGTGTACACAACATGGAAATATGGTGAAGTGCATGATAGGAATAACTTGAGTCAAGGAAGGGGTGAGATTGAGTGTTAGTTTGGTTAATTAGAGAGAAAATTGGTTGGGTTAAATCAAGGGAGAGAGGGGACGGTTTTTGTAGCAAGACAAGGGGAAAATCTAGTCCAATTCCAATTGAAGTCAATGATGAAGGAGGTATGGCATAAAGTGGAGAGGTATGGTGAAAGCATTGAGGGAGGTATGGTGCAAGCCAAGTGTTGCCATCTCTACCTTAGATGAGATCAATGGTTTGGAATCAATGGAGCATTTGTAAGAAGGCTTTCTCTTCCCTTCCCTTCATGCATTTTCATTCAACATAGAGAGAGAAAGAGAGAGTTTGGAGAAACTTTGAAGAGTTAGAGGGAAGAGGAAGAAGAAATCTTAAGGTAAGAGTTGATTCTTAAGCTTTTCTTGTAACATTTCCTTAGATACTTCTCTAAACCTTGTTTCTTCATGAATCTATGATCTTGAAGACTCATTCTTAGCTCAAGGAAAAGAGAGAGAGGATGCATATAGAGAGAGAAACCAAGAAGCCTAAGAGGTAACTACGCCAAACTCAAATCTATACTTGTATAAAGTTGGTTTTGAAGTTTGTTGTTAGTTTGGTAATTTTTGGTTGATTTGAAAAATTGGAAAAGCTATAACCCTAAGGGGTTATGCTGCTCAAATTTCTTTGAATCATGGTTAAGAAGTGTTTAAATGAATTAATAAGGGATTAGAGGTGGAAAAGTACAAGTTTTGGAAGCTAAAACACAAAATTACATTTTTCCATTTTTCTTGAAATATTTTGGCCAGCACTGTTTCAAGGGGTAGGAGTTGGATTTTCATAAAATAAATGGTTCCATTAGATTCAGTGGGCAAACATAGGTAGGGTTACAGTTGGATACTTTTTCAGAAGAGGTCGAAAAAGCATAATTACGAAAACGCCCATAAAACCCTAAATCAGGGCTGTCAAGGGTATTTTTGTAATTTGACAGTGAATTTGGTAATTTTGAGCTCCGAAATGGATTCTTTAGGTGAAAATACGTCAGAGTAGCCCTAGTCAAAATTTTGGGAAAACTCGCCACCGGGCCGAGTATGGCGGGGCAAGGCTGGGGTCCCGGGGGCA
The DNA here is from genome assembly GCA_963242795.1 of Inga leiocalycina. Taxonomy (NCBI): domain Eukaryota; kingdom Viridiplantae; phylum Streptophyta; class Magnoliopsida; order Fabales; family Fabaceae; genus Inga; species Inga leiocalycina. The sequence continues at coordinate 30,113,043 of OY725327.1, forward strand.
TTTTGGAAAATTTTCTCCATAGACTAATATAACTACGAGAAACTCTATGAAAGAGTCTAAAATGATACTTGGATAGGTTACGACCTATTTCTTGTACATTTAATATTTTAGGACCTAGTCGGAGGCCGGACACGACACGTTTTACGAGACACATCTAAAAGGGATCTATAAAGCTTTGAGGTAGGGACATTATCCTTCATACATCATGCCATAGTTATATGATTGTGTGGATGCCATTGTTGTAAATGTACTTTATTAATCAACATGATTTACCCAGAGAGGGGCCAGAAGTGTCAGAGGCACTTACATTGGAGTTGGTGAGAACCCAACCGGTGCAGATTAGTGGGGTTGGGCCCTATTCATGTATACATGCAGATGATATATTTATATTGTTCATTAATTGGTGCAAACATGGCGCATATCATATTTATTTTTCACATTTTCTATGAATGATAGCATGTCTCTATGGGATTCTTCGGAATCTTACCCTATTTGTAAATAAACATCTCAGTGGGTGCCAATGGATTGAAAGGCAAAGGAGTAGACGCTGAGAATTAATTGGCACATGTCTCGAGGTGAGGACAAGATAGTGGTTATAATTAGTTTATGTTTAGATATTTTGGGAAATTCTGTAAATATTAAAGTTTTAGCTGTATTTTGTTGATGAACAATGTTGGGTTTGTAAACGAATATTTTTATCAGTATAATTTTACTTTTCTGTATTCCCATTGGATTCCATCTTTATTACTCTTTGAATATCAAAATGGAAATGGGTGTTGACATGTTGCACCTTGGCAATTCTAGATGAGTGCTACCATTGGGAAGCAATGGGAGATTTAGCACTCTGTTATGTAGTAGTTTAGTTCATCAACCGAGTTCAGGTTATCATTCATAGGGGAGCTTGTAATGTTTGTGAATTGATTGTCCCAAGGTTTTGGAGATGGTTCAAATGTCTTCGTCTAGTAAAAGGGTTATAGAGGATTTGGATTTTTGTTTGCTACTACGAACTTGAAGACTTATATGTATTTTGAGCCCAAGTTTGGGAAAAGGCTTATCTAGACATTTCTTATGGAAGTTTTCTTTATTATTTTCATAGGGTTGGGTTTGTTTTGGGTTAGGGGTTTAGGTCCATTAATGGGTTTGAGGGCTAGTTTAGGATTAGGTAAGGCAACAATGGTGTGGCGAGACTGGTCAAGGGTGATGGTATTCGATATGGCATCCTTATAGGCAGAGCTGGCAAATATGTTGTCATTGATGGGATCAAAGGTGGCCAAGCTTTCGCTTGTGGTCTTTCGATGCTTTTGTAGTATTTATAGGAAAGTGGGCATCTGTAGGGGCTAAGGTATTTTGTCGGGTTTGGGGGTCATTGACATTCTCATTATTTGGTAGCAAGGTAATGGCTTGGTTCTTAAGATGAGCGTCCATGGAGTTTAGCAGGGCGAATCTCAATTTTGAATTAGCACGGATTTGGTAACTACCTTTGGTAGGCTTTTTTGTCTCCTTGTTGAAACCTCTATTCCTGGGTGCAAGCATCCAATCTCCATATGGGTTGTCATCTTGGATATCCAAAACATTAACAATATGTCGACTGACTGAACGATGCCCCTGTGTAATTGGCTTGTAGAGTTTTCGCTGGAGTCGATGGTTTCTTTATCAGAGGGAAGCTTTATATATCCATATCGTCCATAATGTAGCATATGGTTGGTAGACCTTCATATTTCATTAAGAGAGACTTTTCATCAACAATGATCTTAGATGTGAGGGGAGAAGAGAGGTCAAGGATGATTGCCATTCCTACAAACTTACCCCTCTTACAAGTTGTTGTGTTGTAGTCTATGCGTACAACTTTGCCTATTACTTTTCCAATGGTTCTTATAATGTTATTCTTATAGAATTTAGAGGGCAAGCCTAGGATCCGGATCCATGCCACCACTTGGGAGATGGTATGTAATAAGTATATATTTTATAATTAAATAGGTATATATTTTGGATATATTCACTGGATTTATTAATATTTTATACCTATTTAATTATCTTTTACATATTTTCTTCTCTTAAATCAAATATAAGATAATAAGAAATTTTGATAAAAGATCTACTTATATCCTATTATATTTTGTAGGAATTATTATAAAATCTTGGAGGGGCAGATCAATAGAAAAGATATAAGAAGATGTAGGAGGATAGAAAAATAAATAAAACAAAAAAAGATGAACTCACTTGTGGCCCCACATGAAGCAAAGAAAGAAGGCAAATATATCCTCACGGCAAGACTATTTGAAAAGATAAGATAATATGATATGATATAATATATTATATTCAGATGAAAAAAGGAAATCATATTGTTGGGTCAGAGATAAAGCAATTGAGGTACGCAACCCAAGACCAAACTTATATCTATAAGAAGGGAGGTTGATACAAATATCAACACAAGATGACGCTGGGATGTTGAGAAAGTAAGAGGAGAGTTGCAGCGCTGTCCAGAGCAATTGAAGAAATAAAAGAGATGAGAAGTAGAGTCAAGATCGAGCGAGATCTGAACAAGGGAAGTAAAGCAGAGATTAGGAAGCTTGGGCTTGAAGATTCAAAGAGATATGGAACTTTAAACTTGGTTTTTCATTAATTATCTTCTTTCTTTTTCTTAGTTTCTGATATGAACCGAATTATTAGTTATGGTTTTGGTTTGTTGATGAACATGAGTAGCTAATTTTCTCATTCTATGATTTTCTTGAACCTATTTATGGATTGAATTATTTATTTACTCTCTTTTTGCAACGAATGAATTTTTGTATTGATTTTATCTTGTTCTTAATGCCTCTAAATGCCTAATCACCTTTTAATTGTCTTAGTCATTTAAATTAATCTTGAGAAAGATATTTTAAATGTAAAACTTGGGTAAAATCATGTTAGACTTGAAGTTTAGGTATTAAACGGATGGTTTGTTAGTATTATAGAGATATAGTTACTAACCTAGAATTGTCAAATTAAGATTGGTGTTTAAAGTTAGTTCTTATAAATTAATACAAGAGATTGATTAGTTTATTAGGATAAATATTTGGTCTTGACTCGAGAGAGCATTATCGAATACTTTTGAATCTTAGACAAATACATGTCTTCGTTTGATTGCTTGTTGAGGGTAAATTAATTAGTTCATGAAATATATAGGGGATAGATAATTCTAGGTTCCTTCTATCTTGAAGTTCTCGATTTAATCAATTAATTCTTAAATATAAAATTTCTTTCAAAATATTCTCACTCAACCTAATTAAGAACTTAATTGAGATAATTAATTCATTTTTGTCATAGTTCTCGTGGGAACGATCTTTTTATATTACTTGCGACCTGTACTCTTGCGATAAAGCTAGACGGCTAACAGTATGATCAACTGGCAAGAAGTCTGGGGGTCTAAGGATGCATTGTGAGATAGTGTCTAGAGATCATCCTGTTGGAAAACATTTTTATTCAATGAATTTCTCTATCTTGTTATCATATTATTTGCATGTTCACTGTGATGACTATCCTTGGATAAATCATAATGATTGTCCTAAATGTTTGTGGTCGGTCATTTATATGGGAGCAAAATTGAAATAAGACCAGTATGACTTTGAAGAGGTATGGAAATACGAATCAAAGTTATAGGCACTTGTAAGAGTACGAGGTGTTGCATGGATCAAGTTATAAGCTTGTCTCATGTATAACCATGTCACTATACCCTTTTGACCTAAGATCATCATAAATTCCTACATAAGAGTGCTCAGCTTTGACTTAGTCAAAAGTCACATTTGACTGGGTGATGATAAAGGCTATGTCCGGGCTTGGTGGTTTTCATGCAGAGGAATGTGAATGGTCAAGATGGAACTTGTCCCTCACATTAGTATAGAGATATTACTGGGCCCCTCGATGAGTTAGTTTGATAAATGTATAGCCATACTACAATAGAAAGGAGTTTCTATTTCTATAGTCAAACTACTCAGGGATCGAGAAAGTAATGGTCAGGAATAGGATGGTCAAGAATAGGAGGATGACATTCTCCATGCCTCATCCTTGACCGAAATATCATGTGACAAAAGGAATGTGATATGGTTGTATGACAGGTTGCATCGGTTTATCAATTCTCATATGAATTGGGTAGTCGTAATGTCTTGCTAAATGCCGCTTACGACTTGTGGGTTAGTATAGTCATTGGCAGACTACCAACTTCATATGGGCCTACAGGGTCACACACAAAAATAGCCTAATACAAGCTATAATGTTTAGATTCATTGAATCTAAGATATATCTATATTTAATGAATGTAATGGTTAATCTAAGGTGTGTGTGTATATATATATTCAAAAATAAAATTAATAATATTATATATACATATATGTATTTTCAAAATACATACATACATACATACATATATATATATATATATATATATATATATATATATATATATATATATATATATATATATATATATATATTATGATAATATTATTACATTGTGTTAGTTTTAAATTTAGTTTTATCTAATAAATTAAATTTAATAACTAACACGAAAAAGATATAATATCTCAAATTTAATTTATAAAAATAAATTAAATCTATTTCCATTGGCTTTTTATTCAGATTAAATAAATAAGTTAAATTAAAATTGTTGAACACATTTAATTAAACTATATTTATTTAATTTACTTATCAAAAGACAATTAAGTGTTAATTGATATGATATGGATTTCAAAATTGATTAAGATTAATTTTAAAAATCTAATATTCATCATAAAATAGAAAGCTTTAACTAGTTATTTAAAAGGATGAGTTAGAGTTTTCTACGTGTGATGAAAAAAAAGGATAGATAGAGAGCCATTAGAAAAGAAAACTCTAGAGAGGGACATTGGTGGCACTAGCACGCTGTCCGTGTTGGATACCGGTAGAGGGAGCTGATCCGAGTTGTTAGCTCCTTGAGATTGAAAAGAAAGACTAAACACATAAGAAATGTACGTTTCTCTATTACTCGATTTAAATGCCGTTGATAAATCCGCAGTCGGGATTGAAATTTTTTTTTTAATTTTAATTTTCCGATGTGCATACCAATCCTAACACATCTATGGTCCTTTAATAAGTATAGTTTGGTAGTCGCTCTCATTAGAGAAGTGGGCAATGAAACATCCACCCTCTAAGTCTGAGAGACATAAGTAGCTACAAACTTCCACATTCTTAGTAAATTATCCCTCAAATGGTTGTAATTGATCGGGATACCTAGCAACTTCTATATCATAGCATATTTCATGCTTTCTTCAAGGATTTTATGGACTCTCGGGGAGAATGCAATTGATGGGAAGATTCCATTCTACTCGAGTGCTACGTCTCCTTCTTCAAGCTAGATATCCTCTTCCTTAGCCATAGTTTTGTCATTGTTAAGGAGCTTGTCACAAAATGATACTGGTTGGTTTTGTGGGATCGACTTCGGCTTGGCTTCCTCATGGATTTCCTTTTTGATCAACATGTGAGTGTATTTAGGACCGCCAGTGTGGAGTTTTGTTTCAGATGGTTGCTCATAGAGTCCATAGGTGTATCAGGAATTTCAGCAGCATCAGCTACTTAGCCACGGAGTTTAACCTTCTTTGTCAATCACACGTCGTCGAGGTGGGGTGGTGCCTCCTTTTTCTCATGGAGCTTTGTTGGAATGGAGCACACTGTTATGGACGAACTTCCTTCATGCTCAAGAAGGATGACTGCAAATGGTTATTTTGTAGTTTGCAAGCTCCTTTCATCTGACTATGAACCCAACTTGTAATATCCCAATTTTTGATTAAGGGCAAATCATGATTATTGTGGATAATTATGAATATAATTTGAATTATTATGTGTTTTATGGCCATATTAATTAATATGTCATAATTATTGAAAAATTGGAAGAATGGAATTATTGGCCATGAGTTGGTAATTAATGGAGAAACTAATTACTAACTATGAGAGAAATGAGAAATGTAATTAGAATGGCTAATGGAGGGATTAGATAAGCTAATTGGGTGCTTATTGTGTGAGAGCCAATAAGAAGAAGCCATGTGGCAAGTTGGCTTTTGTGTGTGTGAGAGAGAAAAGTCAAAGGCTTTTCTTAAGCATTTCTCTCTCCTCTCTTTCCCTCTTTTTCGCTAAAAAACTAAAATGGGAAAGGAGTATGATCATTTCCCTTCTTCATCACTCTTCCCTCTCATCTCTCTCGTTCTCTCTCTTCTCCCTCTCTTCGTCAGCCATCGAAGACCAAGGGAAGGAAGAAAAGTTGGAAAAGGTAAGGGAAAATGATCTCTAATGCCAAAACTTCATTCATTAATGTTGTTCCTTGCATTAAGAGCTTTTATTTGATGGTCATAGTTTGGCATTTGGGGCTGGATTGAGTTCTAGAGAAATTGTGAAAGTTGGAGAATCAAAGAGTCTCTTTGAGAAAATTGTTAAGGTAAGTGAAAGGAACATATCTATCTAAGTTTTGTACTATTTGGAATTGTTTTGAATTTCTAGAATTTATTGGTCATTTTTGAAAAATGATGATCATTGGTCATGGGGTATGTTATTGGTATGGAAATGGTATATTTGGAATGTATATGGATAGATAAGATTAATTGTAGAATGAATGGTTGGGTTTGGAAAAGTTGGGAATTTAGTGTTTATTGTTACCAAAACCAAAGCATGATAAAGGAGTAGGATTTTGGTCATTTTGAGATTGCCATTATGTTCCTTGTGGAAAATTGTGTGGGAGAAGTGTTGAATATGAATTTTGAACCATTGGGAACATAGTTTTAAAAGTGGCAAGTTTTGGTTAGTAAGAAACTCTGTTCTGGCAGTGATCTTGCATGGACGTTTTAAAATAGCAAATGGTGTTGGAAAATTATGAAACTTCCCAGTCTTAAAGTTTACTTGCCAAGCTTCAAAATGGACGTATAATGTCATTTTGATTTTTGGGCTAGGAGTTATGACTGTCCAAAGTCTGATGTTAAATCTGGGATCAATTTTGAAGCAAAGTGGACTTTTCTTGAAATCTGTATTTTTGTCGTGATTTTCAGTAATGTCCCATATTTTTCCTATGATGAGGACTTCAATACCATTCATTTGGTTTCGGAATCACCTCATTTCGATTTTTGTAGAATTAGTTATGATTTTTTTGAAGTTCAGACAAGAAACAGAATTTTCCTGGCTACATCCATAAAATTCTTGGCTGCAGCCAGAAACTTTTTGTGTTGTTTCTGGCCGCAACCAAAGGTTTTTTTGGCTGTAGCCAGCCCCTGTTTTCAGCACCTTGTGATTTTGAAAAGTGGTTTCCAACCCGATGTTTCCCAATCCTTTAGGGCTTTTATTAGAGCCAATTGTAACTACTTAAAAGACATAAATGATAACCAAATCTAAGTATTGTGAAGTCAATTGAGTATTGGAATAGAGAATAACTCTTCGTCCCTAATTATAATTATAGGATACGATATTTTCCCTCCTCGGGAGAGACCTGCGACAAAGTACGCACGGAACGAACCAGGTAGTGACTTTTCTCTCATGTTGTGTATGATGTTTTGGTATGCATAACTTATCATTAAACTATGAACTGCATGTACTATGGTCCATTACAGCGCGAGCAGGTCAGTGTGAGCCTTGTAGGGATTGTCGCTAGTCATCTCTAGGTTGGTCGTTGAAATGCCGTTGTAATTGACATGGAACTTTGTGAATCCGACCTATGGGGCGGCGTTTGTTAATCCAACTGTGGGCTGTGAGTTTTGAATCTTGCCTGTATGGCTTATGTGATGAAATGCTTTATATGAATCCCAGCTGTGGTGAAATATATTGTGTGGATTGTGTTGTGCAACTCAGCATGAGCAATCGTAAGGGATGACAAGTGTCATACTAACCATTGCCGTTGTAGTTGCTTTGTGTGGATAATGATTTGATTTCATGCCTTATTGTTATGCATATTATGAGTGATTTGACACTACGAGGATTTCTTAGAATCTCACTCTCCCAAAATTAAACATTTTAGACAGGGCAAAAGGATCGAAGGGAAAGCGGGTGATGAAGAGCGGGTAGAGCTCATTGCTAGGAGTCTATTTTGGAAAAAAATTGGTTATCATTTTGTAAATCATTCGGATATATTTTGTTGGGAATTACATGTATATATTGGATAATAATTATGTAATCCCCTTGTATAGGAAACTACTTGGGCTTTGTGCCTCGTGTAACCCCCTCACCGTAATTACATCCGGATTACGAAATTTAAGTGAAATAGAGACCAATAAGATGAAATAACAATTTATAATCCCACATCCAAGAGATGGGGTATTTCAAAATCAGTTTCAAAACATAGTTATTCCTGGTCTCACATTCACAGGCGGATATAATTACTTGAGAAATCAGAGTACATAATAAATATCAAAGTGCGGAAACCAAAATCCCGGCAAAACCCTGGGTTCATCTACATATATTTACATCATGGGTTTACAAGTTCCCAAAATGGGGATTACATGACCAAAATATTCATTTATATTAAATATACACTTGGCAATCCCAAATCCAAAACTAAGATAACCAACATCCACTAATCCTCAGAGTAGTCCTAACTACTCCTGGTTGTCCGCTTCCCTTTCGAGCCACTCGCCCTGTCTGAAAAGGTTAGTCATATGGAAGGGGTGAGATTCTAAAGAATCCCAGTAGTAACAACAATTTCATACCACATGCAATCACAGAATATGCACATAATTCATCTCATACAGCAACACAAGTCACTCCACCCTCATCCCCTTTTACCGCCAGGAAGGCATACGACCTTCACCCGAACCGTTGTTAGCGACTCAGGGACTATTGGCGTGGCAGTGCATACAAATAGCCACACGGCTCAAATATAGCCTTTCGGCTTTCACAAATGGCCCGTCGGCCTTCACCAATAGCCTTTCGGCTCACAATTAGCCTTTCGGCCCACATATACACATATCACACCCTAACCTCATCCCCTTTTACCGCCGGGAAGGCATACGACCTTCACCCGAACCGTTGTTAGCGACTCAGGGACTATTGGTATAGCGGTGCTTCCACAGTTTTCACAAAAGTTGCAGCATACGATATTCATTTCCAAAACAATGACATAATATACATACAATGTATCACACAAGGCATAAAGAAAGAGTCACTACTTGTATCCTTCCTGACTGGCTCTGGCACCTTAGCCTCACGAGGACGACAGACGTCAAATCCTATATCAATTAGGGACAACCAATCAATCTCTTATCCATATGTATATTTCAATAATACTCTAAGTTGATTATCATTTAGGACTCTTTAGGTGACCACTAGAGGCCTAAACATATGCCTAAAAGGTTGGAAGACACTACCCAAAAGACCCCTTTTTCGAAGGCAAAACACTGATTTTTTTTTGTCATCTCACTCGAGCACAGATGCTCTCACTCGAGCACAGTACGGACATCACTCGAGCACAAGAGAGAGTGAGACTGCGAGTAAGCACCCGAGAGCACAAGGAAACTTTCAGGAACTGGCTCACTCGAGCACGCTGAACCTCACTCGAGCATAAGGCCAAATGCCTCACTCGAGCACCCGCGAGTGAAGTCCAGAAAGTGAAGACCTGAGAGCACACAAAGCTCTCCAAGACCCAGATTACTCGAGCACAACCACATACACTCGAGCACACACCTCACACCCCCGAGTGAGAAGGCACACTCGAGCACCTTACTCGCGAGTGAGAACCCGAAAGCACAACTCCCACCTGAAGCACAATCTCACTCAAGCATGATCCCCAGTGCTCGGGTGAGAAGGCTATGCTTGCGAGTGTCAGAGCACACTCGTGGCATCCACCAGCAAGTGAAGACCTGAAAGAAACCCTTCACTCTGAACTCACACCATCACTCGAGCAGACCATGCTCACTCGAGCATGTTCTTCGCTCACTCGAGCACAAAGCGATGTGCTCGAGCATTGCTCATAAGAACCCATAAGAACTCGAAGCACAAAGGGAAAAAACTCATGCATCACTCGAGCATGTTCTTCCCCTGCTAGAGTGAGGTGTATCAGAAACCCAAAAATGCAGAAAAACCAGAAAATGCCAGATGGTCAAAATCATGCCCAATGGTTCCTAAACTCTTCCCAATGCTCATACACTCTAAGCACTAACTAGGGAACACAATGGCAACTCCAAAAACACCCCAAAAACCACTTTGACCATAATCAAACACTAAGGTCTCTAAGATACACATTCTCCAAATTTCCCTTAACATATTTCCAACATTCCAGATTATTTCCAATAATCAAATAACTCATCATTAAACCATTTCCACTATCAAACACCTTAAAATCCACATTTTCAACATTTGGCATAATTAGGGCAAATTTTCCAGATTTTACCAAGTTTAGCCAAAGGTCACAAACAATACTTCAAAATGCTCTAAATGCTTACCTCTTCTCTTTGCTCAATCCGGAATCTTGATTCTCTAATATTCCAATTTCGCCCAAAACTCAAATCACCACCAATGGACAAGCTACACCCACCAAAATGAAGCTTATCACTCAAAGATCAACACTTACGAATGGTGTTTGAGCAAAGGAAGACATTTACTCACCCAAATCAAAGCTTTTCTTTCCTCTTCCCTTGTTTGATCCAGCGAAAATGGAGAGAGAGAGAAGAGATGAGAGATGGAATGATGATGATGATGAGAAGTCAACTCACTCTCTCACACACACACTCAACCGAAAATGGAGAAGAGGGAGAGAGAGAAAGTGAAGTTTTGTCTTCTTGTGGCCTCATTCAACCACTATCACAATGCCACATGTCCACATCTCAAGCACTCCATCAAAGAGCTCACATAACTGCAAAACATAGGATCCCGACCCATTATCAATGAATCTCAACCATTGATCTTAAATACCACATATATTTATTCCAAAATTCACATTACATTAATTTCCCAAAAGTGCTTAATTACACTAATCTCAATGATTATCAGAGTTATCAGTCCTAATCACATCGGGATATTACACCTGGTATAGACCCTGAATTAGTAATTGAACCCCAAGTGTGTCGGGAATTTACTGAGTACTCTGATATTTATAAATGGAATCAAATTGTTCAAGCCATTTGTGTATTGAAATGTGAATAGGAGACCATGGTTAACAAGTTTTAGAAAAGGTTTTATAAAAGCATGTTTTTGGCAAAACTTGTTGTATTAAGTCCCAAATCATTTATGGTCCCTAATTCCACATTAATTACGTGTTTATGAACCAAATCTCGGCCTAAGCGTGAAGGGGGTTACACAACTCCTCCGTAGTATCTTTTATTATAACTTTCTCTTGCTTTCCTCTGTTCGGGTCTCCTTTCTCTGCTCTGTTCTTGTTCTCTCATCTCTATCACAATTGTTGTAGCACTCAACACACACCACACCACCTGTAACATCCCTAGAGCTGGGAATTAGGGCCGGCCCTTAACGGGCCAAGGCCTAAAAGGGCCGGGCCTTTTAGGCCCGGGGTAAGAAAAATTGCTATATTTCAAAGCCCGACCCGAAAGCATAAGGGTCATGGCCGACCCGCAAGGCTTGAAGCCATTTTCACAAAATTGAACAAATTTTATTTTATTTTTTTAGTTTTTTTTTAAATTACAACAATGGAATTCCTAATTTAATACATAAATATTGTCAAAATTAGTGTGTAAACAATATGCATCATGCAACAAATAAACATGGTCATTAAGTCATAATCAACGATAAACTATTGTCTACATACCACAATTACAAATAATTAATGAGAAGACTTGACAAAATTAAAAATACTTCTTCTAAATATGTCTTGAAAAATGTAAGTAGTCAATAAAATAAACAACACAAGATATAAGTAAAACAATCACAAGAAAATAAGTCAAAAAATACAAAATTGGTAAGAATACTTATGAAATAAGAAATATTTTTTTATAAGTTTTTAATTTTTAGGATTATTAATATAAGATATTCTTATGAAACTTAATTCTAAAAAAGTTAATATCAATTAAATATTTACAAAATCATTAACAAAATATAAAAAATCAATAGTAATATTATCATATAAATAATTTAAAAAAATAAGAAAAAAACATACAGGGCCTAAAGGGCAGGCCCGTGGCCCTACAGGGCCATCCCTTTTAGGCCCTCGGCCCTACAGGGCTGGCCCTTTTAGACCTGTTTTTATTTTTGAGGTAAAAATCTGAGGTCTGGCCCTTGTAAATTCAAGACCTAAAAGGGCTAGCCCGTTTTCTTGGCTCTAAACATCCCTCATTTTAATTCCTAAGATTTAAATAATACTGTGGTGTTATTTATCAACCAACTTGAGATTTAAGGAAGATCAAATATATTGTGTGGAAACTCGAAATATATAATTGAGAAAAGAATGGAATATGATTAAAATTTCATTGGAAAATCCAAATTCGGATACATGGGGCCTTATTATATTTTTACAAGGTATCAAATTAACTTTTATAAAAGAAAAATATAAAAGTTAATGCAGTAGATATTTATTTATATTGATTTTAGTTAATGAGATTATTTCTTGGTAATTATAATTTTCCATGTAATTATTGAGTATTAGGAATTTACTCAAAATGGAATTAAATATTAAGTACTTCATACTAAAACCTTAATTTTAGGAGAAAGAAACATTTATAAAATTAGATGGGATTAAATAAAAGTATTTAAAGTATTTTTTAAAAAAAATAAAAATGTATAATTATTTAATAATTATGAAAATTTTATTTGAAGAAGTTGTGTTGGCATTTTTGGAAAAGTTATAAAAGAATAAAAAAAGGAAAGAAAGAAGAGTTTTAGAAACAAAGCAGAAGGAAAGTTAAGAAAAATAAAATTAATAATGCATTAAATCAAATAGTTGGCCGTGGCCGTGGCCGTGACTATGACCCACTATTTGATTAGCGAGGGGTTATATATCTAAGTATTTAAAATCGGATCGGACCGGCCGGTTCAGCTCGTGAACCAGTGAACCAGTGGTCCAACCGATTTGGTCCAGGGGGTGAATCATACGGACCGGTTCACCCATTTTTTATTATTTTTACATAGAATTTCATATAAATAAGTTCTAAATCTTTACTTCCTCACAGGTCTAGCCCATGTTTAGCTCCGGTTTGACTTCTATTTGACCCACTGACCCTTAACCCAGTGCCTCAATCGGTTCAGTGTCCAGTCCGGTTTTCAATACCTTGTTATATATCCCCATTGACTAGCACAGGAAACTGAGCTTCATTTGGTTCCTTATTTTTTTGGTTTCTTCTACGCCTTTTCTTCCCCTTTACTCCTAGCAACACAAGGACGGTGAGAGATGGATTGAGTGTGAGAGAGTGAGAGAAGAAAAGAGACTTTGCTTGGGATTTTTTCTAGGATACTTGGTAAGTTATTTATCTCATATTTCTTTTTAGTTTCTCCTCTCTTATTTTCAAGTTTGATGCAGAAAATCTAGGTTTGATTGATATTGAAATTTTGAGGCTTCTAGGTGAGGATTTTGCTATTTATTGGACTAGTGAAGCTTGAATAAAAGTTGTATGGTTTAGATTTTTGCTTGAGTGGTTGATTTGAAAATTAAAATTAGGGTTTGGTTAGGAAATTATGATTTATGATAAAGGGGTATGTTAAATTCAAATTTAATGATTTATTTTGGCTTATTGGAGTTCATATTGATGATTAAATAGATTGAATTTAAGGTTTTTATGATGAGTCTAACACCCCAAATTTTATTCACAAAAAATATATTGTAAATTATTTTGAATAATTCAATAAAATGGTGAATACTTATGAATTTGGTTATTGTGAATTTTGAAATATTCATATTCATAAGGAAATGGGCAAATTAATTCAAAAATTGAATTAAATTACAAAGGTGATAGCAAAATCATAATTTTGTCAAATTAGCCCAAGATTAATTATTTTCCAATTAATTGGAGTTAATTTCAATTAATCAAGGAAAATAAAGGAAAATGCATAAAAGGGATTATTCTTGGTGGAATAAAATCAAGAATTGGGAAATTAGGGGGAATTATACATAGTTCAATTATGTGAATTATGGGATTAATGAAATGCAAAGTTTCCTCCTCCTCTTCTCTTTTATTTTCATCCATGCATGAAAGAAAAAGGGAAAAATATTTAATACATGATCACATGCCACAAAAAGAAGGAAATGATGACTATGGTTGAGTGAGTTGGTAGATTAGACGTTGAGTGTAAGAATGGAAGGATGGTGTAATGCATGATGAGATCAAGCTTGAGTGGAGAAATGGAAAGATGATTACATAAAAGAGTGTAAGGTTGGACTTAGATAAAGAAGTATGGACTAGTTGGAGAAAAAAGGGGAAGTAGGGACGGAAATTTTTGGAGCAAGAAAAGGGAAGACAATGATTCAATTAATGGCCAAGTCAATGAAGAAATTATGAGGAAGAGAAGAGTGTGACAAGTGTCACATTAGAAGCCCTTGATCAAATCAATGGCTCGGAAGATGGAAGACTATGTTAATAAAACATTTTTCCTTCCTCTTTCCAAGTCACATTCGGCCAACCACAAGAGAAAAGAGAGAGAGAGAGAGAGAGAGTGAGCTTGTGAGTTCTTGAAGGTTAGAGAGAAGGAGGAAGAGGATTAAGGTAAGAACTTGTGTTTCAAAGTGATTAAGCTTACTATTTTGTGTAGTTCATCCTCTAATCTCTTATTCTTCATGGAAATCATGGTTTAGTAAGCTAATCTTCAAGGTTGAGGAGAGAGAGAGGACGTCCTAGAGAGAGAAACACTAAGGATCAAGAGGTAATCTCCAAAACCTCAACTTCTTAATGTATTGAAGTTATTGTTGGTGATTGTTGTTTGGTTTTATGATTTTTGGGATGAGTTGTAAAATTAGAAAAGCCATAACCCTAAGGGGTTGTGCTGTCCAAAATCCTTTAAATCATGATTAAGAAGTGTTTAAGTGAGTTAATCAAGGATTAGAAGTGGAAAAAATACAAGTTTTGGGAGCTAAAACATAAAACCTCATTTTTCCATTTTCCCTAATATTTTCAGCCAGCACCAGAACTAATAGTAGGAGTTGGATTTTCATGAAATAAGTGGTTCTATTAGACTCAGTGGGCAAAAATAGGTGGGTTACAGTTGGGTACTTTTTTTGGTAGAGGTCGAAAAAGCATAATTACAAAAACGCCATTGAAATCCCTAAATAGGGGTTGTCAAGGGTATTTTCATAATTTGACATTGAATTTGGTGATTTCGAGTCTAGAAATGGATTCCTTGGGCAAGAATAAGTCAAAATAGCCTTAGTCAAAATTTTGGCAAAACGTGCCATCGGGCCGGGTATGGCGGGATCTAGCCAGGGTCCGGGGGCATTTTGTTAAATTTTTACCATAGACTAATATAATCACAAGAAACACTATGGAAGAGTCTAAAATGATACTTGGATAGGTTATGACCTATTTCTGGTATATTTAATATTTTAGGATCGATTCGAAAGCCAGAATGACACGTGTTACGAGACACACCAGAAAAAGGGATTATAAAGCATTGAGGTAAAGGCATTATCCTTCATACGTTATTGCATAGTTATATGATTGTGTGGATGCCATTTTTTGTAAATGCATTTTATTAATTAACATGAATTGCCTAAAGAGAGGTTATTAGTGCCAGTGTGCACTTACACTAAGAGTTGGCAGAAGTCCAACCGGTGTAGATTGTGGGGCTGAGCCCTATTCATATATACATGACGATGATGTGTTTATATTGTTCATTAATTTGTGCTTACCTTGGTGCATGTCATATTTACTTTTCGCATTCTCTATGAACGATATTATGTCTCTACAGGGATTCTTCATAATCTTACTATATTTTTAAATAAACACCTCAACGGGTACCAATGGATCAAAGGGCAAAGATGTAGATGCCGAAAAGTGAGCTGCACGTGTCTCGAGGTGTGGGTATGAACGTGGTTATATGATAGTCTATGCCTTAATATTTTGGAAGAAATTTGTAAATATTAAATTTCCGCTGTAATTTTTTGTTTTCCGTTGACAAACGATATCTGTATCATAAAAGAATATTTTTATCAGTATAACTATACTTTTCTGTATGCCCATTGAATTCCGTCTTTATTATTCTTCGATTATCGAAATGGAAACGGGTGTTGACAATGAGATGTGAATGTTAAGGACTTTTTAGTGAAACTCTAAATATTGAAATTTGGGAGTTTTAAGGAAATTGAGAAGATGTTATATTTTTGTAATTCAAATAAGTGACAAATCATTTATGGGTGAAAGAAATGTGATTATAATACAGTTTTAGGGAGAGTTTATTTATGTGATTTTTTTTTCTTTTAAGGGTTTAAAGTGAGTAAATGTTTGGGGATTTTAGGAGGAATGGAGGACAATATTATTGTTAATAATTTCAATGAGATAAATAGAATTAATGGATGATGAAAATTTGATGGGATAGAGAAATTAAGTTCTAGTAGTAAGGTGAGAATTTTGGGGATTTATATCAAAGTAAACAATTTGGAGGTTATATGAAGATTTGGAAATAGAGATTGATTTGAGTTAGATTTTGAGTTGATGTTGAAAATGTGATTATCGGAAATAGGTTTTGGTAATTGGGTTAATTGAGTTGTTTAAGCTTTTGTGGCACCAATTTGGATGTTGAGTTGATTGGAAATGGTCAATGATGAGAGTAGGAACTTCTAGAGGTACTTTAAGTCTTTGAATTATTTTTGTAAACCACTCAATTAGTTTGAATACTAAATTGTGGTTATAATTGATTGTTATAAATTGATTTGTGACTTGTGGTTGAGCCTAGAGCTTGGATTCTTGTAGTAAACGCAGCTTTAAAGAAAAGTAACCACTTTTGTCTTGTTGTACATGCTTATATGATGTTTGTTAGTGATTTTTAAGTATACTATAAATTTTCTATTGGTTTTTTATATGGACCATGAAAATATGCTTTTTAATGAAATTGTCTTGTGGGACTAATTTTGATTGAGAAATGGCTAGCGACATGAGATATATATATGTATATATATAATATTTATGTTGATTTATGAGATAGGAAAAATTGTCTTGACAGCTTATGAATTGATAATGGCATATGACAACCCGTTGTGATTATGTCTCGTAGGCATTGATATGCGAGGGGATGGTGGATGTTGATTTGATGGGAGTTTATTCATAGAGGAAATAAAAGGGGTGAATTCTTGTACAAAAGAGGGAATAAGGTGGTGGGATTCTAAGTGTACACTGGTTAGTTCTTTGGCCCATTTGTGTTTAATAGGGCCTTGACGCCCCACTAATACGTTAGAAGGGGGACCCATGATCCGGTCTTGTGCTCTGTGAATTTTGGCCAGTCCATATAACTTGATCGGTGAGCTTGTTGAGTTGAATTACCATTCACATTAGCCCATGGGTTCAATCAAAGGAAATTAGGTGGCAGGAAATAAAGGGGGGATTGAGAATAAATTGTTGATATTGACTTTTGAGCACCAATGTAATAAAATATGAATATGAGATTATCATATTGTGAATTGATATATAAGTAAACTATATGACATTTTGATAATGCTATGAATTTATAATTATCCTACTTGACACCTCACGAGCACTTACTCGTATGCTTGATGAGATGGATTGTTGGTGGTTAATGCTTTTATTTCACCCCATTGATTTAACATTTTTCCAGGTGATAGTTCCCATGTGCATCTGTTAGGGAAGGCTTTAGAAGCTTGAGCTACTACTTTCAATTGTAGTGCTTTTATCTCTTTTGGTTTGTGTTGAATAGTTGTATATTGCCACGATAGAACTCATGCTGTATACTTTAATTTGTTTGAGACTGACTTTAGCAACTAGAGATTTTTAGTAATTGTTGTTGGATTGCAATTGGATAGAAGGCTAGCGGCCTCTAGGTATTTATATGTGTTTTGAAAAATAGTGAATCCACTTGTACAAATTTGAGATGTTAACATGTTTTGAAATTTCAATGAGATTTTATTTGGATACATGTATTGGGCTTGATGGTGAATGTTTATTCTGGATTTTAAGAAATCCAAAGCCAAATTGTATGGTTGAATTATTGTAAAGAGGTTTTGTTCTTTTAATTATGATAGTTCTTTCGAAAATTAAGATTTAAACTTTTCTATCATGTTTAGCATATTTTAATAATCAATACTATTTTAGAACTATGATATTGTTTGGATGAATGATTTGGTAAAATGCTATCAAGTATTGTTATAAGGAAAGAATTTTACACCACCACTGTTGGTGATGGCACGATAACCCTTTTTTTGCCTCCGTTGCAGTGGGCTATAGAGGTTTTACACAATATTCAAGAGAGAGCTTCTCTCTCTAGCTCTCTCTTTTACCTTTCCATCATTTTCCCTTCCTTTACCCTCTTCATCACAATTGAATGTAGATCTAATGGGCTTGATTTAAGGTTTTATAAAAATATTATCATAATTTTATATAAAAAAATATATAAATAAATTTAAAATATTAAAATTTGATTTGAACCTGTCACAACTATAGTGGAAAAAAGTGAAAAAAAATATTTTATAATAATAATCTATAGATTTATTTAGATAAAATAATATATACATATATACACACACACATTTTTTATATAAAACGAGCATGTGCTAACCGTGCGTTGCACGGGGAGAGCTAACTCGTGAAACCTTAACACATTTCAAATTTTAGAAATTAACAACCATTCACACTGCAAATAAATCTTCAAACACGAATGGCATGTATGATCATTTGTAACAAACTGAAAAGGAAAATGTTCTTAGGAGTTGGGCACTAAAAGAGAAGCATAATAACCCCAGTATGCAAAAGGCAGATTCATGGACTTGGTTTGAAGGACTTAGGAGTTGAAAGTTGTTTTAAAAAGATGCAACATATGGGGAACGAAAAAGACTTAGTTTTAAAAAGTTACAGGTGCACATAGAGCTACAATTCTTTGTTTTTAGTAACCATAGTTGTTTGGCCTTTAAAGATGATATGATACATTAGAAAGGGGTGAAGATATTTAAGGAAAACGTATAAAGACAAAAAAGTCTGTGGCATATGCATGCTGTACAAAAATACACATATCTAAGCATAAAGTGAAAAGACAAAAAAAGTGTAGGTAACCTGCATAAGCTATTGAGGGCGGGTCAACAATAGCTATTATCCTATATCTTAGGTCTGAAAACACACAGAGTAACCCTTGCAGTAAAATTTCATTTTTTTAGGAACTAATTTTGCATGCCTATGGAAAGTTACTTGTATATCCTTTATTCTTAACATATCTAAGCATAACGTGAAAAGATAAAAGAAGCTGATACAGATTACAGTGAAAACAATTTTAAGTAGAAGAGTCATCATGTAATATCCCAATTTTTGATTATGGGTTAATCATGATTATTATGGATAATTATGAATTTAATTGGAAGTATTATGTGTTTTATGGCAATATTAAATTAATATGTCATAATTACTAAAAAATTGGAATAATGGAAATATTGGCCATAAGTGGTAATTAATGGAGAAATTAATTACTAACTAAGAGAAAATGAGATGTGTGATTAAAATGGCTAATGGAGAGATTAAAGTAGCTAATTGGGTGCTTATTGTGTGAGAGCCAATGAGAAGGAGACATGTGGCAAGTTGGCTTGTGTGTGTGTAAGAGAGAAAAGTCAAAGTTCTTTTTTTTAGCATTTCTCTCTCCTCCCTTCCCCTCTCTTGCGCTGAAAAATCTGAATTGGGAAGGAGTGTGATTATTTTCCCTTCTTCATCACTCTTCCCTCTCATTTCTCTCATTCCTTCTCTCTCTCTCCATTTCGCTGAAACAAGCAAGAAAGGAAGAAGGAAAAGCTTGATCTTTGGGTAAGTAAATGACCTCTTTTGCTCAAACTCCCTTCATTAAAGTTAATCCTTGAGTTAAGAGCTACATTTCTATGGTTATAGTTTTCCATTTGGTGTTGGTTTGAGACTTCAAGAAATTGTGGAGGTTGGAGAATCAAGAAGCTACTTTGAGAAAGTTGTTAAGGTGAGTTTAAGAAACCTTTCTATATAAGTTTTGTGCCAAATAATTTAGCTTGGAAATTCTGGAAATTTGGCTTGGAATTTTGAAAATTAGGGTCTTGTGGTGTTTGAATTGTTGTTGTCATGGAATTAGTGCCTTGTTAAGTGTTTTGAATGAATGGTATTGAATTGAAGCTTAAAGATGAAGTTTGGGAACTTTATGTTGGTTTTGTGCATTGGGCAAAAACAGGGCATGTAATTGGGTTGTGATTTTGGTCATTTTGAAGTCACCATTGTGTTCCTTGAGTGATTTTGTGTGGGAGAAGTGTTGAATATGAATTTTGAACCATTGGGAACTTAGTGTTAAAAGTGGCAAGTTTTGGTTGTAAGAAACTCTGTTTTGGCAGTGATCTTACATGGACGTTTTAAAATAGCAAATGGTGTTGGAAAATTGTGAAACTTTCCAGTCTTAAAGTTCACATCTCAAGCGTCAAAATGGACATATGTTTTGTGTCATTTCGATTTTTGGGCTAGGAGTTATGACTGTCTAAAGTTTGATGTTAAATCTGGGTGCAATTCTGGAATAGTGTGGACTTTTCTTGAAATCTGTATTTTTTTGGTGATTTCCAGTGATGAGCCATATTTTTCCATGAAAGAGGACTTAAATACCTTTCATTTGGCTTTGGGATCACCTCATTTAGATTTTTCTAGAATTAGTTATGAATTTTCGAAGTTGCCTTGGCTGCAGCAGAAAATTCTTGGCTGCAGCGCAAAAGCTTCTGTGAACGTTCTGGCCGCAGCCAGAAAATTCTCGGCTGCAGCCAGAAACTTTCTGCGCTGCTTCTGGCCGCAGCCAGAAAATTCTTGGCTGCAGCCAGAAACTTTCTGTGCTGTTTCTGGCCGCAGCCAGAGGTTTTTTGGCTGCAGCCAGCCCCTGTTTTCAGCACCTTGTGATTTTGAAAAGTGGTTTCTAACCCGATGTTTCCCAATCTTTTAGGGCTTTTATTAGAGGCATTTGTGGCCTCTTAAGGGTCAATTATGATAACCAAAATTAAGTGTTTCAAGTTAATTAAGTCTTGGAATAGAGTATAACTCTTCGTCCCTAATTATAAATATAGGATTTGACATTTGCCTTCCTCGGGAGAGACCGGCGCTAGGACACGCACGGAAGGATCAAGGTAGTGACTTTTCTCTCATATCTTGTATGATGTTTTGGCATGCATATCTTATCATTAAATTTGTGAAATGTGTGCCATGGTCCATTGCGGCGGGAGCAGGTCAGCGTGAGCCGTGTAGGGATTGACGTTGGTCATCTCTAGGTCGGCCGCTGAACTGCCGTCGTAATCGACATGGATATTGTGAATCCGACCCGTGGGGCGGCGTTTGTGAATCCAGCCGTGGGCTGTGTGTATTTTGCCTGTATGGCTTGTGTATGAAATGCATTATATGAATCCCAGCTGTGGTGAAATGTATTGTGTGGATTGTTGTGATGCAATGCAACGTGAGCAGTTCAGCGTGAGCAATCATAAGGGATGACATGTGTCATACTAACCATTGCCGTTGTAACTGCCGTTGTAGTTGCTTGTTGTGGTTAATGATTTGCTTACATGCACTATTATTGCACATTATATGATTGATTTGTTACTACGGGGATTCCTTAGAATCTCACTCTCCCAAAAACCATGTTTTAGACAGGGCAGAAGGATCAAAGGGAAAGCGGGTGACGAAGAGCGGATAGTGCTCCGGTTTAGAAGTATATTTGGTTTTATTGGTTATCAAATATGTATATCTTTTGAGATAATTTTGGGAAACAATTGTGTATATTGGGATTGATAGTATAGTTTTGTGTAATCCCCAAGTTAAGGGTATTGAATCGTGGGCTTTGAGCCTTTGTAAATCCCTTAGTAATGAATGGAACCCTAGTGTGTCGGGAATTTGTTTATACTCTGATATTTGTGAATGAAATCAACTTGTACAGGCCATTTAGTATTGAAATGTGAATATGAGACCGTCATGAACATGTTTTGTAAAAGTTTTTGTAAGCTCGGATTTTGGGAAGTTTAACTTCGTTTAAGTCCCAAAATCTATTACGGTCTCTAATTCCACATTAATTACATTTTTACGAACTAATCTCGGCCTTAAGCGTGAAGGGGGTTACACATCATACCTTTTGAAATCAAGTTGAAAGAGAGGGTCCATCAAGCCTAAATTGAATACACATAAAGTATAGGTAACCTACATGAGCTATTAAGGGACGGTCAACAGTAGCTGTTATTATAGATCTTAGGTTTGAAAAGGTACAGAGTAAGACTTATAGTTAAATTTAATTTTTTGAGGACCCGATTTTGTATGCCTAAAAAAAGTGACGTGTATATCCAGGCTTTTTAACATATCTAAGCCTAACGTGAAAAGAACAAATAAGGTGATATAGAGAACATTGGAACCAATTCTAAGTAAAGGAGTTAGCATACCTTTTGAAAAAAAGATGGAAGAGATGGTCCATCAATCCTAATATGCATATCGTTGATGACACACTTGGCATCCTGAGCAAAGGAACCTAATGAAGAAATTTGTGTAAGGGATCTTTTATCTATCATAACTGATAGACTATTAAAATGACATTGAGTACACATAAAAAGTAGGTGACGTGGATGAGCTATTAAGGGATGGTCAATAATAGCTATCCTGCTAGATGTTAGGTTTGAAAAGCTGCAGAGTAACCCTTGCAGTTAAATTTCATTTTTTTAGGACCTGATTTTGCATGCCAAAAAAAAGTGAGGTGTATATCCAGTCATCACCACATATATGAGCATAACGTGAAAAGGAAAAAAAGCTGATCCAGATTACTTTGAAACCAACTTAAAGTAGAGGAGTGATCATACCTTTTGTGCAAATCAATTATGATAGGATGAAGATCATGCATGACAGGAGTTGGCAAAGCTGATGTATTGAAGGTTGATGTGACTTGTGATGTATTGAAGGTTGATGTATTGAAGGTTGAGGTGTATATCCAGTCATCACCACATATATGAGCATAACGTGAAAAGGAAAAAAAGTTGATCCAGATTACTTTGAAACCAACTTAAAGTAGAGGAGTGATCATACCTTTTATGCAAATCAATTATGACAGGATGAAGATCATGCACGACAGGAGTTGGCAAAGCTGATGTATTGAAGGTTGATGTGACTTGTGAATGACACCGCACATTTTTTTATGCCAGTGCTTTGAACAAAAATTTAGGCTATAACATGGAAATGAGCATAAGAACAAAATAGACGCAGTAAAAGCAACATAAGCAGTGACCATTAAATTGTGTAAGGAACAAAACATGGAAATGAGCATCAGAACAAAACAGACGCAGGCCATAACATGGAAATGAGAATAAGAACAAAACAGATGCAGTAAAAGCAACATAAGTAGTGACTAAAGGATGTAGTCAGATGGGCACTGCACCCCCTTTAACATGAATGTCTAATTTGACTTGGATAAGGTATTTAATTACTGTAAAGTAGTTGTAATGTAACCGTTATGTAATATAATTTGTGGGTTCTTGTTACATGTGCTAAATGAGCTGCTATTTAAGCAATGCAATAATGGACTATTGTAGGCGAACCCTCAAGTAAAAATAAAATCAACTAAATAATGTCCGTGGCCGCGGCCAGATATCAGAGGACGATTCATATTATGATGATAGAAAGGAGCTGCCGATAGCAAATGAATTAGGGAAGGAGTTAGGTTTTGTGTCCGACTGAAAGTTATGTTTCAAGCACCAACGTGTAGGCTATTTTGTCTAAAAACTGTCTTGCTTTCGGCTTACGTGTAAACCCAGTTAGCCCTACATGTTTCAAGAAATTGTCTCGCATGCTTCGTCTTTTCCCTTTTATGAGGTCATGTTGTTAACAGTTTTATGTGATGCTAAAAATAGTAAATTGTTGTCAGGTTTTAAAATCGAGCTGGGTTTCTGTTATAGCTGGGAATATGGGCCAGCCCGCGGGTTGCAAGCTGGCCCGCAACAATCCGCAGCCCGCGCGGTGCGAGCCTGTGCAACCCGCACTTCTGCGGGCTGGCAAAATGCCAACCCTAACCCGAAGTGTGCAGGTTGCGGGCCGGCCCACAGGCCCGCATTTTTTTTTGAAAAAAAAAATTCATATTTTTTAAAGAGAATTGAAAATATGAGACACATATATATGAGTAATTAAATTTATCTTCCTAATATCAATCATTTCTCTTATAAAAATTTAAAAACATAATATACAATTTAAGAGATAAAGTTATCAAATTTATTAAAGTTTATAAACAAAACATAAACTTATCCTTAAACAACCAAGATATAATAATTTTGTTTAAAGAAGAAGGGAAGAAGATAATATTTTTTTTCTTTGGATTGGGAGGTACTAAGATAGGAGTGAAAAACTTATAGGTTTTATAAAATTATTATATGTAAATAAAAAAAAAAATTTTGCGGGCTAACCTACCAACCCGCGGGTTGGCCCGCAACAACCCGTGGGTTATGCGGTGTGAGCCTGTGCGGCCCGTATTTTTACGGGTTGGGATTTTCCCAACCCTAACCCGTCAAAACCTGCGGGCTCATGGGTTGAGCCCGCGGGTTGGGCCCATATTACTGGCTCTAGTTTCTGTGTTGTTGGCCCAAAAAAAGAAGGGCTTATCATTTTACACTTGTGGGTTGCTTATTTACGACATTGGTTATATCAATGAATCTTCATTCTATTAAGTGCATGTGGAATAGAAGAATTAAAGCTATAATGAATTCTTTCATTGGGTTGCTTATATATCATCTGGTGTTCATATATATATATATATATATGCTATATATTAGGCATATAGCCACTTAGAACTTCCAACTTAGACTTCAGGCCTGCACTTGGATATGAATTAATAATAATAATAATAATAATAATAATAATATGAATTAATAGGATAAATAAATTCTTTATATGTTTTGTGAAAAAACCCTTTTAGTTATCTGCATGTGGGCTAACCCAATGGACCAACCCAGTTAGAAGGTGCTAACGATTACATTTTGGTTATCTGCATGTGGGCCGAAAAAATCAGAGGTTGTAGTCTTGCCAATAATACATCAAATTGATTAGAAGAATGAAATCTAATGTTGAGAAGGCAGCATCTAAGATCTCGGATGAGATAACAATAAACTCGAAAAAACAGAAGCATCTTTCCAGAACATCATCATGTACAAAAGAAAGCGTTTTACATTCTTGGAACATGGATTATATAGCAGTGAAGAAAGATGTTTTAGGCGGGGAGTTTGAAAGTTTGAATTTAAATTGAGTTAGGACTACAGCTAAGGGCGAATTCATTGTTATGAGCCACCAACTTACACGTAGCCCAAGATGTTTGGAATTCAGCTTGTGAACAGTGAAATGTGTCTATAGCCAATGGATAAGCCGTATAAGGAGATGACTTGGTCGAAGAGATTTATATGTTATATTGATATTGATTATAATAATATTTTTATAAAATATTAAATATGAACTATTATATCTTAATCCAACAATAATAAAGGGATAAAGGAGGGGAAATGGACAAGGAGAGAAGCTCCTCTAGCCTATTCCGTCATTTTCTTTCTCATCTTTTTCTTCAATAGCACCAAATGTTTCTCAGAACAAATGTCAACCCGACGCCACTAGCAGCGCTATCCGGAAACCCAACTCCGAGCTTGTTGCTGGCCTCTTGGTTCTTCCCAACGACTCCAAAAAATTGAACCAGTTACTCGGAAAGCAAGTTAAAGATACAGCCGGCAAAACTTGATATCCTTCCATTCCTACTGCATGTTATGTTCTAAATCCTTGTGTGTTACTTTATTATTCCTTTTTTATTTCATCGTGATTCATATTTCCTCTTTTTCCTAGCCTTACCTTGGCTTCATATACTTGTAATTTGAGACAAGACTGATCGTGTTTTGAAAGATAGAACTGAGAAATATGATTAAAACTGAGATTTGGTATGTGACAACTGAAGAATCTATATTCTTCCGGTCACTCTGGCTATTTGAATTATTTACAATTGTGAAACATAGTAGTATCTCCTGTAAAATTCAGTAGGCAAACCTGTGTTAGATTCTTGACTATTTTGCATAAGCGATTGACAAGGAAGAGTTCAGTGAAATTAATATTGTGAGAGTCAAATTAATGTCATCTTGTCCTCTCTTTTTTTTTAAAAAAATAGAGTCCAAATTAAAATGACTGTGTATGTTGAATACTGAATTGTCAATTCTCTGATTAATTTATTTAAATTCAACAGTCTTTCAATTCAACAGTCTCTCAGACAACCACGTTCCAGGATTGTCAATTACATTGTGTTTGTGACAAAGGGAACTTTAACAATAAACAAACGGGAGCGGGCTGCTTGCTGCTCCTTAATTATATTTTTGGGGGCTTCTCAAATTTTTTTCTTATGTCTTTGATTATTAGATTCTACATAAAATAAATGACATTTTGATATATTATCGATAAAAAATGAAGTTATTTTCAATTTTTAACGATTTTTCAAATATTAAAGATTCTAAATGAAAGAGAGACTATACAATTTTAAAGTACTAAATTTTTAAAAAAATTATAAAAAATTGAAAATGACTTCATTTTTTATTCATGAGATATTAAATTATCGCTTATTTTATATAAAATTTAATGATCAAAACACTATAAAAAATAATTTGAGAAGTGCCCCCAAAATTAAGGGACAGCTGGGGTGCAGTACCTAAAGCGCAGCAGGCACTCGTGCTCCAAAACAAACGATAGCTAGAAGAAACATAGTTCTATACAGAAACAATCATAAAAAGAAATCATATTAAGCTGTTCTTTCTGCCCGCCTCATATTGATCACTACCATTTCGGTGCTTGGGGGATGGTCGACCGATGCTGTAACAATTTTAAGTGTGAGACTAATTAATTGATTACGTTCTAAATATCTTAATCCAACAGTGTCTTAGATAGAAATACCTTAAATAAGAAAATACATGTGCCTAAAAATATCAACGTTAGAAATTCCGATCATGTTTGATTCTATCCTCTATTTTTCCCTCTCAAAACAACTTTATAAAACCATTTCTAAAGACAAGTTTTGGAAACAAAAAAATAAAATAAATCATTTGGATAGTTGTTTTAAAAATTATGATTTTGAACTGACATGGCGGTGATCATCACTGGTAGTAACATGGTGGTGGCCATTATCAGTAGTATAGTATCGATAGTAAATAATAAGTGACGGCTTCAAAAAATAAAAAAAATTAGGAAAACAAAAATAAGAAAACAACTAAAATGGTTATCATTTTTTAGTTTTTAAAAACAATTTTTTGTTTTTTTAAAAAAACAGCTTAGTGAAAACAGTTTTCTAAACAAGTTTTTTTAAAAACAAAATCAAACAAACTCTCCCACTTCCAAATGGGGCAGACAGAATAACGTGAGTTTGAGGGCAAGGAGCGGTTGGGACAAAAGAAATAGGGCAAATGTCAAAGGCTGGATGTTACAGGAACTAGAGAATAATTTCTTATCCATAGTCTTCGAGGATTGTATTATGGCATATCTACAAGAAAATTACCGATTAGAAGAATGGAAATTTGACGGAAAATTTGTTATTTTATCATGTCACTACCCTTTTTCTCTTGCTCAGCGCTGCTTCCTCCAGTAACTCAAGGCAACTTGGAGTTAGGAGGAAACAGAATACTTAGTTACTTCCAGGGCAAAGGCTCTTGAGAATCTCTCATCATTGACACCTGTGAATAAACAAACCCAAGGACTGCATGTATATTTTTTTTTCTTTTTTTAATCATTGACTCTTGGACAACATACATCGGATCTGTCCCAAAACTTTTCCAAGAAAATGATTAATGCTTATTACTGCATTATGCAATTTGTTCTACTAAGTTGTATAAGTAAGCAAACCATGAAGGCATTTAGCCACCGGATTGAACTTCAGTGATGGCTTCTTAAACATTAACATTGTCCTAAGACAAAGCAATGAAGCATGGATACAAATATCACAGGAAAAAAAATTCTGGAATGGGGATTTGGAGGGGAGGGGAAATAAAATTTTTATGAGTTGGATTTAAAAAAATTAGAGGAGTGGGGTTATAAAATTTTGATAAAGAGAAAATTTAAGATAAAAGGAGTAAGAAAAATTAATTAAAAACTTTTACCCCACTTCTTTTATTTTTTGTAAATACAACTTAAAAAATTTTTTCCCTCCCCTCCCCTCATACCAAACAGCCAATGTCAAGAATTTTCTTTTTGGGCATAATTCAAAACCTTCTTGCTGTGTCGATACTCTAATATGAATGCTACTTTTTATTTCAAATGTGCTCATCACTGACTAATTAGGCTTGTTTGTTTTAACGATCAGATTGTTTATAAGTTGCTTTTCACGTAAATCAAGACACAACTCCTCTCACATACTTACCTCATATACCGTAAATTACGATTGAAAAGCTGCTTTTAAGCATTCAAATCGCTAATCCAAACGAGCACAAGGAATAGAAAAAAGTTGTATTGAATATGATACTTTAAGGCAGTTATCATCCCAATAAAATTCCAAAGATGTCTGGAATTATGCTATTACACCAACAAGCTGTTGGTTGATGTGGTAAGTAATTTCACCCCTGTAATGTAAAGAACACAGGTTTGAATTCCGAAAAACACACTTGTTAGAAGAGGCGAAATCATTTTGTGCTCTAACTCTCTAAGTCTCAAAAGGAATTATACCCTTAACCAATAAAAAAAAAAAAAGAATTATGCTATTACTCATGCTTATAACCCAATACCTAGCTGTATTATATTGCAAAAGTAAGCAGTCGATTGCCAATGACCTTGTAGATGCTCTTCTATGAATGGGAGGCCAACGGTTCTATCCCTCTTGTAACTCAAGCTGTTAGTGCCTACTATCTAATTCAAAAAAAGACCAATTAACAACTTTCATAAGCTTCAAGGGATCATTTACAATACAGCAAATTAATGGCATCAGATCTAATGCCCAACAGTCTAGTACAGGAGGTGTATATTTACTGTGAGAATGGAAACTACAATAGATCCCAGAATTTCTAATACAGTGAATGCACAAAAAATTGCCATACAGAACTATAGTAGAGTACCGGAAGGAAATCTGAATGAAATATATTGCAGAAGATAATAGTTTTGCTGATTTACTTACCATATCCTCCGTTAGAGATTATTTGAAAATCACCCCCGAAGTACAGAGCAAATGTTTGTAAGGACCATGAGTTGGAATTTTGGTTATTGATATTTTTATCTTGTCATGTTACTGTTAACATTTTCATGTGACAGTTCTCATGTTGATATATTGACAATCTATGTATAGCCTCGTGCTGCCTACTTATGTGCTGGATATTTATATATTACCACTTGCAGGGCTCATTTTGTATACTCTCAACTTTATACTTTTAATTAAACTAGCGTTGGTTTAATGTTGGTAGAAAATCAAAGGCCTTTAGAATTGCATATAATTTGAATAGTGGATCCACTACTTGTTTTGGTATTTTAGATGTTGAAATATGATTTGAGTATTATATTATTCTCTCTCTTTTTTATTATTATTGGGCTTATGGATGAATATTATATTATGTGTTTGGAGAAGCTCAAGGCCTAAATTATATTTGTTTAATTGTTGGAAAGATGTGTTTTGTTTTAATAACTTTGTTAGGGGAGTTTCGCCCTTTTCTAACATGGTTTAGTTTGTGAAGTGAGTAAAAAGGTTTTATTATACATGATGGCTTCTAATTGTTAGATTCTCTCTTTTCTATCACGATAAGTTGATGAAGTGACTTTAATCTTTTTTTATCATGATAAATGTTTTTATATGAGTTAATTCATTTCCTTTTTTATCATGATTAACTTAAATTTGAATGAGGAACTCTTTATAACTATGGTAGTTTCTTCTAATGTCTAGTTGAACTATTTTATACCATGACTAGTATATTAGCTTTTTTACTATGCATGGTAGACTTTCTTGTTTAAGCGTTTTCTTTTCTACTATAATAGATGAATAAATGATTCGTAACGAACAAGGGTTCACTTAATTACAGTTATAAGATGAGGATTTTACAAATAGTAAGGGAGTGATCAATAGACGAGATTTGGGGTTGATTATATCTTGGCACATTGAGCCCATTGAAATCTTGAGGATATAGAGAGTTAAGCATTTTAGGAGGTTTCTAGGGATTGAATGTAGGCATGTGGAGTGATTAAACTAGGATAAGATTGTTTGTGCATCGTTGATTTATCTTCACTACTCATATCAAGGTTAATCTTACTTTCACGTTCTAAAGATTATCGGTGATATCTCTCAAGCCTTTCTCCTTGTTATTTAAAATTCTATGTATTTTCTTTAAACGCTTCAATTTTTATATACACCAAATCCACTCCTTTTAGGTGCACTAGTGTAAAAAGTTAATTTAATATCAGTTAAAATTACATTTTCGCCACAGTATTTAGGATGTAGCGGAATTAGCCGTAGCGAAAAATATATATTATGGCGTTACTTGCTTGCAGTGCACCACGTGTCCACCCTCCTCGCAGTGCGCCCAGTGTCACCTCCGAGAGCTGCCACATGCCTGCGCCTCTTAAATCTTGAAAATGCCTCCCTACCTGTTCGAACCAGCGACCTCATGCTCCTGGTGCCTTCACGCTCGAGCCTTTGCCAGTTGTGCCAAGGTGAACTTGCGTTATTTTATTACATAATGTTATATATATAATATTATCATAATATAAAATTAATAATATATATATATAATATTATTAAAAATAAAGAAAAATAAATAAAAATTCCAAAAAATTATTTATATATTTATGATTAATTAATTTCAAATTCAATAAATTTAAAATATTTAATAAATATTTTTATAACTATATTTTAATCAATTTTCTAAATTTAAATTAATTAATAAAAAATAATTTAATATTATAAATATTATTTTTAATATAAAATGATAAATATAATATTAATAACTAATAATTTATTTTTAAATAAAATTAAATAATAACTAATATAATAATATTAAAAATATTATTTTAGTAAAAAATTTTAAATATAGTATCAATAAATAATAATAAAATATTCATTAATAATAATATTTTATTTTTAATTAAAATTATTTAATAATTAATTTTATAATATTATTTTGAATATAAAATTTTATACATTTTAAAATTTTGCGACGGAATGTGCCACGGAAAAGTTCCATGGCACCGTGGCAAAAATTTTTTCGCAAAATTTGCGACGTAATTCCGTGGCTAATTTAGCCATAGAATTTTTTGTGGTTAATTCCGTGACAAATTTAGCTACGGAAAAATTCCGTCGAAAAAATTTCCAATGGAATTTCTTACGGATTTTCCATAGAATTTGCCAAGGAAAAAATTCCGTAACAAATTCTGTTGAAAATTAAGTGTTTTTTTATAGTGCTCTATCTGAAAGCTGCTACGTCAACAGTGATGAAGGGAAGTTGCGAAGTTAGCAGAGCTAGAGCGAAATTCATAAAGAAGCCGTGAAGTTAGCAGAGTAGTGGAGGTTTTTGTTGAAGGCATTAGGGCGTCATGTGGAGTGGGAATCGACGCAATATTTCCTTTTCTTTAGAAAAAAAATAGTTAATATATTTTTAAGACTTCCTTAGAGCCATATGGGTTATAATTAAGGTCTTGATTTCCTATAGGACTCGATTCTATAAATAAGCTCGATAAATAAATTATAAATTATGGGTCAAGTTCCACCCATAAATTGATCATCCATTTTTTTTAATAATTAACTAGGTATAGTTAAGTAGTTAAAAGAAGTTTACTAATCTCTATCAGATGGTCCTGAGTTATAAATAACCCACTTAATAAAATTTATTTAAAATATAACTATAATATAATTATATTTTGGGAAAAAATATTTTTTAAAATTTATTTACAATATTTAATTATGGTTATGACATGTTATATTTCAAATTTATCTATTTCACAATTAAATTCCAAAACTTTATATGAATTATGGCTTCTGGTGCTTACTAAACTGATTCCATAATTATTATTGTTATAGCATCTTAATTACGGCATCAGTTGAATATACAACCGATGCCATATTGTACATTACTGCGTCAGTTACACTTCAAACAGAAGCAAACTTATGTCATATGAATTATCACTTCCGTTCTTTAAGTAACTGATGCCATATTGTACCTTATAGCGTCAGTTACATGTAAAACAGAAGCGAAATTATATTATATGAATTATTACTTCTATTCTTCAAATAACTAATACAAAATCGTGTAGTTAAATTAGTATTTTGTACTAGTGAATATAATTATATTTTGGAAAAAATTATTTATAGTATTTAATTACAATTATGACATGTTATATTTTAAATTTATTTATTTCACAAGTAAATTCCAAAACTTTATATTAATTATGTCTTATGGTGCTCAATAAACTGATCCCATAATTATTATTATTATAGCATCTTAATTACGACATCAGTTGACTATACAACTGATGTCGTATTGTATATTACGGTGTCAGTTACACTTAAAACAGAAGCGAATGTATGTCACATGAATTATCACTTCTGTTCTTCAAGTAACTGATGCCATATTGTATATTACGACGTCAGTTACACGTAAAACAGAAACAAAATTATGTCACATGAATTATCACTTCGGTTCTTTAAGTAACTGATATAAAATCATGTAGCTAAATTAGTATTTTACAATAGTGGTGTAATCTATCTACCACTAACATTCTTGACTTTAATGGAGGAGGATGGAGGAAATTCAGCTTTCCTACTTGCCAAATGGTTAAAACGAGTAACACATTACACCTGGATAACAAGTGAGACCCACCAAACTAAAGTTATGGACGTTAGCCACGGTTAAAAGAGATGGTACTCTTACTCCATTTGGAAACATTCATATGTATTGTTGCAATTCATTTGAATATAGGTTTAAATACCTCCCCTCTCGATATATTTTAAAACCATGAGGGATAATAGGGCCAAAGTAAACAATATAAAAAACAAGACGCCGAGATGTTATAAATACTTCATGAATAAATTTGCACCTTAGCCCCTTACAAAATTATAGTATAATGACATGGTTATAGTTAACAAAACAATTTATCATGAATAATAATTAAATATGACATTTTATTGTAAGGGTTGAGGTGCAAATTTGCTCTAGAAGTTTTCACTAAGGAACAATGTTACCTTGAAAGTTTTTTAAGATTTGATATTGCTCCGGAAGTGTTAAAAAGGAGCAATGTTACCTATTTCCGTTAAAAAGTTAACAATCAACGTTAATTTTTTAATGGTATGGGACAACATTGCTACGTTTTGAAACTTCTGACGTGATATTGAACTTGAAAAAAATTTACAGGGCAATATTGCTCCTCTGTGAAAACTTTTGAGGCAAATTTGCCCATTAACCCTATTGGTAATGTTAACTTATCTTTTTGGAAAAACGGTATTGTAATTGCAATTATTCTAAAATGAATCGTATGTACATCCAAATGATTTTCACTTCATCATTATTAAAATTTAATTTACAGACGTACTCAAAAGAAAAAAAATATCTAAGGGCAATATTTAAAAATGAATAAATAGCTTAATTATGTATTTATAAATTATTAACTTAAATATAAAAACAGCTACTAAAATTCCTAATTTTCTTTTCCTTGGAAGCTCTTTGCATTTGAAATTTAATCTTAATTTAAGCTAATTATTTTCTCAAGGAAAAAGATATATTTAGTGCAAAATATATTACTGGGAGAATTTCATTAAAGGACCATAGGACTAAATTTATTTTAGTCAAGGACCAAAATATTTTAAAATTTCATTGCAGGACCAAAGACCAAAATGAAAATAAATTTTGTAAGTAAAAACATAATGCCCCTTGGTTTATTTTTTATTTTTTAAAAAAAAGGTTTGATCATTGTCGGAGCTCTGGCGACAGGGGACCGATCGCCGCCAGGCCGGAGTGGCCACTGTAGGCTAGCCCTCGATGCTTGACGCCTATCGGCCGAAGCTCCTGTAACACCCCAAATTTTATATTCACCAAATATATTGTAATTATTTGGGAAATTCAATAAAATGGTGAATATTCATGAATTTGGAATTTATGAATTTATAAATGTTCAATTTCATGGGAAATTGGGCAAAAATAATTATGGAATTAATTTGGGTAATTTAAAAAGCCCAATATTAAGGTCCAAAAGTGAAGGAATATTAGAGAAAATATTTGGTCCAAAAATAGATGAAAATTGGTGAAAGAAAAATAAGAGAAGAAATTGGATTAGAAAGGTAATGGCAAAATCGTAATTTTGCCAAAATATCACAAAATTAATTATTTTTCAATTAATTGAATTTAATTTCAATTAATTAAAGAATATAAAGGTTAAAAATATATTTAGAATATTTTGGTCAATTTAATATGAATTTATGGAAAATTTGAGCAAAAAGTGCAATTTTGACCAAAATTGAGACTTTACGTGTATACGCAACCGAAACAAGTTGTGAAGCCAATTGAGACCATAGGGAGGGACCC
Organism: Inga leiocalycina; assembly: GCA_963242795.1. Lineage (NCBI taxonomy): Eukaryota > Viridiplantae > Streptophyta > Magnoliopsida > Fabales > Fabaceae > Inga > Inga leiocalycina. The sequence continues at coordinate 30,147,610 of OY725327.1, forward strand.
CTAGGTGTCTCCTACATGTGGCATAAAGAAGAAAATATTGGTTGGACATGATGGCATGGTTACGTGAATGTAGGAAGTTATGTACATAAAAATTGGATTTTAGCAATTTTGGAAAATTAAATAAATTATTATAATATTATGAGATATTAGAATATAAGTCATCTTCCTCATTCAGCTGCTCATTCACGCACAGCAACATGAAATAGAGAGAGAGAAGGTTGAGAGAGTTTAGAGAGAGAAATAGAAGAAAAATCACAAGGTAAGCCGATTTCTCCGGCGATTTCGCTCCTAACGCGTATAACTCCGATTCTAAACTACTCCTCTTTGTTCTTTAAGGTTTGGAAAGCTCAAATTGGGTGTTTTAAAAGTTAGGGTTTGCTGCCATTTTTGGGAAAAGCTTGTTGGAGCTTGAGGTAACTTCCAAACCTTCGTATATTAACTATTCTGGCTGCTGTGGGCAATTTAATCGGTGAAATTTCGCCGGATTGCCATTGGTTTTAAATTTTGGAAAGTTGTATATCTAAGGGTTATGCTGCCCAATTTTAGTTCAAATGGTTGTTATAACTCAATTAGATTGTTAATAAAGGGGTTAGGAGTAGAAAGGAACGTGTTTACGGAGCCGAAATCGTAAAACCCCGATTTTTCCCGGAGAACACAATTATTTCGGCCAGGGATGTTTGAGGGCCTTAGAGTTGGATTTTCAATGATTTTATGATTCCATTGGATTCAGTGGGCGAAAATAGGTGGGGTTACAGTTGGGCACTTTTTCAGAAAAGGCTGAGAAAGCATAATTACGGGAACGCCCCTATAACCCTAAAAGTAGGGTTGCCAAGGGCAATTTTGTAATTTGACATTGAATATGGTATTTTTGAGTCCGGAAATGGATTCCTTGGACGAAAATATGTCAGGATAGCCCTAGTCAAAAATTTGGAAAAACGTGCCATCGGGCCGGGTACGGCGGGGCCGGGGTCCCGGGGGCATTTTGGTAAATTTTCACCATAGGCTAATATAACCACAAGAAACACTATGAAAGTGTCTAAAATGATACTTGGATAGGTTTTGACCTATTTCTTGTATATTTGATGTTTTAGGACCGAGTTGGACGCCTTTAGTTGATACGTTTTACGGGGCGGACCCTTTGAGACAAAAAAAGAGGTTAAGGTAGGGACTACTATCTCTCATATACTATGTGACTATTTGTATGATGCATGTTACTGTATTTTGTGATCTGAACACGTGCTGGAGGCACATTACCTAGCTGTGGTCTAGGACCTAGCTGAGGTACACTGGTCTTACCTAGCTGTAGTCAAGGACTCGGCTGAGGTACATGCAGGGGTTTCAACGGGTTTGTTGGCCCTGAATTTTGTGTACACACACGAATGATATGAATTTTCATTTTACTTGATACGGTGCATTGCATATTTAATTTTCGCATTTTATATATTGATCGTATGTTTCTACTGAGATTCCTTGGAATCTCACCCCTTTTTTCTAATCAAAATGTCTCAGCGGGTGCCAGTGGCTCAAAAGCCAAGGATGCAGAGAAGGGAAACTGACGGACACGTTTCCCAAGATGAATACAGTGGTTGTATAGTCTGTATGTGAAATAGTTTTGGGAACATACTGTACATATTTGTCATTATTATCGACTTCTGCTCTGTTAATGACTGTCTGTAAACAAATACTTATTATCAGTATAACTGTACTTTTCTGTTTGCCTATGGAACTTGTTCGTTATTGCCCTGCGCATATCAAAATGGAAACGGGTGTTGACAGCTCCAACAACCAAAAATTAATATGTTGTTCATAGGAGGATTGCACTTGTTTATGAAGAATTGCACACTTGTTTATGAAGAGTAGAACACTTGTAAATATAACTTGTTCAATTTGGTTGTTCATATGTATAATCTACTTGTTTATGAAGAGTTGGACACTTGCAAATGAGACTTGTTTATATTAGATTCTATGTTTTGATAATAACAACAATTAAAACAAATTAAGAAAAGTGTTTTGGAGAAAACACATTAACTTAAAATGATTTTAAAACCTATTATTGTGAAAGTCACTATATCACTCAAGTGACCATTCGAATGATGTGACAAAACTTAGTTATTTTATTTTTGAAACAATGATGAGGTGTTTATAAAAATTTTAGTTGATCACTTGAATGACCACTCAAGTGATATGATTTTTGAAAATAACTCATCACTATAGTGCTCACCAGTAGTGGCAGACAATGATCACTTAAGTTATGCAAAAATTTACCATTACTACCACTTCACCATGGTGACCAAGATAGTGCTATGATTTCTAAAAAACATTTTTCTAAGAAACTACTCAAGTGATGAGATAGAAAGTACATCACTATCAGACCATCAGTTCACCTCAATGAAGTACCTAGTGATATGTTTTCAAAAGAAACAAGATCACTCAAGTAATCCTATATTTATACATCACTACCACATCACCACAGTGAACCATTTAGTGATCTGTTTTATTTTCAAAATGACTAAGTGAAGACCATTCAAGCGACTACTTCAGTGATGCAATTTCAGAAAATAGGGCATCATATCACAAATCTTGATACTCATTTCAGTCTACACTAAACTTATTCTAGTTGCTTCCAATTGGTCTAACACTTATCAGTGTTTGATCATATTGTAGGTGGCTAACTAAGGATTAAACCAAGATTAGCAAAAAGCACTTTTGTGTCAGAAGCATTAAATGCTCTGAGGTTCAAACACTTCACATTCTCTTTGCTCTCAATGGCTAATTCCAAAGACACAGAGAATAATTTGACAAAACCAACAGCTACATTCAAGAGCAACAGTCTTCAAACATTTTCATACTATAAATAGAAGAGCATTGAAGACGGAGCAACTAACCAACATTATGCATTTACCGTTACATTCATTGCTAAGTCTCAAAGCTTAATTTCTGTGTGAATTTATACTTCAGTGATAATTTATTTCTCTTGTGAGAGAATATACTTAAACATTTACTTCGGCTAAGATACTCAAGGTAGTGGGACCTTGAATGGGCATTGATTGAAAAGTGTAAGGGGGAGTGAGTGTTCTTTGAAAAAGAACTAGCTTATACTAAGACACCAAGAGCCTTGTGAATCTTGAAAAGATAGTGAAAATTTCAGAAAGGTTTTCTGGGGACTGGATGTAGGTCAAGTGGATTGGACCGAACCAATATACATCGCTTGTGTCCACCTTCGATGATATCTCTCTAACTCTTCTCTCTTTACTTAGTTTGTGTTAAAGTTTAAAATCTTTAAAATTACCCAATTCACCCCCTCTTGGGTGAAAGGCTTGAACTAATAATTCATAATCCTATATTTTTTTGTTAACCTATTAGTTTGTATTGTTCATATGCCTATTAATATAAAACGCTGATTTGTATTGTTCATTTGTAAGTGTAAAGCTCATCATTAACAAGTGAAATAGGCATATGAATAACACAAACTAATAGGTTAATAAGAAAACATAGAATTATGAACAAATCCCATTTACAAATGTTCAACTCTTCATGACACAAGTAGATTATACATATGAACAAGTTACATTTACAAGTGTTCTACTCTTTTATGAATAAGTGTGCAATTCTTTATAAATAAATGGAATCCTCCTATGAACAACACATTAATTTTCAGTGGTCGAAACTCCGGGCTATCGGTATTAGAGCATCGATGGCCAGTTGGTCCGACTCAGCGGCGACCGGTGATTGGTAGCCAAAGCTTCGGCGACAATCAAACCTATTTAAGAAAAAAAATAAAGCAAGAGGCATTATTGTCTTTTTACTTATAAAACTTATTTTCATTTTTGCCCCTTGCTCCTGCAGAGAAATTTCAAAATGTTTTGGTCATTAACTGAAATAAATTTAGTTCTATAGTCCTTTAATAAAATTTTCCCTATATTTATTTTAGACATTTAAATAGAATTGACTATTAAAAGTTTGGCCCAAAAAATTGACTATCAAAATGAATTCTTATATTATATATTTATAGCAATAAATTGACAAAATAAGAACAAAAATCCCAGTAACTCTAATAAGGTGGGCCTCAAAAGGCACTTATTAAATAATCCAATGGCAATCTATGAGAATAAACTTTTTGGTGCAGGCTAAATAAAAAAATTGAAAAACTATTATTAATCAATAAAAAAAATTACGTATGATAAAAAGGCACTCAATTGAAATCATCACCCTTTTCTTTTTGGAGTGTAATGGAATAATATGATTCGACTTGCATACGAAATAAAAAGACATAGTAAAAAAAATTATATAAAGTAAAATGTCTTATGCGGTTGTCTGCTTTGCGCCTTTTTTTTTTCCTAGTTTAAATTTTGTTGTATTAATTAATCAACAATAAAAAGTGCTTGTTTGGATTAACTATCGGAATATTTAAAATCAGTTTTTCAATCATGATTTACGGTATACGAGGTAAGTATGTGAGAATAGTTGTGTCTCGATTTACATAAAAAAACATCTTATAAGCAATCTGATAATTAAAACAAACAAATCCAAAATCATTTAGCTTCTGGCTAAGCTCTTTTTATGAAAAAAACTCAACTTGAATATACTTTTTCCCTCCGCATGCAGCATTTATATCGTAGTCCGATTGTTTTTATCATTTACAATTTATTTGTAAAGTCTTAAAAAGGTGCATAAATAACTCATATATATAGATTAAAAAATTAATTAAGTTAGTTAATAATAAAAATATATATTAATTTGTCTAAAATATTTCATTTTCTTGCCAACACTAAAATATTTCATTTAAGTATGTTGAAACTGTCTTATCTTATTTAAATATGTAATCAATAGGAATAGTTTATAAAAAAATTTTAAAATTCAGAGAAACAAGGTGAATTGATGCCTTATATTTAATATTAAAATTAATATTTATTTAAATTTTATATTTAGGATAAGAGGGATTAGTATTAAATATAAAATCATTATATTACAAAATGGCCTATAACAAGTCATAATTTTCATAAGCCATACATAATAAAAAAATGGAAAATTCTTAGATTAAATTCCTTATATCTATTTCGTCAAGTTTTTCAATTATATGTGACCATATATCATGTTTTTGAATTATTCTTATTTAACAATAAACCCATATAAAAAAATAGGACATATAATCTTATATAATTAGTGAACTTGATGTAATAGATATAAAAAACTTAACATAAGTATGGTCCTAAAAAAAATTCATGAAAAATACGAGAACTAAACTATTTTTTTTCAGTGGAAAGAATTGAACTATATAATACTTCTTGTTAATATATCATATATATTAATCTTTCTACAATAAAATACAACTCTTGTTTTCTTATTTTGAACTACTAAAGGGCTTCTATTTTAAGGGGTTGTTAAATAAGGGAAAAAAGGATGAATCCTTCCTCGTTTCCAAAAAGTAGTACGAAGAAATAGATGCTTAAAGTAAAATTCCCGTACAATTACATTCCTACAAACTACTCCTTCCGGTCCTAATTATAAGATAAAGTTGATTTTTTAAGAAAAATTAAGGAAACCAATTAAATTACTTTAGAGTATTTATATTTTTATTTTTTCTCCAAACTAATTAATTTGACTAATAAACTGATATATAATCTAAAGATACTAAAAATATAAATACTCTAAAGTAATTTAATTGATTTCATTAAATTTTTCAAAAAAGTCAATTTTATCTTATAATTAGGATCGGAGGGAGTACTATATATATAAACAACCAAATTTCTAAACAAATTTTCACCAAAAGCAAAACCAAACCACAAAGCTCTCTATTAAATTATTTTTTAATTAAATGAACACTTTTGGTAAATAATATCCCATAGAATAATTTCTTCGTTATTTCCTCTTGACAAACACAGACAGTTTAAAATTTAAACGTTCGCAAAAATCTAGAATTGCTAGTCATGAAACTTGCCTTAATCATGTAGTTAATTACAAAAAGAAAACAAGATAGGAAATAATTTTGAAAAAGTTTCATAGATATTCTACACACACACATATATATATAGGAGCAACAAAAAATAGATATACCTACTATTATCAAGCTTGCTTTATTTTACCTTCGAAGGTACAGAGGGACTCATGACTGGGGCTGCTGTATCCACAGTTTAGAGTAACATGTCGCCTCGCTTATTATTCTCTTGAATCGAGGAAAGCCCATATTCTGTCGCTTCTTCCACCATTCATCCTTTGGCGATGATCGATCGTGAAATTTCACAGACGGGGTCTCCATTCTTGCGCTAACCCACTTAAACAGATTCCTCAAACTAGCTTGTTTTCCTCATATCAAAACCCAGTTTTTCTCCCACATTTTCTGTCTTCTCTGCCCCAAAGAAAATAGAAGAAAGATGGGAAGAAGATTATGCTAAACTGACCCACTCACCGTCTAGTTTGCTGATCTCCGTCGAGAGAAACTTGTGGGTCTGCATCTCAAGTGGGGTTTTTACTCAGTAATCAGGTTGGTACTGTTTCGGCTTCTCTCTTTCAATTTCTGAGTTTGGATTCCTGAATGTGCTAATTTGAGTTATGTTTCTTACAGTTAGGAGTGTTCTTGACTGAATTGTTATCATAAGGTGGCTGTCTTTTTCTAGTAATTGTTGTGCTTCAGTGATTCCTCAGGAGGCCGAGGTTCCTCTCTATTCTCTACTAATTTTAGTTTCAGATCTCGGTGTTTCCCTACACTGTTGATGCTGTTTCTGCGTGTGTTTGAATTTTTTTCTGTGTGGGTTTTCCCTCCCCTTTTTAATGTTTCCAGAATTTGTGAAGATGAACTTGATCTGGCTTGTTTGGGTCTGAGAAAGACGTGTTACGATCCTCTGTTACAACTTAGTGTAGCGATACTCCTAATTGTTGTTCGTTGATGAACAGTAATGGGAATGCTGTCCTATATATGTGCTGAATTCTGTAACATCTCTTTGGACAAATTTACAAACTGGAGCTGAGTTAGATTTGGCTGGAATTGTTTACTTTATTTACATTTGTTAAATGACATTCCGACACTATCTTACTGTGGATATCTTTTCAGTTCTTCGAATTGTCTTAAGCTCGTTGATCAGAAAATGATGTTGACCTTACCAAGCCTGTAGCCATAACTTTTGTTTTAGCATTCATTCTGTTCCTCCTCCTCCTTCTATCCTTACTGGTTTTTGATCTGCTCTAATCTATAATTGGATGTTATTAATTACAAGTGTTAAAGTCTCAAACACGCCTTGCTTTCCGTAATTGTCGATATGCTGATGGATGACTACACAAGTATGTGTAATCTTACTGTCAACTTTGAAATCATATAAAAGAACAGGGCATGTGGTTGTAGCTAAAAGTAATAAGTTGGCTGCAGGTCTTGCTTCTGTTTGGATTGTGGCACTGTCACCATGCTAAAGCAAATTCTTAGCAAATTGCCTAAGAAGGTGCCAAAATCTGATTCAACTGACTCTGCCCGGGGTGATTCTGGGAATTCAACAAGTTTTGGAAATGTCTTTCAGTGTACAAATGTAGGGAGCACCATTTCAAGCAAATTGAATGTTGTGAAGCGAGTATCCTCAGTGGTTTTTCCAGCAAGCATGAATGCTGGGGTAGAAGCAGTTGACCCCAATTTATCCTTCAAAGATGTTTCAAATACACAGAAGCAAAACCTGTTTATTAGTAAGTTAAATCTTTGCTGCAAAGTTTATGATATGAGTGATCTGGATAAGAATTGTGCTGAGCAAGATCAAAAACGTCAAACATTGGTAGATCTTGTTGACTTTGTTTCTTCTGGATCTGCAAAGTTTACAGAACCAGCAATTGCTGCTGTGTGTAAAATGTGTGCAAGTAACTTGTTCAGGGTCTTCCCTCCCAAGATTCGAACCAGTTCGACTGGTGGTGAAACAGAAGACGAAGAACCAATGTTTGATCCAGCCTGGTCTCACCTGCAAATTGTTTATGATCTACTCCTCCAATTCATTAACTACAACTCCCTTGATGTGAAGTTGGCGAAAACATACATTGACCATGCTTTTATCTTAAGATTACTTGACCTTTTTGATTCTGAAGACCCTAGAGAAAGAGATTGCTTGAAGACAATTCTGCATAGAATATATGGCAAATTCATGGTACACAGGCCTTTTATAAGGAAATCTGTTAGCAATATTATCTATCGTTTTGTTTTTGAGACGGAACGCCATAATGGCATTGCTGAGCTGTTGGAGATTTTCGGGAGTGTGATTAGTGGATTTGCCTTGCCATTGAAAGAGGAGCACAAGACATTTTTGTTTAGGGCTTTGATTCCTCTGCACAAACCGAGATCGTTGGGTATCTATCACCAGCAGCTAACATATTGTGTTGTACAGTTCATAGAGAAGGATCAAAAACTGGCTAGCCCTGTGATAAAGGGACTATTGAAGTACTGGCCAATAACAAATAGCCAAAAGGAGCTTATGTTCTTGAGTGAGTTGGAAGAAGTTTTGGAAATGACTAGCATGCCTGAATTTCAGAAGATCATGGTCCCACTATTTCGCCGCATATGTTATTGCCTAAATAGTTTTCATTACCAGGTACTTTCTTCTACTACTCTGCAAATTCTTTTAACCGCATCAATATAAAATATAAAATTTATAGTAAGCTACAATATTTTTAAGATATGAATAATGTGAATGTTCAAGGTACCTTGTGATGCATGCAAAAATGCTTCTAGTTTTCATATAGAAGTTGGTACGTATGAGTTTGTCTGTGAGTTTTTGTCGTATTTGCAATGGCATCTTTTCTTCTACCAACTGAAGAGAATATTTTTATGGCTGGTGGTTGTTAAGAAGCTGGAAGTTGAGACATCACCTTAATTGTATCGACTAACTTGTGTCAACGGTTGATGTTATGTTTTTCTATGTTTTAATGATTCAGACTGATTTATTAACCTTCTGTCGTTGCTTGGAGCCAACTTTGATGTTCTAAGTTATTCATATTTTTAATTCTTGACCCTGTTGAGTCAAATGCGTTGGATAGGTTTCAAGAAAAGAATGAAGCCAGTTCTAGTTTTTAAATAGTTTCTCTCAGATTCTTCAAGAAATAACAATAACTTAGTGAATTACCAAAAGAAATAATAAATACAGAAATTTCTGTTAACAAGTCAATGGTGTGGCGCTAGCTTGTAAAGAATGTTCCCATATTATCTTTTCTAATTGCGAAAAGCTAATCTGGTTTCCTTTCATTCTTTGCAATGCCCATTATGCTCTTGTAATCTTAATTTAACCATGTTGATCCCTTTTATTTAATTACTTCTATTAAAGTAATAATAAAAAAATGTGCTAATCAGGTAAATTCCTTCTTGTATGCACAGGTGGCGGAACGAGCTCTCTTGCTATGGAACAATGAGCACATCCTTAACCTCGTCACACAAAACCGGCAGGTGTTGCTGCCGATGGTGTTTTCGGCTCTTGTACATAATGCCCAAAACCACTGGAACCAAGCAGTGCTGAACCTGACTCAGAATGTGAGGAAGACCGTGTCACAAATGGATGAGGATTTGGTCGCCGCCTGCCAACGCAAGTTGGAGGAGGAAGAGTCGACAAGGTTGAGTGCCACAGCTGCTGAGAGGCGGCGGACAACATGGGAGCACCTGGAAGCCGCAGCAGCCGCCAATGTGCAATGCTTGAGTAGCAATAACAGCGGCGGTGGCGGTAGTGGTGGTGATATAATGGTTGCAGTAAAACCTGCTGCTACTTGCTCAGTGGCCTGCTGTTAATTGCTTCACAAGCACACCAAGTTGAAGTAGTAAGACCAGGCAAGGCATCTATATAGATTGTGATGGGTGTTTCAAGTTCACATACTGATGAGTTAGTTTTATTATTATTATTTTTCCTTTTTATTATTATTATTATTAAGATAACATTAATGTTTTCTTTTTGTTAGTATGATACCTCTAGGTTGCTTCTATTTTTGGTCTTTTTTATTAAAATGTTCTTTTTGTATATTTTCTAAGTATGCATATTGCAAAATTGTGGTTGAGGTGTTTGATATGATTGTGGTTAGGTTCTTCCGTTTTTTCTAATTAAAAAAAAAAAAACTAATGAGCAGAGAGGAGCAGGTAACTTCCTTCACTTTTTGTTTCTTGAGGTGGTCATGTTTTTGTGTTTGTCGGTGCCTGCAATTATTTGGCCTGTCAGCACCATCTTTCTTCTTTGGTGGTCCCCACCTGTGCTCCTAGTCCAACTTCTCTCACAGTTGAATAAGGATTTTCAAAGTTTAATTTTATTTAAAAAGGAACAATGATGAGGGAAAATTCCAAAACAATATATTGAAAATGGGAAATGATGAATTAGTGCTTTGAAATTCGGAAATTTCAAGTCAGTCCGCGGTCAGATAAGAGGAGGAATCTGAGATTTTGAAATCTCAACGAAAAGACGAATTACCCTTCAGCTGTTAAGCTCTCCCAATTCAGAATAACAACAATATTATCTTCTTTCTTCTTAAGTGGTCCCCACCTGTGCTCCTAGTCCAAGTTCTCTCATCGTTGAATATGGATTTTTCAAAGTTTAATTTTATTTAAAAGGGAATAATGATAAGGGAAAATTTCAAAAAAATACATTGAAAAATGGGAAAGGATGAATCAGTACTCTGAAATTTGGAAATCCCAGATCAATTCACTGTTAGACGGGAGGCTCGACCAAAAGACGAATTTGCCCTTCAGCTGTCCATCTCTCCTAGTTCGGAATAATAACACTGCTATCTTTATTAACAACATGGTATTCTACATTAACAACTCTTCTTTGTTCGTTCACAATAAAAACACCGGTCTCTTTATTAACAATATTATATTTTATATTAATAACTCGACTTTCTTATTAACAATAATAATATTAGTCTCTATATTAACAACATCGGATTGTACATTAACGATTTCACTTTCTTGTTTCATAATTTCATAATTTAAGTTTCAGGGCTAATAACAACACCTCTCTTTTTATAAATAACAATGTATTGTACATTAACAACACCATATTTGATATACGAAGATGTGAAAGAATAAAACGGAGTTATTAATGTAGAATGCAGTGTTGTTAATAAAGAGAGCAATGTTGTTATTACGAACTGAGAGAGTGGGACAACTAAAGGGCAAATTCGTCTTTTCACCGATATTTCAAAATCCTAGATTCCTTCTCTCGTCTGACAGCAAACTAACCAGGGATTTCCAGATTTCAAAGCACTTATTTATCCTTTCCCATTTTCCAAAGTAGTTTTTTGGAACTTTCCCCAATGATATGTCATTTATGTTCTTTATTATTTCTAATGGGGACTGAAAATCCATAAATTTAAACTAGGGGTAAAACCCACAGATTACAAAGTTAAAGCATGCATCCTTCATTAACCCTCACCTCTTGTATAGTGTCTATAAGACGTGGTTGATTGAAGATGTAAAAGTTTCCTTCAAGCTTATCGGAAAGTTTAGTTAATTGATCAACACTAGAAATACCATCTCTCAATGAATGGTTTACAAGAAGTTGTCACTCCCTACGAACAAATAATTCAGCTTCATCTACAACATCTTTGAAAGGATGCTTTCGATCAAATTTTTTAAAACCCCACGAGCAACATAGGTATGACCCTCACAACCAACATAGGTATAACCCTTGAATGGTCCTTATCAGTTTTGCAATCATCGGAAGAACTCGAGTTTGCAACAAAACCTGAGGATTCATTGATCATCTTTCGCATGTATAACTCCTCTGAAACCAGTTCTTCCATCCTTGAGCATATATCCATCCACTTCTATATTGATAAAATCATCAGGTATCTTGTGTTGTAATGACTCCTGTGAAGATCTAGTAGACCTATAGAATCTATACCTACTTTGTAATTCTTGATCCCAACAAGATTGGGAGACTGTCACGCCCTTATCTCAATTTCAACCTTTTTCAGAGTATTTGCGGAAAACAATATGCGGTTTGGTAAGAAACACATGAATAACATAACTATACTGATAATATATATATGGTTACATAAATTCCCCATAGGGGTTTGTACATGATACTTACGATTAAAGTAGCCACACAAAGCTACTAGGGTGTCTAAACTCATCCCAGTGAAACGGAGACTTCTTCCCGTCTTCGTTCCATTACTATAATCCCCACATACGATACTCTGAATTGTTGCTTGCATATCTTCTGTCGTTTCCTGTCTAAATTGTTTGTAGGGGAGGGTGAAATTCGAGAGAATCTCAGTAGGAAACAAATACCATAATGCATGCATGTTGATGCTATGTGTATGACATGTTAGCTTTATCTAAATGTATGCCCCATAATGACATTTCTGCATGCTCAATGTTTCATGTAACAAAACTATGGCCACAGGGAAAACAGAAATAGAGCTTCATTTATTCAAGTATGCTCTACATAGTCAAGTAAAGCAATCACATACATCACTACACAAGCAAAGATATCAAATACATGCAAATAAGGTAAGTCCCCTACCTTAACCCTTTTCCGCCTCGAAACGCATGCCTCGATCTACGTGCAAACAGCTTAGGGCTCCATATTCAATCCTACAATGTCAAATGTACTATTTAGACACTTCCATAGTGTTTCTGGGGGTTATATGAGTCTATCTTGAAAAATTACTAAAATACCCCTGGGACCCGGCCCCATCGTACCCAGTCCGGCTGTATTTTTCTCGAAATTCTAACCTGGCCTATCCTGACATATTTTCGCCCAAGAAATCCACTTCTAGACTTGGAATTATCAAATTCACTTCTAAAAGACGAAATTGCCCTTGACAGCCCTTATTTCAGTGTTTTAGGGGCATTTTCGTAATTATGCTTTCTTAGCCTTTTCCGAAAAAGTGCCCAACTGTAACCCCACCTAATTTTCCCTCCTGAACTCAATGGAATAATCAAATCATTGAAAATCCAACTCTAAGGCCCATTTATAGCCATGGCCGAAATATATGAGTTTTCCAGAAAAAATCAGGGTTTTGCGATTTCAGCTCCGTAAATGCTTTCTTTTCTACTCCTAACCACCTTATTGACTATTCCATTAGGTTACAACTACTATTTAGTACCAATTTGGACAACATAACCCCTAGGAAAACCCATTTTCCATTTTTACAACCAAGGACAATTCGGCGAAATTTCACCGATTAAATTGTCCACAATAGCCAGAATAGTCAATATACAAAAGTTTAAAAGTTACCTCAAACTCCCACTTGATTTTCCTTGACTTGGCTGAACCCTAGCTCTTGAAAAACCAAAATATGAGCTTCCAAACCTTGAATCACATAGAAGAATAACTTAGGAGCGGAGTTACACGCATTACGAACCGATTTACTGAAGAAATCACTTACCTTTACAAGCTTTTTCCTCTCATTCTCTCTCTAAAAATCTCAACCCTTCTCTCTCTATTTCAGAGCTGTGCTGCACGGTTTTGGCTGAAGGAAGGACAAGGATGATATTTATTATATGATATTTATTTATTACACCATTTTTCCAAAATTCGAATTTTACAAAATTCTGGTAAATTTCTGCCCAAACTTTGAAAAATCATAACTAATTCTGGAAAAATTGAATTGGAGTGATTCCAAAGCCTATAGAACCCTTATTGAGTCTAGATTCAAGGAAAAATATATAATTTCTCTGAATGGAATCACAAAATTCCCAGAATTTCAATCTTTGCATACTGTTCCAGAAATTTCACAGTTTTTCTGTGCTGACTTCAAAAATTCATATCTTTTTGTGTATAGCTCTAATTGATTCATATGATCTATCAAATTAAAGCTTAGGATGCTTACTTTAATCCTGTAAAATTTCATAATTTTTGATTATCATTTAGTCTTTCAAAACCTTATGATAAACTCACTACCTCATAGGTGATTTTACCAAAAACATAATTACTTTCTCCAAAATTCATCATTTTACTTTCTTAATACCCCAAAGATATTAGAATCATTAGGGGATAAATTTGGGCTCCTGCTAAATTGGGGCTTAGCAATCCACTTAATTTAGACTTATTCCCAAGCCTCCAATCCCAAATTTCAGGGTATTACAGAGATTAGATTGGGCGTTTTGATATTGCAAACCCTCGTATGTACCAAAGAGTTTGTTATGTTTGGAAGTCCAAATATCCTAACAAATGTATCTAAATAGAGTCGTCCATGGTATCTGTCGTGTGTGATTCATTCATGCTCCCATCTGTAGATTCCACTTGACCTAATGGTAGTCCTGCCAAGAAGAAAAATTGTGCCACAATGAAGGCAAAACCACGTTAGTTAGATTAAAATTAATACTATTTAAGACAAAATATCTAATAATGTTAGAAGCTACATTGGGATGTTCTTGAGACTACTAGGTTGTGTTGTGTCCATCTATATTTTTTTAAAGCAAAGTGTCCATCTATATTTAAAGAATAAATTATTCAAAAAAAGTTAAACAATATTTTTTTTCATGTAATCATTTCTGGAGGAGCTATGAGAATCTTAAAATAAATATTAATAAACTGTTGGTCGAGGTGGTAAGCAGTCTCATCTCTGTAAGAAGAAGAATATAAGTTTAAATCCCAGAAAATGCACTTGTTGGGAGAAGCGAAAGTCCTTTACACTCTAAGCCTCAAAAGGAAACCCTTCATATTATTAAAAAGAAAATCTTAAAATAAATTGCTGACTAATGTTGGATATAATTGTTCAAAATGATATAATGTCATCCTATTTTAACTGTTAGTATGGAATAAAAAAAAATTATCTACTATCTATGGTTGACTCAACACTGACTATTTAAAATAATACTAATAATATTATACTCCGAATCATTTTTATAAGATCCAAATTTTTAAATTGACTTAGTCCTAAACAATCAATAGTAGCATTACCATCCATATTCACATGCCGAACAAGGACTTGCCAATTCCCCTGGAGAAGAAGCCTAGCATCATCAATAATATATTTAAAAGGATGTGCAGTTGTGCACCACTATAATCCTTCGTTAACAAATTAATAACTTCTACGCAATAAAAAGAATGGTTTATGAGCAGATTTACCTACGAAGTTTTAAGAAAGGAGCACTTGACATAATTATATTTTAAAATAGGATAAAAATACATATAAGGTTTTAAAAGTGAAGCATCCATCACAAAACCGTTAAATTTGACCTAACGGCGTTAAATTATAGGAGAAAAAAATCACCAACTGTTTTAGGTCAAATTTAACGGTTTTGTGCTGGATGCTTCACTTTTAAAACCTTATGTGTATTTTTGCCCCATTTAAAACATAATTATGTTAGGCGCTCATTTCTTAAAATTTTGTTGATAAATTTGTTCCTTAACCCTAAAAAAAAAAGAACTACTTTAATGAATCCTTCGTTCCAGCACAAGGTAAGGTGACATATGATATCAAACAATTCAGAAATAGTATGAGGAACATTTAATTCTAGGCTAAATTATATAAAAACCTCCCATAAATTTTAAGTCAGTTGTATATATCCCCCTGACGTTTCAAAGTTTAAATTTAACCCTCCACCAATCATTTTTTAACTATTAATCTCTTGTCGTTAAGTAAAGTTATCTTTTTAACAGAAAATGCCATATTAAATTATGAAATAACACGTGGCATCATATGTAAGAGACCAATTTCATAAAACCTCCTTAAACTTTGAATAGTTGCAGATAACTCCTCTGAACTTTAATTAGTTACAAATAACTCCCTTAACATTTTAAAATTTAAATTTAACTCCCTTAAAATTTTGATTTATAATATTCAACCTCATGTTGTTACTTTTATTGTAACACCCCAAAATTTATATTCACCAAAATTATTGTAAATATTTGAGAAATTCAATTAAATGGTGAATATTAATGAATTTGAAATTTATGAATTTACAAATGTTCAATTTCATGGGAAATTGGGCAAAAATAATTATGGAATTAATTTGGATAATTTAAAAAGCCCAATATTAAGGTCCAAAAATTAAGGAATATTAGAGAAGATATTTGGTCCAAAAATAGATGGAAATTGGCCAAAGAAAAATAAGAAAAGGAATTGGATTAGAAAGGTAATGGCAAAATCGTAATTTTGCCAAAATAACTCAAAATAAATTATTTTTCAATTAATTGAAGTTAATTTAAATTAATTAAGGAAAATAAAGGTTAAAAATATATTTAGAATATTTTGATCAATTTAATATGAATTTATGAAAAATTTGAGCAAAAAGTGCAATTTTGACTAAAATTGAGACTTTACATATATATGTAACCTGGACAAGTTGTGAAGTCAATTGAGACCATAGGGAGGGACCCCTAGGTGTCTCCTACATGTGGCATAAATAAGGAAATATTAGTTGGACTTAATGAGCATGGTTACATGTACATAAGGTTTATGTACATAAAACTTCATTTTTGGAATTTTGGAAAAATTGTTAAACAATTAAAGCATAATGTTATATATAATAAAACATATGTTGCATCTCCTTCCTTCAGCTCATTCACGCAAGAATAGGTCTGAAATAGAGAGAGGGACGTTGAGAGAGTTTAGAGAGAAAAAGAGAAAAAAAATCACAAGGTAAGCCAATTTCTCCGACGATTTCGCTCATAACGCGTATAACTCCGATCCTAAGCTACTCCTCTTTGTTCTTTAAGGTTTGGAAAGCTCAAATTTGGTGTTCTAAAAGTTAGGGTTTTTAGCCATTTTTGGGAAAACTTGTGGGAGCTTGAGGTAACTTCCAAACCTTCGTATATTAACTATTCTGGCTGCTGTGGGCAATTTAATCGGTGAAATTTCGCTGGATTGCCATTGGTTTTAAATTTTGGAAAAGTGTGTATCTAAGGGTTATGCTGCCCAATTTTAGTTCAAATGGTTGTTATAACTTAATTAGATTGTTAATAAAGTGGTTAGGAGTAGAAAGGAACGTGTTTACGGAGCCGAAATGGTAAAACCCCAATTTTTCCCGAAGAACACAATTATTTTGGCTAGGGATGTTTGAGGGCCTTAGAGTTGGATTTTCAATGATTTGATGATTCAATTAGATTCAGTGGGCAAAAATAGGTGGGGTTACAGTTGGGCACTTTTTCAGAAAAAGACGAGAAAACATAATTACGGAAATGTCCCTAAAACCTAAAAGTAGGGCTGCCAAGGGCAATTTCGTAATTTAAAATTGAATTTGGTAATTTTGAGTCCGGAAATGAATTCCTTGGATGAAAATACATCAGGATAACCCTAGTCAAAAATTTGGAAAAACGTGCCATCGGGTCGGGTACGGCGGGGCCGGGGTCCCGGGGGCATTTGGTAAATTTTCACCATAGGCTAATATAACCACAAGAAACACCATGGAAATGTCTAAAATGATACCTGGATAGGTTATAATCTATTTCTTGTATATTTGACGTTTTAGGACTGAGTTGGATTCCTATAGTTGACACATTTTACGAGGCGGCCCCTTTGAGACAGGAAAGAGGTTAAGGTAGGGATTACTATCTCTTATATACTATGTGACTATTTGTATGATGCATGTTACTGTATTTTGTGATTTGAACACGTGCTGGAGGCACATTACCTAGCTGTGGTTTAGGACCTAGCTGAGGTACACTAGTCTTACCTAGCTATAGTCAAGGACTTAGCTGCGGTACATGTAGGGGTTTCAACGAGTTAGTTGGTCCTGAATTTTGTGTACACATACGGATGATATGAGTTTTCATTTTACTTGATACGATGTATTGCATATTTAATTTTCACATTTTATATGTTAATCGTATGTTTCTACTGAGATTCCTTGGAATCTCACCCCTTTTCTAATCCAAATGTTTCAGCGGGTGCCAGCGGCTCGAAAGCCAAGGATGCAGAGAAGGGAAACTGATAGACACGTTTCCCAAAATGTATATAGTGGTTGCATATAGTCTGTGTGTGAAATAGTTTTGAAACATTCTGTACATATTTGTCATTATTATCGATTTCTGCTCTGTTAATGACTGTCTATAAACAAATACTACTTATTATCAGTATAATTGTACTTTTCTGTTTGCCTATGAAACTTGTTCATTATTACCCTACGCATATCAAAATGGAAACGGACGTTGACATTTATCATTTTAATAAATTTATTAAGTTTTTTACTGTCATTTGTCAATTAAAATAGTTTTCTTTTATGGCAAAAACTAAAAGAATAATATTTAAAAAATACAAAAAAAAAGTGATCAATTGCATAACATTTACTTATTTTTTTGGGATAATAGTTTAAATATTACATTTGTGTTAGAGGATAGCTTTTGCCCTCATTTTTTTTTATTAATAACGCAATGTTTTTCTAAAAGGTTCAACATTTATTTTTATAATTTTCTAAATATTATTCTTCAAGTTTTTGTCATACAAAAGAACTATTTTAATTGACAAATGATAATAAAAATCTTAATAATTTTTTTGTCAATAAATCTTAATAAATTTTTTAAAATGATCTAAGTAATTACATGTGATTTAATATTATAAATCAAAATTTTTAGGGAGTTAAATTTAAATTTTGAAATGTCAGTGGGTTATTTGTAACTGATCAAAGTTCAGGGGGCTCTCTACAGCTGTTTAAGTTCAAGAGGGTTTTATTAAATTGGTGATTTATACAGGATGCCACATTTCATCTCATAATCTGATGCGCCATTTTCCATTAAAAATATAACAGCCACTAATGGCAGAGGGTTAATAGTTAAAAAATGAAAAGTTAGGGAGATTAAATTTGAACTTTAAAATGTTATAGGGGTTATATGCAACTGACTCAAAGTTCAGAGGATTTTGTATAATTTAGCCTTAATTCTACTATAAAAATTATAGTATTTATAAGTTATGAATATATTTGGATTTATAATTTAAATTTAGATGGTTTTAAATGCCAGCTATAAAAAAAGATTAACGCTTAATAATGTAATTTCTTAGTAATTACTACTTCGGTCCTAAATTTAAGACAAAGTTGACTTTTTTTGGGAGATTAAGGAAGCTAAATAAGTTACTTAATCATATCATATGTTATGTATCCTTAGTTATATATTAATTTATTAGTTAAACTAATTAGTTGAAGAAAAAAATAAAAATAAAAATAATCTAAAATAATTTAATTATCTTCCTTAATTTCTCCAAAAAAAAAAATTAACTTTGTTTTATAATTAGGACCAAAGGAAGTATTGTTTACTTATTTATGATGACACTATTGTTATATTAATATTATTTTGGTTATATTTGATTTACTATTTGATTTTAATTTAACTAACAATATTTTTTTAATAAACTGTGTTGAAAAATAAAATTCACACTAATAGATAAGGTGGCAAGTAGCCTCATCCTTTAAGAAGGAGGATATAAGTTCAATCTTTAGAAATATATTTACTGGGAGAGACAAAAACATTTGTTGCTCAAAACCTCAAAAGGGGTTTAGTTTTGATTTCAAGGTGGTTTGGGAATAACCTTGATTAAATAAAAAATAAAATAGAATTCACAATTTATAATTGGAAAAACCATCCTTAAGATATTTGTAGTTTCCTTTAATTTTTAATTTGGTGCTTGTGTTTTTATTAAATCTTTTAATTTTACTCTTTTAACACTGTTTTTTTTTTTTGCCAATTAACACCGTTAATTCTTATAATTTTACTATGTTAACAATATTAGCCCAATAAAAAAATTAATTGTACTAACATAGTAAAATAAAATGATTTAATGAAGAAAAAGATACAGAAATACTAAAATGAAAATTGAAAGAAACTATAAATACGTTCAGACTGGTTTTGCTTTGCTACTGCCTTGAAAGAAATTATTGAAGTTATTGCGGTGACTGGAACGACCTTCAATTTGTAAATATTCTAATAATTTTTCTATATCGATAGCATAAAAGAAATCTTTTTCAATATTTTGAGTTGAGTTTTGACTCGAATTTTCAATTCAAATGTTGTGGGCGACGACATCGACCAGTCAACCCACCTTTGGATAGTCAATACATTTAATTATATTAGCTTTAGGACGGTAAAAATTCAGGTTCTGATTATTTCACTTACCAACTTTTCTTTGTTTTTTTTTTTTTGAGGAAATTATGTGACGTAGAAATATTCTTAAAAAAGTAGTTGGAGATAGAGACAAAAATCGTATCGTATTTTTTAAAATTAATTTTACATGTATATTATATATATGTGTGTGTGTGTGTGTCACTCATTACCCTGTCTTTTTAAAGTATTATTTATATTGATATTAATTTAAAAATAAACGAAAATTAATCTAAATTTCGTGCGCCGCTTTTTATCACCTCATTTTTAGCATATTTTTATCTGAATCTTAAATTTTTAAGAAATAATTGATTTTTGTTGAAGAACATAACGAAGGTATACAAATTTTGAATACAATGTTTCAACTACAAAATATTTAAAGAAAATATATAGAAAAAGACAAAAAAATATCACTCAAACTTTAAAATATCACATCTGTCTTCTTGTTGCGTACAAGAATATATATATTAACTGCTACTGTACAATTCAATCAACAACCGTGTTATCTAAAAAACTAAAAGTTTAAAGGAATTGATTGTGAAGCTTTTAAAATAAAAAAGAATTATTCACGAATAACTCAACATTTAAACAATCCGTAAAAAAACTTATAAATTATGAAAAAGGAAATATATTTATAGGTACCTGTATTTTTCTTTAATTTTTAATTTAATACCTATGTGTTTTTATCTCCTAATTAAATGCTTTAACTTTGCTATGTTAGAACTGTTAACTCCTGTATAGTGGCTAAATGTGATAATAAAACAAAATTATAAGAGCTAACAATATTAACAGAATAAAATTAATGATTTAATTGAGAGAGAAAAACATACTAGTGCAAATTAAAAATTGAGTGAAAGTAAGTGCAACTACCAATGAGTTTTTCCAAATGCATTTTTATAGTAATTATACCAATTAGAGTAGGGTTAACAAACGGAATCATTGATCTATAGCTAGGGGTGAAAATAGGCCAGGCCAGGTCAGGCTTTTGCCTTAACAGGCTTGGCCTGTTAAGGCACAAATTGGCTTGAGCCTGGCCTGTGGCCTCTTGAAGGCCAATTTTTAGGCCTGGGCTTGGCTTGTTCACAGGCCTGACATGACCTGAAGCCTGTTAAGGAGACCTGAATTTTTAAAAATTTTTAAGCAAACCGATAGACCTACAGGTCACACTGCAAAACAGGCCAACAGTCCACAGGCCGAAAATAGGCTAAAACTTACAGGTTCAGTCGAAATTATCCTTTAACCCTTATCTGATTTTTTTTAAAAAATATTTTTACAGGCTCAGGCCGGCCTGACAAGCCTAACAGGCGTGTCAATAGGCCTTGGCCTGGCCTATTAAGCAAAATAGGCTTTTATTTTGACTTTGGTCTGACCTTTTAGCCTGACAGGCCAGGCCTGAATAGGCCAATCACATGTCAAGCTACAGGCCCCTGGCAGACCGCCTGACCTATT
This sequence comes from Inga leiocalycina, assembly GCA_963242795.1. Taxonomy (NCBI): domain Eukaryota; kingdom Viridiplantae; phylum Streptophyta; class Magnoliopsida; order Fabales; family Fabaceae; genus Inga; species Inga leiocalycina. The sequence continues at coordinate 30,169,041 of OY725327.1, forward strand.
TCCACCCCTATCCATAGCCTCATGGAGCTAGTCAAAGATTTGTTTTGGTAATCAATATAATACTTCAATTCCCATTTGTCTTGTAAATTTATAATTTTTTAAACCATCCTTATAATTTCATATGGTAAAGGGGTATCCATAAATAAAAAGGTTAATGTGTAAAAGTATCCTTAAGTTTTTATTAAAAACGCACCCACCACTATGTGATTTTTAGAGGTGTAAAAATACCTACTAACTTTTAAAATAGAAGTAAAAATATCAATACTGTTAAATTGCCTTAACAAATGTTAAATACAATATAAAAATACTAAAATGCCCCTCAACTCAAAGATACATTCTCTCTTTTCCAGCCTCTTGATTCATCCTCTGTCAATCTGTTGATTCAATCCTCCAGAAAACACAACCATCAATTTCTTTCTCTTTTCCTTCACAATCTTTTCTTCGATCATTTCACTTTCTCTTTTACTTCACAATCCTTTCAATCTCATGTAACCTGTTTCATATTCTTCTCTTCCACTCAGAGGAAAAAGTTTCAAGCTCCGATTTTGAAGCATACCAATTTGAGAAAATAACACCAAGTTTGGATTTTAAATGATACCCATTGAAGATTAAACATTTGGAGAGTTATGCTCTGCATGGTGAGAGTAGAGGCAAAAAGGCTTTGTGATAATATTTGTTTAAATTTATTATTAGGGGCATTATTGTCTTTTTATAATTTATTGCTATTATGGAGTAAAATTAATTCACTCAATCCATCTAAATATTATTTCATACCAAACAACAAACATAATGTTAAACTCTCAATCCTAGTCTTAATCTTAATCCCGATCACAATCCTTATTCATCGAAATTCAATGCTACATGCCAAACATGGTTAGAGTTTGTCCACTGGGAGTTTACCACTTTCAGTTCATTTAAATCTTTTATTATTTTGCCTTCCTGAAGCGACATATTTTCTATTTTCTTTTTTTTTTCTTTTCTTTTTTTAATTTTGACCACACTCATTAATTTTGTTGGTCCTACGATTAAAGTGTGGAAGAGGTCAAAATTTGGAGATCAACGTAGGAAGAAGCGATGAGACTTGTTTGAAATATAGCATCAAACCTTTAATTTGATTGGTTTATCATATAATTTGCAATAAATCCAACAAAATAATCTTTCTACTAGTTTTCTTATATTCAAATCAGGGTATATTCAACACTATGATAAACCTGTCAGGGTTTGACACAAATGAATTAATTATCCAAAACTGCACTGTTTATAACTTTTAAGTTCCACCCATGTCTTTAATTTAATTAATATATAATATGATTTTAAATTACATTAATTTTCATTAAGCCATTATCAATATACACCCCTGTCCTATTTATAAGGTTGGAAGAAAAGTTTTTTTAATCATATTTATAAGTCATTTTATTAAATTTTTCACATCAGTATACTATTTTGATATTTATTTATTGTTGTCTAGACTTTGTACCCCTAGGGTAGGATGTTTATTGTAACAACCCACATTTTATTCACCAAAATATATTGTAATTATTGGAAATAGTCAATGAAATAAAATAGTAAATTTTGGATAAGGTGATTATGTTGTTAGTGAGATTTCCGGTGAGGCAGTGAGTTTGTCATTGTGATTTTGGAAAATCAAATGATGTTAAAAAATTGTGAAAATTTACAGGACGAAAATAGTCATCTTAAGTTTTAATTTGATATATAAAGGGTAATTCTTAGAGTTGTATACAAAGAGTTGTGAATTTTTGAAGTTAACCCAAAAAAATTGTTGATTTTTTGGAACAGCATTCAAAGAATTTAATTCTGGGAATTTTGTGCTTCCAATTAGCAAATAACTATATTTTTCATTGAAACTAGACTCAATAAGGGTTCTATGGCATTTGGAATCACTCCAATACTATATTTATAAATTTATTTTTCAAAATTTGGGCAGAAAATTTGCCAGAATTTCCAATAAATCAGAAAATAGGGATTTTGAAAATTAAATAATTAGAGAAATTAGGGGATAATTACAAAAGCTATTTCTCTTCCTCTTTCCCTTCATTGCCATCAGTTTTGAGAGAGAGAGAGAGACAACTCATAAAGGTAAGTGATTTCTTCGGTAATTAACTCCTAACGTGTGTAACCATTCTTCTAAGCTTCTCCTTTATGTGATTCAAGGTTGTTGAAGCAAAAATTTTGAAGTTTGAGAGGCTAAGGTTTCGGCCAATAAGAGAACAACAAGAAGGAGCTAAAGGTAACTACATAAGCTTCAATCTTTAGTTGTTCTGATTGCTATGGTTGATTTAATCGGTGAATTCCTGGTTAATTTGCTGTGGTTGTGAAATTTGGGAAACGCTAAACCCTAGACGTTATGTTGCCAAAATTAGGTCTAAATGGTAGTTAAAACGCAATTAAATAGTTAATAAAATGATTAGGAGTAAAAAGAAGCAAATCTGAGGAGTCAGAATTAGAAAACCCCAATTTTTTTTTAGAATCCTAGGATTTGGCCAGCTCTATTTTAGGGGGTTAGAGTTGGATTTTTTATGTTTTGATGATTCCATTGTGCTCAGGAGGGAAAATTAGATAGAGTTACAGTTGCAAACTTTTCCAGAAAAGCCCTAAAAAGCATAATGACCAAAATGCCCCTGAAACCCTAAAGAAGGGGCTGCCAAGGGCATTTTTGTATTTTGGAAGTGAATTTGGTAATTCTTAGTCCTGAAATGGATTCCTTGGGCAAAAATATGTCAGAATAACTCATATCAAAATTCCAGAAAAAGTATAGTTGGATCGGGTACGGTAGGGCTGGGCAGGGTCTTCAAGGGTATTTTGGTAATTTTACACTATAAACTCATATAACCACTAAAAACACTTTGGAAGTGTCTAAAGTGATACATGAATGGGTTTTAACCTAATTCTTGTATATTTGAAAATTTAGGATTGGATAGTAGCTCGAGCCGGACACAGAATGTTGGATTGATAGAAAGGTACAAGAGAAGGACTTAGAGACCAGAGTTAGGAGACTTACCTTACTTACATGTATTTGATATCTCTGTTTGTGTGGTGATGTATGTGATTGCTTTACTTGATTATGTAGAACATATTTGAATAAATGAAGCTCTTTTTTTGTTTTCGCTATAGCCATAGTTTTGTTGCATGAAACATTGATTATACAGAAATGTCATTATGGGGCATACATCTAGTTAAAGCTAACATATCATACACATAGTATCTATCATGCATGTATTACGGTATCTATTTCTTATTGAGATTTTCTCGAATCTCACCCTCCCCTACCAGCAATTTAGACAGGTGAAAGCAAGAGGTGTACTAAAAGTAGAGAAGAGAACCATACGGGAGGAATGCAGTAGTGGTTTGGAAGATGTCTCCGTTTTATTGTAATTGGTTTAGATACCCTAGTAGCTCATCTGGCTACATCATTTGTAATTGGTATGTACAAATCCCTATGGGGAATTTATGTAATCATGTACATATTATCAGTATATTTATGCTAGTCATGTGTTGCCCACCAAACTACGCATCGTTTTCCGTAAATACTTTGAAAAATGTGAAAATAAAATAAGAGTTTGACATTTATTAAATAGAGGTAAAGCCATAAGGATGAAAAGTAATTAAATTTTAAGACAAAGTTAATGAGATTTAGGTTTTTCTTAGTTTCGATGAAATATAATAGAAATAATTTATTAATAGGAATACATGCATACTTTTATCTCTTTCCCACCGTATATGCCTAATGCATATGAAAGCTAAGATGTACTCTCCCCAATCTATAATATAAGTCACTTCTAGAAGAATAGTTTGATTCATGATATGAGTCACTTGGAAAGTAATTAATGCTAATTAGTTAAATTTTCCCACGTAATTAATATTTAAATATGACTTCTTATATTTTTTCTCTCTCCTTTAATATCCTATTTAATATGGGTAAAATTGAAAATTTCTTCTAATTTAAGGTAAATTTAGGGAAAATTGTGAAAAAATATCTCACTGGCAAGTTAATTGCCAAATAGGACTTTGGTATGCACACGATCTTTCCAGTGTGCACAAGATCTTCCCTTGTGTGCAGATGATCTTTCCTGTGTACAATATTCTTCCCTATGTGTGTGCAAAACATCTCCGCCTGTGTGCACAAATCCTCCTCCATGTGTGTAATATCTTCCTCCCGTGTGAACACGATCTTCTCAGGTCCTATTTGGCAATTAAGTTGCCAATAAGATTTTTTTCATAATTCTCCCGTAAATTTAATAAATTAACTACTATTTATTAACTTTGATGAATTAATTGAAATGGTTATATTATACGCTGGGGAGGAGTTTTACTTTACAACTTCAACCCAAAAGGGACAAAATGTCGTAAAAGAGACAGATAATAATTGGGGATAGTATTTTTAACATTGAGCAGCGAAAGTTACTCCATCATTATTCATTCGCAGTAATAAATCCCAAATTGCGGAGCTTTTTGGTTTTTATTATGTCGGCTAAAGCTTCCTTTCTCTTTATTCTCTTGCTCTAAGTGCATGAATCTTCCCTTTTTCACTTGAGTTGAGGTGTGCAATGATTGTGTAGTAAAAGTAATTTCTTTTAAATATTTTTATTTAAAAAATATTTTTTTTTTATAAAAATTTAGTTGATTTAGATTATGGGAACTCAAAAGACTTAACGCAAGAGCTACACAATTCAAAAGTTCTTATAGGAATTCTATTACGGCAAAATAATTTGGAAACTTAAATATATTTGTATGGACAGTCCTTAGATATCCATTATTCATGGTTAAATAATGATTTATCTAAATATAATATATTCAAATTATAATATTTATGGCTTGTTTGGTTGGAGGGGAGGGGATGGAAGGGGATAAAAATGACCCCCTTCCCTTATTTGGTATGAAAAGTAGGAGGCGAGGGGCTCCAAATCCCTCCCACTTCCTCAAATTGGGAGATTTTAGAGGGAGCCAAACATTTGAGCTTATTTTGCCCGCATATCTTTTCATATTCCCAATTATACCTTGTGAGTCTTCAATAAAAATATAACTTCTTATGCCATCTCTAGTGTTTCCCGTCTCACTTCTCGTCTCAGCTCAGCTCTCACGATCTCTTCCTCCGTCATCTCGCTCAGCTGTGTGGCGTCGTGTAGCTTGGGTGGCAGCATCTTCCTTCGTTGTCTAGCTTGTCTGTGTGGCGTCATCTAGCTCGTCTGTGTGGCGTCGTCTTCCTCGGCTCTATCGGGTTTTTTTTCTGAATTTTTTCTGATTTTGGCTGTCAGTTTCCTCGGTTGGGTGGGTGTTTTCTGAATTTGATTTAGCTCATCAATTTCTTCATCGGTTTTCAAGACTTCATTCTCATCTTGCGCCAACTCCTTTACCTGTTGTGAAGAAACCCAGTTAAGGAGCTCATCAGCACTTTGCACATAAAAGCTCTCTCTTTCTCTGATCCTTTTTTTTTTGCTATAGAAGGCAATAATTCAATTTGCACTAAAAGATGTCAATTTACATGTCTTAGTTAAACAATATTTCACTGAACGAAATAGATTAAACATGACAACAACCTTCCAGAAAATTCCCATGGAAAAGCATGTCTTTAATTGCAACTATACTATCAGGAATTTTTGCAAACAATAAAAAATACTCCATCAAGTGACATCAAACGTACTGTGAAATTCATATTTACATTCAGCATTTGGATCATACGGTACTACTACTTATTTTTGCAGGAAAGGCTTGCCATAGTTAGGAGAAACTGTTGGAAACCAAAGCCCATGAAATTCGCTCGTGAGATCCCATGATTTCAGATCATATCTCTATCATATCCCTAATTCTAGTCTAGCTTGTTTAGGAAAGATTGTGATTTCAATTTGTATCTTATCGTTATTGCTCATTATGCCTTACCGTTATGCACTCTGTTTCTCTGCCTATATATACTCTGTAATATGCATTGTGATGAATAAGAGAGTATTTGATACTTAAACTACCAATATGGTATTAGAGCCTAGCAAAATCGAGAGTGAGAGTGAGGCTGAGCGACTGTGAGGAAAAATACCTAGCAGCTGTGAGTAAAACTCAGCGGAGAGAGGGAGAGAGAGCAATAGATCGGTGTTCTTAGATCTGGAGTCCGAAGGAAAGTGACGTTACACCGCCACCACAAACAGCACCGCACGACGCCGACCGGCGGATTCCAGAGTAGTGGTGGCGATCAGAGCCACACATGATCACCATGCGCCACCACAGTGCTGGCGCATGACCCCCACGCGCCACCGTCTAGCAGCTTTCCAGCGAGCATTTTTCCAAAACCATGAACTCGTCCGAATTCCCTCCCCTTTTCGGCTCCATCCCTAGAAACTCATCTAAAAACGGTCTTCATCCCACTGCACTCATGTCCGGTACCAACTCTATCACCTCTTCTTCTTCTAACCACTCATGGGATCAAAATTTCTAGAACCTCAGAGTATGGTTATCAACCATAGGTTTAATGGAAAGAATTACCTCCAATGGTCCCAAAGTGTGTTAAGGTATATCCGTGGAAAGCAAAAGGAGAAATATATCAATGGGGCAGCACCACAACTGGCTTCGGATGACCCAACCTTGATACTTGTTATGACTTGGCTATGTAACTCTAAGAATGCTGACATCAGTGAAGGCTACCTCTTAGCAAACACTGTGAAATAGATTTGGGATACAGCCAGAAGAACTTATTCCTCTCTTGATAACACTGCCGCCTTGATTCATTTAAAGTGCCAACTTAGAGATTTAAGACAAGGTACCCTGACAGTCACTGATTACTATAATGCATTGATAAAACTTTGGCAACAACAGGACTTGTTTGAAGTGCACTATTGGAAAAATGTGGAGGATGCTCAGTTATACAAGAAGATTGTAGAAGAGGGGAGAGTTTATGATTTTCTTCTCAGACTCAATGATTCGTTTAAGGGCATACGGGGTAGAATAATAGGAATTAAACCCCTACCACACCTCTTTGATGTCGTTAATCATGTGCAATTCAAAGAAATTCGGAAGCTCTTGAATCGCAGCAATCCAAGTCTTGTTGAGAGCTCAGCACTTACAGTACAAGGACCACAGGAGGAACGAAAAAACAAATGGTGCAATTATTGCAAGAAGAAGGGTTACTTCAAAGAGGAATGCTGGAAACGGCACGGCAAACCATCTACTAGCAAACCATAGGGTCATCTCACCTCCACTGAACAGAAGGTTGAGGACACTACTTCACTAAGTCAAGATGAACTGCAGATGCTACGTCGGATACTTGAAAAATAGAATAAGTCCAACTCTTTGCCGAGTGTTAATCTTGTCCAATTAGTAATTCTATCATAGCCCTCAATACTATACGGACGAGCGACGATGTATGGATAGTTGATTCAGGAGCCATGGATCATATGATAGGTAATCGAACCTTATTTACAACTCTTAAACTTTATCCAAAGTTCCTTTGTGTCAAAGTTGCTAATGGGGTATTTACTAAAGTTGAAGGAATTGGCACTGTCACACTATCTGATTCACTCCGTATTCACCATGTTCTATTTGTCCCAGTGCTTACCTGTAACTTAATCTCTGTAAGCAAGTTAACGAAAGGACATATATGTCGAGTGATATTTGACGTTAATATGTGTCTATTTCAGGATTTACACTTGGGAAAGATGATTGAAACTTCTAAAGAGTGGGATGGACTTTTCTACCTGGAGAGATCGAAGATAGTGAATAAAGCAATATGGAATGCACAACATGCCCTAGTCAGCTCAAGTTCTCAAGACAAAGATGTACTTTTATGGCATTGTCGTTCAGGACATCCTATTTTTGATTATATGAGACATGTGTTTCCAAGTTTATTCAATAAAGATTATGTTCCTTTTCACTGTGAAATGTGTCAATTGGCTAAACAAACTCGATCCTCCTATCCAAAACAACCCTACCAACCCACCGCCCCTTTCCAACTCATCCACAGTGACCTTTGGGGCCCAGCCAGAACAACTACCAAGAAAAATGAAAAATGGTTTGTCATGTTCATTGATGATTACACTAGACTCACATGGGTTTACTTGCTGAAAGAAAAGTCCGAAGTGGCTTTAGTTTTCCAAAACTTTCTCAAATTTGTCCAGACCCAATTTCAATCTTCTATCAAAGTGCTTCACAGTGATAATGGTTGAGAATACCTCAGTCATACCTTTAAAGAATTCCTTGATTAGCAAGGAACTCACCATCAAACCTCATGTACTTACACCCCGCAGCAAAATGGGGTTGCCGAATGAAAGAATTGTCATCTATTGGAGGTCACTCAAATATTGTTGATGGAAAGAAATGTACCCACAACCTTCTGGGGTGATGCAGTCCTAACTGTATCCTACCTCATCAACCGAATGCCCTCCAAAGTCCTCAATTATGCCACCCCTATCCAAACACTTCTTAGCACCTTTCCCAATTGCCCTCTCATCAACTCCTTACCTCCAAAAGTGTTTGGGTGTGTTGTCTTTATCCATGCCCTTGATGGAAGTAAGTTTGATGCCCGGTCCCAGAAATGCATCTTCCTTGGCTATTCCTCCACCCAAAAAGGGTACAAGTGTTACTGTCCGACTTCCAAGAAGTTGTATGTCTCAAAAAACAGCGTGTTCTACGAGGATGACGCTTACTATCCCAAATTACCCATTCAGGGGGAGTACTCAGATATTGAATGGCTAATTTCACATAAATCAACTTCCAAAGCCACCGACACCCTACCTGTTACCCAAGAAATCCATGATACCTTACCTAACTTCCTTGATGCCAATGACACCTTGGCGCAAAATCCTGAGACCTTACCTTCTGCACATCCTAACACCAATCCTGATAACCTGGAAACACAGGTTGAGATCATGACTAGGATGGATGCAGAGAATGGATCAGAGGGAGATGCCAAGCAAAAATCTCAGGATGCAAAGAGAAGCCTCAATCCCACTCTAAGGAACGACCATGAATTTGACTTGAGAGTAGATCTTAAAGAGATAGGCCGGGCTATTGCATTAAGGAAAGCTGATATACCTGACCCACACACGCCCAGATATCAGCTATGCTGTCAGAATAGTAAGTCAGTTTATGCATCAACCACAGGAAGAACACTTGGCAACTGTGTACAGGATCTTGAGTTATCTGAAATTCAATCCAGGAAGAGGAATCTTCTTCAAGAAGTGTACAGCTAGAAGCCTAAAGATCTACACTGATGCAGACCATGCAAAAGACAGAGAAACCAGAAGGTCAACGGGGGGATACTGTATATATGTGTGGGGAAATCTAGTGACATGGAGAAGCAAGAGGCAAACTGTTGTGTCAAAAAGTAGTGCGAAAGCGGAATTGAGAGCTGTGAATGACAGAATATGTGAAGGACTCTGGGTTATCCGACTACTAAAGGAATTAGGAATTCCGTATGAGGGTCTCATGCAGGTTTGGTGTGACAACCAAGCCAGCATTGAGATGACAAGAAACCCTGTTTATCATGATCGAACAAAGCATGTTGAGGTAGAAAGACACTTTATTGAGGAGAAAGTTGAAGCAGGCATTATGACATTGACCTATATACGGTCTAAAGAACAGATTGCAGTTGTAATGACCAAACCACTGGGCAGATCTAAATTTGAAGAGTTTTGATGCAAGCCGGGAATGTTTGACATATACTCTCCAGCTTGAGGGGGAGTGTTGGAAACCAAAGCCCATGAAATCCGCCTGTGAGATCCTATGATTTTCAGTATCCCATGATTTTAGATCATATATCTGTCATATCCCTAATTCTAGTCTAGCTTGTTTAGGAAAGATTGTGATTTCAATTTGTATCTTATCATTATTTCTCATTATGCCTTACCGTTATGCACTCTATTTCTCTTCCTATATATACTCTGTAATTTGCATTGTGATGAATAAGAGAGTATTTGATACTTAAACTACCAATAGAAACACATCATAGGGATAAAACTGTAAGTCTAAGATAGCATTTTGATATCAAATTTGATGCCCAATGGCTGGCCAAAAAAAATTGATGCTCAATGCTTGTTGTCCTGTAGTTACGTCTTGAGAGAGAGAGAGAGAGAGCATATTCATAACTAGTTGTGCCTCCAACTGAGAACCTTTGTACAAATCAAATTCTCAACTGATGGAAATTTTTATATTTGGAGAACTAACTAAAACCTAATGTTGAGGCATCATCCTGTCGAGACAAATCATTACCAAAAATGTTGGTAGGCTCTGTGGTAGAGTCCTTTTTCTTCGACAGTTGAGGATTATCTTTTGCCTAGGGAAATTTGGAAGAAATCTTAAATTCAACTGTTATGAAACTAAAATATTTATCTCTTACATTTCAGAATTTAACATACAACAATTTTCTCTCTAGGTGTTCTTAGGTTATTTAGTATTGACATCCGTTTTCAAGCTGAATTTCTTTCTTGTCCATTCATGTTTATTCAGTTGTGCCAACTACCAACACTTACTTCTTCTGATATCCAGGCATGTATTCTTGTATTGTTGAGCAAATCAGATTGCTTGCAGATATTGGTTCGTTACTGTATTGTTACTATATTAATAATTTTTCTAGGTTCATTACTGTATTGTTGCGTTATTAATCTCATTTCCATTCTTTGTGTTGCTTGCTTACAAATATTGGATTGCTATTGGAACATAGGTGAGCTTTCTTCTTTGTTTAGTTGTGGCACAAGGCTGGTACTTAAACTATTTTTACTGATAAGTTACTGATAGTCAAAAGGGGTAAAAGAGCATAGAGGATTCGAGCTGTCTATAATGCCTGTTATTCTTGGATTCTGCTTTTTCTGTCTCTGCTACTTTTTGTATGCTTTTGAATGCTTTTTCTGCCAATAGCATATTTGACACTATGTGATAGGTTACCTATGCTCAAAACTAATATTAAGATTCTGTCAATAGCTTTGTTTGGTATTATTTTTTCATTTTGAGGTTTTGGTTATTGATATGCATTTTCATTACTTTGTTAGATGGACTTGGAAACTCAATACTTTCTACTGGTGTATTGGTGGCTTGAGTTGCGTCAAAGAGCGATAGCTTTACTTATGTGTGTTTTGGCTCAAGTATGTGCCAATGAAATGTATGCTAGAAGAATAAGTTATAGTTTGAGTGGCAAAAGAGAGAGAGAGTGCGTGATGAAATAATGAATAGAATAAGTAGTTGTCCGTCTAGTCGAAATATAATTAGAATGACACCTAGAACATTCTTAGAATTATGTGGTATATTAGAAAGAGATTGTGGCCTGCAACCCACACGTTGGTCAAGTGTGAAAGAATAAGTTGTAAAAGCTCTTTATATATTAACACATTATGCGAAAAATCGTGAAGTCAACTTTTTGTTTAGGCGTTCTGGTGAGACAGTTAGTCATCATTTTCATACAGTTTTGGCTGCCATCATTAAGTTTGAAGAGAAATTTGTTGTCCAACCTGATGGGTCTAGAATTCCTTCAGGAATTCAAAATGAACATAAGTTCTTTCCATATTTTAAGAATTGTATTGGTGCTATAGATGGAACACATATACGTGTGAAGGTGTCTTCTTTAGATGCTCCTCGTTATCGTGGTAGGAAGGAATTCCCTACACAGAATGTGTTAGTGGCAACAAGGGAAGATAGGCTTAACATTCCCGAAGGTAAATATTTAACGAACTTTCATGAAGTTTACATTCAATAGGTATTCAAAACCCTCTATAGTAATTATTTTCATGTATTATAGGTAAATATTACCTTGTGCATGCTGTATTTATGTTAACAAGAGGGCTTATAACACCTTACCGTGGAGTCCGCTACCATTTGAAAGAGTACTCACAGAGAAATCCACCCATAAACTATAAGGAGTTATTTAACCTTTGCCATGCAAAGTTGTATAATGCCATTGAACGGCCTTTTAGTGTTTTGAAGAAAAGATTTGTAATTGTATACAATGCAACTGAACCTACATATGGCATAAAAGTTCAAAAAATGATAATATATGCATGTGCCATTCTTCATAACCTCCTCATGAGTGTTGACCCCGTTGAAGATTTGTTAAGAGAAGTTGACATGGACCTCCCTCAACAAAATGAATCAAATGACGATAATCATGCTCTAAGTATTGATGATAATAAAGCTGCTTAAGGTGATCTTATTAGATAAAATATAGCAACTCCGATGTGAACAGACTATTAGAATAATGCAACTGCTCTTAAGGATGACTTTGATGATGATGTTGAGGGTTGAATGTTGTTTTACTATGTTACATATGGACATTGTTATGTACTCTTATTAAACATGAATTTAAGACATGGTGTTTGTTGTATTAAATTTTTCAGACATGATGTTGAGGGCATAAATTGTTCTATTTAGTCTATGAATTTCAATTTCATAATTTTTGTTTATTGTATTATTTGTGTAGTTTGATTTGTAGTTATTATATATACTATTATGTGATGAGATGACATCAAACAATGGTAAGCAGGTAGTTAACTAGTCACGACTCATGGATGATGCCCTTATTGATGCTTTTATGACTGAGTACAATGAGGCAAACTTTATAGGTCTTTTACAACTCAAGCTTATGACAACATTGTCAAGTATATAAGTGCTTTGTTTGGTAAAGACATTGACAAGGATAAGGTGAAGAATCGATGGAAAACTATGAAGAAAATTTTTTTTGATCTACATGATATTTTTAAACATTTGAGTGGGTTTGCTTGGAACCTAGCAACTCAAATGTGGGAAGCTGAACCTGAAGTTTGGGATGCACTCATTGAGGTTAATTTACTATTGCTTGTTATATTTTTTTTAAAGTGATCTATTCTGTACTGTTTCTACACTGAAATTGTATACTGGTTCACTAAATTCTATTGTGTTTCACCCAGCAACTCAGATGTGGGAAGCACTTAGATTCTGTATAGTGAAATTCTATTCTATTTCACTGAACTTGAAGTCTATTTCATTGAACCTAAAGTGCGTTCTGTTTTCAGTTTCTACACTGAAATCGTATATTGTTTTCTATTCTGGTGGCAGATTTCATAGGCTGATTTGTATACTGTAAGAGGTTGATTTGTTTTCTGTTCTCTCTTTGTATTTTGTTCTGATTCTTGAGACTGATCTGTTTTCTGTTCTAATTTGTTTTCTATTTTGTATACCGTTTTTGTATTCTGTATATACTATTCTGTTTCAATTTCTATATAGATTTGATATCCCCATTGCTTCTATACTAATTTGTTATTGCATTATTTTACCAGGCTAAACCTAAAGCAGCTCTATGGAGAAATACTGCTATTCCGAATTATGAAAAGATGATGCTACTATATGGAGTAGAAAAAGCTAATAGTGATGAGGGGGAAACAATGCAGGAATAGAGGAAGAGGCATCGATCTATAACAGAGGTCATTGAAAGTATTCATGAAATTGATAACTTAGTTTCACTAGGTGGCTTCTCATTAAAGATATGTTTGTTGAGGTTGATGGCCAAGGTAACTCACCTGGATAAGGAGTATCACTTGAAGAAGATCATTCACCTCATGCTAATAGTTCTTCCAGTATGAAGCCAAAGAGAGCACCTAAAGAGCATGAACATAATTTTAAGGAAATGACTGTGATAATGTCTGCAATGGTTTTAGCACTTGACAAAGGGAATGATGCAATCATGCAAGGAAATTCTATTCTACTAAAAGCTAGCAACAACAAGAGGGAAGTACCCCAATTGTCTGGTGAAGAATTATGCAAGATGCTTCAAGAATGTGGCTGTGATGTTGCAAAAATACCAAAAATTTATTGCTTGCTTATGAATGATGATGAAAAGCTTAGGACTGCAGTACAATCACCAGCCTCAATAAGGAAGGAAGTAATAGTGGAGATGTTCTATAGTTCTCAATAGATGGTTTGTTGGCTATTTATTATAATGACTTTTGATAACTTGTTGGATGCTTTGTCATATGCTCTACATATGGTATTTAGATATGTGTTGATGACTCGTCATGGATGGGTATTAAATCCTCCACCCTATCTTTTTGAATTGATCTTTGCTGATAGAATGTAAAGCAAGTCATATGTATAATAGATTTCATATTGTACGTCATTGCTAAACACTGGATGTTGGTTATCAATGTAACTGATTTTAACTGGATTTTGGTTATCAATATAATAGATTTAATATTGTACCTTACTGCTGAATATAGAAATAATTTTTCTAGGCACCAGATAGGAAATTACTGTAACCTTGCAGGATTTCTTTCTGACAGACATAGTCATTTCATAATTGAGGCTATCACAGCTTTAGTAGAACTGGGCTCGACAGCAAAGGATATTATTTCATTGTTTCCTTACGTTTGTTGATAAATCAGGAATGTAGCTTGGCCCCATAGGGAGCTATCTTTTCAAGTGTAGTGTTTATCCTATATTGCCTAGGAAGGAGATGGGCAAGATATGAGACATAAGACCCTGGTGTAATGAAAGTATTTTTTTTATTTTGTTTTGAGGAATTTTGGCTTCCTTTTATTCCACTAAGTTTTCTTGGTGGAAAGAGAATAAAACAAGCTGAAAATATAAGTTTGAGGTTGTTTTGAATCCTTTTTATTTTTTGTTTCGGTGGTGCTTTATACATCAGTGGGGGTATTTTTCCTACTTCATGCCTCGTTCAGCTTTATGGATTTATTAATTTTGTCCCATCTTTATGTACTAACAGGACTACTTTTTTCATCTATTTTTGAATTTTTTTTCCAATTAATTATTTGTGAATTCAAATGTAGTCATAAAATAACGGACTTTTACATCATTTGCATTATCAAAGTTATTCTGCTCTTAAAAAAATCAACCTTTTACATCATGATTTAGTTAAGTCAATAATTTGCCTTTTCTTCCCCTATGTTTTGGCCGGCACTCACCTGCTGCATTGCTGTCTTCTTCCAATTAATAACTTTGTAATATACTACATTTCCCCCCTATAAATATGAAGTTATAAATTTATTCCCTTCCCTCAATGTAACCATCTCTTCCAAATATTCATGCTAGTCAATCTGATCAAAGAGAGCAGCACGGAAAGTAATTTGTATCATTTGAGTTACTAGTTGGTGAGCATTATGAAATGATCCATCCCTTCCAAATACCTCAATGAAGTTGTAAAGTTCATTGTTTATAATTTCTTGAATGTAACAATAACTTGTATCATATTAGCATTTATCTATTGTCTTGGTCCACCTTATTTGTTTTAATAGATAAATTATAGTTCAAATATTCTTTAATGTTGTAATGTAATTAATCCCTAACCATTTGATGTCAGAATCCAAATAGAAGTGGGAGAGCTCAATATGATGATTTTGAATCATGTCGCTGGCTTCAAGTAAGTTGTATGTAAGACAGTGAAAATTTTTCATCGCCATTTTGCACCTAATTAAACATTGCCACTTAGAAACAGTTTTTTTAAGTTTTTCTACCATTTTTTTTCAAGTCCTCTACATTTTTTTTCAATAGAAGGAATTTTCCATTTTTTTTGGACTGAAGAAGGAATTTTCCATTTAATTTAACATGATATTTGCTGGAATATTCATATAACGAGAAATTAAGTTGGAGGGAATTGAAAAATATTTCCATTTTATATATTCATCTTTTTTAAAAAAAATTATATAATTTATCTTGAGGTGTAAACTAATTTAAATAATTTATATAAGGAAAAATGTATAAACTAATGTTTAAGGGTAAAATAGTAAATTAGATATTATCTCCCCTCCCCTCCCCTCCTAAACCAAACAAATAATCATTAAAAAACCTTTCCCTTCCCCCCTTTCCAACCAAATCAAACAAGATGATCCTCCATCCTCCCCTTCCATCCCCTCCTTTTAAACCAAACAGACCCTTAAAGTTTACTTGCACCTCCCTCAAATTCTTGTGCTTTTTTTCCTGTACCAGTTGTTAGCCCAAAACTTAAGTTACGGCTTCAAAAGTTTGGTGGGTGTAAAAAAACATGTTTGGACTACTATTGGGCCGATTGGTTTTTTTCAACCGAAACATAAGATCAAGCAAAAACTACTAATTTTTTGCATTTGCAAATAGTTGGGTGTGTGTGTATATATTAATTAAATATTTTTAATCATATATCATAGTAGTATATGATAAATACATAAATAATATTTTTTTCAGTAATATACTATTCAGTGAAGGGCCAAACAGAGACCAATGTCACAAATTGTTTAGATAAACCATTAATGTAATCATGACCGTTCTTATAGTTAAGAATAATTTAAATTTCTATTTTTTAAAAAATTGAATTATTATTTTTGTTTTAATATTTTTTTAAAAAATGAAATCGCCATATAAAAGTAAACTCCCAATTGTCCGCAGATATCACTCTAGCTACCATTATTGTAATATACTGAAATTTAGTAGCCAGTATTTCTTTGTATGTGTAATTAGTCAGATAAAATATATCGTGTACATGTGAATGAGGACACTTGGCATCTCCTTAAGAGACACGCATATAGCACCACTTTTATGGCACTCAAGCATACATGGCACCATTTAATGACACGTACACAGACACTTAGCGTTTTCCAAGACACACAGGCACCCACTCGGCAATTCCCTGAAACATGTGGCGCCATCTCATGCCACGTACACAGACACATGGCGCATTCCTATGACACAAGTACATGTGTGGCTTCATTTGAAGCCTATACCGATAAAGTAGTTTTAGTAAAATAGATTTATTAAAATAATTTTATTAAAACAGCTTTATAGTAACTCTACTTTTGGGTTAGAGCTGTGAGATGCTGCCACTTAAGCTACTTCAGCTTTTTGGTTTTGGGTTGGCTTAATGAGAAGAGGCCACCCAACTACCTCATGAATGACATAACTAGTTAGTTGGGACGACTCATCGGTTCCCGGTTGGGCCACATGTCCGTCCTCCCCTGACACTACACATGAAATTCGGGAAAAATCATTGGACCTCCTTTCCCCTTACCCTTGAAGTCGGCCAAGCATGAGAGAGAAGGAAGAGACTGGATTTCAAGAAAAGCACCTGGCACCCTAGGAAAAGAAGAGCACCTAACATCCTAAGAATTAACACTTATAACACATGTGATTAAATGCTCCTAACACTTCCCTAACTCCTTAAATTCGGCCAAGAGGAGAAAATTAGGAGAAAAATTGTAACAAAAAGAAAGAAGAGAGAATGTGGTGTCTTCTTGAAGAACAAGAGAGAAAGAAAGTGTTCTTAAGTGATTTTCACCTCTGAATTCACGTTTCTAGCTCGTAGAGCCTTCACGAATCTTGTTCCTTTCATTGAGAGCAACATTTCTGTGGTCTTAGATTCCTAAAAAAAGGAATTTCATTATGCCTAGTTGGTGTAGGTGTTGGCGAAATCAAGAATAGATTATAGCATCAAATAGAGGTAAGTGTAAGCTCTGATTTGAATATAATATCTTGGGATTTGGTTATGTTTTCATGAGGTTATTTTGCTGCCATAAAATTTTTATCAAGAGTGATATTGGGGTTTTACCTATCTTATGAATATGAATATGATGTTAAATAAGGTTTTAGTATGATAGAAATGGAAGTTGGCAAGAGTCTTGCGGTTAAATTGCACAATCACCTTGTATGTCCTTAGGGTTGAGTTTCAGCCAAGACCAGAACATTAGGGAGGAATGTGATTTTGATGATTTTGAGGTTTCCAATGGGTTTATAATGAAAAATTTTGTGGGATAAAGGTGAGAACACGATTTCGGAAGTATCATAATAGAAAACAAAATTCTTGACCTAAAACCCTAAGAGTTTCAGTCATGGCAGGCTCTTAGGGAAGGTATTGGATTTTGCCAAACTTGAGGTTCCCAATGGATTATATGGGCAAAATTATATCGGAATAACTTGTGGTTATGATTTTAGATGGATTAGATTAAAAACCCTAAATTTGGAATTGAAAGTTGTTTAAGGTTAGTGCTATCAGATTTGTTTTCTAGAGAGTCAGATTGCTTGATGTTCGAATTTGGATAATCAAACCTTATCCAATTATTATGATATTTTATAGGTCAATATTGGACATCCCGAGCTTTAAAATAAGGTATAGAATGCATGATTTGGACTAGTAGTTTGTAGGTTATGATTTGTTAAAGTTTAGGTATCAAATCTAAAATGAATCTTGAGGCAGTTCTGTTGGTCTTGGATTTTGCGATTTTAACACTCTTAATTGACCTTGATTAATATTTTTTCTTTATAGAGGACTTAAAGAGCTTCACTTAGGAATTTGAACCACCTCAATTAGAATTTTCTAGATTAAATTATGAATTTTCAAAGTTTCTTGATGAAATCTGACAGATTAGGGTTTATCTTCAAATTTCCAACATTTGAAGGAAATTTTGATTAGTAAGATCATGAGGATTAGAGGCATGTTTGAGAGGCTAAAGTGACTACCTTAAATACCTACTCCTCAAGGAAGGAAGACATGTATGTCTTAGATGAAGTAAACATTAGACATTGTACAAAGAGTGCTAAAGATAACCAACAAAGTTAAGTAAATGACATCATTAGAGATGGGTCAATGAATAATATAATCTTTATTATATTAATAGAATTGGAATAGACAATGACCCATCTATTGGTGAATTCTAAATTATAGGATTTGGAATTTGTCCAAGCTCAGACAAGAAGTTGGTTGATAAAGGTAAAGAACGGGAAAGCGATCAGATAGTAACTCTTTCTCTCATATACTATGTTATGCTCTACATGTATGTGTTTACCATCTAGTATATTCGTTTTAGGGATGAGCATTCAAAATGTAACAAGGTAAAGGCCTGAGGCAGTAAGACTCGAGAGTGCAAGTTTGCATGGGGCAGAGGCCTTGGGATATAAGACTGTGATGGGAGTAAGTCCCGATATGTATCTTATATGGGGTAGAGGCCCTAGGCCATAAGAACTGAGTTACCAAGCACTGTGGTATTGTGTTATGTGTTACGAGTGTGAATGATCAATTAAATAGTGCAAGTGTACACTGTCGTAATCAAGTAATATAGAAGTGAGTAGAGTATCGTTCTCACGAGGATTGATCACTAAGTACCAAAATGGGTAATTTTAATTCTATTTAGTCGATCGGTAAATTGGTGATTGAGAGTACAAATAAAAGAAAAATAATTAAATATGAGTGCAGATGAAAATAAATATGAGAAAAAGTCCTAGGGATTAGATTTCACTTAACAAATCCCGGATTGAATCACTTATCTATTCTAGCCCAATTTATTCCACATTATTGATAATCGAGTTTCCCTAATTTAATTACTAGCCTCTTCCAAGGTCAAGCAATTCTATAATTAATTGCTAATCCAATATATTCCTATATGAATTTAAGCAATTAATTATGCATTAAGATTTATGACACTCAATAAGACTACACAACTCATATGAATATATTCCTATTTCATATGTAAGTCATGGTTTTAATTATAGGATCTACACACATGCATCTCCTTCCGGTTTCAACATGCATATTGTAATCATTCAAAAGGTGGCCAATCAAATGAAAGCATTAAGAACAATAATTAAAACTCAATCATGAAGGAGAAATTAAAACTAGATTTAATAAGTTAAGATTCAATCTGTCATTAGTAAGTTACGTCATCACCCTAGGAAAATGAAAATTTAGCTCATGATAAAATTAAAAAAAAAACCAAAATAAATTGACATTATATAAAGCTAGAATGAAATCTTCATAAATACTGCATAAACTTGAATATTAAATTCTCAAACATAAATATACAACCAACAAGATGCATGAAAAATGGACAAATCTAGCCGTCCCTTTAGGAGGTAAAACCTTCCATGTAGGCAGCATGAAAAATGTAATACAATACTAAGCCTTTCATGTAGGAGGCATGCAAAAAGTAATATAATACTAAGCCTTCCATGTATGAGGCATGAAAAGAATAATACAATACATAAAAATAAAAAATAACACAATTTATTTAGAACTATCAGAGAAAATATCTCTCCCTGTCAGAGAAGGATATCTGACTGTCAGAGAAATATCTCCACTATATTTCTTCTCTCCTCCTTTCATTTTGCAAAGAAGCGCACACACACACACATATATATATATAGGCAAGCGAAGTGCGTCTGTTGCTTCTTCTTTTTTTCCACAGGTGCTACAATGTTTTGCCTTCTTTTCACGCATTGCTACAGTAGTGAACAGTATCCTGTCGGTTGGTTTACGCGTTTTTTCCGTGTTGCTACAGTGATTCCATCCGCTACAGTCACCTCCGTCTGCTACAGTAACACCCTGCTATAGTGATTCCGTCATGAATAGTGACCGACGCTACAGTATTGACCTTTTTTTTATATTTTTATTATTTTTTTAAATACTATTTATTTTACACCCAAATATATTATATTAAGCTCAAATATCATCCATAAAATCTTCATATAAGGGAAAATAAATATGCAATATTTTACTTATCATTATGTGATTGTTGTTCTACTGCATATCGATTTGATGAATGTTGTTGTGATATTTGCTATTGTATGATGGTTTATCTAGCATGCTTGTGAACATTCATATGCTATGATTGATTGAGTTACTACAGAGATTCTCGTGAATCTCATCATTTTCTCTATTGAACATATAGTGAAGGCAAGCAGCTCAAAGGGTAAAGAGATAAGCGTCGATAAGTAAATAAGGCAAATGAAGGAATTAAGTTTCTATTGGTTATCTATGTATTAGTCTCACTAAGACTTGGAATGTTTTAGTAGCCTTCCCTGTACATTGTATATAGATCTAACAACATGAACATATTACCTATAGTAGTATTTAGTAAAACAATATTTTCCCTTAGTGTAGTACCTAAGTTAGGATTGGACAATTGTACGACAAGGGCCCATTAGCTAATAAACAGTCCACAGGTTTACAAGTAGAGAAGTAACTTTGATACTAATTATAAAAGAAGTTAAGGACTGATGAGTCACAATTAAGTTAAGAACCACTAAGTAATTACTTTGGAAAGTGTAAAAAAAATTTCAGAAAAGCCCAATCAATCAAAGGCATAGTTGTCTCAAGATTGAAACATGGCTTAGTGATCTGAGTATATTAAGTAAAAACCCATTAGAACACGTTAAGAAATAGGGGGGGTTACAATAATAATCTTGAGCTTATCCCAATATTGCATACTAAACAAAGTTCTGGCAAAGAAAAAACACTAATGGCGTGTTTGGTTTATAGAATCGGAAGGAATGTAATATAATAATGGTTATATGAATTTGTTTGGTTCGTCGTTAAAGAAAGATAATGTATATGTATAAAAATGTTTGATTGGATAACATCAAACCCAGGAATATATGAGAATAATATAGCAAAAGACAAAATTGCCCTTGTCAACACACACATTTAATGTACATGTTGGGTTCGTGGTAGTTTTTTCATTTTATGTAATGTACATATTGGGTTCATAGTAATCTTTTTTAATATTTAATGGTGGAAAAATTATGCATTATACAGGTTGAGTTCATGATAATGTTTTAATATTTAATAGTGAAAATATTATTAAATGAGATATTTTAATATTTTTTAACGGTGGAACATTTTTTTTTTTGGAAAAAAGACAGAAAAAGAACTTTGAAATTACAAAATCCTAAATCAAGTTTGTTACTAAGAGTTGATAAGAGAATGATGAAACTTGATTAGCAATTCACAACTCATTTTTTGGAAAATACCTGATTTAGAATTTTACAATTTCAAAGTTCTTTGTCTTTTTTCCTAGTTTTTTAATTTTTAATGGGGAAATATTTTTAATACTTCTATATTATTAACTAATTTTGTAATATTTAATGATGGTGTTAACATTTAACAGCGTTTATGGTGAGCACTTTAGTCAATTTAAAAAATTATAATGGCAATAGTATTTGTTTCACTTAATTACATGATTTATGCATCCTCATTCATCAATCCTAGTAGTGTAATCTTAACTAAATCAAATGATGTAATCAAAATTATAAAATTAATGCTCTTTACATTACATAAACCCAATTAAACATTGTAATAGGTATGTTATATCAAAGATGATATGCAATCCCCTCCTATGAAATTGAACCAAACGCTATAAACAAAGCTATGCTAAAGGATAATTATAATTTAGTTAAATAAATTTATCATGAATAGCCTTAAATTTTAAGATAGCTTTTAAGGATGTTAGACTATTAAGTTCAAAACCTGAATCATAATTTCGGCATAACTTAAATTTTAACTCGTAATCTGCTAAAACATTTTTTATATTTAAAACTTTTTATTATAAATATCTTTATTCAAAACATAATTTTCCCTTTAAAACATTGTTAAATGATTGAATAACTCGCGCATACCTAAACAAATGGAAAGCGATTAACATAGACCAAGCACAAACTAGTTTCAAAACCCCAAACTTGTCCAATGCATCCAAAAACCAATCTAAACATCAATTGAAACAAAAGGCATCACAATTGAAACACCAATTTAGGATGAATTATTACTATACATTGTATAACTCTTACATTAAAATCTACTTAAGTTAGCATTCAAGATAAGTATGATCCACCTTGTTTTTTTTGGGGAGGGGGGGGGGGCATCAAAGTATAAAAGAAACATATAGCGACTTTAATTTCACATTCTAGTGTCCACATGAAAAACTTGGCAGCTAATTTCAAATTACTTGGATTCACACATCCTATTCCCCTCTTTCCTACCATGATAGTATGATGTAAACAATGAGGATAGATATTAAAGAATGATAAGCATATTACATTATTTGATTCAAAGAGAAACCGTAAAGAAAGGGTGTAATGAGTTCTTCGTCTTAGCAGCCAAACTCATCAGAATGACATCAAACATTTGCCTGCAATTTATAAATCTAAAAGAACCTAAGTGCAAGGTTTCTACTTTCTATCCATCTTGGGTTGAAACTTGAAAAAGGGCTAACAACAAAATCAAAGTGCATTTTGGGGTTTGTCATAGACAACATCTTGTGAGATATGATTGACTACTAGTACAATTACACTAAGCAATTAATAATTTCAAACTCTGAACCCCCCTCGGTCCCCACCATAACCAATTCGTGCTAACGAGTTTAGAAGGTATACATACAAATAATCGAAGTTAAAATTGAGGTCAACAGTATGGAGACAAAGTTCACCGCATTGTTGTCAAGGATACTGAGACCAGAGATCCTTTTAACAGTTGGTCCCGGCTTTCCAACAATCTGCGAATGAAGTAGAAAACTTTTCACATAACAAATCTAAACATCAGACCAAAGATACGACAAGTGCACTATGCTAGCTTTCTTGGGACAAAATTAATTTTACCTTGTTTCGAACAGTGCAGAATCCACTGAATTGCAATGTTGCACCCAAGAGAGAGTCAATTACACTTCCACCTAATCCTGCCAGGGCGGAGATAGGTATGACCAGTAGTTGCTTAAGGGCCACATCAAAATCACATCTGGTTGTTAGAAATCCCAGAAGAACAAACGACAGTCCGATGACACTTCCTGCAGCTATAGCTGCTAGAAGTCCTGCTTTTGTCACACCACCATTTGTACCTCTCCGAACAGGCTAACAACCATGCATTTGTGTTAAAGTTAAACAAGAATACCAAAAAAAAAAAAGGTATACAGAGAAATCCATGCTTGTACAGTTGCAGCCAACAGATGATTCACCTTAAAGGTTGTGATTAGACGAGGTTGATCATCACTTAGAATTCCAAGCTCAGAAGACCAAGTGTCTCCATTGCAGCAGGAATAATGGCCTATGATGCCACCAATAAGAGAGGTGATCAGAGCTGAGTCTTTAGAATTTAAGCATTTATCCTGCCCTTCTGTCAGTTTCCATACAATTATGACCAGAACTGTGGCAATGCTACTATTTGATAGAACTTGTATCCTGAAAAACAGAAGCAGCAGAAAATTGTCAGGAAGTTGCATTAGTCACCTTGTATTTTGATAGCATATGTGCAGGGAGTTAGTGCAGGCTACAAGGTTCACAAGCTGGCTTAACCAGATACTAAATACATAGTAGCACCAAAGATTTTTACATCCTCACACTTTTAGTCTTGAGAACGATGTATTGACCACAATGGATAGAAAGGATTTTTTTTAAAAAAAAAAAAAATCAAATAGTGTCAATTTAAAAAGTAAAGAAAAGTGGTTGAAGAGGTATTCATTGCAAGACCACGAGGTCAACAAAAGATTTTCTGTAATAAAGCTTAACTATCCAACATTCCAACCTTAGTATGCTCAAACTTGTCAGTTATAACACATCAAGTTAAAATTCAAGCCAAAACTAGAGAATTCAGACAGAATTGTAAATATTATATCTACTTGTATACCATAAACATATATAAATTGAACTCCTAAAAAACAATGAACTATTTCATTAGTGTTGTCAAAGATTGATGCCATGACCACCACAGTATAAAGATGTGGCCAGTAGCCCATCTACCATAAACCCTCCATGATAGGCAGACCCATCTAGCTCTGCTTTTCTGCCTGCCAATGCAAAATATATATGGTATATATGTAGTGTCCACCACTGTGAGGAACAGAAATATGGCATTTGGTGTGCCGTGTCAACGATGTCACAAAAGAAAAAACTCCGTACACTCATTCATTCCTTAACCATATTGCTCCTACTTGGCCTCCAACACAATGAATTTCATTGAGTCCCCTCCTTGCAAGCACAACTTCGCAATGTCCTCAGTTAGACTAATTTTCTGCATTTTTTACATTCTTTTGTTCTTGATTACCAACTGTTCAGTTCTTGTTTCTATGTCTGTCTCCCTATTTTTCAGTTTCAAGCCAAATTATTGAATCAATTTGTTTGACGTTGCTTCCTTTTTGTGTATTTGCATGCGTACTTTATATGTTATTTTTAATTTATTTAAATGGATATCAATTGAAAGCTCTATGTGAAACACAAAAAACACTACCTAAGTACTCATTAACACTTAAGAAAGAGAGAGCACAGAGAACAACACACCAATTCCTTTGTCCACCTTCTTTGAATTGAGGATCAACTTTTCGCTTCTTATCTTCTCCCATCTTCGTGAGCTTAGACGAAGAGAAAAAGAACGCAAGGATCATAGCCCCAAATCTTTTTCCCAAAAAAACAACAGAAAAAGGAAAAAAGACGTTAAATCTACGCAAGATGAAACCCAAGAATTGGGTGAAAAGCCACACAAGTAAGTAAAAGGAGGGAAGAACCACCTGTATCCAACAGAAATGTGAATGGCCATAACGACGAAACCGGAAATCGCTCCAGAAAGACTGAGAGATTTTCTTCTGTAAGCACGAACGGCGATTAAGAAAGAGAGAAAGACGGCGATTGACGGTTGGAGGGATGGAGCAGATTCCATGGCCTTCATCACTACCAATTAGGCAAGAAGAAGAAAAAGAATATTGTGAACAATTTGGAGTTATGGCGTCGCCAGAGCCTGAAATCCTCGTGACCATCGATTGCTGACTAACACAATTCTTTATATCTTTCATTCATTCGCTGTGGTGCTTGAGCTGGGAGATTGCTCACCTGTCAGGCAGTCACTATCGTCCAAGGACTATATTGTACTGTATCATTTAATCTAAATTACACAAAATTCAAGTAGAGAAAATACTTAAACAAGACAAGATGATTGAATTATTTAAATTTTAAATTAGGTCATTAAACTTAATAAATTATAAATTATAAATTAGGTTATATGTCTTAAATTAGAATTTTAGAATTTAATAATTTTACTTTATTACTTCTTATTTGATTTTAACTCAAGTAATAAATAGTTCTATATATAACCAACTTGTCACCCATCCATCTCTATTATTTTATTTTTAATTGTTGTTAACAAAAAATTAGAACTCATTAATTGCTCCCTTTCCTCTACAAAACTTCTCCAACAACTCTCTCTCCACCACCACTTCTTCCATCTCTTCCCCTACTTCGACGCCCCTTCTCTTCAGTTAATCAATATATAGGCTTGAGAGGTTGGTATTAGAGTAGTCATGCACTTCATCGTCATCTTAAAACATTATCAGGAAAAAACCTGATAAAAGCATGCAGGATGAAAACAGAAGCCATTTCATCATAAAAACAATGATTTGTTACCTGATAATAAACCCAACTAAATCAGTGAGAGCACGAATATATATAGCTAACTTTATATATCTATAAGCTGCATTATAAATAAGTACGATCTGAAACATTAATCTTGAGACTTGAAAGTTTTGATAATTGGAACCCAACGAAGGGTTAAAATCTATGCATTCATTAAAGAGCAAAAAATTCAATTTAAATTTTCAGACTCTGAAGATTAATTTTTTGGGGTATGATTAGATCCCACAAGAGAAAGACAATGCGAAGGAAGAAGTGGCCAGGTGGAGAGGAGAGTTTTTGGAAAAAAAAATTGTGGAGGAGAGAAACAAATTAGGGAGAATTGCTAAAAAAGACCCCATTGACAACTTATTTACTAAATGGGACCTGGAAAGATATTTTGCACATGGAGAGAAGATGTCTGCACACGTATAGGGAAGAATTTTGCACACAGGGAAGATCATCTACACACCAGGAAAGATATTCTGCACACGTGAAAGATAATCTGCACGCAAAGGTCCCATTTGATAAATAAGTTGCCAATGAGGGATTTTTTTCACAATTTTCCCAACAAATTAATGAGTTAGTACTTTTGTGAACAAATTAAAATAATAGAGATGGATGAGTGATAGGTGGTTTTTTTTTTTTTTTTTGTGCCAATAGATAGGTAGGTTACGCATAGAACTATTTATTATTGAGTTGAAATCAAATGAGGGGTAGTAAGATAAAATTATTGAATTCTAAAATCCTATTTTAGGACATATAACCTGATTTATAATTTGTTAAATTTAACGACCTAATTTAAAATTTAAATAATTCAACGGTCTTTTTTAAAGATTTTCCCATTCAACTATGCACAAATATTTACTCAATTTTTAAAATTTATTCTATTTGGTTCTAAATATAAAACTTATTTATTTAATTTTCTTGGATTAAAAAAATTAAATTTCGGGTCATAATCAAATCTTATGTGATTATACTGTACGAGTAATAAGTAACTCGCCTAAGCTTTTAATATGGATAAATCACAACTCATCAATTGCATGCCATATTATATATATATATATATATATATATATATATATATATATATATATAATATAACCTTCTCCAACTTTGAATGATATGTACATAAATCCCCTAAATTTTAATATATATATATATATATGTATGTATATATATATATAACACGGACTCCCATAGTTCTTAATATAAAATCATTCTAACTACTTCACAAGGATTAAGAAAGTAGTTAAAATTTAAATGATAAAAAAATTATTACTATTTTCCAACTCTATCCTCTAATTAAAATCAATTTATCTTAATTACTTTTAACGTCTTTCTTATAGAATAATCTCTCTCGGCTCTGCATTACCACTAATAAGATTATATGTAATAAAAACAATTTAGTACTAATTACATTTTGCATATGGCCTTATATTTAAGGCCACAAAAAACTTCAAATAAATGTGCTATAATAAGGAGGAGACGGAGTATTTGAACAAAACTATTAGGGAAAAATGATTAAAAAAAATATCATTTGAATTACAAAACCCCCCTCCCAAAAAAAAAAGGTCTGCTGAATAGTAAAATGACAAATAGGTGATATGATATGAATATGAGATTTTGAAATTTGGATGTTGACAAATTGATTATATGAATTAGCAACTTGAGTATAGAGATTAGTAACTTGAGCTCTCCAAGTTGTCATTGTGTATACCTAAGTTGTCACACTATTAGAAAAAAGGGCTATAAGACTGCCACACCTAGACGTCTATAGGCAGAGAAGGTTTAAAAGGTATAACCGATGACATTTTTTATAAATATTGATACAACTCAACAATGGTCGCGCTTACGTGTGGTCTAAATAATATTTTCTAGGCCGATTGTAAAGTAATGCATTGTCGATAAGTATTAAATAAAAAAAATTAAAAATTTAAGTTCTTTTTAGACCTGATGCTTATACACCTGATCTACATATTCTTTTAAATACCGTCATTTCTTTATACCCAATCTTAAATGTTTCAGAATTTCTTCAGCTTCTAAGGTAAACTTCCGAACTACACATCTCTTCAAAACCTTAGACCACTTCAATAAATATAATCTTCACCAGTCTTGTCTATTTAAGCTCCTCATTGCTTTTGTTTCTTCAAATTTAGCTCCTCTTCCTCTCCTCTCTCGAATATCAATATGGTAGCTTTAGGGCTAATTCTGTTGGTCCTCTTTTTCCTCCTCTGCCTCTTCCTCTTCTACCTCCATTGCCTCCTCCGCCACCTTTAGTGAAGTAGCTTCTATAGCACCTCCATGCGATGGTGGATCATATCGACAGATGCCTCAGAAGACTCTTAGTGTTACTCCACACTATCAACAGGAAGCTCAACCTTAATGACCTCTCTTCCCCTTCCTCTTCTTCCTTCTCTGCCTTCGGCAATAAGGAGGAAGATTGAAGGCTTTTATTTTTATATAAAATGTGTTTTTAATTGTTAGCAGCATAAAAAATATATTATTAATGAAAAAAATATTTTTATTTTTATTTTTAATCTTGATCTTAATCACGTCTCTTGAGGAAATCGCTAAGCCATCTTTTGCCTTCGGATCACTGTTCTGGAGGCTAAGGCAATGACTAGAGGAGTTGGCGACAGTATTGAATAACATCGTTGACCATTTGGACAAGTGCTGTGAGTCTCCTGAAATGATGATGACCTTCTGAAGGTATGGGTTTCAAGAACACCCATTGTTGTTATATTTTGATGTAGTTCTGATTTTGTGACGGATCATCATCATATAAAATGTTTTGATGTAATTTTTGAATTCATGCATATAAACTACCGCTAGGGGTGTTCAAACCTTGGGACGGCACCGGGATACCCCAATTCCAATTCTTGGTCCCAATTTTTGGCTGGGATACAATTTGCATCCCGGTTTCGGTGTGATCTTGGTCTTGGTAGTACTGGGATGAAACCGAAAAATCTCAGTTTATTTTTTTAAAATATAATAAACTTAAAAAATATCGTTATATTATTTAAATTCTCCATATTCTACTGTTTAAAGTGATCATTTAATAACTAATAAGGTGATAATAATTACATAAATTGATCTAGAGTTGAAGAATAACATTTTTATTATCATCATCATCATCATCTTTATACAGGATATAGCTAGAATTAGTATCATGATATATGCAGCTTAATTCCAATTAAAAATGTGATACACATCTTATCAAAGAATAACTAATTTATAGGATAAAAAATACAAAAATAAAAGGATAATTTATTTTATGAGAGAAAAAAATTAAAACAAAAAAACAAGGACCGGGGTTAGGACTAGGATCTCAAGGGTGATCCTAGTTCTCATCTTGGTCCCAATATGTCCCGATCCCGGGTGGTCCTAGTCCCAGTCCCGAATGGGATGGGAGATTTCGGGATCAAAATTCTTGAAATTGGGCTGGGATGATCGAGACACTTTAAACACCCCTAACTGCAGTCTTTAAGCAATGATCAATGAGAAGTTTCTGTCTTTTAGGTCTTTTGATAGTTCTTGTTGATGATAATCTATCTCATGTTATTAATCTCTTGATGAAAAAGTTTATCCTTTGCATGAAAATTCTTATTTCTAAAATTTTATTTCTCTATTCCAAAAATTACATTTTAGATTGGTTGATTTAAAAGACTATGTTATTATGAATTAAAGATGTTTTTTACATATTGAGAACCGGTTTAGAAAAGGTTGTCCTAGTATATATACTCACTTTCGAGCTCAGTTTTCATCTCAAGCCTCTCTTAGTCCTGCGCTTGCATTCTTCTTCTCTCCTTCGCCTCCAGCTATCATGATATCTCTCTATGTCATTGAGATGGCTTGTTATTCCTTTTTGTTGGGCTCCTCCTCTCTGTCATCGCCATTTTGCTCTCACTTTTGGTAAAAATTGTTACTTTTCACAAACCCTTGATTGATGTTTTGCGCTCGCATTCTATTAGTGTTCTCTTTTTGTTGTCTTTGATTACATAAAAGTTTTAATCGTTGTCTTTCACAAATCGTCAATTATCCTTTTCCTTCTTTGTCAAAACCCGTATTGAAAGTTCAATTTTTTTCCTTACATCCTGCGATGGAAATCTACATAAGACCATATATTTATGTCTTGAAAAGTGTCTCATATATGATATATGTGGTGGTGTGGGTAGACTAGTATATTCATGCTTGCTTCAAGTTCAATGTAGCTCGTGAACATATGGTATGTACGTAATACATTGGATTTGAAGCAAGTAGTGCTAATTATGATCAATCAACACAACCACACATAGCACAAACCAGCAATGAGTGCCAAACATACCATATATTCATGAGTGTGAAGAGTTTATGAAGAGGCCAGTATTATTTCATTTGTTACTTGATCCAAATGCAATGTAGATCGTGAACATATGTAATACATTACATGGGCAATAATTCTATTATGCAGTACACATACTCAGAAGCTGCATTGCATTAGCATACATAGCATAGAGGATCGGATGAAGACAGTTAGAGGTTGCAGATACATGCAAGCCCCTCTTATAGGACTTAGAAAATGAAAAAGGCCTTCTTTCCACAGGTATAAATATGATATTTCTTTTGTGCTTGTTGCCTTCTGGTATCATTCTCATCATCATCATTTTTCATCATATTTATTTTTTTATAGTGGATTTATATATAATTAATTTGCTTATTACAAGTTGAGTGCTTTTTTGTAGCTATCACTTATGTTTTTGTACACATGTGAAGATCATTAAATAATATGATCTAATATATAACTTATTGTAATTGAAAACAGAGGATCAAATGAACACAGCTTGAGGTTGAAAATACATGCAAGCCCTTTCTGTAGGACTTAAGAAAAGGAAAAAAGCCTTCCTTCCATAGGTATGAATATGATATTCCTTTTGTACTTGTTGCCTTTTTGTATGTTTTTTGTATGATACATGAAAGTTTACATTTTCTCTGCTAATTGTATATTCTTTGTGGTTAGTTAGTGTACACAAACTTTTGTTCATGGAATTCGTTATGGTTGGGATTGTGAAACTTGTGGTTATAACAATGTAGCCACCTTTGGATTGGGTGCTAAGTTTACTAGTCTTAGGTATTTTGGTTCTTTTGAGATTTCAAATGGAATATGGCTCTTGCTTACCTTAGTTTTAGGTGATAAAAGAGGAGTATCTTATATAATAAAGTTAAGTCTAACATGGTTGATATACAAACTTGAAAATTATATTTTGTATAGTTGAATTTGGTCTTGTGATGAGGTCTTGTTGAGATAAAAATCAATGTGAAGGCCAATAATAAAGAGCTACCTAACTAGGTGGAGTTATTAGTGACGAGTTGATGATTATGACATCTAAATTAGACAATGAAAAATATAGGTCGAGTGATAAATGCTTGAGAAGAAAAATTCGTTAAATTAGATTACCACTCAGTCCAACAAATTTATCCTTTCAAGTGATGATCATTTAGCCAATGTTTTTTATCCTCCAATTTAGAGTTATTAATCCTTACCTCATCATTAGTGTTTCCACTTAGTCGATTACTTTCTTATTATTGGCCTTTAGTTTGGTTTCCTTCTCAATAAAGGCATCCCAATGAGATCATATTCTCACATATAAAATTTAATTCTCATACTTATAAATTTACTCTATTATACTTAGGTTCATTAAATAAGAATCTTCTCCTTTATCACTTGAGACTAGAGCACAGCAGAGCCATGTTTCATATTTGAGGTCTAGAAGGATCAAAATGTATAAGTATGGTAATCTAGCAGCCAATTCATGGGTAGCTACGTTCAACTGTAAGATGCTCACAATATAAATAATGCGTCAACAACATGCAAATATCAAGCCTAAAATTGTATCTGCTAAATCTAACACTCAAAAATCATTTAAGTCCTTTAGAGATGGGGAAAATACAAGCAAAAAAAGTAAACCTTAAAAAATAAAAGCCGGAATTAAGATACAATAATTATCTATTAATATAAATCTTAGATTCATAGTTATTAGTTATAATTATTTTTTATGTCGATTGTGTTTTTGTTATTAAGGATGTCTCTAGAATTTATATTGCATAATATAGTTTTTAGATATAACAATATCCAACAAGGCTTATGTGAAACAAAATAAAATATACATTTTTTTAAAAAACCAAAGCCCACTTTTTAGACTGGGTATGAAATTAAACAACCAGTCTGAAAAGTAACTTCTAAGACTGGTTATAGGTCTAGTCTTAATAAGGATAGATTTTCTAAACGGGTCAATACAAGATTGGATTTAAACCTGGTCTGAAAAGCCAATTTCAATCGGTATTAAAGCTCTTTTTCTACTTAAGTTGTAAACACTCAAAATTTAAAATCCTAAATTCCTCCCGGATCATATATTTGTCCTTTTATTAATTTAATAGACATTTTTGGGGGGTTTTTATAATTTAAATGATTTTTTTTTTGGTCATTTCCCCCAAAATATTAGTCATGCAACATAAACATAAGGCTCAAGAGATTTATGGTAAAAGTAAGGTACACTTTCACTTTTACCTATAATTTATTTATTAACGTCGTCTATTTATTTGTCGCAACAAAACAAAATGATTCCTAACACGTGGGTCGCATGCTTTTTTTCTTATAACATCGTCTAATTTCGGTGATTAAATTAGTTGTTTATTGGTCTATTACATCAGATAAATTTAAATGTTTCGCAGAAATTTTACTCATTTTTTAATTTTATTTTTTATTGGAAATTTTTAAATTTTATTAAAATATATATAATACGTAAAAGGAATAAAAAATAAGGAAAAATTGTATTTAGGTCTCGGCTAAGAGAAAAAATGATAAAATGATCCCTTAAAATATTAAAATTATATTTAAATCTCGTGAGACTTTTTTACAATAAATTTCAAGTTAATGGGATTAAAATTTATTATAAAAAAATCCCATAAGATTTAAATATAATTTTAAAATTTTAAAAGACCATTTTATCGTTTTGTCTCTTACCTGAAACCTAAATTTCCCCGAAACATGAAGTCCAATGAAATATGGGGAAATAGAAAAAAAGTGACATACAACTAAGAAAGAATTAGGGAAAAGTACAATAAAATACCTTTAAAGTTATCAAAACCATAACCAGTGAGCTCAATTCACAAAATTCAAAGTCAAACCATGAGAACCAAATTGGAATTTTAAAATGGAATGAATTGGCTTAAATAGCCTGGTGTGATCCCTGACCTCTCCGGTCTCCTCTCTCCTCCTTCTACTACCCTTATGCAACACCTTCATCGGCAACTACTTCCTTCGTCTGCCGCAACACGTCTCCCACCTTGGCCACCACACTCCTTCACTACCGCACGCCGTCATTTTCCCGTTACTCTTTTTATTTATAAATAATATGATACTATGAATTTCATATTTTATATTTTAGGATTTGGATTTCTAAATATTATTTCTTATTTTGTTTAGGACTCCTTGATTTTGTATGTTGTCTCTAAAATTGGTTAAGAATATTTCTATGAAAGAAAATAAGTTCATAAAAATAAATGAAGATGATTTTTATCTTGGGAAAATCCTTTATAAATAAAAAGGATTTTATTTATAATTACTTCCAACATCTTAAGTTCTAAATTGTGTCATTAAATTCAACCAATCCTAAATTAGGATAGATGTCTTAAAATAGAACTTGATAAATTTACCTTAGTACCTATTATTTGATTATCTCTCCTAATTACTTCCTCTCTCTTCTACAAACACAATAAATCACTTTAACATCAACACTAATTGACCGAATGTTACAAAATCAAAAATTCAATTGACATTACATCGGAAAAAACTTATGGGCATAAGCATATGACTATTCTTAAATCCAACATCTTCATTGCAATATGTCCACGTCGGTGGTCCCGATCCTTGTCCTGTATTGGAGGTTCTAGGAACAAAATGTTCAGGACCGGAACACCTGAAACACCCCAAAAATATAATAACCAAAATTAAAATTTGTTAAAAGTATATAGGCCAAAGCCAAACTCATCTAACCCTTATACTTTTAACGAGTTTTAATTTTGATCCCTACGCTTTCAACATTTTGACCCCTATAATTGAGGGTGTTTACTCAAACTAAGTCACCATACTTTTGAAACAACAAAGAATAAAACTAAAATTCAATTCAACTCCAATAGAGAAACCAATGCTATTAACCTACCTATTGATTATATTATCTGTTGGCTTTAGTCAACTACATTTTGATGCAAGACTTGATTAATTTGTTCCCTTCATGTTCTATTGTTCTCTGTCATTGGCCCTGACTGATCACGAAAAATTACTGGAAAAAAACATATTTAATTTCAAAACCATCAGTTGACAAATTAACTAGTTCGTTTGAGTCATAGCCACATGCCGGGTCAGGCTGATTCAAACTCATAATCGACCCAGAAAAAAATTAAATAGAGGTTATTGATACGGATCAATTATTAATTTGAATGAGGAGAAAAAAAAATATGATATTGGACAATTCGATCACATGGGTGCACATGTAATCCAGACTTGCATTTGCATACATCTGTCCGTAGTTCGGACAATGGCACAATGGAACGAACCAGCATGAGTTAAAGTGGAGAAAAGTCCCATTCAAATATTCAGCAGGAAATATAAAATATAAAAATATGTAAAAAATAGGAAAAAGTATAAGAAAATATCACTTAAATTTCAAAATCCTAAATAAATGATTTCCTATCAAAACAAGTTATCAATTGCTATAATGTTGTGGTTAATCCCATTACTTGTGAGAGACAAAATTGATTTGAGATTTTAAAATTCAACTGATATTTTTTTTCTTTTTCCTTAAAAAAAAAATATTACGCCAGTTAAACTAACACCATTTTAGAACATAAAACCAGACGACTCCTGCTTTTCTATTTCTCTTGCCTATTTTGCATGGTTTCAAATACCCACCAGTTTGGGAAGTGATAAAATCTAGTCATTCAATTAATTAATGGAAAAACTCTCCAATTTGAAAATTTTATTGGTGAAAATGACCTATAAAAAGAATTTGCAGAGCACCAGTATTATCTATGTATAAAAATTTATATAGTATCCTCACCAATAAAATTTTCAATAGAGGACTTTTCCACAATTCACCCCCAAATAACAAGAACTGAACTACTTAATATAGAAATCGAAACTATGCATTTCCAACTCCATTCTACATGCGCCAATGAAAGGCGAGCACAGACATTTAGAAATCAGTAAAAAAGAAGATTGAAATGGATATGAGAAGAGAGCAAAATGGATAATCAGATTTTCACCATCCCCTTCCTCTTCCTCTTCCTCTACCTCTCCCCCTTCCTCTACCTCTTCCTCTTCCTCTTCCCCTGCCCCTTCCTCCTCCTCCTCCATATCCCATGTGATGGCTGCTGTCATCTCTTTCATAATTAAACATACTCATTCTAATATCTTCTGCATTAGCTTCATGATGATAGCCCCTCTGCACCTAAAACAAGTTGCACAATGGACATTGGAGGTAGCATAGCAAAAGTGAAGAGAAGAAAGTGAAGGATATACAAGATAATGTAACAAAATTAGGGGCATATAAGATGCTGACCTGAGAATCCTCCACGTTCAATTGATTCTGAAGCTGGCAAGCTAGATTTTCATCTTGACTAGTATCAGGAATATTCTGTGTCATAGGATGCTTTGCCAGAAGTTTTCTATTTTCATATTCGTCCAGAGTAAAGACAGTTGAATCTTCTTGCTTTTCCTTGCCCCCGTGTCTCCGGCCCTTGCGGGGATGATGCTCCTGATTTGGTTGACTCAGTTTCTGAAGTAATTTCTGGGCGGCTGCTTGATTTTGAATTGGAACAGATTCCACAACTATATGAAAGAAGACAAATGAGATCAGTCTTTACAACAGGAGAAAAGAAGGGAAAAAGACAGAAAAAAAACTTTGAAATTGTAAAATGTCAAATTAGTTTTATTATCAAAAGTTGATAAGGGAATGACGAAACTTGATAAGCAATTCACAACTCATTTTTTGATAAATACCTCATTTGAAATTTTGCAAATTCAAAGTTCTTTTTTTATCTTTTTCCCAGAAAAAAAATCATAAAAAAAATAATCAAGGACCGGCCACGTGGGGGGGGGGGGTTGGGTTTGGAAAGTAACACTTTAGTACTTTATATAATTTAAAGTATGCATGTAAGGGCAAATTCTGGGCTAGACATTGCTCTACATGACACTACTCCATTGAGAGTAAAGAGTAAGATCTGTTATGTAAGTGGTCTAGCGACCTGATGTAATTCAGTGAAAGAGTGGGTGGCTTTGGAAAAGGTATTTATGTATCCCACAAATCACGTACTCAGAGGACTGGACTGGAAAGAATGAAAAATGACTGACATCACCCCCGCCCGAACTATATGTATATGTATATGTACTACTTCTATCTCAGGAGTTTCTCCTATGAAGATAGGGCAATCTCTTTCTTCCTTCAGACCATGACTGATTATTTGTCTGCTAAGTTCGTGAGCTAGGACCGTTCCTTCTCCCCATGAAACTTGCTTTGCGATTTATAGTTTTGTCCCTGAGATGCAGCAAGTCATGACGTAAGCCCCTTAGCCTCTGTTGAATGAATTCCTTACCCTTCCATGCTCTTACCAGGGCTTTCAGAGCTTTCTTTCAAGCTTAAGGGTGTGTTTGGTTTGAGGGGAGGGGTGGCAAATTATAATTTTAGACGTGAGAAACTTTAAATTTACCTTCTCATTCTTTTAAATTTTGGATTCCTGTCCAAAATTTACCTTCTCATTTCTTTTAAATTTGGGTTCCTGTCCAAAATTTAAATACCGTCAACCAAAAAGATAACTTAACCCTGCTCTTCTTCCCTCCCCTCCCCTCAAACCAAACACACCCTAATGGAGTAAGCTATGCCTCCCGTAGATAGACCATAATCCTTTCATATGCTATTTTTGATCCAATCTTCCAGGAAGATCAAAACCCAAATAATCATGCATAATTTGAATCAATAACAAATGAAAAGGGATTGAAGCCAGAAACTTAAGTTAGCCAGTAAGCCTTTGGCATTTCATATAATCAAAAGTATGCTTATAATTCAACTTTTACAGCTGTTTCAAATCATTTGAATAATTGTCTGATGAACATTTCAAAGTTAGCTAGTAAGCCTTTGGCATTGCATAAAAGTATGCTTATAATTCTATTTTTACATCTGTTAGAATCATTTGAGTATGAACATTTCATTGTCAATGACTTCGAAACCCGATGGAAGCTAAGAGAAGCAGGAAGTCTCATGGCATTCAATCTGCCAACTAGAAGTAGCAATATGCATGTAAACCACAAACCTCAGTCCATGCACCAATATATGAACTCTACCAAGTCAATCTAAGGAAAGGACTTCATGGACTGGTTTAGATTGAGTTCAGCTTCTTGATAGGAATTTACTGAGAAAAAATCACATTGGATAAACGAATAGATCAAAAATAAAATACAGTGAAAAGTCACAGGATTGTATAGCGACGATTTTCTATGGACCTTTCACTGTTTTCATCATGTCTTAATTTTTTCATCTTGTCCAATCCACTGCCAGCAACCAAACCCCAAGCTCTAAACTATATCTCAGTTATTTTTATCCTTCTCATTTTGAGGACTCTCATTTTTTAGTGAATGTATACCCATCAACCTGAAAGATTTTTGGTTCCTAAGCAATGTCCTTAAAAACGTTCCAGGGTATAATTAAGGCAATGTAATATTATAAATCAATAGGATTAGACTACATTATGAGTGTTTTCCTAGTCCTGATTTAGTTGTTATTATGGTAAATTCAATTCCGCTTAATGTTAACTCACTTTTGTGAATATAAGCAGAGTTCGTCTTGTAAGTTCCCACAAACCATGGTGAATTCTTAAGCAAAATACAATCATCTCAGCATTGATTAAAAGCATAAAGTTAACTCCTGAATAATGGAAGAATGACATTTGGGTCTTTTTGTAAGAGAATAATTAACTTTAGGTCCCTTGAAAAAAATGTTGTTCATACAGTATGTCATAGCTGTTGATCTCATAAGGGTCATTGTTTCAAGAAACCACGGAGTAATGCCCTTGCCTTGCAAGGGACCCAAATCGCATTCTCCTGTGAATAATCATCTACCCAACATAAGCATAATGTCAATTAACTGTACAGCACCTTATCTTTGTATAGCATTTAAGATTGTCATTCATTCTTATTAGAATTTTTTTTTTTAATCTATTAAGCCTATTTTAAATAAGTTAAATACTAGAGACACTATTGTACATTTTTCCTATCTCAAAAGTTTATTAGTATAATTTCTCTTGTACCTTGAGCCTCTAAATATGGATTCTCGTAACTTCTAAATGCATCAAGGTTCCTCTCAAAGAGAAGAATGCATTATCCATTTTTCCCTGATAAACAAACATTTCTTTGGTGGATTCTCCTTGGACCAAAAAATTATCTCTATTGTCCATATTTCCTTTCACAGCAAAATTATATTAACTACACAGCTATTCTCAATCAATAATAACAGTAACTCAATTACAAATTAAATAACATTTATGGGCCAA
The DNA here is from genome assembly GCA_963242795.1 of Inga leiocalycina. NCBI lineage: Eukaryota > Viridiplantae > Streptophyta > Magnoliopsida > Fabales > Fabaceae > Inga > Inga leiocalycina. Next base: position 30,207,699 of record OY725327.1, read on the forward strand.
TAGCAGCATTGGATGGATTTAATACCCTTCTGCAACCCCATCCATAAACTGCCTTTCCGCAAAGCTGCTTCCAACACTCTTCCTAGGGGATTTATGAGTTGCAACCCAATTAGTAACATATGAACTATATTATGGAGACACTCCTTTAAGTTCATAAGCATGAGCAATAGAGATCAATTTTAATGATATCAATTCCAGATGAGTCTTAAGATTGGCAAACCGTAACAATAGAAAGTAATCAGCGAAAAGATTGAGAGAAAAGCAGCACCTTCTTTTGGTCTTGTCCCTGAACTGCTGGGCTTTTCTTCATCTGTTTTTGGAGGCAATCCAGATTTCTGATTTACATCCACGCTATCTGATTTCTGACCAGGGTACTGCTGGCTACCAGGTGACCCCATCCCAGTTTTGCCAGCCACAGCAATAGGCTTACTGGTCCTAAAGATAGAATCTCCATAACCTGCACGAGATCACATTCATTGTCAGCTCTATCCAGCTATTCATGTGTTTTGTTGCATGCAATCCATTGGGAAGGCACACAATTTTTGAACAAAAAACAGCAGCTACTTTCTTTGTTGTAAAAGGATGAGCAAGGGCACTAAACAACCCAGATTTTTGGTTCTGCACTCTAATAATCTATTTTGTATTTTCAATTTAGCTAGCATCAAGTGACCATCTTCAAAAGCTGGGAGACTGAAAGTTAAATGCCAGATGTCTAGATCTTGTTAAGAATTGTAGCATTTATAAGCGTTTTCACCAAGGCATCTTTCAAATTGGACATGAAACTTGTGTCATTTTTTTAAACTTACAAAAAACGGTTGTTTTCAAATTGGACAGCATAGATTTAATATAGGCTTGGATAACGTTTTTAATTTGACGAGGCTTCCCGTTGACAGGAAAGCCATAATAGGTGATTGTCAAAATGCAGCGAAAAAATGTGAAGGCTTTTTAGGTAAAGCAACACCATTAAGGATGAATGGAGGGAAAGATAAAGAGCAGTCCAGCATACATGTAAGCTTGATTTGCCTCAGAAAAAATTTCATGATGGTGGAAGCTAATGTTGAGGGCTCTGCCCTAGTACCACATGCAAGGGTTTTCTTGCTCAATGTACATGGATGGGTTGTGTTTTTAGCTTGTCCAGGTACAAGGTGTTAATAGGCTTTCTCCCCTTGATGTTGGATGGGTTGTTTTTTTAGCTTGTCCAGGTACAATGATTGATCATGTTAATTTCCTTGTGGAAGTATCCCTTAATTTAGCTTTCCTCTCAGAGAAAAGGAAGGACGCAAAAGCCAACGGGCTTTCAAGCAGAACTGACCTGAGGAAGATCCAACATGAAGCTTCACAAATTGAGGAGGTCGGTCTGCATCACTTTCCTCTAGCTTCCTTAAAGATGATCGAGAGAACCCTGAATATTTTTTGTTCATCTGCCATTCTTCATAAAGCGGTTGAACAACACCTCCTAATATGGTCAATACTTGAGAATTTAAACAAACTATACCACTACGAATCACAGTTTTATCTTCCAAACGAATCTGTCAAACAGAACATGAGAGCAATATCAATTAATTAGGAGTGATAATAATCAACAACATGCAAACAATAAGGACACATGCAACAAACAAACACGTAAAAGAGAAATAAAGAGAGATCAACATATCAAGCATAAACTGTAGAACAAACCTAGGAAATATAACTGTACCATTAAAACAAATATTTAGGCTAATGATAATTAACAAATATTAACTGTATCAACTAAAATATTCATATAATGTCTTATGCTGCCACGTTGGGCTTTCTCCAGTCTTTGATATGAACCGAGGGGGGCCTCTTCTTCTCTTCTTCGAGAAAGAGTTCCTCTTCAACCGGGATTGGTCCTGAAAATAATCAGAAATCTATAAATTCGACTTGGATGAAAAAAGTTGCCTAATCATGATTTTCCTACCCCTACCCTTTTTGGCAGGCCTTTTGCCGCTCAGAGTAATTTTGGGATTGTGTTTTAGACCTATTATTGGTAAAAGGGTTTCTTGGGGATGGTGTGAGTTGCTTTTGACTTATATTGCAGTTGGTGCACCTTGGGTCGGGGTAAGATGGAGTTTGCAATTTGAGTGTGATGAGGAGAGCTTTGACCTCTCAAAAGCCAGAACCTTTTGTGCCTTTTGTGTGAGCTACCGATTGTTGTAACTTCAGTTCTTAGGGGGAAGAATTATTGTGATTTAATTCAGTTTCAGTTTGCTTCTTCCTACTATTTCGTTTCAATTTTGCTAGGTTATATTAATATGCCTTGGTGGCAAGAGTGTGACCGACTCTAGTGTTTCTTACTTTGTTATGGAATATGTCAAATTAGCCTAATAGGGACTTAAGTGCAAAGTCAGATAGTTAGATGGTAATTAGTTAAATAAGTGCTTCAGTATCCTAGTTAGCCGTTGTGAGGAAAGCGTGTATGTGAGGCTGTGTCATTATAAATAGCCTGGGCATTCCCCATTGTATTAGTCTTTGATCTGAATTGTCCCAAAGGAAATACACCAGAATTCTCTTCTGCCTCTGTTTTCTATTTCTCTCCTGTTTCTCTCAATCTTTCTGTTTTTCCCTCTTCTTCTTCTTCTGTTTTTCTATATTTCTACCAATAACATAACAGTGGTATCAGAGCGGACGTTTCTGGGCCCTCCCACTGCATTTCCTTATTCTTATACGTTCTACATTAATTTCAAGAACCATGGCTTCCTCTTCATTCTCAACCTTCAATGGTAGTCAGAGGTGGCTTCGGCAGCGTGGCAGTGTGAAGGAGTGTAATGAATTCTTTGATGATGCTGTGACAAGATTCCGGCTCCAGATGCCAGAAGAGTACCTTGTTGTTGCATATGTGGGTGGAATGAAAAATGAAATCCTTGACTCAGTCCGACTCTTTCACCCAAGAACCATGCGTGAGGCTCGTTTTATCACTAGAGCAGAGGAGATATTCTTGCAGTGGCGAACCGAGAAGTCAACTGGAAATAAAAGGCAGAAACAGCTGCCTCTGTTCGTCAAGAATGAGACCCAAGAAGTGCTCCCAGATATGCAAGAACCTTCCATTGCACAAGAAACAGAGGACGACGAGCAAGAAATTTATGTTTTTTTGGAAAAGAAAGAATCTTGTTCGGACTCCTCCCAAGAATGCGCGTAGTAAGAGAAGAAATAGAAGTGATAGAGCTTGAAGGCATAAACGATGGAAGGAAGACATGTTCAGGCTTTCTGGGGTCAACGATGGGGCTCTCGCATGCGACAAAAGAGAACAAAGATGCGAACATGCATTCTGGTATGGGTGAGCTCTCACTGCCCGAACTTGTAAACAATCTTTGCACCCCAGAAACGTGGAAGAAGGCAAAGGTGGCATCTAGAGGAAGTGGGTCCCAATCTTTAAGGGTAATGGCTCAACTTCTTCAAGTATTGACTCTGTAACACCAAGAATTAGTGCGCAAATTACGTTTGGAGTGGGTGGGTTATGTAGTCTCGTTTGTTTCTTGCCGCTGAGTTCTTTTTCTTCTTCTCTGACCCTGTTTTAGTCACTTGGCCGAAGGATTATGCAAAGCAACGACAAGGAGTATGCGCAGGTTTCAAGAAGCCTTGAATTGAGTTTGTGGTCTGTTCAGGAGTTGACGTGGCTGAGTGAAGCTTCAATGGTTGAAAAGTCAAGAATACAGCTGTCCCCAATTTTCTGTGCGCCAAACATATTTTGATTTTGATGGTGCACTGGGCTTGGAGACCTCACGTGATGGTTTATAGCTGGGTTCCATCATGAACAGTGTGCACTTTGAAAAGTCAAAAGACCAACCGTATTGCACTCCCGTTAGGCAGCAAAAGCATTTTGGTCTAACAATGGGGTTCATGCCTTTAAATGAGTATTGGGCTTTTCATTTACAATATTTTCCTACAAGGTGCTTGGTTCGGTTTTGGTTCAAAGGGCGATTAATAAAGATGCTTTTTGGTTCTGGTTTTCTACAATGTCCAGTGTTTGATAACCGGGGTTCTGCATCAAATGGGAAAAGGCAGAAAGATGATGCACATGGTGGGACCCTCGGTACCAGCCTTTTTCAAAATAAGAAAAGGATCAAGTCACAGAATTCTATATTAGCAGAAGTTTTCCAGAATAGTAGTCAAATAAAAAGCCCACTAAGGTTACATTTGGGTTGCACTATTTCTTTGGGTATTTTCAATAAAAGGCTGCAAGATGGAGTTTCATTGCTGCTCTTCTCTCCCACAAGACGTTTGGTCCAGATTTGGTTTAAGGGAAAGTTAATTGAAATGCTTTATGGAAGGATCTGTTCACTGAGTAGGAAGAAAAGGAGAAGGACTAATGTGCACAAGTACTGAAGGTCAATTTGAAAGACAAGCTTCTCGGTACAAGATTTCAAGCAACAATTTTTTTTCAAGAACCAGCAAAAGTTTTCAGACTTTTCAAGCCTGTTATTGTGGTTTTCAGATTTGTTAGTTGTCAATCATCCTTGAGGGTAAGGATGTTTTGGGGAGGGGTATTGTTATGGAATATGTCAAATTCGCCCAATAGGGACTTAAGTGCAAAGTCAGATAGTTAGATGGTAATTAGTTAAATAAGTGCTTAAGTATCCTAGTTAGCCATTGTGGGGAAAGGGTGTATGTGAGGCTGTGTCATTATAAATAGCCCGGGCATTCCCCATTGTATTATTAGTCTTTGATCTGAATTGTCCCAAAGGAAATACACCAGAATTCTCTTCTGCCTCTGTTTTCTATTTCTCTCCTGTTTCTCTCAATCTTTCTGTTCTTCCCTCTTCTGCTTCTTCTGTTTTTCTATATTTCTACCAATAACATAACATACTTTCTTATACTTGAAACTTTTTGAGCCATTATTTCCATTAGTTCTCATACTATTTTGTAGAGCGTGCGTTCATTAGGTTCCTAGTTCCAATATCATAATTATCTATCTCTATATTATTATTCTTGTTTCTTTGTTTTCGTATTTCGCTAACTAATTCATAAATTTTGGGTTCTCTATAACAAGTTCCTATTGGGTCCACATTAAATTGGCATCAGAGCCTAGTTGCTAAGATTAGGTTCCATCTTTGCTTCCATATTTCACTAACCAATTCGTAATTTCTAGTTTTTCTAGGACAAGTTCCTATTGAATCCACATCAAGGAACCTTATAACATTTATTGTATACAATACATTTGAACACTACTTCCCTCGAGAAATAATAAAAAATATCATCAACTTCAAGCTTGACAATAAAACTCAAAGCACAAAATACCAATATTCACCTGAATCTTATTACTACTATTGTCCATTGTCAAGCGATAATCAGTGACTTGACAAAACCAATAATTTCATATTTGCTTTTCCAAATAATGACTGCATTATAGCACGTAGCTACAAACCATAATCCAGAATTTCCCAGCTTAAACTGAAAGAGCAACAAATACAAAGGAACGTCTAAAGCTTGCAAGTGCAAGAGCCCATAAATTGGCAGGACCCTTCAATAGAATCTCAAGCATTCCATTGGTTCTAAGCAGAGCTAACAATCATTCAAGCAATATTCCCCAAAGACCTCAACTACCATGGGGACAATTCTTCCACCCATAGCATAGAGAAAAAGTGAAGTGCCAGGGACCAGACTACCTTTCTTTAACATCAATACTCTCAAATGACTTAAACAACATCACTAAAACTGGAGGAGCTTTAAATTCCGGCTATTGCCTCTTCTACATCCAAGATACTCATTCCACCAAACATGAGCTTTTCTCAATCATCATACGTTCTTTTATTGCCAAAAGCAAGCCAAACTTCAGATTCAATTCCATTTATCATGGTTAAAAATTAAAACATTCACAATTTCAGATTTCATATCAAACTAAACTACCATTGTAAGATTTTCCACATGAACAAAATTTCAAATTTTCCCAGGGCAAAGATCAGAAGATTTATCGACCAAGTATGATTCATTTTGCTGAATTCAAGTTATTGACTATAGCCAAACATTTAGAACTACACAAAAATATTGAATTACCCCGACAATAGACAACATGCTTAGAATTACAATCCCAATATATGCCCTAGAGTACCGTATAATTCCCTTAACCTTAATTCACATTCACAATATGTTTAGGGCAGCCAGCCTGATTAAGCCCATACATGTTTAATTAAAACAAAAAATACTTGCTACATCACACACCCTCTCTCCTAACTCTAATCTACTAGGAAAAGCAAGTATAAACAGAATTTCAGTACCTTAGTGCCAGGAACAACATTATCAGGTATAAGTGGGATGTGAGAATATTCTATAGCAGTAACGTCAGAGTGCCCATCTGTGAGACCTAATCGAAGAAGTCGCCGATCACCTGAGCTTCTTGAAAATTCATCCACAGTGCTTCTAGAAATGTCCCTTACTGAAGATATCTGCTCAAATGAACCAGAACTAAAAAGTCATGATGTATAGAGAGAAAGTTTAACTCAAGCATTTCAGAAGTTATAAGATTCAAGAAAACCAGTTCCCACTGCACTCAGCTGATGATATGGGAATAAATTAACAAAAGCATGAGCCAAAAAAATGGAAATATTATACCTGTGGTCTTTATTGTTTCAATTAATTTTTTTAGTCCAAATAATTCATTAAATTGTAATTAAATCTTCTAGTTTAAATAATTCTTAGTGTAGTCCCTCATCATATTTTTGTTATTTTATTAAATATATGATTAATTTAGCTTCGTTGTCCATAATTTTGTCTCTTTTGTAAGTATAAATCGTATATATTTGGAATTTGGATTAGCAAGACAACAAATAGTTATTCATTATTACATCACTAAAATTAAACAAAATATTGAAAATTTAAAAAGCAAGAACTAAGTTAAAAAGCTTGTAACCTATATGGTCTCAATAAAAAATTTTCAAACCATAAGAACAAAACTAATTTAAAAGTGAGGGAAACTATGATCAGGAGTATAATTTACCATTTAAAAGAAATGCAACTAAAGAACCGTAATTAGGAATTCGGAACAACATCAATCAATAACTTTCATCCATTAGTAAATCCACACAGTATCTAAAAAGCACGAAATCCCAAACTATGATTCGTCCACTATACGAAAGCAAACAGACAGAGTTCAACACAAAGAAGAAATAAGGGTAATAATTTGCCTGTAGGACTTTGGGGCCCTGAAGATAAGAAGACTTGCGAAGAAGAGAAGGGTCAGGCAAGGACTTGCCTCCGATTGATCGAAGGTCCAAATTCAATAGCTCCGACTCCACAGAATCAACCACCTTAGTTGCATCAATGGCTAGAGCGTAGTGAATGGTGATCGTAGCATTTACTTGCTGCAAGTCTCCGAAACACCATCCTCTTGTTCTTAGGGTTTCTAACACCACTTCTGAGTCCTCCGATGCATTCAAAGTCGCCTCCATTATTTAGCGCCACAGTTGAATGAAATTGAAGGAGAATGATTAGTAGAAACCAACGGGGAAATTCAAGTTCCTGTCATTTGGACCAACTGAATGTAATTGGACCAATATCTAAGATATGCGATTTTCTCATATGTGGGCTAACTTGTTCCAATTGGGCTTATTGCGTGAGCACGCTGCCCATTATTCTTATCTCCGGTTTAGTTTGTTCTCAAGTCCAAATTGTTCTAGATGGAACATTATTTTTAGGTTAGGACAATAGAAGATTATGCATCATGTTCATGGTACAAGAGTTAATTAATTTAGATAGACCGAGAAACTAAAAAAAATTAGTTAGTTTGAATAAATATGACATTATCTCCTTAAAATACCCATGTGTGAAATTAAAATATAGGGTTAAGGTGTAAAAATACACATGTAATTTATCCCAAAGTGCGCCCAGCAACAAATGTTTTTTTAGGTGCAGAAGTGACTATGTGGTTACATAATATATGCAAAAGTCAAAGTCTCAGTTAAAAGGTAAACATTCAATGGTTAAATAGAAGTTTATTGACCAATTATGATGACTGGATGCTAACTTGGCAGCTTAAGTGGCATCTGGAAAAACACCTACAACTGAAAAAAGGTAAAACACTCAGACTTGAAAAAGATAGACATTGCCATATTTGAAAGGCGTAACCACCGAAAAAAAAGGGAAACACCATCGAACGAGAGCTAGGTTGACGGAACACCACAGTCGCCTAGAGATCGAATCGAAGTACGAATGGAAATGTAATCGAACCGGAGGGGGAAGGGGAACAAGTGGCTGTGGAATCTATTAGGATCGGCAGGCACAGTGGAAGAATTTTAAAATTTTTGCCAATCCTAATTGAGGATCTATCAACGGAGTTTAAATCGAGTTAGAAAGATTTGTACCTTTTTCAATTCAGGGTTTTCGATCTTCAGGAGCCAACACGTCAGGTCCGCTTCCTCTACCGGTATCCACACGAATGTTTTCCAACACAAACTACGTGCTAGCGCCTCCAATATCTCCTAGGGTTTCCCTTGCAGCTCTAAATTCTCATATGTGTATAAGTATATCTACTATATCAAGTTTATAACCTATGAGGGCTATATTTGAATTTCAAAATTAATTAACAATTAATTATCTTGATGAGCTAATTAAATAAATTCAGTTTAAATTAAATATGTCCAACAATTTTAATTTAACATATTTATTTAATCTAAATAAAGAGCTATTAGATTTAATTTATTTTCATAAATTAAATATAAAATACTATATCTCTATCATGTTAGTTATTAAATCTAATTTATCTTAATAAAATTAAATTTAAAACTAACACAATATAATAATATAATATAATATATATATATATATATAATATGTATTTAAACAAAAAATATAATATTATTAACGAATTTTTATATTATATATATATATATATAAAATTCATCCACCCTAGATTAAACATTATCTCGTGTTGGGCCATTCTTTGTGTGCGACCCTGTAAGCCCATCCGAAGTTGGTTGTGGGCCAATAACTGTACTAACCCACAAGTCGCAAGCAACCTCTAGCAAGACATTATAACTACCCAATTCATATAAGGATCGTTAACACGATGCAACCTGTCATACAACCATGTCATGTCCCTTTTATCACATGATATATCAGTTAAGGATGAGGCGTGGATAATGCCATCCTCTTGTTCCTGACCATTACTTTCTCGATTCCTGAGTAATTTGATAATAGAAATGGAAACTCCTTTCTATCGTAGTATGGCCATACATTTCTCAAACTCACTCATCGAGGAGCCCAATAATATCTCTCTACTAATATGAGTGACAAATTCCATCTTGATCATTCCAATTCCTCTGCATAAAAAACCACCAAGCTCGATCGTAGCGTTTATCATCACTCGGTCAAAAGTGACTTTTGACTAGTTCAAAGCTTAGCAATTCTCATGTATGAATCGATGATGACCTCAAGTCAAAGGGCATTGTGACGTGGTTATACATGAGAAAAGCTTACGACTTGATCCATGTAGCTTTCTCATATTGGGTCGATCCAGCACCTTGTACTCTTACAAGTGCCTAAGACATTGATTCGTATCTCCATATCTTATCAAAGTCATACTACTCTTGTTTCATCTCTGCTCCCGTATAGATGATTGACCAGGGATATTTTAGGACAATCTTTATGATTTATCCAAGGATACAATTATCACAATTAATATGCAAATAATACAATAACAAAATGGAGAATTTCATTAAATTAATAATGTTCAAAGTACAATGATTGGCCCTTAGGGCACAATTTCCAACATCCTCCCACTTGCCCTATGTACTATCATTAATTTGCCTAATTCCCATTGTCCTAACATGACGCTCATTGTAACCCCTGCCTTAATTTGTGTAATTATAATTCTAAAATGTGTGATTTAAACGAACTAGAGACCGGCGGATAATAAAATTTCATTTCTAATCCCTTCCTTTCGGTAGGGTTTTCAAAATTCTTCCAAAACTTCATCCCTTCCCCGGTCTCAATTTTCAAATTCTGAGTATAATTATCTGTACAGTTAAATCACATCAATATATCGGAGTGTACAACAAAAATCCTGGCAACCCCTGGGTTCTATATATATTTACTAAGGGTTTCAAGTTCCCATATAGGGGATTACATGACTGTTTCCAAAATATTATTTACATCCTAAAAAGAATATACAGTGATCTCATTCCAAAATAGATAACCAACAATCCAAATTATGATCCCTATAGGGTTGTAGCCACTCCTAGTCGAGCGCTTCTCCTTAGAGCCACTTGCCCTGTCTAAAAGTTAGTCAAAAGAAAGAATGAGATTCAAAAGAATCCTAGTAGTAATAAATCACTCATACCACATATAATCACATAGCATGCAAGTAAATCATCACACAGTACAGCAACACAGACACAACATACAAGTTGTCATATATGCATTTTGCATTGCCTCTCTGACAATGCACATAGCCACTCTAGCTTTCATATTGCCTCTCTGGCTTGCAGCATTGACACTTATCACAAACAATGATAACACATACATACAATGTGTTTACACATAGTATAAGGGGAAGTGTCACTACCTTGTTCTTTCCTGACGTCCTTTGGCACAGCGGGCTCACTAGTATGGCAAATGTGAAACCCTATAACCAAGATCAAAGACGACGAATCAATTTCTTTTCCAAGTTCTTAATTCCATAACACTTAAAGTTGGTTATCATTTAAACTCTTTAGGTGGCTACTAGAAGCCTAGACATATGCCTAAAGGGTTGGGATAACTACCCCCAAAGATCTCTCTTTCAGAAGAAAAATACTGATTTTTGGCTAACTCACTTGAGTAAAGAAGGCCTTACTCGAGTGATGGAGGTCTTGCACTCGAGTGAGGATAGTTTACACTCGCGAGTGTGTGACAGAGAGCGACAACCAAGACAAAGAGTGCTCACAGCACTAGAGCACATAGGATAACACTTGAGTATTAGCTTCAGGCTCACTCGAGCCTTACAGAGTGTGACATATAAAGAGTTTGCCCGATAGCATAGAAGACTTTAGGGTGGGAAGTTCACTCGAGTACTATTCTTGGTACTCGAGTGATGACACCTTTTGACCCAAGTCCCATCGAGTGAGGTGCAGAGAGTGACTACCCGAGAGCAACTCTAAGGTGAAACCTACTCCCGTACTTGAGTGAGACCATGTTCACTCGAGTGATGACTAATATCACTCGCAAGTGTAGAAGTGCACACTTGCTTTCTGCCTGAGAATCCTACAGATATGCTGAAGGAAAGGAGAGAATACACTGCTGCACTCGAGTGAGACCCTACCTCACTTGAGTGAGGCTTATCAGAAGCAAAACGTAGTAGTTGACAGAATTTTCCAAACTTGCCAAATCTGATTCCAATGGTTCCAAAACTTATACCAAGGTTTATTCCCACCTAAAATTTCATAAGGAAACCATTAGAAACACTAAAACAACCAAAATCACACCATAACAACAAATTTAGTTTTGTATCCACACATTGCACACAAACCATACAAAAACCAAACTTTCCCTTTCAATTTCTGAACAACTCTAATGGCTTAAAGACACAATATACCACCAATTCTTCCACAATACACTATCTAATTCATTCATTTCAAGTTGACACTAAAACCAGGGAAAATTCCACAAATATCAAAACTTAACCAAAAATCACAACAAATATACCAAAATGTCACAAATGCTTACCTCTTTAACTTGCTAAGACCAAATCCTTGATTCTCCAACTTCCAAATTTATTCAAGCACTTAAATACCACCTTTTAAAATTATGAAACCATAGGAATAAAGCTCTCAACCTCTTGAACAATATTAATAAAAACCATTTGAGTTAAAGAGAGCATCCCACAAGTCAAAATTTTACCTTTTCTTTTCTTTTTCTTGCTTAGATTTGGACAACAATGGAGGATAGAGAGAGACGGTGAAGATGATGATGAAAATCATATTTTTGGCCCTTCTCTTGACTATTGGCCAACCTTAGAGAAAGAGAGAGGAGAGAGGGAAATTGACCAAATCTAATGGTCCAAATAATTCCATGTGTCATGATCTTGTGCTTCCCTCCATAATCTCACATAAACCCTCTACACATGATTCCACCCTATTACATCAAATCTCAACCTTTGATCTTCAAATTACCAATGAGTTTCCTCTTTGGTAATTGACCAATTGGTCAGTAACTTCACCATTTTGTCCCTAGTTATCACAATGTACATTAAATCATCATCAAACACATTTATATCATTACCTTATCACAACCATGTGCCCCCTATGTTTTCACCCAATTCGAATATTAACCCACAATTTACCTTAAATATAGGGTTTAGGCATTGGTTCTAACACATTCAGGCCAAAATTCTAATCACATTCTCCAAAAGTGTTTGCTTAACATTAATTACATTACTTTTAAAGTCATTAGCCCTAAACTACCATTTAGGATATTACACTCATGCTTTGCCTGTGCAAGCGGCTTAGTAAGAGGATCAGCAATATTATCTTCTCCTGCTACTTTGCATATCTTTATATCACCTTTATCATTAATTTCTCTAATAAGATGAAATCGCTTGAGTATATGCTTGGTCCTTTGATGTGACCTAGGCTCCTTGGCCTGTGCAATAGCACCGCTATTGTCACAGAACAAATCTATTGGATTTAAGATGGTAGGCAGTACCCCTAGTTTAGTAATGAACTTTTTGATCCAAACAGATTCTTTAGCTGCATCCGATGCTGTTATATACTTAGCTTCTGTTGCAGAATCTGCTACAGTGCTCTACTTCGAGCTCTTTCAGCTTACTACTCCATCATTCAGGAGGAATACATATCCAGATTGTGATTTAAGGTCACTTGGTCAGTTTAGAAACTTGTATATGTGTAACCAGTTACACAGAGCTCATCATCCAATCCACCATAGACAAAAAATAAGTCTTTAGTCCTTCTAAGTACTTTAGGATATTCTTGACGGCAATTCAATGACCCTCACTAGGATCTTATTGATATCTGCTAGTCATACTTAAGGCAAATAAGACATCTAGTCAAGTACATAACATGGCATACATGATAGATCCAATAGTTGGGGCATATGGAACCTTACTAATGTGATCTCGCTGATTAGGTATACTAGGACACAGATCCTTGCTAAGATGGATGCTATGAGACATGGGCATATAACCCCTTTTTGAATCCTGCATACTGAACTTATGCAGTATCTTGTCTATGTATGTGCTCTGACTTAGGCTTATTAGTCTTTTGGATCTATCCCTATAGATCCTAATCCTTAGGATATAGGTGGCTTCACCTAAGTCTTTCATTAAAAAGGACTTTCCTAACCAAGACATGACACTCTGCAAGGTAGGAATGTCATTCCCAATGAGTAGGATGTCATCTACATAAAGCACTAGAAATACAATTATGCTCCCACTAACCTTCTTATAAACACAAGGTTCATTGATGTTTTGAATAAATCCAAACACTTTGACTACTTCATCAAAACAATGATTCCAGCTCTGAGATGCTTGCTTCAATCCATAAATGGATCTTCGAAGCTTGTAAACTTTACCAGAGTCCTCTGGACACATAAAACCTTCAGGTTGTGTCATGTACACATCCTTAAAGAGCTTTCCATTAAGGAAGGTTATTTTGACATCCATTTGCCATATTTTATAGTCATAATATGCTGCAATAGCAATAAGGATTCTAATTGATTTGGCTATTTCAAATGGGGAAAAGGTTTCATTATAGTGTACACCATGAGTTTGAGTGAATCCTTTTGCAACCAGTCATGCCTTGAAGACATTTACATTACCATCCATGTCAGTTTTCTCCTTGAAAACACATTTGCACCCGATGGTTTTTACACCTTCAAATTGATAAACTAAGGTCTATACATGATTGTCATACATGGATTGCATTTCAGACTTCATGGCATTTAGCTATTTCTCAAAGTTTAGTCCTACTATGGCTTCTTGATAGGTGGTTGGCTCATTTTGCTCAATGAGCAACACATCATGGTCTTCCGTAATCATAAATCCATATCTCTGAGGCTGATGCCGTGTCTTATTAGATCTTCGTGGACCTTGTGTTACTTGAGGAGGCTCAGCAACTTGTTGTGAGTCTCCTCTAATTTCCATATATGGTTCTGTACTATCTTGTGACTCTCAAACTTCTTCAAGATGTACCGTGCTCCTACTAGTTGTTTTAGAGACAAACTCTCTTTCTAGAAACTTACCATTTTTAATAATAAACACTTTTGTTATCAGTAGGATTATGGACATAGTATCCTTTCGTTTCTTTAGGATACCCCACGAATTGAGTATCTGGGCACTAATTTATCAGAGGCTTGTTGCTTAACATATACCTCATATCCCCAGATCTTGAGAAAAGATAAACTTGGTTTCTTTCCAGTCTATATCTTATATGGTGTCTTTTCAATTACCTTGGATAGAACACAATTTAGTGTAAATGCAGCTGTTTCTAGGGCATGTCACCAAAAGGATGGTGGAAGATCTGTTTGACTCATCATAGATCAAACCATATCTAATAGTGTTAGATTTCTCCATTCAGAAACACCATTCTATTGTGTTCCTGGAGGAGTCAATTGTGAGATTATCCCACAACTCCTAAGATGGTCAATGAACTCTTGGCTCAAATATTCACCACCTCGATCAGATCGGAGGGCTTTAATTATTTTATCAAGTTGGTTTTGTACTTTATTTTGGAATATTTTGAACATTTCAAAAGATTCAAATTTTTTCATTAGATAGATATAGCAATATCTACTAAAGTCATCTATAAATATAATGAAGTAGACATAACCTCCTCTGGCAGCTGTATTTAATGGTCCACATACATCATATGTATGAGGACCAATAATTCAGTGGCCCTCTCACTATGCCCAGCAAAAGGTGCCTTTGTCATCTTTCCTAATAAGCAAGATTTGAATGTATCATATGATTCAAAATCAAATGAGTTAACAAATCCATCTTGATGAAGTTTGGAAATACGTTTCTCATTTATATGGCCTAGACAACAATGCCATAAGTAGGTCAAATTCAAATCATTTCATTTTATCTTTTTAGTAGTTATGTTATAGATATTCCTATTATTAGGATGTTCCAAATTTAATATATAATTACCAACATGCAAATCACCATCAGCATAGAAAATGTCATTACGATAAATAGAACATTTACTATTCCTAGAAATGGAAGTATAACCTTCCTTATCCAAATAATAAAGAGAAACAATGTTACTACTCAAAGCAAGAACATAATAATAATTGATCAAAACTAACAAAAGCCCATTGGGAAAAACTAATTCATAAGTGCTTACGGCTAAAGCAGCAACCCTTGCTCTGTTTCCAGCCCTTCTTCAGCTTTCTACTATCCTTTAGACCCTGCACATTTGTACAAATGTGAGAACCACATGCAGTATCTAATACCCATGTAGAGGAAGTAGAAAAATGAATGTCTATAACATAAATACCTGAAGCGATAGCCCCGCTATCCTTCTTGTTCTTTTTTCATATTTTTGAGGTAGAGTTTGCAATTCCTCTTCCAATGACCAGGTTCATTACAAAAGTAGCAGACTCATTCCTTTGGAGGCTTTACCTTCTTGGGCGCAGGCTTGGTTTCGGGCTTGTTTGACTCTTTGGTCTTACCACCTGAGCCATTACCCTTCCATTTGCCCTTCCCTTTCTTTTTCATACCCTTCCCTTTTTGAACCATCAAAACAATACTGGGCCTTTTCTTAATGCTTTGCTTAGCAGTTTTGAGCATCCCATGTGTAATAACCCAAAAATGGGATTAATGGCTAATGACTCCAAAAGTGATATAATTATTGTAAATGAACACTTTTGAAGTATATGATGTGGATTTTGATCCGAATGTGTTGTAATCAGTGCCTAAACCCTATAGTTAAGCTTAATTGTGGGATAAAGCTTAAAATGAAGGATCAAGATTGACCAATGGGAAAACAAATTAATACCCTTCCTCATATTGTTAAAAACGTCCAAAAAGGGTAAAGGAGAAGGAAGGAGGAATTTGGTCAAAATTTCAACTCTTTTACAAGGGAAATTTGGTCATATGGGTCACATATGCCTTAAAGCAAGTGATCAACATTCTTTTTGTGTTTCAAAGTGCAACATTTCGGTGGAGACAAAGGAAAGGGAAGAGGAATTAAATTAAAACAAGTTGAGACATTGACCAAGATGAAAAGCAAAGAAGAAAAGTCAAAAATTGCAACTAGAAAATTTGTGTAACCAATGGCTATGCAAGTTCATGTAATTGGTCAATCTTTCTTCTTCCTTTTGAAGAACATGTTGGTCAATAATAATTCTCCATTTGTGCAGCCCATATCACGTCCAAAAGCAAGAAGAGAAGAGGTAAGAGAAACCTTACTCAATTGACCAAAGTCAACATGGCATAAGCTTGTGTAAAAAGAATTATTTTCCACCACAACTTTTCTTTCTCTTTGGGCCACATTTTCGGTCAGATATTAAGAGGATAAAGGAAGAGAAAAATTGATCATAAATCACTCTCTCACCTCTTGTCAAGGTCGGCCAAGTTCAGCAAGCTAAGAGAAAGTGAAGAACAAAGTTGAGGTAAGAACTTCTACATGGATTTTCACCTCCTTAACCTCATCTATGGCTCAAGTGACCTTCATGAAACTTGTTCCTCTCTTCCTTAGCTTCATTTCTATGGTTTTTGTTTTTGAAGAGGAGGAGTTTTCAGCCACCTTGCAAGAACAAAAGTTGAGGAATCAAGAAAAGAACACAAGAAGAAGCAAGAGGTGAGTAAGAGCATTATGTTGATGTATATGATGCTTTAATTGGCTGAGTTGTGGTGGGCTATTGTGACAGCCCTAATTTCGTTTTTTTAGGGTATATTATGGATCATGAAGCTTTCATCCTATATATGTGCTTATATGTTGGTTTGGAGGCAAATGAGCTAAGCTTAGTGATTAGATAGTGAAGTGGTTGTTTGTTGTGAAATACCCTAAAATTCTGCCAAAACAGGACATGGGGAATGAGTGGGAATTTGTTCATTTTGATGTTACCATTGTGTTCTACACGAAAAATTATGTGGGAATAGGTTTGGTTGTTGATTTTGAAGCCATTGGACACATTGGTTGAAAATTGGAAAAACTGTCAAGTGTAACTTTGTGCAGGGCAGTCAGTTTGTAGGGACATTTTGAATGGGCAATTGGTGTCTAAAAATTCTGAAACTTTCCAGTCTTAAAGTTCACATTTCAAGCTTCAAAATTTACATATGATTTGTGTCATTTCGGTTTTTGATCTGGGAGTTCTAGTTGCCCAAAGTTTGATGTCGAAACTGGACCTAATTCTGGAGCAGTGTGGAATGTTGTGTAATTCTGGAATTGTGTGGTGATTTCTGGTAGTGATTCATATTTTTCCTATGAAGAGGACTTCAAGAGCTTTCAATAGGCTTTGGGATCACCTCATTTTGATTTTTCTAGAATTAGTTATGATTTTCCAAAGATGTTGGAAAATTCTGGCAGATTGGTCACCTATGCGAAAATTGAAGATTTTATGGCATAATGTAATATTGTGGAACTTTGAGGTTAGAAATTAGCCTTTTAGGTTAATTGACCACTTTAGCTCCTTAGTTGACTTGATTAATTGACCATAGTGATAATCAACTTAAGTATTATAGAGATAAAACTTGGGAAAGAGATTGACGGGTTGTCCCTAACTTGGTTTACAGGATTTGATATTTGCCGTCCTCGTGAGCCCGCTGTGCCAAGAAACGTCGGGAAAGGATAAGGTAGTGACTCTCTCTCTTATACTATGTGTAATGCTCTGTATGTGTGTGTTATCACTGTTCTGTGATGAATCTTTGATACTGCTGCGGTTACAGCTGGTGATAGCTGTCGTTTACAGCGCAAGCTGTCGTTATTGTGATTACAGCGTAAGCTGTCGTGATGTTGATTACAGCAAGAGCTGTCGTATTGTGTTTACAGCCGTGAGTGCTGTCGTTTGTGGTGAAAACCATGTATCTTTGAGATTGTTGCTGCTGTTGCTGTTTGTGATTTATGTACATGCTTTGTGTTTATGCATTGTATGAGTGGTTTGTTGCTACTGAGATTCTCTCGAATCTCATTCTTTCCTATGACTAACATTTCAGACAGGGCGTGTGGCTCAAAGGAGAAGCGGCCAACCCAAAGCAATTAGGACCCTTAGGGGGTATATAGTTGAATTGGAAACGTTGGTTATGTATTTTGAACTCGGGATTACTGTATATTTTGAATCAGGAACACTACATTCGATTTTGGTTGTGTAATCCCCTAGTGTATACCTATAAACCTTCAGGTTTTATGTATAGAACCCGGGAGTTGCCGGGGATGCGGATATACACTCTGATATGATTGAATGTATATTAACTGCACAGGTAATTATATTCGAATATTGAAATTGAGACCAGGATGGGAAAAAGAGTTTTGAAAGTTTTGTAAAAAAAATTTACTGTGAGACAGAAAGTTTAAAACGAGGTTAAAGCATCCAATGGTCTCTAATCCGATTTAAATATGTGTTATCGAATTCTACTTACGTGTTTAAAGTCAGGGGGTTACACCATGCAGCTCAGAAATTGATTTCTCTATGTTGTTTATGTTGTAGTTCATAACAAAATGGTCATAACTCTTCGAGAGTGAGTTCATGATCAAATCCATAGCTAACTCCTGGCTTATGGAAAATCCAAGCCTCTCAAGGTGATCGATATAGCTTTTCATCTTTAACATATGAGTACTAACTGATGCACCTTCAGCCATCTTGTAGGAATGTAAGGCCTTTGTGGTCTCATACCTTTCTTGCCTTACCTGTTGCTAGAACATTTCCTTGAGATGGACAATCATCTCATAAGCCTCCATAAGTTGCATATCTCTTTAGAGCTCTGGAACCATAATGGCAAGCATCAAGCAACCTATGTAATACCCCGAATTTTGAGAATTAAGGCTAGAGAATAAGCTTGAAATAAGTGGACTGCTAAGTCCCAGTTTAGCAGGAGCCCATATTTATTCCCTAATGATTCTTATATCTTTGGGGTATTAAAGAAAGTAAAATGGTAAATTTTGGAGAAAGTAATTATGTTTTTGGTGAAATCGCCTATGAGGTAGTGAACTTGTCATGCGATTTTGTATGACCAAATGATGATAAAAAATCATGAAATTTTACAGGGTGAAAGTAGACAACATAAGTTTTAATTTTATATGTCATATGACTCAATTAGAAATATATACAAAAAGTTATGAATTTTTGAAGTCAGCACAGAAATTTTTCACTCCAATTCGATTTTTCTAGAATTATTTATGATTTTTCAAAGTTTGGACAGAAATCTACCAAAATTTTGTAAAAATCCGAAATTGGGAAAATGAATTAATTAAATTGGGATATGTTATTAAAACATTTTATCCCCTTCCTTTAGCTCAAAAGTGACATGCTTCAGCCCTAAGAGAGAGGGGGTGCAGAATTTTTAGAGAGAGAGAAGGGGAGGAAAAAACTTACAAAGGTAAGTGATTTCTTCGGTAAATCGGTTCTTAATGTGTAAAACTCCGTTCCTAAGTTTCCTTTTCATATGATTTAAGGTTTGGAGGCTCATATTTGGATGTTGAACACCTAGGGTTCAATCACCTTGAGAAAAAGCTATTGGGAGCTTGAGGTAACTTCCAAACCTGCGTATATTAACTATTTTGGCTACTTTAGGCAATTTAATCGGTGAAATTTCGCTGGATTGTCATTGGTTTTAATTTTTGGAAATGGGTTGGCCTAGGGGTTATGCTGCCCAAATTTATATTAAATGATAGTTGTAACCTAATGGAATTGTGAATAAAGTGGTTAGAAGTAGAAAGGAACACGTTTACGGAGCTGAAGTCGCAAAACCCTGATTTTCCCTGAAAAACCCATATATTTCGGTCAGGACTGTAAATGGGCCTTAGATTTAGATTTTCAATGATTTGATGGTTTCATTGAGTTTAGGAGGGAAAATTAGGTGGGGTTGCAGTTGGTCACTTTTTTTGAAAAGGCTTAAAAAGCATAATTACGAAAACGCCCCTGAAACACTAAAATAAGGGCTGTCAAGGGCAATTTCATCTTTTGGCAGTGAATTTGATAATTCCAAGTCTGGAAATGGATTCCTTGGGTAAAAGTATGTAAGAATAGCCTATGTCAAAATTTCGAGAAAAGTACAGTTGGACCAGGTACGGCGGGGCCAGGCCGTGGTTCTGGGGGCATTTTGGTAAAATTTCATCATAGGCTAATATTACCCCCCAGAAACATTATGGAAGTGTCTAAATTGTATATTTGGAATTGTAGGACCAAGTTGTGAGCCCAGTCACTGGCACGCTTTACGAGGCACACGTTTTGAGGCGTAAAAGGGTTAAGGTAGGGAACTTACCTTTCTTGCATGTATTGATATTTGTGTTGGTATATTGATACATGTGATTGCTTTACATGATTATGTGTAATACATATGAATGTTTGAAGCTATGTTTCTGTTTATGCTATGGCTATAGTATGTTGTTTGAAACATTGAGCTTGTAGATATGACATTGTGTGAGCATGAGTTATGTAATGCAATCATGTCATGCATTAAAAATTTATCATACATGCATATTGGTATTGTTTTCCTACTGAGATTCTCTCAAATCTCACCCTCCCCTACCAACAATTTAGACATGGCAAATTGAGGGAGGCAAACAAACAAGGGCGGCGAGGACTCCCTATGGATATCTGATTTAATAGTTGTTTATCATTGCTAGTTGGGATAATTGTATATGATTTGGATGTGTATATGTGGATGAATATTTGATCATATATTCGAGATGGATTTGAGTAATCCCCTGTTTGGGAACTTGTATATGGGCGAATGTGCCCTATATATCCACTAGCGAAGATGTGAGCCCGAGGTTGCCATGATTTCTATTATGCACTCTGATTCGTATATATTAAATGTGATTTATCTTTATGTGGTAATTATATTCGAAATGTGAATATGAGATCAGGTTATTGTATTTCAAAATGTATTTGTGAAAAATCAGTTTGGTAGATGGGTTTGGGTATGAGTTTTGATAGTTATTGGTCTTTATTTCACTTTAATCACATGTTTCGGATATAATTACGGCAGGGGGTTACAACCTACATCCACAGAGTCATCTTTATGCTTTGTGTAAGCATCTCTCTGAGCTCTTGGAGCATTGGCTGTAGGCTCTTCAGGATTGGGTTGATCTAAAACATAAGCCTTTCTTTCTTGCTTGAGAACAATTCTCAAGTTCCTGAACCAGTCAAGAAAGTTTGTCATTCTCAAGGACCGATCGCAATGATAGTGTAGTAGTATTACTAGTCGCATGATACTACAATTAAAATATGCAAAGTTGGTTAGTAATCTCCTACTAAATTAACAACCCTCAATATAATAATTAATGGGCTAAGATCCATATTTGGCTTAAACTCAAGTTTGCTTTGGCAAGACATTTAAATTCAAGTTATTTAGGTAGGTAACATATTTACCAATTACATCACATGTAACTCTTAGATCTTTATGGGATTCGATCATTATATGATCCGACATGTTTAATCCCATCTAACGCCTTGAGATTCAAAACCGTTTTGTTAATCTCAGTTAAGTCAAAACAATAATGAATATTATGAGCAGCACTATTATTCTTGCTTGACTCATCAAGATAACTCAAGTGCATCCACTTTGGTGGTTTCCATAATTGAGCGATCTAGATTTTGACAAGCATTCATTAATTGACGGCATTATGACTTAAGATTTGATTCAGAGAGCTTAATTAATTAGTTTTGTTCATATAAATGCAATCATGGTCGTATCTCATACAAATAAATACATATAAATGCAAAAGTATTCATGCAATGATCTAATCAAAAGCATAATTTAAATGTGACACAGCATGGCTTACCTAACCTAAAATTCTCCCAAACCAATTAGAGGACTTCTCTAAATAAGAAAATAAATACATTGAGAGAAACCTCATTTATGTAACCCCCTGACTTAATTAGCGTAATTATGAATTGATAACTCATAATTAAAATGGTTTAGAGATCCACATAGGGTTAAAATCATTCTAATCCCTCCCTCCCGGTAGGGTTTTCAGAAATTCTTTCAAAAACTCGTCCTTCTTCTGATCTCAATTTTAAATTTCGAATATAATTACCTGTGCAGTTAATTCATATTCATACGTATCAGAGTGTACAACCAAAAATCCCGGCAACCCCTGGGTTCATATATAGACTAAGGGTCTCAAAATTCCCTACTAGGGGATCACACAACCATGACTAAAATATTATTTACATTCTAAAAAGAATATACAATAATCCTACTCCAAGGTAGATAACCAACAGTCCCATATCTCTCTCAAAAATTCCTAACCGCTCTTGGTTGGTCGCTTCCCAGAAGAACCACCTGCCCTGTCTGTAGGTTTAACAATGGAAAGAATGAGATTCAAAAGAATCCCAGTAGTAACAAATCACTTATATAATATATAAGCATATAGCATGTAAGCAATCATTAACAGCAGTATCACAACAACACAATCACATGTCTTTCATCATAACAACAGCACTCACAGCTATATACATAATCACGACAGCTTTTGCTGTATAACGCCAGTTTGTACTGGATAACGACAATTTTCATTGTATAACTCCAGATTATGCTAGATAACAACAACGCTGTATAACACCAACTTACGCTGGATAATGACAGCTTTCACTAGCTGTATAAGCAGTAGCATCAGATGTCTTCACAAGCAATGATCCACACACTTATAATACATTTACATAAGATATAAGGGCGGAGTCACTACCTTGTTCCTTCTGATAGTGACCAGGAAAAGGCTGCTCATGGCCAGGACAAAGGTTGAATCCTATAATCACAATCAAGAATGGTGGATTAATTCTCTATTCCAATTCTTACTTTCATCATTCTTAACGTTGGTTATCATTTGGAGTCTCTTTAGGTAGGTATTAGAAGACTAGAAATATGCCTAAAGGGTTGGGATAACTACCCACAAAGATCCCTTTTTCATAAGAATAACACTGATTTTGGGCTGACTAACTTGAGTGAAGAAGGTCTCACTCGAGTGATGCCTCTACTCACACTTGAGTCCCAATAAGTGAGACACAGAAAGTGTGTACCCGAGAGCACCATCATACTCTCAAGGAGCCAGTTTACTTGAGCACTTCTCTAGACACTCGAGTAATGACGCCTAGTCACCAGAGTCCTATCGAGTAAGGTGCAAGAAGTGATAACCCGAGAGCAACTAAGAATCTTGGAGGCAAAGATTCACTCGAGCACAGACATAAGCACTCGAGTGATCATGCCATACTTGCGAGTGTCAAGTCACACTCTTGGGGTTTGGCCTACGAGTGCTTGGCTGAGAGTAACCCTTACCCTGAACTTACACCTGCACTTGAGTGAATCCGAGCTCACTCGAGTAATCGCTAATATCACTCGCGGTTTAGGAAGTGCACTCTTGTTCTCTAAGTTAAAGCTCAAGTGAAATGCAGAAGGAAAAGGGAATTATACTAATGCACTCGAGTGAGACCCTCCCTCACTCGAGTGTTGCTCATCAGAAACCAGAAATGCAGAATTTGACAGAGTTTTCCAGATTTACCAAAACTGGTCCTAATGGTTCCAAGACTTATACCAAAGCTCATTCCCATCTAAAATTCCATAAGGAACCTATTGGTAACCTCAAAAGAATCAAAATCACATCCTATCCATATACATTCAGTTTTGGTTCAAATTGCTTCACAACTACCAAGATCACCAAATTACCTAATTCAATTCCTATCCAACTCTAATATCACTAGGGCACAATCTTAAACCATTTCCCACCTAACATAACACCCAATTCATTTATTCCAAAAATCTTATGAAATCAGGGCAAAAATCCAAAGTTCTCAAAACTTATCCTAAAATAACAACAAATATACCAAAATATCACAATTACTCACCTTTTTAACTTGCCAAGATCAACTCCTTGATTCTTTAACTTTCAAATTTGTTTAAGCACTAAAACTCCACCTTTCAAAATTCTAAAACCACAGAAACATAACTCTCAACCTCTTGAACAACATTAATAAAGAGTGTTTGAGCATTTAAAGTCATTTGGAACACCTACCTTAAGTTTTCTTCTTTCTCTTTCTTCCTTGAGATTGTCAGAAATAGAGGTGAGGAGAGAGATGAGATGAGAATGATGATGATGAATCTTTCCCTTTTTCCTATGCTTCTCATCGACTTGAAGGGAGAGAGGGAAGAGAAAATTGAACTTTGAATCTTTGACCTCATCCAATGGTTCACAACTTGCCACATGTCATAATCTTATTCTTCCTTCCATAAGTTCATATAAACATCTCCACACTAGATTCCGCCCTTTCAATCATTTAAGAGTTAATCCTAACCATTGATCTCAAGTTACCTATGAGCTTTTTCTTCGGTAATTGACCAATTGGTCGGTAAATTTACCATTTTGCCCCTGATTATCACAATGCTTACTAAACCATCTTCAAACATATTTATATCACAATACACCTCATATTCTTCAAAAGTGTTATTCATTAATAATTACATCACTTTTGGAGTCATTAGCCCTTAATTACAATTTAGGATATTACAATTTAAACATTCGAGGGGAGTGAGATGAGAAGAGAATGTACATTGAGAGTATTTAGAGAAAGGCACAGCATGCAGGCTGTATTAAATATTATAACCCTTTGTAAAAATCTAAAGCCATGTTGTTCACTATACCCAAACAAGTATGAAGAATAAACCACAATAAGTAAGAGTTCAAACAATATGAAAAATAATAAATGTTATGATTAGGTTATTTCATGCTACGAACAGGTAGTCACAGCGGTCCTGCTAGCCGGTTAGTAGGTCAAGGGGCAGCACCCATGCAATGGTGCAAAGGGCAGCGCCCCCGGAGCTTTTGAAAAAGGCACATTTCTTTTAAAATAAATATTTGAAAATTTAAAATATTTAAAAATTTCTGGCCTAATTTTTAAAATATTTGTTTCAGTCCAATTCATAAGATTTCGGCCTAGTTTCAAAAAACGGCCAAGAACGCTTCTAATCCGAATTGTCTTCCCCATAGTTTCGGATCTCTATAACCCGAATAGAGATCCGAACTTAGACCCTGTTCTTGTTCAACATTTCTAATCCCTAAATCCGATTAGAGACCCTAACGTGTCTGTACGCCATGATCTTCAACCAATTCGAAACCAAGA
This sequence comes from Inga leiocalycina, assembly GCA_963242795.1. Lineage (NCBI taxonomy): Eukaryota > Viridiplantae > Streptophyta > Magnoliopsida > Fabales > Fabaceae > Inga > Inga leiocalycina. Next base: position 30,232,923 of record OY725327.1, read on the forward strand.
ATGACGAGAATTCCAATTTCGGATCCAATCTAAAATAGAAATGGTGACACAGTAACAAATCGCATAAGTTCAACTTTCTCAAAACCAAAACATATTTCAATATCGCATACAATACACAATAGATCGCATACAATTTGACTTTCTTAAAACTGAAAACTAAATTAGATACATATTTGATTGTCTTCTTATAAGCATACATATATACCCCATATATATAACATGTATAAGAATATAAACTCAATTTAAACGCACAATTGATCTGGCTCTGATGCCACTATTAGGATGGTAGGCACAGCGGAAGAAATTTAAAATTTTCGCCAATACATATATATATAGATATAATATTATTAACAAATTTTTATATTATATATATATATAAATATAAAATTCATCCACCCTGGATTATATATTATCTCGTATTGGGCCATGCTTGTGTGCGACCCTGTAGGCCCACACGAAGTTGGCAGTGGGCCAATAACTATACTAACCCACAAGTCACAAGCGGCCTCTAGCGAGACATTACGACTACCCAATTTATATGAGGATCGTTAACATGATGTAACCTGTCATACAACTATGTCACGTCCCTTTTGTCACATGATATATAGGTCAGGGATGAGGCATAGATAATGTCATCCTCTTGTTCTTGACCATTACTTTCTCGATTCCTAAGTAATCTGACAATAGAAATGGAAACTCCTTTCCATCGTAGTATGGCCATATATTTCTCAGACTCACTCATCGAGGGGCCCAATAATATCTCTCTACTAATATGAGTGACAAATGCCATCTTGATCATTCTAATTCCTTTGCATAAAAAACCACCAAGCTTGATCGTAGCGTTTATCATCACTCGGTCAAAAGTGACTTTTGACTAGTTTAAAGCTTAGCAACTCTCATGTACGAATCCATGATGACCTCAGGTCAAAGGGCATTGTGACGTGGTTGTACATGAGAAAAGTTTATGACTTGGTCCATATAACTTTCTCATAGTGGGTCGGTCCAGCACTTTGTACTCTTACAAGTGCCTAAGACTTTGATTCGTATCTCTATATCTTATCAAAGTCATACTGGTCTTGTTTTATCTCTGCTCCCGTATAGATGACTGACCAGGGACATTTTAGGACAATCTTTATGATTTATCCAAGGATACAATTATCACAGTTAACATGCAAATAATATGGTAACACATTGGGGAAATTTTATTAAATTAATAATGTTCAAAGTACAATGATTGGCCCTTAAGGCACAATTTCTAACATAATATATGCGCAAAGCGTGAAAACTGGGCAAGGAACAACAATCTTCACCTAAATTCATAATCACAATCTTCGACTATGTGTCTCTGAATTGCCTCCAAATGGGCTTCTCCACAGGTAGTCTGGCAGACCGACCACCATGTCTGCGTTTCTAAATGTTCTGATTTTACCTAGTCACCATCTATGTCATCACAATTAGTCAACAAATTTCTATTTCACGGTCAATGTTTTCCTTTTAACAGAAAATGTGACTTTTGCACTTATTTTATAACCACATAGTTACTTTTGCACCTGAAAAAAGAATTTGCTATTGGGCGCACTTTGACAAAAATCACATGTGTATTTTTTCACCTTAAACCCTAAAATATATATCAGCTTATAAGTTAAATAAATTAGTTTAGGAAAAATGATAAATTTAAATGATAAAATAAATTAAGATTTTATATTTAAGGCTAAATCTAACCTCCAAACTAGCTCTTATATCAAGGAACAAAAGGAATATAAATTATTTAGATTATGGTTTTTGCCGAACATTTAAATTATATTTGAGCAATTACAATCTTGATTAATTTTTTAAGAGGTGAATCCATTCCTTTTTCATTTCAGTGTCAAAAAGGTTAGGTCTAGCGGAAGGGGCTAGTCCCTCACAACGTGGCGAACCAAGGTTTGAATCCTCGTTAGGAGAGATACCCATACTTAATGCCTGACAGTATCTCGAACATGATTACCTCTAATATGAGGATACCTGTACCTAGCAAAACAAAAACAATTAGAATTCATTAAATTCAAATACGAATCTCCAACTTTTATAATTTAATTCATCTAATAAAATTCCATATGCCATAATTATTTAATTAATTTTTAGTATTACAAGTGTAGTACTGTGACAGGTTACATAGCAAGGAAGAATGTGAAGTGAGTCCAAGAAAATTCTAAGATTAACGTAATATTAGAGCCAGTAATATGGGTTTAATCTTGGGCTAAACTCTCACAACCTAGAAAACTTGGTGGGTTGGGTTCTGAAAAAGTAGGACCGTTTTGATGCGGTTTTTTTGCCCGAACCCATGTGGTCCCAACATGCGATGGGTGGCCCATGTTTGTTTTTTGTTTAAAAAGAAGCTGTAACAGGTGCGTAAGTGTCTAACCCTCCTCTTTTACCTTGTTTTAAGATAATATTACCTTTCACTTTATTTTATTATTTATGGTAGATTTACTTATGCAAAAGTTAAGTACTTGAGCTTAAAAATGTTAGATCCAATATTTTGATGATAATAAAAGGTGTTTCAAATGATTTGATTGAATAAAAGTATTTGAATAAAGAAACATAGTGTTTTGTGGCATGCAGAGCCCTCACTCGAGTGATGTAGAAAGAAAATGAGTCTCTGTACAAGGTAGAAGTCTTTGGCTAATTTTGGAAGGGATCACTCAAGTGTTGACCATGAATAACTCAAGTGATGTAGTTAAAAAATACTTCAAATACTCTATGCTAGATTTTGAATAAGATCACTCGAGTGATGTGCAAGGTTCACTCGAGTGATAAGGTAAGAAAAGCAACCTTCAACTCTCTGCCGGAATTTACAAGGTATCACTCGAGTGACCACTCGAGTGATGTTGCCAGCAAAGTTGCTCAAACTCTCTGCTAAGTTTTGGAAGTAATTACTCGAGTGATGAATCCCAGAATGCATGATAATTATCTATTAATCTTTGGTTTATTGAATTTATGTCTAACACTTTATTGTATTAGTGTTTGAAGTATTTTTACAGGAAAATAATGAAGAGTAATGCTAAAGAAAGAAAAGCCACTTTACAAGAATGTAATAACCACCGACTGTAACGGATATTTTTCAAATATGAAGAACGGTTAAAAGAAACTGCGTAACTCTAACGAACATGTTGAAATGCTGACAACAGCTTTTTTTCAAATATGAAGAACGGTCAAATGAAGCTACATAACTCTAATGGATGTTGAAATGCTGACAACAGCTATCAAATTAAACTATATATACGGAAGCATTCAATGGAGAAACATAGAACAAGACAACAATCAAATTATTCATTCTTGCTCTGTTTCTCATTTATTCATTATGTACTTCAGTGATTCTACATTCACTTTGTGAGAGAGATTTTCATTACAAACTCAGTACTTCTTATTGAGATCACTTAAGGTTATGGAACCTCAAGTAGGGATTAGATTACATCGTGTAAGGGGGAGCGAGTGTCTAATGAAGCAATTTGCTGTGTATTGAGATGCCAAGAACCCACTGCATCTTGGAAGATATAGTGAAACTCTCAGAAGGACTCTGAGGACTGGACTTAGGTTAAAATAGTTGTGACCAAAGCAGTATAACTCCTGGTGTACACTTCAGTGATATCTTTCTTTATACTCTTAACTCTATTTGAATTTAGTCAATTATTGCTTACAGTTTCTAAATATCTGTGATCACCTAATTTACCTCCTTCTTGAGTGAAGCGCTTACACTAACATTTAGTATCAGAGCGTAGGTTTTCTTATTCAGGTATAACAACCTAAGAAGGATCCAATAGCAAACATGGGTGAAGGAATACTTCCCGACGGAGCTCTATCACCAAACCACCAAGTTTCAACGTAAAACACTTCTCTTTCTAGAAAGTAAAATTTAGAGTATTTGTGATGGCCACAAAATATGGATTATGTGAAGTTAAAGAAAATAGGAACTACATGCATGTAAAGATTATAGAATGAAAAAAGTTCCTAAGTCACTAGTAGAGTATGATTAGAATGATAAGAAGCTCATCACTCTCAATAGCAAGGCAATCTGGACGATCGAAAGTGCTTTAAGTCAAAAAGGGTACTTTAGGATTTGTACATTTTCAACAGCTAAGGAAATATGGCAAGCCCTGGAGATAGCTCATGAAGGCACTTCAGGAATAAAAGAAAACTGGATAAACACTCTGGTTACTGAATTCAATTTGCTTAAAATGAAATCAGGTGAGTTAATAGCTGAATTTGAACTCAGATATACTCATCTTGTAAATCAACTGGCAGCACTTAGGAAATTCTATTATTAGAATACCCAAGTAAGAAAAATACTGAATATACTCTCTAAGGAGTGGGAGGCCAAAGTTACAACAATTGAGGAAGCAAAAGGCGAGTTAATGCAATCTGTAGCTTGTCTATTCAGAGGTCTTTCTGAATATGAAAGTAAATTGAAGTTCAAACAAGAACTTGAAGAGATTAGTGACAAGAAAAATAAAAGCCTCACACTAAATATAAAGGAGGAAACTCAAGAAGATGATGAAGATTTCGACGATGATGAAAGAGGCCTGATAATAAAATGATTTAGGAAGTTTCACAAGAAAGGCCAAGCATTTAGAAATCTTCAAAAGGGAGGAAATAGCAACATAAGAGAGAACAAGGAACACATCATCCTCTATGAATGTGGAAAGCAGGACATATCAAATCTGAATGTCCAAAGTTGGTTCAGAAGAACAAAGAAAAGAGAAAAGGCAAATTCTTCAACAAGAAGAAAGCATTTGTACCTGTTGTTATATGGAGAGACAGCTCCTATGATGAAGATAGTGATGAAGAAGAAGTAGCCAATATCTGTCTGGTCACTCAAGAAGAAGCAGAAGAGGATGAGGTAAATGATTCTAATCCTACCTATGATAAATTACTTTCCAAATATAATGCTTTAGATTCTGAATTCATCAAAGTAGTTAAAGAATTAGTTGTTTTTTAAAAAAAAGAACAAAGTTCTTGAAGAAAAACTCAAAGAATTACCTGAAAAAGATTGTGAAAATTGTTTTTCATTGAAAAGAAAAATGTTGATATCACTAAAACTCTTGAGAAATTTACTAAACGTAGTGAGATGTTAAATGTCATTTCAAAAGCTCAACATCTTGTAACTGATTGATTTGGTATTGGATATGACCCCAAATCAAACAAAAAGAAAGGAAGAAAGAAAACAGGAGGCAAAATATACTTGAATTATTTTTAGCACTCTATACATGTATTGAATCCTTTTGCGTATTGTAATTTCTGCATTAGGAAAGGTCATTACTATAACCCCCTGCCTTATAAACAGTAATTATGATTCAAAAATATGTAATTAAGATAAATTAGAGACCAATGAATGATAAAATTTCATTTTTAATCCATTCCTTGAGATAGGTTTTATAAATTTCTTTTGAAATCGGTTTAGCCTGGTCTTTTATTCATATTTCGAATATAACTACCTTATGCAGTTAAATCACATTAATACATATCAGAGTGTACAGCAAAAATCCCGGCAACCCTCGGGTTTCATTTATATATATGCTATGGGTTTACAGTTTATCTTATAGGGGATTACACAAAATCATACCAATATTTACATCCTAAATATATATATAGTAATCCCATCCAAAATTGATAACCAACAACTCAAAATCAAATGGCTCTATAGGAGATTTAGCCGCCCTTGGTCGTCTCTTTTCCCTTAGAGCCACTTGTCTTGTCTGAAGATTAGTCAATGGAAAGAATAAGATTCAAAGAATCCCAGTAGTAACAAATCACTCATACCATACATAATCACAAAGAATGCAATAATATCATTAAGCAGCATAGCAGCACAAAACACAACATACAAGCTGTCACATATACATATAGTCGCAAGCCTCATCCTCCATATCTCTACCGCCTCGATGGCATGGTCCTCCCACTGGAACCACTTATTTCTCTAGTGTCTACTTGAGTGATCATGCTCATTACTCGAGTAGTCCCTCGAGTAATCTCATTAAAAATCAAGCAGACAGTAAGTCAATGTTTTCTTACCATATTACTCGATTAAGCCTTCAAGTAATCTTTTCAATAATACCTGGCAAACAAGGTTACTCGAGTGATCCCTCGAGTAAATTTATAATAAGTTTGTATGTTACTAGATTACTCCCTCGAGTAACAACATCAAATTCTTAGCCGAGAGTACCTGTGCTTTGTTTACCTAATTACTCGAGTGATCCCTCAAGTAATACTTCAAATAACTTTGTAGATTACTCGAGTGGTCCCTAGAGTAAATAGCTTTCTCAAATGGTTACTCGAATGGCTACTCGAGTAAAGTGTGTCAATTCTTAGTCAAGAGCTACTAGAAGATATTTTCCCTAGTTACTCGAGTGACTACTCGAGTGATGGCTTTTTTTATGTTTTTACTCGAGTGGTTACTCGAGTAATGGTTCATATAACTTTGCAGATTACTCGAGTAACCCCTCGAGTAACATCTTACAAATTTTGGTAGTGCTTCTCTGGAACATTTTCTCCAACATTACTTGAGTGCTCACTCAAGTAACAGGTTCCATTACTCGAGTGCTCACTCGAGTAACCCCTTGCAAAATCTGCTAGTGTTGTTTTCTTTTCTATGCTTTGTCTCTCAGTTCTTCTTCATTACTCCAGTGCTTACTTCAAGTAATGCTTTTGTCTGCCATTTAATTACTTTGTTCAAATTCTTTTATTTGTTATCAAATCCTCTTATATCATTAGTCTAATCTTTGTTATCATCAAAACATATGGGATCTAACATTCTCCCCCTTTTTGATGATGACAAAACTTGGTGATTTTGAACAAAGTTTTTGAAATTGAGTTCTCAATCAAATGCTTCTTGAAAACTTTTCATATGAAATCTCTTGTTCAATTTATACTTGAAAGTTCTTTTGAAATAACTTGGTAAATGTCTTTTTCAATTCAAAGTAAATGTTCTTGAGAAATTTAGTTTTTGAAGCTAATGATGTTAAAATCGAAAAATCATAAATTGTTCACCTTACATACACAATAAAACTCATTATTCCTACAATGCAATATAACTTGAATGAAATTTAACTTTAATGGCATAAAGAAGAAAATTGCATAAAGAAGAATTCATTACATAATCAAACTTAGAATTCAAAGTTAAAAGCTCTCTAAAGCCCTGTACACCCAAATCCCCTTTACATACATTTACTTAGCCATTGATCACAAAATCACTCAAGCTCTTCTTGTAATACCCCGAATTTTGAGTTTTGAGGCTAGATAATAAGCCTAAAATAAGTGAACTACTAAGCACCAGTTTAGTCGGATTCAAAATTTCAGATAAGGGTAAATGACTCCAAAAGTGGATGTGATTAATGATAAATGAACACTTCTGGAGAAGATGATGAGTATTGTGAATTTTGCCCTGATTTTTTATGATTTGAAAATGGTGGAATTCGATGGTGTAATGTGGTGCAATTGATGTCATGTTGTGTTATTTGGTCATTGGAATTGGTTTGAAACATTAAATGGAAAGTTGAGAAATTCTGTCTATTCAAACTTCTTGCTGGGCAGTCTGTTTGTGTTGACGTTTTGAATAGGCAAATGATTCTAAAACTTTCCAGTCTTAAATTTCATATTCGAAACTTCAAAATAGACATATAAATTGTGTCATTTGGTTTTGTGAGTGGGAGTCTTGGTTGTGCAAAGTTTGATGTTGAAACTGGACTCTTTTTTGGGGAAGTAGTGAATTTTGTGTAATTCTAGAATTGTGTGGTGACTTTTAGTAATGGTCCATATTTTTCCAGTAAATAGGACTTAAATAGATTTTATTTGGCTTTGGAATCATCTCATTTCAATTTTTCTATAATTAGTTACGATTTTTAAAAGTTTGGGCAGAAATCTGCCAGAATTTTGTAAAAATTTGAAATTGTTGGAAATTTAGTAAATAATTAGAAAATAATATTATATTATATTAAATCATCATCCACCTCCTCCATCAACCCAAAACTGTTCCATTCAGCTTCAACAAGAGAAAGAAGGTGTGAGAAATTTTAAAGAGAGAAAGAGAAGAAATCTCGCGAGGTAGGTCGATTTCTTTAGTGAATTCGTACCTAACGTGTATAACCTTGTTCCTAAGATTCCATTTCATGTATTGTAAGGTGTTGGGAGCACAACTTTAGGTGTTCTAAGGCTAGGGTTTTCAGCCACCTTGAGAAAAAGCTAGTGGGAGCTTGAGGTAACTTCCAAACTTTCGTATATTGCTTATTCTGGCTGCTGTGGGCAATTTAATCGGTGAAATTTTGCCAGATTGCATTTGATTTTAAAGTTTGAAAATGGCATGGCCTAGGGGTTATGCTGCCTAAATTGGGACTTAATGTTAGTTGTAACCTAATGTAATGGTTAATAAAGTGATTAGGAGTAGAAAGAAACACATCTGCGGAGCCAAAACCGAAAAACCCCAAGTTTTCTTAGGGAATTGAGAATTTTGGCCAAGGCTAGTTTGGAGGGTTTAGAGATGGATTTTCAATGATTTGATAATTCTATTGTGTTCAGGAGGGAAAATTAGGTGGGGTTACAGTTGGTCACTTTTTCGGAAAAGACCGAAAAAGCATAATTACAAAATGCTCCTGAAACCCTTAAAGTGGGTTGTCAAGGGTATTTTTGTAATTTGACATTGAATTTAATAATTCCTAGTTTGGAAATGGATTCCTTGGGTGAAAATATGTCAGGATAGCCCAGGATAGAATTTCGAGAAAAGTACAGCCGCACAAGGAACTGCGGGGCGGGGCGGGGTCCCTGGGGGCATTTTAGTAAATTTTCATAATAGGCTCATATAACCCCCAGAAACCCTATAGGAGTGTCTAAACAATACCTTTGGCATTGAAGGATCGAATATGGAGCCTGAGCTGTTGGCACTCTTTATGAGGCACACATCTCAAGGCGAAAAAGGGTTAATGTAGGGAATTTACCTCTCTTGCATGTATATGATATTTTTTTTAGTGTGTTGATGCATGTTATTGCTTTGCTTGATTATGTGAAACATGTATGAATGATTTGAAGCTATGTTCAATTTATGCTATAGCCATAAGTATATTGTTCGAAGCATTGAGCTACAGATTTGCCATTGTGTGAGCATGAGTTATGTGATGCAAGCATGTCATGCATTAAACATTTATCATACATGCATATTGGTATTGTTTTCCTACTGAGATTCTCTCGAATCTCACCCTCCCCTACCAACAATTTAGACAGGAGAAGACAAAAGATATGCTGAGAACAATACAGAGAACCATATGAGGGGATTGCAGTGGTGGAACGAAGATGAGAAGATGTCTCTGTTTCACTGGGACAGGTTTAGATACCCAAGTAGCCCTGTGTAGCTACATTGATGGTAATGATAATGTATGAACACCTATGGGGCATTTATGTAACTATGCATTTATTATCAGTATATTCATGTTATTCCTGTGTTGCCCACTAAACTGCATATCATTTTCTGTGAATACTCTGAAAAAAGGTTAAAACAAGGTAAGGGCATGACACTTCTCCCCCTTTTTATCTTCATCACAAGGGTGGAATCAATCATGAAGAGGAGTAGATGGCTTGGCTACTGAGATAGAAGTGACAGGAAATGGCAAAGATTCATGTGAGCCATCTGAACTAGAAGAATCTAAAGATGATGGTTCAGGTTCAGGAAGGTTTACTGGGGGTACTTTAGGATTTTCTAGAGGGTTATGAGGTTGAAATGGAACCAGAGAAGTAATATCTACCTCCTCTGTAGCAATAGGTGAAGACATAATCACCTCCTTAGTACGTGCAGGTGGGGCAATGGGAGAAGGTATTGACTCAGGCTAGACTGGCTGAGCTGGATCATTAATGGTGACATGGATTGACTCGGATATATCAAGGTCAAGCATAGAGAACAGAAGATTATTGGGTCCAAGCTCAGAGGGTCTATACTCAGTAGGAATAGGAGAAGGAATAGGCTTAGAAGGCTAGGTTTAGAAGGTCCAGGTTCAGAGGCTAGCACTGGCTCAGGAATAACAGAAGGACAAGGAATAGGAGAGCCAGATGCATAGCATCAAGTCTGGCAACAATTTATCTCAGAAGCTCACCCTGGGCACGTTATTCTGCTAGCATCTCTTCGTGCCTCTTATCCATTCTCTCCACAAGTTATCCCATCTTCTCATTCATATCAACTATGCACTGGTATTGGTAATGTCGATATGGAAACCCTTCAGAATGTTTTCCATGAAAGTTTGCATTAAGGCGCCAAAGAATGAAGGAGAGGGTATGTTAGCTAGCGTAGAAGACTGAGTGTCATCCATTCGACTTGTTGCAGTCTTAGTCTTTTTCTTGGGACTTGCTTCTAGAGGAGTCTTCAGGGGAATATCAATGTTTAATTTCTGAATTTGATTTCTCCCTACTGAAGTTATCCTCTCAATTGGTTCCTTACTCTCCAAGTACCATATCTTATTCTTCTTCAGGAATAGAGATATAAGCTGGGGATAAGACATTGGAGTAGTAGGTTTTCCTTCAAACCTATATCTTTTGATCTCAGCAAAGATATATTCTCCCAAGTCCTTTTGTTCTTTGAGAAGTAATGAGGCAAATTTTCTGAAGTCCCTCTCAATGAAATGAATGTAGTTGTTGGATTTGTTCACTATGACTCTAGAATAGATATACCACAGGACTTGATGAAAATCACACATATAACTAGGATTAAAATTGAGGGGTCCCACTATCTCACCAGGCTTAGGATAGAGAACAACTGGTTTGAATCAAGATTAGGATAAATATCATCAGGAAGATCCTCTATTCTTAACCAGGTATTGATTCTGGAAGTTGAGATTAGAATTCTCTGTCCTCTAACCTTAGAAGTCATTTCTTCTTCCATAAACTTTCTAACAGGATCATTTATAGGCTCTAGATTGCAATAAAAATGCCTCACAACTTTTATGCAAAATGGAAGTTTAATAGACAGCTAGGGTATATAGGAATCAAGATAAGAACTCAGGTCGAATTTCAATATCTCTTAAAGAACCTTGTAGTCAATATAGTGCATCTTGCATACACTTCTTCTTACAAAATGACTCAAGCACTTTTGTGATTCCTCAAGCTATTCATATTGAATCCATTTCGAAGGAATGTGATTTCTTCTTCCTTCTCTTCTGGCTTCCTTGAGGATTGTCCTTTCTTTACTTCTTTAGACTGGAAGGCTTCTTCAAGCATGTCACCATGACTTTGGTGAGGTCCTTATCAATCTTGGGCTTTTTAGGGGGTTTCAAAGAAAATGTAGGTGTGTCGGATGAGTCAGAAGGAGGAGGAGATGGTGCTTTTGTTTCTTTGCCTCTTCCCGGAGGTGTATTCTTCTTGGTTTGAGCTCTTGTGGTCACTGGTTCCTTAATGACAACTCCTTTCACCTTAGGCTTAGCTTGCAGCCTAGTTTTCGCTTTTGGTTTGGGAGAGAGTTTGTGTTTCTTGGTAAGAGGAGAGGAGAGTGAATCAAAGGGTTGATATGGTTCAGAGGACTCAGAAGGAGTGCCTAGATTAAGAGTTTTTATCCTCACCATTTTGATTTGAGCAAAGAAGAATTTTCTAGAAAATGGGGTCGGAAGTCGCGAGTGAAGGGCAAATGAATCTGAGCAATCTGGGAGGTTTTTGAAGCCTCAATTTAGTGGGTTTTGACAGAAATGAAGTGAGAAAGAATCTGTGAAAAAATTTTTAAGAGCACTAGGAGAATTACTCGAGGAGATTTTGTAAAGAATGACCGAGTAGCGACTGAAATAGACTTAGGGCCGGACAACACTTGAGGGCTTACTCGAGTGATCATCAGCTTCACTCGAGTAGCTACTCAAGTGTTCATGCCAGAAATTTTAAAATACAATGAATTTAAGCGCGTACCTGGTGTGAATAATATTGTAATTATCTATGTATATTGCCTCGATCATTTGATGGCTCTTTAGGACAAATTTGAGCGAAACTCAGCAAATTTGTGATTTGCAACCAAGTTCACTCGAGGCCTAACTCGAGTAATCTTTGAAATTTACTCACGGCCTCCCTTGGGTAATCTATCCCTTCACATTATGACTATTCATTTCCAACCTTTATGCCATTTCATTTGAATTTATTTTGAATTAATGCTTCATTGTCACATTTTAAGTTCATTACTCGAGTGGTTACTCGAGTAATCTATTCAGTTACTTCAAGGTGTCACTCTAGTAATACTAGTTACTTGAAGTTGTCCCTCCAGTAATGTTGTCCTCTGTTAACATCGGCTTTTCATACTCCAAAACAGAATATCAAGATCCTGCAAAACAAATAGCTAGAAACTCTTATGCTTAAGTTAGTAATCATCAAAACATCAATAAATAACATTATCTAACATTTTGTAAATACTGAATAACTTACAATTCATTGGGATTTACCATTCCCAATTATCTTCTATTATACAAGAATTGATCTTTTACAAGAGGTTTTGTGAAGATATCTGCTAGTTGTAGATGAGTTGGAATAAATATACTTTGACATCTTTCTTTTGGACATAATCTCTGATGAAGTAATGTCGAACATCAGTATGCTTGGTTCTGGAATGTTGAACTGGATTCTTTGCCAAGCTTATCGTGCTATTATTGTCACAACATATTGGTATATCCTTTAGATAAATACCAAGATCTTGGAGTTGTTGCTTAAGCCATAACACTTATGCAAAACAACTTGAAGCTGCAACATACTCAGCTTCCGTTGACAAAAGAGACACTGTATTTTGTTTCTTACTAAACCATGATACAAGTAAACCTCTAAGAAACCGGCCTTGTCTACTAGTACTCTTTTTGTCTGTCTTATATCCTCCATGATTAGAATCTAAGTATACCACTAGATATCCACTTTTTCCTTTAGGATACTAGAGATCTAATTCTGCCTTGTCAGCAATATATCAGAAGATACATTTGATAGTTTCAGCATATGAATCCTTTGGTGCTGATTGATATCTTGCACACATACCCATACTGAATTGAATGTCAGGTCTGCTTGCAGTAAGATAGAGTAATGATCTAATCATTCCTCTATATTTTGTGATATTGTAATCTTTTCCTTTAACATCCACATCAAGCAATGTGGTTGAGCTCATGAGCGTGTCCATTCCATTTGCCTCATATATTCCATACTTCTTCAATAACTCTTTCAAATACTTTGTTTGAGATATGAAAATTCTATTCTTTCTTTGTTTGATTTGCAAACCAAGAAAGAAATTCAATTCTCCCATTATTGACATCTCAAATTCCCCCTGCATTATCTCAGAAAATTCTTTACACAAGGTTTTGTTAGTAGCACCGAAAACTATATCATCAATATAAATTTGCATGATTAAAATGTCATCTCGTTTTTGTTTTGTAAAAAGTGTTGTATAGACTTTTCCTCGTACAAAACCTTGATCAATGAGAAATTTATCGACCCTTTCATACCATACTCTAGGAGCCTATTTTAAACCGTATAAAGCATTTCTTAGTTTGAAAACATGGTCAGGCTTGGTTACATCTTCAAAACTTGGAGGTTGATCTACATACACTTCTTCCATGATGTAGCCATTTAGGAATGCATTCTTTACATCCATTTGATAGAGTTTGAATCATTTGATGCATGCAAAGGTTAAGAGTACACGTATAGCTTCTAATCTAGCCACTGGAGAAAACGTTTCCTCATAATCAATTTTTTCTTCTTGATTATAGCCTTTGGCCACTAGTTTTACCTTATTTTTGACAATGACTGAGGATTTATCAAGTTTGTTCTTGAATGCCTATTTAGTACCAATGATCAGATGATCCTTAAGTTGCGGTCCCAAATCCCAAACTTGATTTCTTTCAAATTGGTTTAGTTCTTCTTGCATTGCTATCACCCAATCATTATCTGATAGGGCTTCATCAATGTTAGAAGGTTCAATTTTAGAAATAAATGTAGAAAAACTAACTTCATTGAAAATTCTATTTCTAGTTTTCATTCACATCCCCTATGACTTGATTTAGGGGATGACTTCTATCGTATTTCCAGGCTTTAGGTTGTCTTAGTGATTGAACCTCTTCCTTGGTTTGATCAACTTCTGGGATGAGAGATTTAGAAATAGATTAACTATTTTCTTGATTTAAAACAAGTTCCTGCTCATCATCAATGGTTTTGTTAGAGGATTCAAATTCATCAAATACAACATCAATTGATTCTTCAACAACACATGTTCTTTTATTGAAAACTCTGTATGCTTTGCTTCAGTTAGAATAGCCTAGGAAAATTCCTTCATCTGTTTTAGAATCAAATTTTCCTAAGTTATCTTTACCATTATTATGAATGAAATACTTATAATTGAAGATGTGTACATGAGCAAGGTTTGGCTTCCTTCCTTTGTATAGCTCATATGGTGTCTTTCCAAGTTTTGTTCTAATGTAGGCTCTGTTTGAAATATAGCATGCTATGCTCATTGCATCAGCCCAGAAAAATTGAGACACATTCTTTTCATTTAGCATTGCTCTAGCCATTTCAGTGAGTACTCTGTTCCTTCGTTCCATAACTCCATTTTGTTGAGGTATTCTTGGAGCAGAGAAATTGTGATCAATGCCATTAGTTTCACAATATTCTTCAAAGGCTTGATTTTCAAATTCTCCACCATGATCTGTTCTGATACCTATAATGGACATACCTTTCTCATTTTTCACTTTCTTGGCAAAAACAATGAATTCTACAAAGGTTTCATCCTTTGATGCCAGAAAAATAGTCCATGTAAATCTAGAAAAATCATCAACAATGACTAATGAATATAAATTGCCACCAAGGCTTTTAACTCTTGCTAGACCAACTAAATCCATATGTAGCAATTAAAGTGGTCGATTTATTGTGATTTCATTTTTCAATTTGAAAGATGATTTAGTTTGTTTACCCTTTTGACATGTGTCATAAATCAAATCGTTTTTGAAATTTACTTTGGGTAAACCAAGCACTAAATCCTTCTTGAAGAGTTTTCTTAGTTGGTGCATATTGACATGAGCTAGTCTTTTATGCCATAACCAACTTTCATTCAAATTACTTAGAAAACAATTTTCAGAATTATTTCTACTGATATCAAGAGTGTAGCAGTTACCTTTCCTTTTTGCTCTGAGCTTTGTCCTGATATTCTTCTTGTCAAGTTGTAAGTCTTTCTTATTTACAATCAGACATTCCTCTGAGTCAAATATTACCCAGTTATCTTTATCAGTGCTTTGACTTACGCTCAGCAAATTTTGACACAAGCCTTCAATGTAATATACATCTTTAACTTGTATTCCTTTGTTGTTTTTGATTTCACTAATTCCTTCTATCTTTCCCGATTGATTTCCTCCAAATTTTACCTTTCCACCTTCCTTAAGTTGCAATGTGGTAAAACTTTCAAAATCACCGGTCATATGTCTAGAGCATCCGCTGTCTATGTACCATTTTTTGTTTTTGGATGCTTTAAGACATATCTACAATCAAATACGATTAAGTCTTAGGTACCCACATCTTTTTGGGTCCTTTTGGGTTAGTACAGATAACTTTCTGAACATATGAACCATTAGGTACCCATTTGTAGGTTCCAATCTTTCCATTCTTTTTATGAATGCATGATGAAGTATAATGACCCTTTCTATTACAATAATTGCAATATGCGAAAGGATTTGGTGTATGTACAGAATTCTGAAAATAACTAAAGTATGTCTTAGCTCTTATTTTCTTTCTTCCTTTCCTTTTATCTGATTTTGGATCATATCCAATACTAGATCTGTCATTTACAAATCGTTGAACTTTTAAAATCACATTTAACATCTCACTTCCTTTGGTGAATTTTTCAAGAGTTTTCGTGAGATCAGTGTTTTTCCTATTCAAAGAAGAATAGTTTTCACATTCCTTTTCTAAAACATCTTTAAGTTTTCTTCAAGATTTTTGTTTTTCTTTTTAAAAACAATTAATTCCTTAACTACTTTGATGAATTCATAATGTAAAGCATTATATTCATAGAGTAATTCATCATATGTAGGATCAGAATCAATTACCTCTTCTTCTTTTGTTTCTTCTTAAGCAACGAAGCAGATATTATCTACTTCTTCGTCATCGCTCTTTTCATCTGATGAACTGTCTTCCTATATGGCAGATACAAAGGCTTTCTTCTTGTTATAGAACTTGCCTTTTCTCTTTTCTTTATTTTTTTGAGCCAGTTCTTGACATCCTGATTTGATATGTCCTGGCTTTCCACATTCATAGCAAATGATGTCTTCTTTACTGCTTATTCCTCCTTTCTGAAAGTTCTTGAATCCTTGGCCTTTCTTGTAAAGATTTCTATATCATTTTATTATTAGACCTATTTCTTCATCATTGATATCTGCATCATTCTCTTGGGTTTCTTCTTTCACTTTCAGTGTAAGGCCTTTCTTCTTCTTATCTCCAATATTTTCTTGTTCTCGTTTAAACTTTAATTTACTTTCATATTCAAAGAAACTTTTGAATAAAGAAGCAACTAATCGCATGGATTCACCTTTTGTTTCCTCTATTGCAATGACTTTGGCCTCCCATTCTTTTGAAAGTATGTTTAGTATCTTTCTTACTTGGGTATGTTGATCATATATTTTCCCAAGTGCTGCAAGTTGATTAACAAGATAAGTATATCTAAGTTCGAATTCAACTATTGACTCACTTGATTTCATTCAAAGTAAATCAAACTCAGTAACTAGAGTATTGATCCGATTTTCTTTTCTTCCTGAAGTTCCTTCGTGAGCTATTTCCAGGGCTTCTCATATTTCTTTAGTCGTTGGAAGTGTTCAGATCCTGAAATACTCATTTTAACTTAAGACACTTTGAATCATTAAAATTGCATTGCAATTGAGTGTGATGAGTTTCTTGTCATTCTCATCATATTCTGCTGGAATCTTAGGAACCTTATATGAATCTACAATTTTCTCAAGCTTATAGTTTCCACTCTTAATTACTTCCCATAGTATGTATTTTGTAACCATTACGAATACTCGAAACTTGGCTTTCCAGAAAGAGAAGTGTTCGCCACTGAAACCTGGTGGTCTAGTGATAGAAGCTCCGTTGGGAAGAATTCCTTCACCCATACTTACCATTGGATCCTTCTTAGGTTGTTATACCTAAACAAGAAAACCTATGCTCTAATACCAAATATTAGTGCAAGTGTTTCACCTAAGAGGGGGTAAATTGGGTGATACCAGAAAATTCATTGCTTATATAAAAATTTACTGTAAATTTAAAGTAGTTAAGAGCTAGGAGAAAATTCACCAAAGTGTACACTAAGAGTTATACTGGTTCGGCCACAACCACTTTGACCTACGTCCAGTCCTCAGAGCTTCTGTGAGAGTTTCACTATATCTTCCAAGATTCAGTAGGTTATTGGCACCTCAGTACACTGCAAGTTCCTTCACTGGACACTTGCTCCCCCTTACATGTTATAATCAAATCCCTAACTCAAGGTTCCTTAACCTTAAGCTATCTTAATAACAAATATTGAGCTTGTAATGAAAATCTCGCTCACAGAGCAAATATATAATCACCGAAGTATAAAGAGTGAATATAAGATAACAGAACACTAATAATATATTGATTGATGTGAGTTTACGTGTTCTCAGTTGTTTTTTGTTCTTCGTTGAATGCTCTATATATATAGATGAATTGTGATGTCCGTTGGAAGCATTTCAAACATGTCTGTTAGAGTCACGCAGCTTCGTTTGACTGTTCTTCAAATTTGAAAACTAGCTATTTGCGGTAGGTGAGCATTTCGGATGTTTCAGACAATATGTTTGACTTTTCTCTTAATGCATGATCTCTTCATTGTTTCTCTATAAATATACTTAGGATACTAATATAATGAAAGGTTAATCATATAGATAACAAATCAATGAATATTTGATTAAAATCATGCTTTTGGTATTGCATTACTCGAGTGGCCACTAGAGTGATCATGCTTTATTACTCGAGTGAGCCTTTAAAAAACTTGGTAGAGAGTTAAGTCAACGAATGTGACCTAATTACTGGAGTGACTACTGGAGTGATTATTATCTATTACTCGAGTAGTCCCTCGAGTAACCTCATTAAAAATATGCCAGAGAGTAAGTCAATCGTTGTCTGACCAGAGTAATAAAATTTTGCATACTTGCTTACTTGAGTGATCCCTTGAGTAAGTGTTTGTTTTCTTCTCTGTTTACTCAAGTGATCCCTCGAGTAATGCTTGCCACTCTACTCTCATTACTTGAGTAATCCCTCGAGTAAAGGCATCAAAATCTTGGCTGAGAGTAAATTCTCCTTTTCTTACCTAATTACTAGAGTGATCCCTCGATTAATGCTTTAAATAAATTTACAGATTAATCGAGTGATCCCTTGAGTATTGTCACTTATTTCTAGGCTGAGAGTTACTGCATCTTTGTTGCTCTGATTACTCGAGTGATCCCTCAAGTAATGTTTTAAATAACTTTGCAGATTACTTGAGTGATCCCTTTAAGTAATCCCATGCAACGTTTGACAGAGAGCTTCTGGAACAATTTATCACACATTACTCGAGTGATCCCTCGAGTATTGATCTTTATTACCTGAGGGCTTGCTCAAGTAATGACTTCTAAAATCAGCCAGTGATGTTTTCTCTTGTTCTCTGTCTTTCATCTCTTATTCATTACTTGAGTAGTCACTTGAGTAATGGTTTTTCTTCTGCCATAGTAGCTTAGTTCCTTTGTTCAAACCTTTTTGTTTAGTATTAAAACCTTTTGTAATATTCATCCAATCTTTGTTATAATCAAAACATGTGGGATCTAACACAACTATGTTGGATAAAGCCTTTCAAACCAAAGGAGATGTATAAGGAACCTCTTCAAAGCCCTCCATAAAGTCTCATCTAAAGGCTTCAAGAGGAGGAAGTTAGGAACTAGATGTCATGGTACCACCAAAAGGCTTCAACAGGAATAAACTTGAAGAGGCAAAGAAGTTCAAGGATTACTTCTCATGATGAAAAAATTGTAAGATGTACTATGTTGATCTTCAAGTTCTCTATGAAGCAATTAAGTTTGATTTAAGTGATTATCAGGAGAGTTATATGCCTTGGTTGTCTGTGAACCTTCCTTACTGCACAAAGTTTATTAGGCACTTTCATTGTAATCTTGGACCAATAAAAGATGTCTTAAATCAAGTTGTAGAGGAAGAATTAGAAACCAAAGTGAGAGGAAAGAGTTTATAATATCTGCCTATAAAATAAATAAGTGGTTAGGAATCGAGGATCCACCACTAAATAACCCAACTAATCTCACTCCAAACCAGATATTCAATGTTCTAAGGCCTGGTGAGAGAGTAGGACCTCTAACCTTCAATCTAAGTGACATGTGTGATCTATACAGAGTCCTCTGGTACATATACTCTCGAGCCATAGTGAACAAGTCTAACAACTTCACCACTTCATCGATCAGGACTATGGTAATATGGCTTCGATATTGCTAAAGACAAGAGGAACTTGGGAGAATTGATCTTTTAGAGATCAAGAGGTATAGATTCTCCTACACGTGTACTACACAGATGTCATTCCCCCAGTTGATCTCCTTATTCCTCAAAGCCAATAAGATATGTACTTGGAGTCAACTGAGCAGGTTGAAAGGTTGTTGCTGGTCGGAAGGAACCAAATAGGGAAGCTTAGGATTAAGATACCCTTGAAGAAGCCTATGGAGTCAACTCCCAAAAAGAAGAAGGCTTATAAGGCTGAGACTAGCAAAATGGATTATGTCAGTCCTTTGCTCATACCACTACCTCACCATTATCCTTCTTCAGGTCTATAATCCAGACTTATCTGAAAGAAGTACTTAAAGGATTTTATGCGAACATAGCAAACGCCAATGCTGAACTCATAACCCACATGAACTTCAAGATGGGAGAGATGTTTGAGCATATGAATAAGCACAACCAGGTAGTATTGGATCAAACGCATGCACTTAACGAGCATGTAAACAAGCACAACCAGGCAATGTTGGCCTAGCAGGAGGCTTAGATGAGTGCACTGAATGAAATTTCCAACCTTTTCTAGTCTCTTTATGAGAAGGTTGATGCCTTGACTCCTAGTACTTCTACTCTTGGTCCATCTATCCTAGCTTCAGTTCCAGGCTCTACCTCTATCCCAGTCTCTGATCCTCCTCCTATCATCCCTTACACAACACCGAGCAATATCATTGTCACCATGGCTGACCCAACCTCATTTACTCAGGTTCACATTACATTAGATGAGTCGACCACTGTCCAGCATAGCACAGTGCCCACACTTGTAGCTTCACGCACAGGCACTGAGCCACTACCTCAGTCCCCCTCTCATCACTCTCATCATTCAGATGACACACAAGAGTTAGTGGTCACATCCCAGCCTTCACCAGCACCACCACAATACCCTCCTCTCTATGTACCTCATCCACAGGACTACTGCAGATCCCTCCTCTTCGCCTACCATAGCTTATCTCATCTAAGTCAGCTTCCTTTGCTTTGAGAAGAGGTGATACACATGATGATGCATCCACACCTATCCGAGCCACTCCTATAACAGCAAGAGATCCATTTTCACATAGTTTTGGGTCCAACTCTTTTATATGTCCACCCTTTTTGATAATGTCAAAAAGTGGGAGAAGAACTAGAAGTGATTTTAGTGAACTTACATAGTGTTTAAACTTATGGGGTACATGGTTGTATAGGGATTCTGGGAGCATGAGCATTATGACTTATCTTGACATATTTTGTATTTATGTGATTTGCATGCAAAACTGGTACATTTGACATTACATAGTTTCTTACTGCATTATGACTTATCTTGAATTATTTTGTATTTATGTGATTTGTATGTAAAACTAGTACATTTGACATGAAGTAGTTTCTTACTTGCTATTTATGTGATATTCTATTTAATTATTGTGATATAATAGCATGTGATCTTATAGTTTCAAATTCAATGAAAACATTGGCATATTTGAATTCTTATGATAAACTTTGCAAAATCTATGTTTCAAAATCACTTTTAAAAATCAACAAGTTTTGTCATTATCAAAAAGGGGAAGAATGTTAGATCCAATGTTTTGATTATAACAAAAGGCGTTTCAAATGATTTGATTGAACAAAAGTTTTTGAACAAAGAAACAAAGTGTTTTGTGGCATACAAAGCCCTCACTCGAGTAATTAAAAAAGAGAATGAGTCTCTGTATAAGATAGAAGTCTCTAGCTAACTTTGAAAGGGATCACTTAAGTGATGGCCCTAAATCACTTGAGTGACCACTCAAGTGATGTAGTTAAAAAAGACTTCAAATGCTCTCTGCCATATTTTGAATGAGATTAGTCGAGTGATCACTCGACTGATGTGCAAGGTTCACTTGAATGGTTACTCGTGTGATAAGGTAAGAAAAGCAACCTTCGAATCTCTGCTAGAATTTACAAGGTATCACTCGAGGAGTTGCTAGCAAAGTTGCTTAAACTCTGCCAAGTTTAGGAAGAGATCACTCGAGTGATGAATCCCATAATGCATGATAATTATTTGTTAATCTTTAATTTAATGAATTTATGTCTAACACTTCATTGTATTAGTGTTTGAACTACTTTTACAGGAAAACAATGAAGAGATCATGCTAAAGAAAGAAAAACCACTTTACAAGAACGTAAAGTCCACCGACCGCAACATCTATTTTTTAAATATGAAGAACGGTCAAAAAAAGCTGCATAACTCTACCGGACATGTTGAAATGCTGACAATGGCTATTTTTCAAATATGAAGAACGGCCAAAAGAAGCTGTGTAACTCTAATGGACATGTTGAAATGCTGACAACGGCTATCAAATTCAACTATATATATGGAAGCATTCAACAGAGAAACAAAGAACACATAGAACTACACAATGATCAAATTATTTATTCTTGCTCTGTTTCTCATTTATTCATTATGTACTTCAGTGATTCTACATTCACTCTGTGAGAGAGATTTTAATTACAAACTCAATACTTCTTATTGAGAGCACTTAGGCTTTGTTTGGTTGGAGGTTATATTAAGTTAGGTTAGGTTGGGGTGGGGTTAGAGATTAAAAATAGATGTTTGGTTGGAAGGAGGTTAGGTTAGGTGTGGGATGATTTTTTGTCTTTTAGTGGGCACCTAACCTAGGTTATGAACCCTCCAAAATTAAGAATATTTGTGTTCAATTATGACTAAATTACCCATGGTTTTTTTTTGTATTTCCATCACTACCCCTTGCCTGCCTATCGAATAAACAACCTCATTTGCCAATTTTTTCACCCATTTCTCCCGCGTGATATCCATTTTTCCCTCGCGCCTTCGGTAGTTAAGT
The DNA here is from genome assembly GCA_963242795.1 of Inga leiocalycina. NCBI lineage: Eukaryota > Viridiplantae > Streptophyta > Magnoliopsida > Fabales > Fabaceae > Inga > Inga leiocalycina. Next base: position 30,255,275 of record OY725327.1, read on the forward strand.
GTGGTGTCCGACCGTTTCTCCACCAAGCGCCGCCGCCTCTGGCACTTGCAACCACCATCGGTTGCTCGTCGAAGGTCTGCCAGTCCATCTTTTCTATAGATCGAGTGGAGTCCTTCGCGATTAGCTCGTCTTGAGTCATTTCGGGCTACCCCTCCAACTGGCGCCGCCGACGCCAACGCCGCTGCCTGCTCCTTTGGTTGCTCATAGAACGGCACTGCCTCCTTCGTTCAGGTGAGTAATCTTGCTCGTGATTGCTTTATTCCATCCTTTAGCTACATTAATTTTTAAAGAACATCTAATAGAGGAGATTTGCTACCCTACCAAAGGAGAATGAATAAAGATTATCCTGTTCTTCCTCCCTTCTTGTTGTAATGGCTATCTAAATATTATTTTCTTCCTCCCAAATTCTATACAAAAATGAATCATGATCAGCAATTGTATCACTAGATCTACTTTTAGGAGGATGGTTCCACTGCTCTTCGTATTTATCTAAATATGTGTTACTTCTTGATGTGCTATTTTGATATGTAAAATTTGAGGAAGCTTTAAACAAATGCCACTGCCATTGCTCTTTAAGATTGAGCGAGATTTCTAATAATGCCTTTGGAAGAGCAACTTCAAATGGTAGCCTGAGAATATTTTGAAGCAGATTGGCATATCCATAAATTGTTTCTAAAACCAAAAGGTTCTTGGAAGTTGTTCTCCCTATTGAGGCAATATTACGAGCCAGTGGTGATATTTTGCAAAATTATTTTAACTTTTCCTTCACCCAAGTTTTCTTTGTAATTACTAGCATTCCATATTGTAATTCTACTTTTTGATCTTTATAGTCAAGTCCATAATCAAACACTAACACATTATAAGTCATAGTTTTTGCTCAACTTAAACTTTTTTGGGGCTTTTTGATATATCTCAAGTGGTCTAGTATTAATTGGGTGCATGTTGACTTGGTGTGTTAGATGGAGTCGGCATTTCAAAAGAGTTTAGTCTTACGTCGTCGATGGCTGGATTTGCGTCAAAAATCTATAGCAGTACTCACATGTGTCTTTGTCTACTTATTTATTCGGAGGAGCCATAAAAGACGAATAACTTATAGCATGAGTTCAGAAAGGGAAAGGGTTCGTGAAGAACTAATGAGTCAAATAAGTACTAATGAAAGGAGCTGCAATATTATCCTTATGACTCCTAGAGCTTTCCTAACATTGTGTGCTTTGCTTGAAAGAGAGGGGGGATTAAAAGCCACAAGATGGTCTACTATGGAAGAACAAGTGGCAAAAACTCTTTACATATTATCCCATAGAGCAAAAAATCGTGTGGTAAATTTCTTCTTTCGACGATCTGGTGAGACAATTAGTCGTTATCTTCATAATGTGTTAAGAGCTATCATTAAAGTAGGAGATAAGTTTGTTGTACAACCTGATGGGACAATAGTCCCTCCTGAAATTCATGAAAATGATAGGTTCTACCCCTTTTTTAAGGATTGTGTTGGTGCCATAGATGGAACACATATACGTGTGAAAATATCTGCTAAGGATGCTCCTCGATATCGTGGTAGGAAAGACTTCCCCACACAAAATGTGTTAGCAGCTTGCTCGTTTGATTTAAAATTCACTTATGTGCTCATTGGATGGGAAGGCACAGCGTCTGATTCTAGGATTATTAAAAGTGCATTGGCACGAGAAGATAAGCTCAAAATTCCTGAAGGTAAATATTACCTTATGGATGCTGGCTTCATGCTAACTAGTGGATTGATTACACCTTATAAAGGAGTTCGTTATCACTTGAATGAATATTCAAAAATAAATGCCCCCCAAAACTATAAAGAATTGTTCAATTTGAGGCATTCATCGCTACGTAATGTGATTGAAAGAACTTTTGGTGTTCTGAAAAAAGATTTGACATTTTAGCCAATTCATCTGAGCCTACGTACGGAGTAAAAGCTCAAACATTTATTATTGGAGCGTGTTGCATTCTTCATAACTACTTGATGGGCATTGACCCTAACGAGGATCTCATAGAAGAAGTAGATCATGAACTTGCAACTCAATTTGAGTCCGTTGATAATAGTCGTGATCAACGTGGTGACAATGACGAGGCTGCCAGGGGACAATTAATTAGGGAGACTATAGCAAATGAGATGTGGATAGATTATCAAAATAGGAGAATGAGACATGGTGGTAATGTGCCTTGATTTGTTTGAAGTTTATGTCATGCTAAACTTGTTCCAAGTTTAATTCAATTTTAAGTTTGGATCTTTATGTATTATTATTTCAAGTTTGGATCTTTATGTATTGTTATTTCAAGTTTGGATCTTTATTAATTGTTTATTGAAGTTTGGATATTTACTTTTAATACTTTTGTAATAGTATGCCGCCAAAAACAACCACCCACAAGCAATGTTTGAATTGGACAAAGGCTATGGATGACTACCTTGTTAATGCTTTCTGGGAACAATATAATTGTGGCAACAAGGTTAATGGACAATTCACATCCACAGCATATGATAATATTGTGAAAGAGATGAGTGCCTTGCTTGAAATTGAAATGGATAAAGACAGAATTAAGAATAGGTGGAAAATTTTGAAAAGAAATTTCTCTCAAGTTTTTGATATTTTTAAAAATGGATTGAGTGGGTTTGGTTGGAATGAATCATCACATACATGGGAGGCTGAGGATGAAGTTTGGGACCAACTTATAGAGGTTAGTATTTTCCATTAAGCACATACTCATTAATTCTGTTACAATTTCATTTCTACAATTCTGCAATTCTGGTCATTAAAATTTTGCATGCTGTTAGTATTTGCCCGGGATTCTGCAATTGTGGTCATTAATTCTGTATGCTGTCCAATTCTGCAATTCTGCATGCTGTCCAATTCTACAATTCTGTATGCTGTCCAATTCTGCATGCTGTTAGTATTTGCCCGGGATTCTGCATTGTGGTCATTAATTCTGCATGCTATCCAATTCTATAATTCTGCATGCTGTCCAATTCTGTAATTCTGCATGCTGTCCAATTCTGTAATTCTGCATGTTGTCCAATTCTGCAATTCTGTATGCTGTCCAATTCTGCAATTCTGCATGCTGTTAGTATTTTCCTGGGATTCTGCATTGTGGTCATTAATTCTGCATGCTGTCCAATTCTACAATTCTGCATGCTGTCCAATTCTGCAATTCTGCATGCTGTCCAATTCTAAACTGATGTCCACTGGCCTTTTTCTTCAAGTGACATAAATGGCAAATTAGAAGAACTTATAACTGAAAGTGGCAACGTGTGATTGCACAATGACAAAGGCAATGCTATTGCTTTCCGAGTATTTTATGGATTAAATGAAAGTGGCAAGGTGTGCTTTGTTAAATTTTTCCCTTTTTAGAAACTGGATCAGATTTCACTATTTGAAGAATCAGAGATGTCCTTGGTATTATTTTGATAATTAACATGGAAAAAATGAACCCCAGAAAGGATCATCGTATTTTAGTTTCAATGAATGTTAAAACTTATTTTATTTTAGATTTTACATCTAGTATAGGACAAGTTTTTCTCACTTTACTAGTGGAAATGTATTTTGTTATTTTACTGGAAGGTTTGTTGTTTGTTAGGATCATTGCACTACTAAACTGATAGCAAAACCTGCACAGTATAGAATTCAAATATGCTTGCGTCTCACAAGTAATAACAAAGATGTCTAGTATAGAACATCTTTTTTGCATCTAGTATAGAATTCAAATATGCTTCCAGATTTTAATTTTTTGTGATGATCTTTCTATTTGAGATTAAAGGGAATGATCTGACAAATTGTTCTTTGCCTTTTGTAGTCCAAGCCACAACTGCGAATTGGCAAAATGTTCCTTACCCAAACTATGACAAAATGGTAATTTTATATGGTAATGATAGAGCTTCAGGGGAGGGCACTCGTACACTTGGTGAGATGCGAAAGAGGCATCTCACACTCAATGAGGCCGACTTATTTGATGCAACCAACAATACTGATAATGTTGGTTCCCAGCATGATATAAATGTGGACAACTTTGAAGCTCTTGATAATAGCACCACTCAAGAGAACTCACCTGGAGTTGCAAGTGGTTCATCAAGAAAGAAGCAAAGAGTCAATTCCAACAAAGACAAAGATTCTGACTTCGCTGAGCTTAAGGATATCATGTATGAATTTACACAAGCCATTAACGTTGGAAATCAAGACATGATTGCTGGAAATGAAGCAATGAAAGAAGCAAATGAAATAGCTAGAGAAAGATCAAGAAAGCTTCCTCAATTGTCTGGGGAAGAAATCTGGAAACTGATTCAAGATTGTGGGTTCTCAACAACCACTGTCACCAAGATTTATAGGGTTCTTATGGGTAATGGTGACCTACTAAGGACATTTGTTGAATGTCCCCTTCTTGCCCGCAAGGACTTACTTATGGATATTATGAAGGACTTAAAATGATTTAGTTTGCTAAGTTTGCTAACCATTTGTAGATTTTTGATGTTAGCAATATAGTTTGATAACCTTTTGGAGACTTGTTCACTATATGTATATTTCAAGCCCATTAAGTTTATTAACTATGTTATTTTGGGAGGTGTTGATGTGAGATCAATGACTTATGCTGGATCATTTATGAAAAACTAATGGAGACTTGCAGTGTTTGCTTATTTGCGTCATGGTTTTCCCTCTCTTGGTTTGTCCATCTTTTTTGTTATATTTTTTGTAGAATGGAGAGTGCAAGAATGAGCCAAGTATGTGGATTGAATTTTCTAGTATTTCTATTGATATTGCTGAAAGCAGAAGGCTTCTTTGTACCAATAACTTATATTTCGTTATGTCCAATCTCTTTATGAGAGAATAAAAGAATTAGGTAAGAATGATCCAAAGTTGATTATCCTACCGGAGTGAAATACAATCTAAGATATTTGATCTTGCGCCTCCTGGGAAAAGATAAGTGGTTGTGGCAACTAATATTGTTGAGACTTCTTTAATAATTGATGGGATTTTCTATGTTATTAACCCTGGATTTGCTAAGCAAAATGTATACAACCCAAAATAAGGACTTGATTCTTTTTTTATTTATTTATGGTCCATAATTAATTTAAATCCAATTTTTTTATTATAACTCATCTTTTTATGTATTATAAAAAGAGAAGAATATGCGAAAGAAGTGTATATCATTGTTAAAATAATAATTTTATAAATAATAATTTTATAAATAATTATTATTAATAAATATATTGTGAAAGAAGTGTATATAATTGTTAGAATAATTATTTTATAAATAATAATTTTACAAATAACTATTATTACTAAATACATTATAAAAAAAGAAGGAAAATATGTATAAGGGTATTTTTGTCCATTTATAATTAACTCACCTAACCTAACCTCCTGAACCAAACAAGATACCAAACCTAACCTAACTTCTATTTGAACCAAACATCATTATAACCTCATCTAACCTAACTTAAATAAACCTCACTTAACCTAACCTCCGTTGAACCAAACAAAGCCTTAAGGTTGTGGAACCTTAAGTAGGGATGGGATTACATCGTGTAAAGGGGAATGAGTGTCCAGCAAAGAAACTTGTTGTGTATTGAGATGCCAAGAACCCACTAAATCTTGGATGATATAGTGAAACTCTCAAAGAGACTTTGAGGATTGGACATAGGTCAAAGTAGTGGTTGTGACCGAACTAGTATAACTCCCGACATATACTTCGGTGATATCTTTCTTCCTACTCTTAACTCTGTTTTAATTTAGTCAATTATCGCTTACGGTTTCCAAATATTTGTGATCACCCAATTACCCCCTCTTGGGTGAACTGCTTGTACTAAAAAAAAAATCGTACAGCTTCACATCATGCTTCAAATTCAAACACCATTAATATCAACTAATTGTTGATTGTATTGAATGTTAATAATGGAATTTGATTTATGTTTAGTTTGTAATGTGTGGACTTGTGATGCATGCATAATTTGTAATATTTGAAACTTTGAATTTGATGCTTTATTATCACTTTATAATTTTGTAATGTATTTTTAATTTTTTGTATGGTTTAGATTTGTAGAGAAAAAAAATTGTCAGTATATTGTTTAAAAAAAGAAATTTAAAAAATTTAAAAGAAAAAACGGGTTGGGCGGGCTAGCCCATCAACCTAGAGGTTATAGGTTGGGTTGACTAAATATCAACCCATATTGATAAGATCTTTTTAGCCTGAACCCAGATGGTCCCAACTCATGACGGGCTAGATCAAATCTAGTAGGATGACCCATATTATCAGCTCTAAATAAGATGCAAATGGGAGCACTGTTATGCTCTAAGACTTTTTTTCCCTTTTTAGATTTGACCATAATTTTTCTCATTTCTTATTTCTAAATTTTGCATGCTAGATTCCATCATGCAATGGAATCTGGTGTGCGTGGAAGGGAGAGTTGTTTACCATATTCCTTCACATCACGTTCTTCGGTGTTTGTTTAACATATACTTCACGGTCTCTGTTGTTTTACTTTGTTCTATGACTTCGTCCGTCTTTCATATGTTTCCTTTTCATTTTTGATGAAATTGCTTCTTTCTTAACACTTCTAGGTGGCATTGCTCATTTAAATAAATTTATAAGGAAAAAAATTACCAAAGAAAAAAGCACAATCATGCCCATGAGGAATCATATATAGCATAAGGTCCAACATTGCAGGCATGCGTTTGATTGTCATTAGAGTATGGTGGCATTGCACCTTTTCAACAATTTTGGGGAGACATTAACCCAAAAAAAAAAGAAAAAGAAACTTCTAGATGTTCATAGCTTCTTCGTAAAAACTTTTGAGAATAAACTAACCCTTTGCCCTATTTAAAACTACAAACAATATATTAATATGTTATAATTAAAAGAAGAATAATGCCCGCTTTCACAGCATTGCCTTCTTACATTGAAAATGTTCATACCTTCAATTGACGCACCCTCTTCATCCGATTTCAAGTGCAATTTAGTACCTTAGCTTTAAATTTATATTTTAGTAGTTGTCCTTTTAAATAATTACAATTTTTAATATCCTTACTAATAAATATCATTTTCTTTAGATTATTCTCTCTAATTTTCCTTACTAAAATCGTGGAAAATGTATGCTGAAAATATAGATGATGAGTATTTAAAAAAAAAACTCAAAAGAATTTTAATTTCAACCAACACAGAGTAGGTCTAGTAGTGTAAGGCCTTACTAGATCTCTCTTGATCTCGAGTTCAAGTCTCAGATGAGACACATATGTTAGGAGGGATAGTCACGAACCCCAAACCAAATACCGGATAATAATATAAAAAAAAAGAATTTTAATTTCAACCAAGGAAGTAATTGAAATGATTAATTATACAAAATAAGTAATTGATTTATAATATTAAATCTCATGTTGTTATTTTTATCATTTGAATAAATTTATTAAGTTTTTTTTACTATCATTTGTCAATCAAAATAAGTTTCTTGTATGGAAAAGACTAGAGGTAATATTTAAAAAATATAAAAATAGAAATGTCATCGTTTGCATAACATTTACTTACTTTCTTAAGATAATTAAGCATTAATAGTATAAAAAAGTCATCATTTGTGTTAAATATATTCTTAGAATGATTAAACATTAATAGTTTAAATATTACATTTATGTTAGAAGATAGCTTTTGCCCTCATTAATTTTTTATCAGTAATGCATATTTTTTCTTGAATAAGTGGTTCAACATTTATTTCTATATTTTTTTAAATATTATTCTTCTAGTTTTTTCCATACAAAGAACTATTTTAATTGACAAACAGTAAAAAACTTAATAAATTTATTAAAATGATAAAAGTAACAACACGAGGTTTAACATCATAAATCAAAATTTTAAGGGAGTTAAATTTAAATTTTGAAATACCAAGGGGGCTATTTGTATCTAATCAAAGTTCATGGGGGCTATCTACAACTGTTCAAAGTTTAAGGAGGTTTTACGAAATTGATAATTTAAACAGGATACCATGTGTCATCTCATAATCTGATGTGACATTTTTCTTTAAAAAGATAACAGTTATTTAATGGCAGGGGGTTAATAGTTAAAAAAATGAAAAGTCAGGGAATTAAATTTAAACTTTCAAATTTTAAGAGAGTTATATGCAACATACCAAATTTCAAGGGGGTTTTATATAATTTAGCTAAATTTAATTGCAGAATTTTAATTCCTAAAAATAATGGGAAAAATAGCTTTAGAAAAAATTTAATTCCTAAAAAAGTCATGATCTTCCCTTGAAATTTTAAAATTTGGGGGGTTTTCACTATCATTGATGTTTTTATAGATCCTCAAATATCGTTTTCCTTATCAAATTAGAGATCCACTTAACCGAATGTTTGGGAGCTAGAGACAAAGTTAGAATTGCACCGTTTTGAAAAGTATAATATAAGTTTGTTACTTAAAAAATATTTTAAAGGCAAAACTGGATTAGAAATTATCTTATGATATTGAATTTTACTGAAAAATATTTTATAAAATCGAATACAATTAAAGATTCTAATTTTTCTAAATGTAAGCCCTACACTTGCCTTATGCCAAGTATACAAGGCTGATTATTAATCTGATGGGGACAAGAGAGAGACGACAATGCATTCAATAGACAGAGATGTGTTGTCCCCAAGTTAGGTCACCAGGCCCCGGCACCGACTTTGTAAATAATGTAATTAAAAGAAATAATGCGGAGAAGATGAAGAATATTGTATTAATTATATAAGAGCAATATGCTCATATAAACTTTAATCTATCTGGGTTTAACCATGATCATTCTTCACTTGGGTGATTAATAACTAACCCTAATTCTAAGAGTTCAAGAGGGATTTTCCTCTTTGGGGAGAGAGACTCACATTAACTTCTCTCTTAAAATGGTGTGGATCTCATTATCCAACACACTAAACCATATTAACTAAGACCCTTTATATAGATTATGGCTTCAACTAACTAACTATTCATTTAATTTCACCTTAATATCTCTAACACACTTTGTGACATATAGGTATATGCAAGGTTATTAAACCCTGAGTACTATGTGTCAATGGGTCAGATATTGTTGTAAATATTGTGTGTGAGTGTGTCAAAGGAAGAAGTCTCATATAACTCAAGATTGGGAACACCCTAGTATACAATTAAATATGAGCTTGAATTATTAAAAAGACTGATAAGAGGAGTCTTTGAACTGACCGTTGGAATTTTAATTGACCGGTTTTAATGACATTTAAAAGGTTTTATTACATTAAATTGTCATTAACACCTATTTTATAACTGTCATTTTAATTGTCATTAAACCGTTGTTAATCGTCATTATAACTCCTTAACGGTCATATGATTTTTGCCTATAAAAGGCAATGTACGGAGTAAGTTCAAGCGCACCGAGGTGAGAGCACCGAGGTCTAGTGATATGGAGGTTCCCGAGCTCCTCTCCTCTCTCCTTTCTTCTGAGTTATACTGATATCTTTCTGCAGTTCTGTCACTCTGCTTTATGCAGGAAGGGTTCGTTTTATCCTGAGGAGTGCCGCTTCCTGATCTACTAGGGGGTTACGGAATATCTCCTAAGGACAGCGTCATTGGACGTGACTCGAACTATTTGTTTATTGTATTTCATCAGGTGCTATGGCTAACAATCTGTACGGTGTGAGGTAGTGACGCCAACAATCTTAGGAGATAATATCCGCTGATCTTGTGAGTGCTTCATGATAAGTTGGTCAAACTACATTGTCACGAGGTGCTGTCAAATTCACTTGGTTGATCAGGGAATGAGATAAGTACAGATATGTTTTGATTTATTTAATATTGGCGCATAATATCATAATCTGATACGTCGGAGCAGATTCTATCATATTATTGAAACCATGTCTATGCATTGAGATGTGTGCGGAAACCCGATTTCATGATAAATCAAGAGAGTTAAAAGTTTATATTCTAAATGTATGCTTTGCAAGAAAAGCGGTTTTTAAAAAATCAAATAAGTGTTTAAGAGTAAATTCATTTGAGGGTTCGGACTATTTACTGTGTATTTCTAATATGTCATGGCATAGAATATAATGTGAGATACAATTCCAAGGAACTAAAGCATGGTTTTACAGTAATATTTTGTACATTTCTTTGTTAGCGGGCATTTGGAACATCAATTCATGTCTGAAATACCTTATAAATTTTAGTTGTTAAAATTGCAGAAAACAAGTGGTTGAGATTGTTTATTGCTATTAGTTCATTTCCGCTGTTGACCGGTAAAAGATTACTCATTGTTTATGCCTGGTGAACGTAGTTGCTTGCCGTTGGAGAATGTAATTCCCTATAAGTCGGAGGCTTTATCGTGGTGGTGATGTTAGTTTGGTTTAAAAAATTGGTCCTGAGGTAATTATATTTTGATTTTCTTTGAGAAAAGAAAGCAACTACTTATCGTGAGTATTGGTTTCTTATAATTCATGAACTAATAATCTATTGATATTTTATGGGATTTTATATATACATAGATCTTGCAAATTGTGTTCTATACGTATGGTAAAATTCCTAATATGTTGGGTTTGATGTTTTGTTGACAGCACATCATTGTTGTGTTTTAATTGTGGCAGTCATCGAAGGGGAAAAAATACTAGTATTATGTTAGAGTTTTTCAAAAGTCTCATGAAGTTGAAAAAATTGCTGGTGGATCTTTAACCGGTAAAATTGATTAAATTATTCCCTATTATCAGTGATTATGTTATTACATTGTATTTCCGGTTGTGCGTTTTATTCCTTCGCATTGAAAGTTTTGTTGGGTTGGTTACAGATATTAATTTGGTTTTAATAAATGATAACCTCTTATTATTTTTCCAACAATGGTGATTTAAATTATAGCTTTTAAAATGCAACCGGTAGTCCTCTTCAAAATGCTCCAGCGATCATCACTAACACAATATGTATATTGTGCATTGAATATTGGTGTTTAGTGTTTTCAAATAATTTAGTATTTGAAATTATGGTTTATTATGTGTACTGTGTGGTGAATTTAATTGCATACCGTTGGAGATTTATTGGGAACTTTGTCAAGCTGTCATGTGTGTTAGTTGTTTTTTGTATGGCTTTATTGATGTTGATTGTGAATACATTAAATTGATCTTGTGGTTTTCGAGTGTAACAATCAGGGAGTTACATATTACCGTTTAAATACTTTAGCCGTTGATGGGAGGAAGACATCCATGGTAATGTACCTTTTATCATGACATAAATATTATGATAGTGATTATTTTTGAGTTGGCTAGTCTTGAAATTGAACCAGCCGTGTGACATAAATATGGTAATGCATGTGGCATTATAGGTTTTAATATTATGGTTAAGGGACACATTAATTTTGTTTTAGCAATAGGTAACTCTCTATTATTATTCTATCAGCGTTTTCTCTCCCTAAAATACCTTTCTTGATAATGTGTCAACGGCATTGTCCTTGGGGGGTTCATGAGTTTTTAAATATATTAACTTGTGATTATCATGTGGCATTATATGCATGTGAATTATATTCAACTTTGACTTAGCTTTGAATTCGGTTTTCCAAACAATATAATGGGTATTGTATTGCAAATCCTGTAATGTTGCACTTCTCGAATATTCATGCTTCCTGCACAGGCTATACGGTTTTCCATTTAATTTTGTTTTTAAAGGTTTTTTTGGAGAAATTATAATTTAATTAGAATGAAAGGGGATATATAGCGAGATTCTAATTAAATTAGAATTATTATTTATAAGGTGTGAAAATATTTTGAGTGAAAATATTTTGAGATATTTGAAAGTGTAGGGGTGCCTAACATACATGTGGGGTGCCTTATAAATTTTTAAAGTTATAAATTGTTTCTAGCCTCATCATTTGATAAAACCAAGTTGTGGTTTATTAAAATTAATTATGTGGAGGTATTGTTATTTGCTGCAGAGAGCAAATTTTGTGAATTATTTGTGTGGTGTGAAAATTCAATCATTTATCTAGTGAAGAGATAAATGTGTTTAAATTTCATGATTTGCGAGTATATATTTATAATGGTATAAACATGCATGACTACTGTGAATATTGATTTTTTAATGTAGATGACATATGTGTTATAATATGTCTTACAAAAATATATATTGCTGCCTCATTTTATAAATACAAGATGTATGCTGCAAATAATTGATTGAGTGGAGGCTTTACTATATTTGCTAATGCAAGCAAATTTTGTGGATTTTCAAATATTTTGCTTAAAACAAGCATTACGTGGCATGAAAATTTTGATCATTTATCTATGATAGATAAATGTAATTTTCATAATTTGAGGCTATATAATTATCTTGGTGTGAGGATATATATGTGAATATTTCTTATGACATTAATATGTTATTTGAAGCAATTTTGCAGCTTATATGAGGTATGCACAATTTGTTGCATTAATATCAATATGTGTGATATAGAGTATGCTATATGATGATTGAGCATATATATAGGTGTGTGTGTGTGTGTGTGGAAATAAAATATTTGAGGGGTACCATAAATATTGGTATCAAGTACAGTGGATTCCCATTGTATGAGATACACGGATGTTAACTGAAGTTCAATTTTATCTGAGAAAATCCGCTAGTAGTAAAAATAAATTATTATTTGAGTTAGAGTTTGATACTCTGGAATTGGCTAAATTTAAAGACTAAATTGTTGAAAAACTCTTGACATATATTTTGGTGGAAAACTGACACTTAATGTCGATGATTTGAGATTGCCAAATGGCAATAGCCATTGTGAAAAACAATGATGTAAGTGAAAGTTGTTTGAGATATAATATGAATAAGCTAGCTTGAAAAATTGTGGAATTATCTCAATCAATTTTGTGAGGTCAAAGAGTTGACCCATGGATTTGTTAACAAACCCCGGGAAGAAACAAATTAGCCGAGGGGAATGGGACTAAAGCCAATACGAAATTAACAGCGATGGCAACTCAACCTCTGTGATTGGTGATGCCATGAAGGAGGTTCAATGGGTAAGAACAAGTCGTTTGTTAGTTCTGTTTGCACTAAAATAAATGACCAGTCCCTTCCTATGGCAAGAGAAAGTGCTAGAATGCATTTTGGTGAGGCTGAGCGAAAGCTTTTAATGATTTCATAATCCTACAAGATGATGTGCTCATTGCAGGTACATTTCATGGAATCACCTATATGAATGAGGAGTGGGACCGCTCCTATAAGATTGTGGCGAAATCTCTAGAGCATTCGTTAAATACCAGGACACACGCATGGTCATTTTAATGTGCAAAAATGCGCTAACAGTGGAAAATGTGGGGGTATAATCTGACTCTTAATGCCTCTAGTATACGCCTAAGAGATGAGCGGTTTTAAGTTCATAGGACCACCGACATCTCTGTGTACTAAGTGTTATCAGTCTAGGTCTGGTTTTAAGTTCTAAGGACCACCTGATACAATGGTTATATCCATGTGTGTAACTCAACTAATGGGATTACGAGCTTCCTTAGACACATGTGGGGGATTGTTGTAAATATTGTGTGTGAGTGTGTCAAAGGAAGAAGTCTCATATAACTCAAGATTGGGAACACCCTAGTATACAATTAAATATGAGTTTGAGTTATTAAAAAGACTAATAAGAGGAGTCTTTGAACTGACCGTTAGAGATAACCGTTAAAATTTTAATTGACCAGTTTTAATGACATTTAAAAGGTTTTATTACATTAAATTGTCATTAACTCCTATTTTATAACTGTCATTTTAATTGTCATTAAACCGTTGTTAATCGTCATTATAACTCCTTAACGGTCATATGATTTCTGCCTATAAAAGGTAATGTACGGAGTAAGTTCAAGTGCACCGAGGTCTAGTGATATGGAGGTTCCCGAGCTCCTCTCCTCTCTCCTTTCTTCTGAGTTATATTGATATCTTTCTGCAGTTCTGTCACTCTACTTTATGCAGGAAGGGTTCATTTTATCCTGGGGAGTGCCGTTTCCTAATCTACTAGGGGGTTACAGAATATCTCTTAAGAACAGCGTCATTGGACGTGACTCAAACTATTTGTTTATTGTATTTCATCAGCTGCTGTGGCTAACAATCTGTACAGTGTGAGGTGGTGACGCCAACAGATATAAGTCAAATCGGAACTAATCTAAAGCTAAACCAGTGAGAAAGGGAACTTGAATGATAATAATTTTTAGAATAGTTTTGAAATTTGATAATGTTTTAGGATTAAATGATAATATTTTTTAGTAATTCTTTTTGCATTAGAAAGTATACTTCTCAAATTTTCTATAGAGTCTTAATTTATAATTTTTAGAAATATATAGAATTAAATATGAATTTTTGAAATCAGGGAAATCTGAATAAATATTAAACCGGTTGAACAGTCGGGCCGAACCTATTAAATGACCGATTCAACGGTTTTATGGTCAAACCAACCAGTTAGGTCCGGTGTTAATAACATGGGGTATAAGCATGGGGAAAACTTATTTCTCATTTTATTAATTTAATTTTTTGTTTTAATACTCCTTAGAGGTCGAAGCCAGCAACAATTATTTCCTTTGCCAACTATACTTTGTACCGTAATCATTTAATTTATATTTTCTCCCTTCCCTCTCTTATAAAAGAGATGAATAATTAATTCTCAAGGATAAAAAAATATAGGGAAAGTTAGTTGGATTAAAATATAATTTTTCCAGGAATATTATCATTTAATAATATGTTAGGGGCTTTTAATAATTTGTCTTATTAATGAATATTTATTTTTAAATTAGTGTATAAAAATTTTAATAAATAGTGCAGACAAAAGATTATTGTTAATAAGAGGATCTTATTAAAAAATTTGGGAAACTGACACCAATATCCTGGCCAAAAAGGAAATAATTTCTGTAAAATCTTATAACTTGTCAATAATGTTATTTTCACTTGCCTATAATGTTATTTTCATTTGTCATTATAAGTCATAAGATTTTTCATATATTATTTTTCTTAATTACGGCTTTGGTGTTATTTTTCCAATAATTTTCTTATGTATCATTGATTTTTCACAACCACCCTGTCTTGACCCAAAAAAACTTATGTGATCCCTTTTTCTTCACGTTGACGTATTATTGAACTGATTTCAAAACAAATTGTAAATGCAAACAAAATGTGTTGAAACAGGAAATATGTACTTGGACGGTGTGACACCATTTGTGTTCTCTGAGATTTAAATGCGAAAGCGATAGGCGTTATATCATGTGAATTTTATAATATATATATATATATTGCTAAAGTGCTGTCCTGCCTTCACTTTCCCTCTCCTCCCTTCCACTCAGATGCAACTGATCTGAAGAAGTAGGGGTGTTTATCAATTTTCCGTTCCAGTCTTTCCGTCCTGATCTCAAGTAAATTGGGATCAAAAAATCCCATCCTGAAAATTTCTGGATTGGGAATGTGATTTCGGGATGGGGAAAAAGTTAGGATTGAGAATTCCCGATCCTGAATATATATATATATACATGTACATTTTTTTAAAATATTTAAGAAAATAAGACTAAATATAAAATAAAATGTGAAAATCCCTAACACCCTTAAGGTAATATCTATTCTTTTAGTTTATTTAGTTCATTTTGTTTATTATTTATTAAATACTTCTAATTTTTTGTTTTTGTCTTTGTTCTTTTTGTAGCTGAATCGATAACTTTAAGCATATATTGGACTAATTATTAGAGCCGAGAATTCGGGCCAAGCCCGTCGAGCCAGCCCGTTTAGACCCGAGCCCTTCAAGGGCCAGGCTTATGATTTAGAGGCTAAAAAGAGAAGCGGGCCTAAAAGGGTCGGCCCTGTAGGGCGGGCCTTGCAACCCTAAGGGCCGGCCCTTTTAGGTCCATTTAATATTTTTTTAAAATAAATTAATAAATATAAGGGAAAATTCCAAAAAACTATATTGGAAATAGCAAAAGGACAATTCAGTACATTGAAATTGCAAAAGAACAGATCAGGCTGTATCAGACGGGAAGAGGAATCTGGCATTTTGAAATTTCGGCAAAATGACGAAAATGTCCTTCAGCCCTCAGTCAGAATAACAACATAGGAGTTGTTAATGGCGAATCCGGAGTTGTTAATGGCGAGATCGATGGTGTTATTGGCCCTGAAATTTGTTAAGTGCGAAAGAAGAAAATGGAGTTGTTAATATCGAATCCGGAGTTGTTAATGGCGAGATCGGTGGTGTTATTAGCCCTGAAACTTGTGAATTGTAAAAGAAGAATTGAAGTTATTAATAACGAATCCGGAGGTGTTAATTCTGAGGATCATGTTGTTATTCTGAAGTGGGCATGAAGTGCTGAAGGGCATTTTCGTAATTTGGCCGAAATTTCAAAATGCCAGATTCCTCCTTTTTTTGACACCGCCTGATTCGTCTTTTCTGAATTTCGATGTACTGATTTGTCCTTTTTATATTTTGAATGTAGTTTTTTGGAATTTTCCCTAAATATAATATCATTATATCAAATTATTAATATAAGAGACACCTAAGTACCTAATAGAATATTAATAATAGGTAAACACTTATTAATTGGTTTGATTTATTTTATTTTCTACAATGATTTATTAATTTAAACTTTAAAAAATAGGCTAATTTGGATATTAGATGATTATTTTAACTAAAAATTTATGAGTTTTAAAAATAATGTATCTCAATTTAAAGCAAAATAATAAATAAATTGTAAAACTTGAAAAAAAAAATTTTAATTAAAATAAGTTTAAGCCTATTTAGGCCCGAGCCCGTGAAGGGCCGGGCCATATTCCTGGCTCTACTAATTATATATTTGTATTAGACTTATTTGATACAATATGATATTAGACAAATTATATATTTATACTAGACTTTAGGAAACACAATAAAAAATTCTATATAGAGGTTTTTTTTAAAAAAAAAATGGAAATCCGGGATTGGGAATTCCCGAAAATTTCCCAATTTTCGGGATCGGGAATGAAAATCATTCCCGAACCCTTCTCGGAATCGGGAATGGCATTTTTTGATCCCGTCCTGATCCTGAACACTCCTATGAAGAAGGGGAAAAAGAGAGATAATGAGGTATATTATCTTATTTAGTTTGTTAGAAAGGAGGGGAGGGATGTGATCCATTATAATGAGAGTCAAAAAAAAAAAAAAAAGAAGGAAAAAAATAAAAACTAAAATTTTGATTTCCCTCCACTTAAAAATTTAAATTAAATGAAAGAACGAGGACTCTTTTCATCTCCACCCCCAAACTAAACACACCCAACCCAAGGGAGCTAAGGTTCTTCGAGTACAACTATTCTGTAGGCATAAAAAAATGGAGTACAGCTATTCCCTCGACTGAAAAAAAACTCGCTTTTGTTTTAGATTTATCTGATATTAATTAGGTTGATGTATTTTTTTTTATCCTGTACTTACAGTTTCTTTATTTATAAGTATTAGTCTACATATTCATAATACGTTAATTAGGAATGAAGTGAATGCGGCATTTACATTGTTACAAAATATAATAAAAATCTTTTTTAAGAAATAAAATGATATGATGGAATAAAATTTATTTATTAATGATATAAAAATAAAAAATTATTATACTTATGATTGTCTCATTGTATCTATATATACATATATTATATATGTAATGTGGTCGGTTTAAATTTCTTTAAATTCATGTGAGTGCGACAGTCATGTTATCAATATAGGAAGTTAGGAACCATATGGTATAATGGAGGAAAATATAATGACTGAACATACACTTAATAATAAAATAAAGGGAGAATCCTATTTAAATCCAACTGAAATACTAAAATTTAAATTTAGTCCTCCACTTTTAACAAATTTGCAATTAGGCTAAGAGGTCTAATTAGGCCTGAGCAAAAAGCCCGCAACCCGGTAAGCCCGCCCGCATCCGTAATACATTTACCCATTTTGGGCCCGCCCAAAACAGGCCCGTAACGGGCGCGTAAATTACCCGCCCATTTAAGCATTAAACGGGCGGGCTATGGGTACCCTTTCGGGCTGCCCATACCCACCTGTTTATTTTTTTTTATTAATTTTATTTAATTAACCTAATATCTAATATTAATATCAGTATATCACTCACAATCACAGATTTCACTCATCACGCACGTAAATCACGTTCAAGAATCACGCTGTCGCTGTCGCTTCCCACGTCTCAGAATCTCAGATCATAAACTGGACCATCTCGGCTCTCGTCCTCGTCCTTAGTTAGTCGTCTAACCCTAGCCAGCACTCAGCACAGCAGCATGCAAACCTCGTCCTCGTCCTCAGTCCGCCTGTTCGATCTTGATCTCCAGCGAGGCAGCGACGTGAGTCGAAACTTCAAAGTTGAGAAAAATAGTGAAAGAGCATTGGCCATTGTCATCGCCTCATCGGTTCGTTCTTCTTCCTTTTTTTCTTGAGTATTTCATCGACTTGTTTTAACAGCAACACGGTGCTCTGTTTTTATGCCTTTGTTTGTTTCATATACATGCGAGAGAGAGAGAGAGAGGGTGCTCTGTTTTCATTCCTTTGTCTGTTTCATATACATGCGAGAGAGAGAGAGGGGGAGATACAGAGAGAGATGACAGTGAGAGGGAGGGTGCTCTGTTTTCATTGCTTTGTTTGTTTACTATGCGAGAGAGAGAGCCGGGGGGGAGATACAGAGAGAGATGACAGTGAGTATGTCTCACTGTCATCTGTGCTTCACTGCTTTAGCTAGTCAGATCATTAACCCCTCACCGACATCGTTCTTCATATACATGCGAGAGAGGGGGGAGATACAGAGAGAGATGACAGTGTGAGAGGGAGGATGCTCTGTTTGTTTATTTTTTTCAGCTTTTCTATGCTTGATTTTCTTGAGGGAAAAGACCGAAAAGTGACAGTATTGAGGAATGAAAATCAATATACGATTTAGACCAAGCAATCATCATTCTCATCTTCTAGTAAAAGTTGTAGAATTTCATATATATATATATATATATATATATATATATATATATATATATATAATATAAGTATTTAACCGATAATCTCTTCTAAGAATTCCACACACTTGATCTAATTCATCAGAAAAATTTGTCCAGAAAGAAATTACGAATATATATGAACTGCAGTCTGCAGAATATATATGAATATATATGATCTTATTCATCGGAGTTGGTCTTCATAGCTAGAATCGTAGGAATAGATGAATGGAGGTGAACTAATGAAGAAGCTCCTGGACTAATAACAACTTCCTTAATAATTATATATTATGTGTTTGAATTTCAATAAAATTTAAATATTATGAAACCCACCTTAAGAAAGACAAACAACATGTTTGAATATTGCCTATGAGTGAATAGTCCAGTAAACTTCATCATCATCATTATTTCTTTATGGATTATATTCCTTCAAATGTCTTGAATTTAATTATTTTCTCCATATTATCTATCTGATTGACTTGACCAATTTTAGTCTCATAAGTTAGAACTTAGAACATATACTTGCTGCTACTTGCTAGAACTAGTAACTATAGGTCTAAGATTTGATACATATGTAAATGTTATTTTTAATTTTCAATTGTGTGGCTATGTGCAGTTTATTGGAAAAGAAAATGAGCGGCCAAAAAATTACAACTACTGTTGATGCTATGGATATAACTGGGGTTAATCAAATTGCTACAAATCAAGTAGATGATACCACAGTTAATAAGGGAGAAGCACCTAAACCTGTGCAACCAAGAAAAAGGAAGCAAACATCTGAAGTATGGAAGCATTTCACTAGGATGCCCCTAGCTGAGACGAAAGGGAAACATCGGGCAAAATGCAACTATTGTTCTCGAGATTATGCAAGCGACCCAACTAATTGTGGGACGAAGTCTTTGTTGCGACATCTTGAAAGCTGCCCGAGAAATCCAAATAAAGCAGGCAAGTCACAATCCTTGTTCTCGGTTAATTCTAATAAAAAATTGACACATGGTGTGTACAATGAAGAGCGATGCAAAAAGTCTATTGCAAGGTTTATCATAAAGGATGAGATGCCTTTTCGAATTGTTGAAGGAGAGGGTTTTAGAGAGATGTTGCAGGAGCTTGAACCAAGGTTTAAAGTCCCTTCACGATGGACAATTGCTAGGGATTGCTACTAATTATATTTGGAAGAAGCAAAACAGTTGAAAAAATACTTTAAGCAGTCTAAAATTCGCGTATCCCTTACAACAGATTGTTGGACTTCAATCCAAAATGCCAACTACATGTGCTTGACTGCTCATTGGATTGATGATGATTGGAAACTACAAAAGCGAATTTTGAATTTTTGTGTCATTGAAAATCATAAAGGGGATACAATTGGCGATTCAATTGAGACATGCTTATTGAATTGGGGTATTGACAAAGTCTTTACGATTATAGTTGACAATGCCTCTGCTAATAATTCTGCAGTTGCATATTTGAAGAAACGCTTGAAGAGTTGGGATGGTCTAGTGCTTGATGGTGAGTTTATGCACATGCGATGTGCTGCTCATATTTTAAATCTAATTGTTTCTGAAGGATTGAAAGAGATAAATAGGTCGATTGAGCTCATTCGACATGCTATTAAATTTGTCAAATCTTCTCCATCAAGGTTGAATAGATTCAAGGCGCTTGTTGTAAAGGAGAGAATTGAATCGAAGAGTCTACTTTACTTTGATTGTCCTACAAGGTAACTTAAATCTACATTACTCTATAATTGTTTTACTTACACATGTATGATATTTATTTCCTTTATCCTAATAAAATTGTGTTTATGTTATTAGATGGAATTCAACTTATCTTATGTTGGAGAGTGCTGTCAAGTTTATCAGAGTTTTTAATAGAATGGGGGAAGATGATGCAGATTACAAGAATTACTTTAAAAAGAAGGTTAGACTTGATTCAAGCCAAGCCCCAGATGATGACAAAGACAATGATGAGTATTATTATGATGGCAATGCAGCTCAACCTCCTAGTGCTTATGATTGGGGTGTTGCAAAAGAGTTTCTCGTTTTCTTGAAGTTGTTCTACTCAATGACCTTAAAATTTTCTGGCTCCAACTATGTGACTACAAATACATGCTTTCAACATATAGTTGCAATCCAAACAAGCCTTTATGCAAGTGAAAATAATGCGCACTCTCTATTGACTGATGTGACCATTAGGATGCAATCAAAATATGATAAGTACTGGGGGGATATAGAAAGAATGAATCCATTGTTGGTTGTAGCTGTGATACTAGACCCCAGATACAAAGTCACATATGTGGAAATTGCTTTTGAAAAGATTTTTCCTGATGTCTCAAAGAGGGAGGCCACATTAAAGAAGGTTATCAATGTCTTACACCATCTATATGATGAGTATGCAATCAATATTGGAATAGGCGAAACATCTAATGATGCATCTGAATCTCTGCCAGCGGAAGAGCAAGTAGATGCTAGAGTTGAAAGAAATAATGTGTTATTTCCTGAGGTTGAAACTGAGCAGGTATCCTTGTCCACCATTGATCCTACCTTTCAAAAGTTTTTAGCCACTGCAAAGACAGTGTGTAAGAAACTTGAGCAAGTCTCTGAGGTTGATGATTATCTTCGATCTGAATTAGTTGGATACAATGATCCAAAATTTGACCCTCTTGCTTGGTGGAAAGGTAATGCTTCGACATATAAAGTTCTACATCTCATTGCTCATGATTTGTTGGCTGTACCGGTCTCTACAGTGTCTTCAGAATCTGCTTTTAGTACCGGTGGTAGAGTACTAGATACCTTTAGAAGTTCTCTATCTCCAAAGATGGCTGAGGCACTCATATGTGCTCAAAATTGGCTATGTACAAGTCCCCCTAAATTGAATGACTTTGATATTGACAATATTGATGAGAGTACAAATGTTATTGGTAATTTCTAAATCAATTTCAATTTATATTGTTTCATCTTTGATCTTTTTATTATCACATATTAATGAACATAATTTATCTTTGTTTTGTAGATCAAGAGTTATCAACTCCAAATTCAACCATTCCAATTGAAGGTGATATTGATGATGAAGATTCAATAGAAATGCAAGGATGATGCATGTTAAGAGGACTGATTATAGAAAGATGCCAATGCTTAATGCTTTTATTGAATGGATTTTGTTAACATTTTTGTTCCTTTAGATTTTGTTAACATTTTTGTTCCTTTAGATTCAAAGTTTGAATACTCTTTTTAGTTGTGACTTAAGGCTTATAAATTCTAAATTTTTGATTATGAATGACTGAATGTTACTATGTGATGTTTTAATTTAAATTAAAAGGTACATTGCAGGCAGTTATATGAGTATTATGTGTTTGTTAAATGCAAAAGCGCAGTACTGTAGGACTTAAAGTATGATAATAAATTATTTTACACTTTGCAATAGCAGGAATTTTTTTAATATTATATGCTAAACGGGCTGCCCAGTACCCGCCCAAATATGGACGGGTATGTCCAGCCCGTTTATTACCGGGCTATCTTAGGTACTTAACGGATATGGGCTAGCCCGTACCCATTAAGACATAAACGGGCGGGTAATGGGCTGACCTTCGGGTCAGCCCAGCCCGCCCAATACTCAGCCCTAGGTCTAATCAAAGATTTCTGAATGTCGTTAAATAACTATATTGTCCCCTCAAAGTTAACTCTTCTTTTTCAAATCACCTTTGTTGCCTAATTCAAATCTTAATTTGCTCTCTCATTTTTAGTTATGATTATTATTAGTGTATTAATTAAAAACCAATGAAATTTACTCCATGATTTAATATGTGATTCAAAAATGGAATAGGCACATCAATGTTCATTAATTTCCCTTTAGAAGAAAGGATAATAGATTTCTTTATCTTGTATATAGGATCAACGTTAGAGAAATGGAATAAGTGAAATTCCCCAACCATAACATGCAAAGGTTTTTGATGAAATAGAAGAATGAATTCACACATTATATTCTTATATTTATATAACAAGTATGGATGTCCATGCATTGCACGATAAAATTCATATTTATGTGAAGCCTCAATTAGGTTATATGAAGTAAGTTATAGGTATGGGTATTTGTATATGCTTTTTTTTAAAAATTTTACTCACTCATATTTTTTCAAGAGCATACAACGTTAGTAGAGAAAATGAATTTCATACAGACTTTGAAATCATTTAAATTTAAATTAATCTTTTTACACTCAAGTTCAAACGCCTATATAAAGAATCATAATACAAACAAATTAGAACCAAATTATGAATATAAAAATAGAGATTAGAAAATAATCATCAATAAATTATATTTATTGATTAATGGATCCAAACTGAATCCCTAACATGGAGATAAAAAACTCAATTATAAAGGAGTATAAAAAAAGAATTAGAAAATAATCATCAATAAACTATATTTATTGATTAATAGATCCAAACTAAATCCCCAATATTTATTATATTTTTTGGCAAAAAAAAAAAAATTTTAAATTATGATAACTCTTTAATTTATGAAAATGAAACAAAATTCAATTATGAATGAATATAAAAATAAATGGTGTTACTTAAAAACAAAATGGAATTTAACGGTGTTACAGTAAATATTATAGAACATATAGAAATCTTGGTTGGATAAAAATATTTGTTACGATTATATAGGATATATACAAATTTGAATAATTTTATATCCACAAATAGTACATTTTTAAAAAAAATATATATTGTACATATAGATATATTCTTATATTTATATAATATATTTGTTGGACAAAAATATTTGTTGCCATCATATAAGATATATAAAAATTTGAATAATTTTATCTTAATAAATACTAAATTTTTTTTAAAAAAATATTATATTGTCTATATAGATAAGTATTTTTTTGTTTTATAAAAAAAACCATAAAACAAACAAACTAACTAAAAATAAAGAGAAAATCTTAAATAAATCCCATTGAAATATTAAAAAATGGCCTACATCTACCTTCAATTTTTTATAATTATAAGAGGGCATTCTAGTCTTTTAATAATATTTAGAAATCCATAATTAGGCCTCTTGGCCTCTTTAATAATTTGTTAAATTTATAGGCCTAAATTTGAATTTTGATATTTCAATCGGATTTATATAGGATTCTCCCTAAAATAAATTATAAAAATTTGTATATTAATTTTTTCCAATTGTATATCTTTAAAAAATAAAATTTGAATTATTTTAATCAAATTTAGACTATTTATTCATCTAATAATAAATGCGCGCTCAAAGTCAAGAGAAACCAAATATGACAACGATGCTAATTTCAACTTCAACATAGACACTATTCATTGATCACAAAAGTGCAAAGGATTAAAGCCAATAAAGTGATCCTTTCAAAAAAAAAAAAAAAAGACAGAGCCATATATGTGTTAGCACATACTCACATATGGCCCTTTATTTTTCAAAAAACTAAGAGTCTTTTTCACCAAAAAAAAAGGGGTCAGTGATATTAATTAATATGAATTTTTAATATACTAATTGTTATCAAAAAGCATCTAGTTAAAATAATTTAACTACTATTTAGATATTTTATCCTTAAACAAAAATATATATGGGTGATATTAACAAAAATGATATAAAAAATCATATTATTTCTTAATATGTTACTCTGTGTGTGTTCAGTCATAATTGCAGGTAAAGTAGTAAAAAAATGTTGGCAAATAAAATTAAATTTGATAAAATTATAAATAAATTTAAGCCTTATAGATTCAAAATTTTATGCATTTGAATCAGGACTTAAGAAATGGTATCAAATTCATTTATCCATTTTTCTTGAAATTTCGATTTATCTTTTGAAAAAGAAGTAGAAGAGGATCAGTATATCTCTTTATAAGATTGTGTTGAGGCCTAACAACTAACAAGTTATAGAATGTTATAAAAAGGATATGGATTCTCTAAATTTAGGGAAATTCTTTTAGGGGCAAATGAAAGAGATTTTGTATCAAGAATTTTCAATACTTGTAAGAGGTGTTACTTATTTTGTAAGCCTTTTCATTTATTTTGCTATATTTTCACTTTTTGAGTGGAAAAGGAATATTTATTGGGAAAATAACACTAAGGTCCCGAATAAGGAAAATAATATCAGCAAAATCCTATAATATGTCAATGACAAGTGAAAGAGCAGTCAGTGATAAATGAAAGAGTTATCATTAATAAGTTATGAGATTTTTTTGATATTAATTTTTAATTAGGACTTTGGTGCCATTTTTAGATTTTTATTACTTTTTAAGAATATAGGGTTTCACGTCTTGCAATATGCAAGAGGCGCTTATTTTACAAGTATTTTTTTCTTCGTTGATTTTCCAGGCGTTTTTGTGCAAATTTTTAAGAATAACAAGCATTGGTGTTTGTGAGTTTCACGAAGAAGTAATCTAGACTACATGATGTTGACTATAGGTGTGTGCACTTGTATATGCCTTTTTTTTTATTCACTTATATTTTCTCAAGAGCATATAACTTGAGAAAGAAAGAGAATTTTATAAAGACTTTGAAATTATTTAATTTTAAACCATATTTTTGCACTCAACCTCAAAAACCTATAATGAATTACGATGCAAAAACATAATCCAAATAAATTATAATGGGAAAATTCTAGAAAAATGTAGTCAAAATTAGGAAAGGACAAAATGTGTGGTGAAATTGAGAAATTCCAAATCAGTGCAACCGTAGGAATATGGGTTTTGAAATATTCACATAATGATGAAAATGCCCTCAGTTTAGTTTGAAAACAAAGAAGATAGAGGGAAGCCTGAAAGTAAATTGGTAGGCAAATTAGAAACGATAAACTTAGGGGAAGGGGGTGACGGAGGTCGGCGCGACAATTGGAAGGTAACGACGGTCTCTTGACAGAGTTCGGCGTTGTGCTACTTGTAATCCCCTACCTTGATAATCGTAATTAAGATTCGAAAATATGTGATTTAAAGGAATTAGAGACCGACGGATACGTTTTTCTCAAATCTCTTTTCTAAAATTCATTCAACATGGTCTCATATTCATCTTCCGAATCTAATTACTCTGCGCAGTTCAATCACATTCATACATATCAGAGTGCATAGCCAAATTCCCAGCAACTCCTGGGTTTCATACATGTATAAACTAAGGGTTGTAAGTTCCAACTAGGGGATTACATGACCAACATCAACGTAATATCTACATTTCAAAAATAAATAGTAATCCCAAGTCCAAAATAGATAACCAACAACCTAACAACACATCTCTACAAGATCCTAGCCGCTCCTGGTAGTTCGCTTCTCCTTGGAGCCACTTGCCCTGTCTGAAATGTTAGTCAATGGAAAGAATGAGATTCAAAAGAATCTCTATAGTAACAAATCACTCATACAGTGTATAAACACATAGCATATATGATCATGTTAAGCAGCATCACAATGTATCATGGCTTTCGCCACAAACGACAGCACTTATGGCTGTAATCTCTATGCGTCAGCTTTCGCTGCGATCTCTATGTATCACAAAGTATCACTATGCGTCAGCTGGCGCTGTGAACTCAAAGCATCACAATGTATTCACAAAGTATTCTCAATGCATGACAAACATACACACAATGTTTCACACACAGTATAAGAGAAAGAGTCATTACCTTATTCTTTCCGATTGTGCTCTAGCGCAGGCAGATCACGAACAGGGTAAATATCGAATCCTACAATTCCAAATGCACCATTTAGACACTTCCATAGTGTTTTTTGGGGTTATATGAGTCTATAATGAAAATTTACAAAAATGCCCCCGGGGACCCGGCCTGGGCCCGCCGTACCCGGTCCAGTTACACTTTTCCCGAAAATTCTAATTTGGGCTATCCTAACATATTTTCACCCAAGGAATCCATTTCCGGACTCAAAATTATCAAATTCAATGTAAAATTATAAAATTTACCATTGGCAGCCCTACTTCAAGGGTTTTAGGGGCGTAATTATGCTTTTTCGTAATTATGTTTTTTCGGCCTTTTCCGAAAAAGTGGCCAACTGTAACCCCACCTAATTTTCGCTCCTGAACTCAATGGAACCATAAAATCATTGAAAATCCAACTTTAAGACCCATTTCTAGAGCTGGCCAAAATTTATGAGCTCTTCGGAGAAAATCAGGGTTTTATGATTTCGGCTCCGTAAACGTGTTCCTTTCTACTCCTAACCACTTTATTAACCATTACATTAGATTACAACTAACATTAAGACCCAATTTGGGCAGCATAACCCCTAGGCCATATCATTTCCAAACTTTAAAACCAATGGCAATCCGGTGAAATTTCACCGATTAAATTGCCCACAGCAACCAGAATAAGCAATATACGAAAGTTTGAAAGTTACCTCAAGCTCCCACTAGCTTTTCCCAAATTTGGCTTAACCCTAGCCTCTTTGAACCATGAAATTCTTTGCTTCAAAAGCTTCATTCACATAGAGGAATAGCTTAGGAGAAGGATTATACACGTTAGGTACGAATTCACTGAAGAAATCGACCTACCTTGTGAGATTTCTCCTTCCTTCTCTCTATTTTTCTCCAAGCTCTCTCTCACTTTTGTGTTGCTGGAATAGACGACGGGAAATGGAAGGGAAAAGGTGCTGTAATTGTTTTATAACATTAGGCTCATGTCATGGTATTGCTTGCTTATGTCATATTTAGAAATTTCCAAAAATCCACTTTATGTACACAAATCCTTTTTGTACATATAAATGGTTCACAAGCCCAATTAAATTCCAACCACTCTTTCCTCTTCTTGGTCAGTCATATTCACGTCCAGGGGCCCAATTTTGTGCCAAAATGGGCTGATCACAAATTATCCCATAATTACAAAGTTACCATCACAAATTTTCCATTTTCGGATTTGTTGGCAGATTTTCTGACCGAACTTTGATAAATCATAACTAATTCTAGAAAAATTGAATTGGAGTGATTCCAAAGCCTATATAACCATTATTGAGTCTAATGTTATGGAAAAATATAGAATTTTGCTGAATGGAATCACAAAATTCCCAGAATTTTAATCTTTGCCTGCTGTTCCAGAAAATAATTAATTTCGCTGGGCAAACTTCAAGAATTCATAACTCTTAGCTCACAAATTGAAATAACACAGATTATATGTTCATTTTGAAGCTTGACATGTGAACTTTAAGACTGGAAAGTTTTAGAATTTTTAGACACCATTTGCTCATTCAAAATGTCCATACAAACCAAATGTCCTGCACAGAATTACACTTAACAGTTTTTCAAATTTTCAACCAATGTGTCCAATGGCTCCAAAATCAACAATCAAACCTATTCCCACACAATTTTTCACAAGGAAACCATTGGAATCACTAAAACCACCAAATTCCCATAACACATTCTCCAAAAGTGTTTATTCAACAATAATTACATCCACTTTTAAAGTCATTAGCCCTTACTCACTTTTGGGGATATTACACTACGGCAATTTGATACTTGGCCAACGGTCTCTTGTCTGAGGTTCGATGGCGTTGCTTCACTTGTCTGAGGTTTGATGGCCCAAACTTCTCTTTCCTTTCTTTCCCACTACTCCTTTCTTGTTTGTTTTTCTTCCATGTAAATTTTGGTCGAGCTGGGCCATTTATGAGAGAGAAAGATAGAAGAGAGAGAATTGGAACTTGGGATAGTAGTAGCTCATAGTAGAAGGATGAGTTTAATCTCCATATTTCTACACAGGGAGTAAGAAAGAATAGGTCAGAGGAAGATAGAAATAGGGGAAAAAAATCTAGTGTTGTTTTTTGGGAACATGAAACTTATGTCATGAACCTTATGTATGTACTTGTCATGAAATATGACAATTTGTGTTCTCTGTTTTCTTTTGATTCTACACTCCACTAAATAAAATGTTTACCATGTCTGCAGGATCAAGTTAAGCAATACAGGCGGGATATTTTGTGGTGGTTGGTGAATCAACCTCAAAATTCATCCCGACTTGATGCGATGAGTCTTATGGCAAACCAAAAGAGCAAACAGCAATGACCCACACAGTAGTCTATAGGCTTTTTATCCACTTGTATCGCAACATGTTGTGCTCCTCCTTTTTGTAATGGGTTACATTAGTATGTAATTGTTAATATCATCATAATTCTGTGCACATGTTGTGGCTTTTGTTGCCAAATGTGGACGGTAGTAAGCGGTAGCTTAATGTAGAATTTTTTTAGGTGTCACATGTTTGTTAATTAACTCAGTTTAGAAACTCACTACTATAGAATTTACATTAACAATACCTCCCCCCTTTATTAACAACACAAGCTTCTATATTAACAACTTGAATTTGTTGTTTAACAACTTCGTATGAAAAGGTGGCAAATCAACAAGTTGGGACCAAAAACAACACCTCCATGTCCAGTAACAACATATGTTACTAAATTAACGACTTTCCTTTGTTGGTTACCAACTTTGGAGGTAAAATGGGATAGTAACAAGTTAGATACCCAAAAACCACACTTCTTCCTATTAACAACAATAGCTTCTATATTAACGATATTCATTTCTTGTTTAACAACTTCATACAGAAAGGAGCCTAATTTCCTAGTCCAGGAGGCCAAAAACAACACCTCTCCCTCAATTAACAATACTAGATTCTTAATTAACGATATCACCTCCTTGATTAACATCTTCCTGGGAACAAAGTGGGAACGTCGCAAGTTGGATGGCAAAAAACAACACCTCTCCCTCTATTAACAACACTAGATTCTTCATTAACAACTTCACTTCCTTGATTACATCTTCGTAGCAACAAAGTGGGAACGTCACATGTAGGATGCCAAAAAACAACACATTTCCCTCTATTAACAACACTAGATTCTTTATTAACGAATTCACTTCTTTGATTAACATTTTTGTAGCAACACAGTGGGAATGTCACAAGTCGGATGCCAAAAAAACAACACATCTTCCTGTATTAACAACACTATATTCTTTATTAACGATTTCACTTCCTTGATTAACATCTTTGTAGCAACAAAGTGGGAATGTCACAAGTCGGATGCCAAACAACACACATCTCCCTTTATTAACAACACCAGATTCTTTATTAACGACTTAACTTCCTTGATTAACATCTTTGTAGCAACATTGTGGAAATGTCACTAGTCGGATGCCAAAAAACAACACACATCTCCCTCTATTAACAACACTAGATTCTTTATTAACGACTTCACTTCCTCGATTAACATCTTCATAGCAACAAAGTGGAAACGTCACAAGTCAGATGTAAGAAAACAACACATCTCCCTTTATTAACAACACTAGATTCTTTATTAACGACTTCACTTCCTTGATTAACATCTTTGAAGCAATAAAGTGGGAACGTCACTAGTTGGATGCCAAAAAAACAACATATATCCCTCTATTAACAACACTAGATTCTTTATTAATGACTCCACTTCCTTGATTAACATCTACATAGCAACACAGTTGGAATGTCACAAGTCGGATGCCAAAAAACAACACATCTCCCTCTATTAACAACACTCTTTATTTATGTGGTAACAACACTATATTTTCCCCCCTGTTTCTATCTTCCTCTGACCTATTTTTTCTCACTCCCTGTGCAGAAATATGGAAATTACAAGCATCCTTCTACTATGAGCTACTACTATCCCAAGTTCCAATTCTTTCTCTTCTGTCTTTCTCTCTCATAAATGGCCTAGCTCAACCAAAATTTATGTGGAAGAGAAACAAACAAGAAAGGAGCAGTGGGAATGAAAAGAAAGAGAAGTTTGGGCTGTTGAACCTCGGACAAGCGAATCAACACTGCCGAACCTCGGACAAGCGACCGTAGGCCAAGTATCAAATGTAGCACGCTGCCGAGCTCCGTCAAGAGACCGTCGCTCCCTTCCAATTGTCACGCTGAGCTCTGTCGCTCCCTCCCCCTAGGTTTCTCATTTCCGATTTGCTTGCCAATTCGCTTTCGAGCTTTCCTCTGTCTTCTTGTTTTCAAACTAAAGTGAGGGCATTTTCGCTATTGTGTGAAGATTTCAAAACCCAGATTCATACGGTTGAACTGATTTGGGATTTCTCAATTTCACCACACCTTTTTGTTCTTTCTTAATTTTGACTATATTTTTCTAGAATTTTCCCAATTATAATCAAATTAGGAATATAATAAAAAAGTTAGAAAATAATCATCGATAAATTATATTTATTGATTAATGGATCCAAATTGAATCCCTGGGATTTATTATGAAACTAAATCCCCTAGCATTTATTATTTTTTAGTAAAAAATTAGAAAATAATTATCAATAAATTATTTTTTATTGATTAATATGGAGATAAAAAATTTCAATTGTATGCAAATATAAAAAAGAAATTATAAAATAATTATTAATAAATTATATTTATTTATTAATGGATCCAAACTAAATCTTCTAGTATTTAATATGTTTTTTGGCAAAACAAATATAATTTTAAATTATGAGTAAAGTAGACTCGAAACCTAAGCTGCTAAATGATGCATTTGAAAACTAATTTTTAAGTATTGAGATCACTAACAATAAAGAACGGAGAGCACTAAATGGAATACATTGGTGACAATAATATATATAATCATTACTATAATTATGGGGCCAACTATAGTTCTTGTAAATTAAGCTTCTTGAAGATTTAGTTTGAATTATAATTATGATAACTCCTTGATTTATTATTATGATAACTTTTTGAATCATGGGGCCAACTAATAATTTATAGATATAAAATATAAAATATTGATATTGAATTATAAAAGAGAGCAATAAATAATTATGGTAGTCAAAAGAGGGTAATAAATATAGATATTGATATTTATTAGTACGTGTCAAAGTAAACAGAATACACTAATAGCAGTAATATAAACACGACTATTTTCTCAAAAAAATAGTTGCTCACGGAATGGTTTTTAACGGCGTTACTACGAATATTATTGAAGATATAGATAAACAGAATACACTAACGGCGTTAATACAAACGTAACTATTTTCTAAAAAAGTGATTGCTTATGGAACTGTTTTTAACGGTGTTACTACGAGTATTATAGAAGATATAAATGTTCCATTTAGTCATATAAACCATGTCTCTTATTTGCTCATTAGAAAAAATTTCCCCTCTTAGTAGTCACAAGGAAAAAGATGAAAAAGTTTACATAAATCAAATAAAAAGTAAACAAAAATATTAAAAATTAAATAAATGCAATTCTGAGAGTAAAATTCTAATATTTTTATAAGCACAAATATCCTTTTATTGGAAATAATCATATTCGAGGCACTATCAGGTACTAAATGTGAGCACATCCCTTCCAAAACTCGTAATTTGGTTCTTCAAGTTGTTAAATTAGTAAAATTCCAATATTTTGAAATTAAGAATATATATTTTATAAAGTGGCATATATATATATATATATGTATGTATTAAAAATATAATTGTTAAAATTTGAATTGAATTATGTTTTGAAAATTTATTATAAATAATTTACTAGTAGGATTCTTCATTGCACCACCCTTTTCTTCACCTTCCCACTCTCTTCTGACAATCCATAGTCACTGTCTTCCTTTTCCATCATCTTGTTTTGGTGATAACCAAAAGTTACTACCAATCTCGCTCTAGCAAAAGCTAGCAAGGTAGTAAAACTCTCTTTGGCAAACTCTAACGCTTTGCTAGGGTTTCAGTTTGGTCGATATCGTCATCCTTTGCAATGGTGATTTGTGAGGCTTCGTCACTTACTATGACAAGGAATAGAGATCGATCTCATTTGTCGTGCTTTACGGCAACGAGAAATTGTGAGGAAAGGCAAATGGCGCCTTTTTTTAGAGGATCTCCATTATTAGTGTTGGGAATAAAGGAGGATGAGAGGGATTCAATGGATCAGAATAAGAAGAAGTTTAGGCAAGGGAATTTACAGTTCCTGGGTGAGGTTTTGCTTAAGCCACAGGTAGAGGAGTGGATGGAACGCAAGGATGGCAGTGCCGAGAAGTTGAATTATCGTGACTCACTAATGAAGAATATGTCACAGTCTTGGTGTGATTTGGATAAGGATATGGTCAAAAAGGATGGTGGAATTTGTACTGGATTCGAGGATGTGATGGAGCCGACGAGAGGTATTTTTGTTGATCTAAGTAACCCTTTGTCCCCTGATATTGTTTTGGATGGTAGGGAAAAGAAAAGGTTATTAAAGCCTTTTCGTAGGACATTGATAGTGAAATTGTTAGGCTTAGTTTCAAATTATGACTTTTCTGTGTAAGAAGTTTGCTTAGTTACGGGCAAAAGTAGGGTAGATCTGGGTTTTTGACTTGCCAAATAGGTTTTATTTGGTTAAGTTCTAGGACCAGGATGATTATGAGGTGGCATTGACAGGAGGTCCATTGTAGTGGCTGATAGCTATATGAGTGTGATGTAATGGAGAGCTGACTTCAATCCAAGAGAGGACATGGTAGATAAGATGGTTGCTTGGGTAAGGTTACTTGATTTCCCTACTACTCACTATGATAAGAAGTTTCTGTTTAACCTTGGGAATGCTATTAGGAAAGTAGTAAAGGTTGATATACCGACTGCTCAAAGAGGAATGTGTATATTTGTGTGGTTATGTGTTGAATTATATTTGACTAGGCCATTGGTACCAAAGTTTAGCATTGAAGGGCAAGTGTATTCCATTGAGTATGAATGTATTAGCCTTTTGTGTTTACATTGTGGCAGATATAGACATGTGAGAGAAGCTTGTGGTGAGCTCATAAAGCTGCAAAAGGAACAAAAGAGGATGAAAGAGAAGAAGGAAGCATGCCAAAGGGAAGAGGAAGAATATAGAGAAGAGGGTAGGATTGTAGAAAAGTAAAAGGAGGAAAGCCTCTAGAAGGTGGTGCATAAACTATGGAGATGGAGGAGAAATGTCTTTACGGGAGCTAATATAAGGGTGAGTAATAGATTTACGGCTTTACATGCTGCTGTGAGGATATCAAAGGGGGTAGGCCTCTGGTGGATGTCACAAACCAAGTTGGGAGGCAGAGGGTGATAGAGTATAGGAAGGTTGGTATTGTAGAAAAAAGAAAAAAAGAAAAAGAATGAGATGAGGAATGACGCTCAAGGGGTAGTAATAAGGTTGATAGAGTATAGGAAGGTTGGTATTGTGAAGAATGAAGGAGTTAAGGTGAGGAAAGGAAGCAACAAGGTTGAGCTGTGTAATGACCTTCATGGCAGAAAATCCTTGGCAGGGGAGATTGTTATGGGGAAAGGTAAGATGAAGGCGGCTAGAATGATGGTAGATGAGGAGAGGGATGATGAAGAGTGTGGTTACTCTGAGAGGGTTTTGAAGGAAGAGAAGGGTAGGTAAGGTGATTGGTGTTAACCCAGTAAGCCATCATTAAAATAATAGTTTGTAATTGTTGTAGTATAGTGGATAAGGGGTTTGTCTTCATAATGAAGAATTTGTGCAAGGATTATAAACTAGACGTGGTTGTCTTGTTAAAGCTAAGGATTAGTGGCATAAAGGCTAGGAGGGTTATTAGTATTTTGGGTTTGGATGTTATGAGGTTGAGGATGCTTAGGGGTATACGGGAGGCATCTAGATAAAATAGGGAGAGAAGGATTTGGGGGTGAAGGTAGTAGAAAAGTAGGAGGAATATATCCACTGTGAGTTTAATGTGGGTGGAGAAGTTAAGTGGTACTTCATGGTGGTGTTTGCTTGTTTACGTAAGGAGGGAAGAAGAGTGTTGTGGAGTAATATTAGTAGGATAGCAAGGCAAATGAATGGTAGATGGCTGTTGCAAGAGATTTCAATGAAATTGTGGATCCTATAGAGTAGAAAGAGGGTATGTGTTAATGTGCACAAATGCAATTTGTTTCATGGTAGGATTGAGGAATAGGGGTGATGGCTATGGAAATGAAGTGGCTGACCTTCACTTAGAAAGGTCGAATGGAGGGGGGCATGAAAGGTTGTTTAAGAAGTTGGATAAGTGTCTATGCAACATACAATGGGGATGTAAATATGTTCAAACCACCATCGATTACTAATTGATACAGGACCTGATAGGAAATTCAGCAAAATTTCATTTAGATTTGAGGCAGCATGGTTGCTGCATGTCAATTTTAAGGAATTTATAGTGGATAGTTGGGACAACTCAATAGCGACAGTAACAACTTTAAGAAGGTTGCAATGGGATTTAAAACAGTGGAATAGAAGTGTATTTAGGAAAATTGAAGTAAAAAAGGAGGAGTCGAGGAAGAAGATTGATGAGGTATAGCGAGAACTTGAGGTGGAGGAAAGGGAATAGCTGGTTGTGCTTAAAAGGAAGCTCCAATATGAACTGATGGATGTGTTAGAGCAAGAAGAGATGATGTGGTACCAAAAATCTAGTGGAAGGTGGATTAAGCAGGGGGATAGGAATATGAAGTATTACTATATGAAGACATTGTCAGGCAAAGGAGAAACAAGGTAGAGATGTTGAAGGGACGGAGATGGCAATTGGGTGATAGAGGAAGAGGGCATGTGAAAAATGATTCAAGATTTTTATCTACGATTATTATATAAGAAGGTTGATAGAAGGGAGTGGTTTATAACAAAACAACATTAAGGGTGGTAAAGGAGGAGGAGTTGATGAAGGTGGGAAGAGAGTTGAAGAATGACGAAATTGTAAGTTCTTTTTTTTTTCTGCATGGGACCTTTCAAGGCACTTGGTGAAGATGGTTTTCATGTCGTCTTTTATCATAAAAATTGGGATATTGTGATTATACAAAAGAAGTGTAGAGGATTTAGAGAGGTTGATAGAAGTTAATAAAATATTGTTGGTAAAGGTACCAAAGATTGACAAGATGGAAGTGGTCACACACTTTCGGCCAATTGCATTATGCATGTGCTTTATAAAGGAGTCACGAAGATACTTGTGTAGAGAACGAAGGGGCTTATAGACAAATTGGTCTCTCTATACTAGACCAATTTTGTGCTAGGAAGAAGCATTCATGATAGTATTATGATTGCAAAGAAAGTTGCCTTCATGATGAATAAGATGACAAGAGGTAAGGGTTTTTTGGCAATTAAAATAGATTTGGAAAAGGCATACGACCTTATGAATTGGAAGTTTATCATTGATTTATTATATGAAATTAACCTACTTGACCATATTGTGAGGCTGGTTGAATGTTATATTAATATGGTAAGGATGTCAGTGTTGTCGAATGGGGATAAGGGGGATGAGTTCAAACCATCTAGAGGGGTTAAGCAAGGTAACCCATTATCACCATAATTGTTTATATTAGGAATGGAGAAGCTTTCGCATATGATAACAAATGTGATTAAAGAGTGTAAATGGAAACCTTTGAGAATGGGAATAGGAGGAATCCCAATATCGCATTTGATATTTGTGGACAACCTTATGCTATTTTGTGAGGCAGATGTGGGGCAGTTATGCAACATGATGGATTGTTTAGACATGTTTGGGCCTGTGTTAGGTTAGAAAGTATACAACCAGAAGACAACCATATATTTCTCAAAAGATGTGCGAAGAGGAAGGCAAGAGGAGCTATATAGAGCATGCAGATTTTAAAGAAAGGAAGAACTAGGTAGGTATCTTAGTGCTTAGATCACTAATAGTCAAGTAGTAGGAATAGATTTTAATATATTAT
This sequence comes from Inga leiocalycina, assembly GCA_963242795.1. Taxonomy (NCBI): domain Eukaryota; kingdom Viridiplantae; phylum Streptophyta; class Magnoliopsida; order Fabales; family Fabaceae; genus Inga; species Inga leiocalycina. Next base: position 30,291,819 of record OY725327.1, read on the forward strand.
TAACAGAGTTCAAAAGAAGTTAAGTGGGTGGAAGAAGCAATGCTTGTCATTAGCAGGTAGACTTACGCTCATCCAGTCAGTAACTTCATAAATGGCAATTTTTATTAGGCAACATGTAAAGATGCATAATAGGGTATGCAAGGAGTTGGAGAGAATACAAAAAGACTTTGTATGGGGGTCTAGTGATAAGAAAAGGAAGGTACATGCAATGAGTTGGGATTTAGTCTGTTTACCTAAAAAGCAGGATGGTTTTGGCATTTGTAACTTAAACAATATAAATAAAACTTTAATGGGTAGATTGATATGGAATCTATTAACTAAATTTAAGAATGTTTGTGCTACTGTGCTGAGAGCAAGGTATGGTAGAGGAGCAAACTATTGAAGGAATGTATTGTGAAGAGTTCAAATTCTTCTCTATGGACAAATCTGGCTGATATTTGGTAAGAGGTCTTGGAACATGTGGCCTAGACCTATAATGATGGAAACATGGTAAGTTTCTGGTATGATCTCTGGCTTAATGATAATTGTTGCTTAGTTGACAGTGCACTAAGAAAACATAAGGGTGGACTTGTGGAGTGACCTAATTAATGAAATGGATAAGTGGGAATTGATATTTCTAAAAGATCATTTGGGGGAGTACGTTTGCTAAGGCTCTATGCGTATTCAATGCCTAATGTGAGTAGAGGTGGTGATACAATTGATTGGAAGTGTACTGCTACTGGGAAATATTGTGTAACCCCCTTCACGATCAAAGTCGAGATTAGTTCGTAAAAGCATAATTAAGTTTGAATTTGAGACCATGTATGATTTGGTACTTAAACAAAGTAAAATTTTCCCAAAAATCAGGGTTTTCAAAAGCTTTTACGACACATGTTCCACAATAGTTTCATACTCACATTTCTAAGGAATCCTTGTAGTGTCAAATCACTCATAATATGCACAACAACAAAGCATGAAAGCAAATAATCACACAACACACAACAACTACAGTGGCAAGGGCAGGTATGACTCATGTCACCCTTATGTTTGCTCACGCTGAAGTGCTCACGTTGTATTGCACAATCACATGATCATATCACATATATCACCACAGCTGGGATCTATATAAAATATTTCACATACACACACAGCCACACTGGCCGGATACTCAAATAGGAATCCAGGATTCCACAACGCAGCCCTGGCAATTACAACAGCAGATACAATGGCAGGGATAGGTGTGTTAACTATCACCTCTTACAACTGCTCACGCTGTAATGCACTACGGGAGATAACACAATGGCCTCATGCCAAAGATTTTCACACCAAACAATGATAAGTCATGCATACCAAGTATCATACACAACATGAGAGAAAAGTCACTACCTTGGTCCTTTCAGTCGTGCTCTGGCACCAATCTCTCCCAAGTAGAGCAAATGTCAAATCCTATATTCATAATTAGGGATGAAGTGTTATTCTCTATGCCAATACTCAAATAACTTCATATCACTTAAATTGGTTATCATTTATGCTCTTTAGGAAGCCGCAATTGCTTCTGAAAAAAGCCCTAAAAGGTTGGATGAACTATCCCAAAGATCCCCTTTTAGAAACACATACACTGATTTTTCACTGAGACACTCAAGTGAAGATTACCTCACTCAAGTGATAATGTACAAATACTCGAGTCATGAAAGCAACACTCGAGTGATAGCCTTACTCTCACTTGAGTCCTAGAAAATGAGGTGCAGAAAGTGCTCACCCGAGAGCAGAAAGGAATGACAACATCTAGAATTGCTCGCTACACTCGAGCATGACCTCTATCACTTGAGTGGAAGCCTAATGCTCACCCGAGTACCCTAAAGTGAGGTTCAGGAAGTGCTCACCCGAAAGCACAAGAAACTTTCAAAAGGGAACATCACTCCAGCATGAACCCTGGAACTTGAGTGATGGCTTGACACCTGCGAGTGCTAAGTCACACTTTTGAAAAATGAACGTGAGTGACAACCTGAGACGAGAGTTCACAATATCATATACACTTTCACTCGAGTGGACTAAGGCTCACTAGAGTGAGAACCCACAACACCCGTAAATGAGGCAACACTCTTGCCTTTATACACGGAAGTGCATCAGAAAGCTAAAGGAACACAGAGGAAATGCAGCACTTCACTTGAGTGAGACCCACATGCACTCGAGTGATGCTTAACAAACACCAAAAAATGTAGAAAACTGACAGCATTTCCCAAAGTTTGCCCAAGTGATTCCAATAGACCCAAAACCTTAGCCAAAGCTATTCCCACACAAAATCACTCAAGGAATCCAATAAAACCATTAAAACAACCAAAATCTTATTCCATTATCATGCTTTGGTTTTAGGCAACACTAACACCAAAATTCCAAAATTATAAAACTTAATCATTCAACCTAAATCCCTTTCTATCTAGCCACATACATTCCAAACATACCAATAACATGCCAAACATCCTAATGATCATCATTTTCAAAAATAGGCAATAAATTTTAGAATTTCAAAGCTAAACCATTTGGCACAAAACTTAGATAGAAATGTCTATTTAACTCACCTTAACAGCTTTCTCAAAGAAACTTGTTGATTCTCCAACCTCCACAATTCTTTGGAGTCACAAACCAACACCAAATGGCAAACTATAACCATCAAAATGAAGCTCTTATCTCAAGAAACAACTTTAGAGAAGAGAGTTTGAACAATGGAGGTCATTTGCTTACCTTAATCACAAGCTTTCCTTTTTTTTTCTTTCTTGGGCAACAATGTCACAGAAATGGAGAGAAGAGACAGATGAAGAGAGGTTGAAGATGGAGTGAAATGATGATAATACTCCCCCTAGCCATGCTGCCCAGTGAAAAGGAGGGAGGGAAAGGAGAGAGAAAATGATAAAATACTTCCATATTTGACTTTTCTCCCTTCACACAATCTTGCCACATATCACAACCTCATTAGCTCTCCTTAAATAAGTAACTAATTAGTTACTCTAATCCATCCATTAGCCATTTATTTACACATCTCATTTCTTATTAGTTAGTAATTAATTTCCTCATTAATTACTGACTAATTAACCGATAATTTCCATTCTCCCAATTTTCCTGATTATGGCACATTTACCAAAATTTCCACAAAACACATAATAACTCATATTTAATTCACAAATCATTCTCAATAATTGTCATTAGCCCTTAATAAAAAATTGGGGTATTACATACTGCGTCTCTGAAATGTATAGTAAGATACAAGGAGATGATATAGGGGAGGAGGAGAGGGTGTGGAAGTAATTTGGGGATGGAAGGGACCTCGTTAAGTCCGAATACTATTATGGATAGCTAAATATGGCAGGTTAATCACTAGTAGCGGAAGGGTGAAATTGATAGGTGGCTCCCCTATGTGTAGTAGATGTGGGGAAGGGGTGGAGGATGTAGTACATGTATTTTGGGATTATAGTAGTGCAAAGAAGGTGTAAATAGCAATAGGAGGGGAATACATTAATGATCGCTTTTTCTCAAAACCATGCAAGTCATTAATAGAGGAAAATATGGGGAGGGATGGAAACTAGGAAAGGGCCTTTGCTATTACATGTTGGTAGTAATGGCACTGAAGAAAAAAGGAATTGTTTGAGGAAGGATTTGTGGTTCCATGTATGCTTGAGAGGATTATATGGAATTATGTGTGGGAAATGGAGAATTTGGTGAACAAAATGGGTCCTTTAGGGAGGAAGAAAAGGACTATTGAAGTTGGTTAGTTGCACCCCCCAATGGGATGGTTGAAATTAAACTTTGATGGAGTTGTGAAGGGTGACTCTAGATTGGTGGGATGTGGTGGAGTTTTGAGAAATGAAGGGGTGAATGGTTTAAGGGGTTTGTAAACAGGATTGAAACCTATAGTACATACAATGCAGAACTATAAGACTTTTATGCGGCTTAAGGATGGTAGATGAGATGGGTTTGAGAAGTGTAGTGGTAAAGGGGGGCTCGAAGGCTGTAATGGCAAGTTTATTTGCTATTAAGGAGAAGGATGAATGCAATGGGCTTATACTGGAGCTTATTTTAAAAGAGCTGGCCCCATATCTTGAAATCACCTTGTTGCATACATATTGTAAAGGAAACCAAGTTATACATAGATTGGCAAATCTTAGTTTGGTAATGGATGTTAACTATGTAATTTTGGATAATCCTTCGAACTCAATCCAGGATCTTCTATTAGTTGAAGCTATGGGAGTTACTTTCCCAATAGAAATTGTTGATGAATAAAGTTTGATAGGAGTTACCCTGTTTTACCTAAAAAAAAGTTGCTACCAATGTTTTTCACTATAGTTTTTCACTTTACGTGTTTAATTTTATTGTCTAATGCATTAATATCTTCGTTAAAGAACGAGTGTTCCACTCTTGGATCTTCATTTAACGTGCCAAGTCTTTCACTTAAGATATTATTCTTACTCATTTTTTATTAATAAAAGTTATGTTTTTCACTCTAATTTTTTACCTTGCATGTTTAATCTTATTGTCTAATGAATTAATTGCTTTATTAAAGAACGTATGTTCCACTCTTGGATCTTCATTTAACGTGTTGAGTCTTTTACTTAAGATATTATTCTTACTCATTTTTTTATTAATAAAAATTTAGGTGAGTTGGGTCGAAAAGTGCTTATAATAGTACTTATAGATTGCCCATTAATAATGTTCATATATTGAAACACACATTAATCACCTTTACCAATTAGACCAATCTTTATTGGCCATATTACTCCTACTCCAAAATGATCTTTATTTACACATTAATCACCTTATATTTGTACTAAGGTTTTGTAAATGTCCAATTTTAACTTGCTTGACTTTAGTGAAAATCTCAAAAAGCTTATGTGTAAAATGAATTCAAGCCATATGGTTAGGCTTGAATTCATCTTTCTCATTCATCTTACTTCAAAGTTTAATTATATATTAGTATTGCTTTTGATCATTAATATAAGAGTTAGATAGCCTACAGAAGTTAGTCCAGTTGGATTGTAAGGAGTTGGCTATAGCCTATAAGGTCATGAGTTCAACTCCCGTTGCTGATGTAAGGGCCTTGTTGGTAGGCAATTTATAAGTACCTCTGTAAGGACTCTTTGAGCCTGGAGGCATGCTTTGGCCTTGGTGAGCCATCGGGACCTAACTCACCAAAGCTTTTAGTAAAAAAAAGAGCTAGATAAATAATTCGCAGATATTAAAAAGAATTAGGTAAGGGAGTTATTTATAACGAATGGGTATTTAATTTTCTAAAATATCATTTTTCAATCATTTGCGTTGGAGCTTCTAGTGATGAAAATTTCTTTCATATGTGAAATCAATAGGGCTATATTTAGGAAAAATTATAAATTTAGAAGACAAAATTAATTGAGGTCTTATATTTAGAACTTGAACCCCTTATTTTGTTGGAAATTGTGCCCTAAGGGTCAATCATTGTACTTTGAACATTATTATTTTAATGAAATTTCTCCATTCTGTTATCATATTATTTGCATGTTAACTGTGATAATTGTATCCTTGGATAATTCATGAAGATTGTCCTAAAATGTCCCTGGTCGGTCATCTATGCTGGAGCAGAGATGAAACAAGACTAGTATGACTTTGATAAGATATGGAGATACGAATCAAAGTCTTAGGCACTTGTAAGAGTACAAGGTGCTAGACTGACCCACTATGAGAAAGCTATATGGAACAAGTCATAAGTTTTTCTCGTGTATAACCACGTCATAATGCCCTTAAACCTGAGGTCATCATAGATTCCTACATGAGAATTGCTAAGCTTTGAACTAGTCAAAAGTCACTTTTGACCATGAAACGAAAAACCGGACCGGACCGGCCGGTTTAGGCCGGAAACCGGCCAACCGGCCAGTTGTCAGGTTTGGTTCACAGTCTGAACCGGGGAAAAGCTGACTCGATACAAACCGGGATAACTCGGTGCAAATCGGTTTCAACCCGGGTAAACCGTCGAGTTGGGTGGGTTGCCTGTTTTTTAAAAAATTTCATATCTGCTGCCATATTCGAATCAAGGAGAGGTAGAAGAAGATAAAAAGGAGAGACACACATGATGGCTGAAGAAGAAAAAGAAACCTGAGAGGCTCAGATTTCACTAATTGCAAGCCATGGAGTAGAGGTTGAAGAATAAAAGAAGCAAAGAAAACTCGTGAATTTGAAGATTTTGTGGAACCAGGAGACTGGCGTTGTTTTTCTTCTGCAGCAGCCTTCATCGATCACCCCTCCATCAAGCACGATGAACAGCTAATCGCCCCATCAAGCACATCTCCTTTTGTCTAGCCTAAAGAAGAAGAGAACACGTAACTAGGCAAGCATAGAAACGACTCTCTAGGTCTGCCGCACAAAGCTCTATGTCAGCAACACTGAGGCCCATCAGTTTTGGTAACCCTAATATTAGAAAAAAAAACAAAATGACAAAACTGCCATTTAATTCTCTATTTTTGTTTATTGAATTTAATTCTCTATTTTTTTAATTGAATTTAATGCTCTAATTTTAATGGACATCGTTAAGCTCGTCTAAATACTAATCTATTTAAGATAATTTGATTTCATCTTTACTGGCCAATTATATTCTAAGAGTCTGCATAAAATAAAATAATATTTAGTAGCTACATGTGCAAAAAAAGAAAATAATAAAAGAAAATTTTAATAATAAATATTCAATATTTAACTCATTGATTTTCATAAAATATAAAATGTTAATAAATTTTTACTAATAATTTATAATATTTTAATATGACCGGTTCAACTACCGGTTAGACCCCGGTTGACCCATTAACCCTTAAACCTGTTTCGTAACCGGTTCATTGATCGGTCCGATTTTTCATTCCTTGCTTTTGACCGAGTGATGATAAAGGCTATGATCGGGCTTGGTGGTTTTTCATACAGAGGAATATGAATGATCAAGATGGAATTTGTCCGTCACATTAGTAGAGAGATATTACTGGGCCCCTCGATGAGTGAGTCTGAGAAATGTATGGCCATACTACAATGGAAAGGAGTTTCCATTTCTATTGTTAGGCTACTCAGGAATCAATGAAGTAATGGTCAGAAACAAGAGGATGACATTATCCATGCCTTATCCTTGATCGATATATCATGTGACAAAAAGGACGTGACATGGTTGTATGACAGATTGCATCGTGATAACGATCCTCATATGAATTGGGTAGTCGTAATGTCTTGCTAGAGGCCGGTTGCGACTTTTGGGTTAGTATAGTTATTGGCCCACTGCCAACTTCATATGGGCCTATAGGGTCACACACAAGAATGACCCAACACGAGATAATGTTAATTTAGGGTAGACGAATTTTATGTGTGTATATATATATATAATATAAAATTCATTAATAATATTATATAGATATATATTTTCGAAATACATATCTTATATATATTTATATATATATATATTATATGTATATATATTGTATGATATTATTATATTGTGTTAGTTTTAAATTTAATTTATTAAGATATATTAAATTTAATAACTAACATGATAGAGATATAGTATCTCAAATTTAATTTATGAAGATAAATTAAATTTAATGGCTCTTTATTTGGATTAAATAAATAGGTTAAATTAAAATTGTTGGACATATTTAATTTAAACTGAAGTTATTTAATTAGCTCATCAAGATAATTAATTGTTGATTAATTTCAAAATTAATGATGATTAATTTTGAAATTTGAATATAGCCCTCATAGATTATAAACTTGATAGAGCAAATATACTCATATGCGCATGAGAATTCAGAGCCGCAAGGGAAACCCTAAAAAAACATTGGAGGCGCTAGCACGCAGTCTCTGTTGGAGAGCATTCGTGTGGATACCGGTAGAGGGAGCGGACCTAACGTGTTGGCTCCTAGAGATTGTGAAAACCCTCCTAGAGATTGTGAAAACCCTAAGTTAAAACAGGTACGAGTTCTTTTTAACCCGATTTAAACGTCGTTGATAGATCCTCGATTAGGATCGGTAAAATTTTAAAATTCTTCCGTTGTGCCTGCCGATCCTAACATATTTAACTCTTATATTTAAGATCGAAGGGAGCCCTCTATCTTTCTATTGTTCCACTGTTTCATTGTTTTTGAGCAGGGAAAGACTTCGGAAATTTTTTTTTTCTTATTTGGATTAGCTTTTACGATTTATGAAATAAGTATGTGAGAAAAGTTTTATCTCAACTTGCGAAAAAATATTTCTGGAACCACGATTTCAATGTTACGCAAACACTTGTTAAAACTTAAAAAAGACAACCCATTTACCTCTTTATATGTGCCCGCCTTATCTCACAGGAAAGAACTTGGCGCCCGGAAGGCACTAAGCCACATGTACATTAATTCCATGCACAAGCCCAAATCTTATTATATCCACCAGACAGAAAGAAATGTACTTGCTCATTGGGAGATTGTAAGTAAATGATTCAGAATCAACAAACAACTTCAACCATAATGTCCCGCACAACAGCTTCTTTAAGTAAGATTTTAGATTCAGATGATCATGAAGGCAATTCAAGTTGACCGCGGACATGTTGGTTGAACCGTTGAACTTAATTCGGCTCATTACTATGCCACTCTCGCTTTAATTAATAAAAAAAAATTGAATTCACTTCTTTTTTTAATTAAAAAGTAATTTATTAAGAAAAAATTTAAGAAAATATCCAAATTAAATCCAGTTGGAAATACCAAAATTCAAATTTAAACTTATACTTTAAACAAATTCTTAATTAGGTTAAGAGACCTAATTAATTAAGGATTTCTAAATATTATTAAAACACTAGAATACGCCTCTAAAGTTGAAAATGAAAAATTGAAAATAGGTGCATGTCTAATTTTGTTTTTGATTATTTCAATTCTTTTTAATCGATACTTCATACTTACCCTTTATTTTTAGTTTGTTAACTTTTTAATTTATTCTATGTTTTTATCTTTGTATAAAATATAATCTTTTTCATATTAACAATTTGTGTGTAAAAACTTTGAACTACATATTATGGGTTTATTTGGATTAGCTTATTTTATATACAATGTTTGGATTAGCTTTTCAATAATAGATTTTGAGATTTTTTTTTTTGAAAAATGATATTGAAAAAATAATCTTTTCATCATTTAACTTTTAATTTACTTATGACAAGTTTTCAAACTATGACTTAGTAAAATTCAATTTCTAAACTTTTGACTCACTTATGATTGGATATCTTATCTTTGTCTTTTCTATATTATTATTCTCATCAAGTTATGAGTTATCCAGTGCGGCAAAATTGATTCGAATTCAGCTCCCCATCTAGCAAAAATTATTTCCAACTCAACGGCTCACCTTGTCTCCTGACTCACCTCATCAACTATTTTGGGTGCCTACCCAACTCACCACCTTGACCTCTCTGACAACTCTTTTTCCGGCTAAATCCCACCGCCCCCTTCCTCCTTCTCTATCCTCCCATCCTTAACGTATTATGGAAGGAGGGACGGAGCCAGAGAAGGAATTGGATCGTAGAGTACATTAAGGATGGGAGGATGAAGAGGGAGGAGGGGGGCGGTGGGATTTCGCCGGAGAAAGAGTTGTCAGAGAGGTCAAGGTGGTGAGTTGGGTGAGCAACCAGAGTAGCTGATGAGTGAGTTAAGAGAGAAGGAGAGTGGCTGAGTTGGAAATAATTCTTGCCGCTAAATTGGAATCAATGCTTGCCACATAGCATAGCTCATAACTTATCTTGATAAGGATAACAATATAAAAAAATATAATGATGATGGACTGAGTCATGAGTTATAGTTTTAGAATGACGTTATAAGTGAATTAAAAGATATATTTTCTCAAATGAAATTGAAAAAATAAAAAATATTTGGATTGTTGCTATTAAAAACATTTTTTCATATATAACTACAAGGCTTCAAGGCAAAAAAAAAAAAAAATGATAATAATAATAAAGCACATAATCAAGTTAATGATATAATCACGTAGTTACTTTTTTTGCAGTGGAACCGGGGGTATTTTTAGCACTCCACTTCAGACTGCTCGTTGTTAGGACAACAGCCATAAAATCTATAAGCTGATCACTCAAAAAAAAATAAATCTATAAGCTGATCCATATTGCTTCTATCAAACCATAGTTTTGCTTGAAAATGTGCTTTTTTTTAATGATTAGCCAAACACAAGAAAATGATTACTCTAATATATAAGTTAGCTCTAAAAATTATTTTTGAATTTTGGTTATTACTACTATATCTTTCTTTAGAAAAATTGGGAAAGTTCCCATTAAAAATTTTATTGATAAGAAAGAATAAATAAATTCTTATACACAAAAAGTATGATACATTGCAAATTTTGTACACTCAGAATATCAATATTTTGATTTAGGTCTTTCTCATAATAAAATTTTTAATGAATGACTTTTCCCCCAATTTTCCTTTTTCTTTTCCATGAAATTTGTGAAGATATTTAAGATATTGATTTTTATGTATATTTATCTTAAATGGTGAAACAATTAATTAGCGGAATTACGTTTAATCTCATGTAATATGTAGATAACTTTCTTAATTATTGAAACTTTATATAATAGATCCAGCTCTTACAAATCATTTATGCAAATTAATAAGTCCTATTAAAATTTTTGTCCATTATTTATACGCACATACCTTAAATTTAGAAGGGTTAATATTTATATATAACATAAAATTTGAAGGACTATATACACAAAAATAAAATTTTAAAAAAGGTATATAATTGATAATTGGAAATTATTCACACGAGCTTGAAAGGTCAGGAAGGTTAGTTTGAAAAATCGAGTTATTTATTATATTACCTTATATTCTAAATATAAGATTAGTCAACATTTTTAAAGAGATTAGGGAAGCTAAATAAATCACTTAATCATATTATATATTGTGTTTGATTAAATTATATATCAATTTATAAGTCAGATAAATTAGTTTGGAGAAAAAATAATAAATATAAATTTTTTAAAGTAATTTAATTAGTTTTATTAATCTTTCTAAAAAAAATTAATTAACTATTATATTTAGGATAATAGGTAGTATAAGAAAGTACTATATGCGATTTGTATAATCTAGCATAATTTATTTATTAAAATAAAAAATGATTTACCTACTAACCCTCAATGTCGCGGAAATCTGTCAATGTCAGTAATAAATCTCATCAGCATGCCTCAACTGGATCTAAGCCCTCTTTCGGTGCACTTATTAGACAAAAAATATTTATTTGTTATAATATAATATTATTAATAAAAAATTTGGCCAACGAGTTATATCTTGAACCCTTTTTTGGCCAACGAGTTAAATCTTGAACCAAGTCATGCTTTGGGGCTCAAATATAGCTTACAGAAATATTTATGTTTTTTTTTAACGACATTTAAACTCACGTCATGCAATATCTATGACATATTTGTTATTTTTATTTGTCAGTAATTTTTTTATTACTTTCTGTAGGATAGTAAGGATTTTCTCCCTCTGTCCTCTATTATAAAAAATATTTAACCGAATCTCATAATTTAAAATGTGGGTTAATAATAATAAATATGTTAAAATGATAATTTTTATTGACTAAAATACCATTATTTTGAGGACATAAGAAAAGGAGAGAGAATAAAGAAATTATTATTGAGTATTTTTTTAACCCACAGTATCGTCTTTTTTATTTTATGCAATTATCTTCTTAATTCTTTTTTGTTTGCCAACTACTATCTTCTTCTTGTTTTTGTTTTTAACGGCAACTACTATCTTCTTAATTCAGTTTACTTTGTTGCATTACTTTTTAAACATTTTGACTTCTTTTTTCGGTCGCATTAAAATTTTGGGCACAAAAAAGGGGAGGGGGTGAAATCTTGATTATTAGTTTCTTACTACATGAGAATCAGGTCCCCTCAACTGCGGTTTCGGCAACTGCATAAGCAAACTATTATGTTTTATCCGTCCTTCTATTTATCCAATTAAGAAATGCTTTCCTTATGTTAATGTGAGACCTAATTAATTAATTTGAGTAGATTAAAAATATTAGTTAATTTAGTTAATATTATATGTTTTTTCTAAAACACCATAATAATCTTTCATTAAATTCTCTCACTCCCTCTCATATTTGATTATTATTGAGAGAATTTTGTTAGGATTAATTTGGGAAAAAATTGATAAAGATGAGGAATAGGCCTTGTACTTAGTACTAATATCAATTTTTTAATTAGGTTCTAAATTAATTACTGGAGGAGTATCTTAGAAACCGACCAGGGTACATCACAGTCAGTTTAGGTAACACTTGTAACACCCAGATATCAGTACTTATTAGGGAAGCTTTTCCCTTCTCTAGCTTGTGTGTTATTACTTATTTGGTGTATTGTGTAATCTAAGAATGGATTGCTGTCCCGGTTTTATGCAGGCAACTCAACTAGAGGATCAAATTTGAGGTACATGCATGTTTGGCAAGCCACAAATCCATAGTTTCAGAAGTTCTTTTCTGTAAACAAAGATAAAATTCCCTTCACATATTTACCTCGTAGATCGTAAAAACTATTCTCTAAAAACTAATTCAAACATACGTGCCATAAATCCTTCAGTTATCTTAGATAACTTCATTCATCTCAATAAAGTATAGATCAATGTGAATCTTGCCTACATAAATTAAAACAACAAAGGTCTGTTTTGGCTCAAGGGATAGGAGGAGGGGGATTTTAATATAAAAAAAAGGAGGGGGGATTTTAATATTACTTCGTTTAAATATGTCAAAGAAGAGGAGGGATGAGGGATTTTAATGTTAACTTATTTTGTTTATGAGGAGACGTGAGCAAAAATATTTTATGTGGACAACTTTGCCCTTATTTTATTTAAGTTGTTTTCTAAAACTTGTAGAATATTTAATAAAATATAATTAAAAATAATATTTAATATATAAAATTATAATGTTATGATTCTCAAAATTTCAGATTTTTCTATAAAAATTTTATTAAGAAATTATGTGAAGGATAAAATATACTTTTGGTCCATTAAGTATATGTAACATACTGAACTGTGAACACTCGGTATTGCTTGTAAAGATAATTAGTCGGACGATGCCCATCGGTGCCAAGTATATGTGTATGTGGCGCCATTTTCCAATAAAATAGACATTCGGCAAAATTTTATTAGTCAAATTCATAAAGTAATAATTAAATAATTAAATAAATTAATTTTCTGTATGTGGGGACCATAGAAAATGACACATCATAGGTGAACCTGGGAAATCCCCTAACTTTCCTTCCCCTGATAAAGTGGACACATGGCATCATCTTATGGTGAAAGGATAAAAAGTGCTTTTTGACTTTTGTGTTGGTGTAATCTCTAAGTGACACTTATCCCATCATGATGAAGTTACTTTTACTTTATATGTTGGTTAAATGGGAGCACGACACTTGTCCCCTAATGATGGTGAAGTGACTTTATCATTTTAGTTGTCATCACCAGAGGATGCTACCTCTCCCTGAGCTGGGGAAATTCACCGGTCTTCGACCCGGACACCGGACTAACTTTCCCAAATGCAGAACCCAGGGAAAACCATTAGACCCTCACTTTCCCTAACAAAAAGGACCGATAAAATCCAGGAAAAGAGGTGGGACTCGCTTTATTAAAGCAAGTGACACGTGTCACCATTTGATTGGAGCACCGGACAAGTGGCACCACAAGATTCTAACACGTGGCAAAAAAATTTTATGACTTCCTCTTAGCCTATAAGTTCGGTCAGCCCCCATAAAAATCAAGGAAAAATAGCAAAAATCCCAAAAAATTGTTAGGGGAGAGAGGAGGAGTGAATAGTAACTTTTTCCTAAATACTGGAGCCGATTTCAACCTCAAAACGCCATTATTGTCTGATTAGTCCTTTAGGAAACTTCCCTACTCACTGTAAGCTTTAATTCTATCATCTTAGATTTCTCATCTGAGGTGTTTAATGTCAATTAGCCAGTCGGAGTACCACCAGATTACCGAACAACTTGCGGAAATGCGTAGAGATAAACGTAGGCTTCATTTTGAACTGATGGGATTGTTGTTTGGACAAGTATTATTAGGGGTGGGTACTGTTCATGATTTCAGCTAGGGCTGTTTTTGGAGGTTTAACCATGATTTAATCTTGTATTGGTGGTTAGATGATGATTTATGATGATCCTGGACTAAGTTGTTGGACAAAATTCGGTTTTGGTAATTTTGGTGAAACGGGGGTTTGTTCAGTCAGGGCTTTAGGGGGGCTGGAGCTTTGTGATTTTTATGATTTTAACATTACCATTGTGTTTAGAATGCAAAAATGTGTGGGGGAATAGCTCTAGTTGTAATTTTGGATCATTGGAACCACATATTGCAAAACTTACATTGCTTCCAATATGTGTCCTATGCAGGGCAGTTTGATAGTACAACATTTTTAAATAAGTAAATGATGTTAAAAAATTGTGAAACTTTCCATTATGATAATAGACATGTCAAGCTTTAAATTGATATATAATTTGAGTCATTTGGATATGTGTGCTGGAAGTTATGGATTTTCAAAGTTTGGTATGGAAAACTAGCGAATTCTGGGGGTAGTGGTCAATTAAGTAAAATACTGTATTGATATGCATCTAAAAGTGTAATGGATATATTTTTTCCTGAAACTAGACTTATTGGGGGTTACATAGACTTTGGAATCATCACAATTAAATATGATTTTTCAAAGTTAGGTCCTGCTTCTGGGATGGAATCTGGAACAGGTTGGGTTTGGCGTAATTCTGGGAATTCTGTGGCTGTAATGTTCAGAAATGAGTATTTTTGTGTGAAAGTATATTGAAAGAGCTTTACATAGAATTTGGAACCAACCAATTTGGAGTTCCCTAGAATTAATGGTGAATTTTTGAAGTTGATAAGCAAAGCTGGCAGAATTAAGAACAAGGGTGAAAATGAAAATGTTATGGCACTAGGTAATTAAGTAGAACTTTAAGGGTGAAGTTAACCAACTTAGGGTAGTTGGGCTACCTTGACTTTACTTTTGATTTAGCTTTCTAACTTTAATGACAACCAACATAAGTGCTTGGATTGTAAGAGACTTGGACCAAATAATAATTTGTCGTCCAAAATTATAATTATAGGACCTGACCGCTGTCCGGAATCTAAGACCTATCCGAGCTCCGGGAAACAGTTGGATATTGCTCAAGGGAGTGACCAAGTAGTAACTTGTCTTTCATATGTTTATAAGATACATTGCATATTTTGTGGATTCATCATGAATTGTCTAGCACATTCTGATTATGCGGGGTAGTTGCCCGGGGCCTATTGCACGGGTGGACACTCAGGCCAATGTAATGTTCTGTAATGCACGAGTGGATGCCGGGCCTATTGCACAGGTTACACTCGGGGCCATGTGATATACCTAACGCTATGGGGATATATGACTACATGTTATGTGTTGAATGCTGTTGTGATAATTCTGCTGTATGATGACTGTGTGGCATGCTTTGTGATGTTATATATGTATGATTGATTACCTGTTACTACTAAGATTCTTTTGAATTTCACTCTTTTTCTAAATAAATCTACAGCACAGGCTAGTGGTTCGCAGAGCAAGAGGTAAATACGGATAGCTAGAGGACGGAGTTGAAGGACTTGATTTGTTGTTGTTTGTCTGTTTTAATTATTTTGGTTATTTTGGGACTATATATGATGTACATAACTATGTAAATCTGACAATAGTACAGTAGTAGAACCAGTAGTGCCAGTAGTTTAGTAAAATAACAATGACTATATATATTGATAACGCTTTTGTTTGATGAAGAAACATTAACTAAGGAACATATTATGAGACGTAAGCAGAAATACACTCACACACTTTGATAAAATGGATTCAAGTACCAATAGGACTTAATGAGATAGTGAATGTTTATGAAAATGTTTCAAAAATTTTTATTACACTCAAAATTCCTTACCAATCCTAGATTCACCTCCTGAGATAGGTTCAAAGTTGTGAACGTGTTTTCAAAGTAAGTTTTAATCCGGGATTGAACTTTGATTCCATAATTGATTTCACTATTCTTTTGCACTCATTTGGGTTTATTGGACATAAGGTGTTACAGTATACATGAAGTATCATTTTAGTCCTTTAAGTTTGTAAAGTACATTTTTAGTCTTTAAAACTTAACATCATTAATATTGCCACTATAAAAAAAATATGATTTAGTAGCGGTTAAAAAGGTATATTTGTAGTGGTTTTAACGGCTACAAATAATATTAGTAGCGGTTAACAAAACCACTACAAAATCCATTGTTGGAAACGTTTTTGTAGCAGTTACATAGAACTGCTACGACATTTGAAGCAGTTTCTCCCAATCGCTACAATATTCAATATAGATAACTCATCTTCTTTCAAGATTGGTAGCGATTCTATAACCACTACAAATTTAGGCACCTGTGGCGGGAAATGAAAATTTGTACCATGTTTGTAGTGGTTACAAAACCACTACTAAATTGAAAAGAAAAGTTTAAAAAAAGCGCTAAAAATTCCAACCACTGCTAATATCATATGAAATTTTAAATTTGACGTCAGAAATTTTTTTTTTTTTTAATTTGTAGCAGTTGTATTTCTTAAAACCGCTACAAATATTTTGTGAAATTTTAAAAAAATTATATAATTGTCTATCACCATTTTTATAATATGGGATTGAATAATTTATTATTTTAGTAGTTTAGCTGAGAGTAGTTATAATCTAAAAAGAATGATTTAATTAAATTGGCATAGTATAAACTATATATTAGTAATATTATTGAGAATATGTATGTAATAAGAAATCATTATATTGTTTGTTATAATGTGGTTTTCATTATGTAAGGAAAATAGGAAATGGTGAGAAAATGTCCTTCAATATATGAAAAAAATAAAATTAGTGAGAATAAATACTATGCGAGGAAAAAAAATTAAAATGAAAGAATAAAAAACCTGTTTACATTATTTGATCACCTTGTTCAGCTTCTTAACTCTTAGAAAAATATTTGAAAATGAGAGAAAACGAAAGAGTAGAAAGGTTGAAAGAAATGGAGGAGTGTTTGAAATGAGGTGTGGTGGGGGTATTTATATGAATCCGTGGAGCACTTGTAGTAGTTAATGTGACAGCTGTTGTAGTGGTTTATTTTTGTAGCTGTTATTGTGACATTCTTTGTAGCGGTTTTTACATTTATGGCGATTTTTGTTGATTCTGTAGCAGTTTTAGAACGGCTACAAATAATGTCCTTATTTTTTAAAAAAAAAATATACATCAAGGGTTACAAAACCAAAATTATAATTTGTTTAATCATTCATCCTCACCATCCCTATAGAAATTGTTAGTGTGGTATTATTTTGTAAAAAAATTAAGGGTTAAGGTGCAAAAATGCACATGTGCTTTTTCTCAAAGTGTACCCAACAACAAATATTGTTTTTCGGTGCAAAAGTAGCTATGTGGTTACATAATAGGTGCAAAAGTCACATGATTTGTTAAAGGGAAAACATTAACCGTGAGAAACATGCTTGTTGACTAACTGTGATAATGTGGCAAGTGACTTGGCAGATGAAGTTGCTGACTGGAATTTTGTATTGTTTAAAAAAACTAAAAACACACACATGTAAAATGCAGGCAAAAGCTTGGCAGAAGAATAAAAAATTAAAACGCGCCCACTCGAAGCTAAGGGTGAAAGTAATCGAAAAAAACAGAAATAGAGTCGGATGAAAAGGGAGGTCAAAGGAAACACCGATGGTGAAATTAAATCAAAGGGCAGACAAAAAGGAAATCAAATCAGAGGGTGAAGGAGGCAAAATCAGATCTGAGGGCGAACACATGGCGTGGGGAAATTAGAACTACAGTTTCGAGTTGGCATTATCAGAATAGTTGAAGATCGTATGGTTTCAAAGTTTGGGAAGAGACAAAAGGAATCCTAGGTAAGCACTAATTAGGACCCATAAATGTTAGTTTTTTTGTCGTGGCTACAGTGAAATGGCATAAAAACCCTTCAGCCAACGTTTTTTTCCATATTGCAGTATCGATGGCATCAGATGGTGGGGATAGAGAGGTAATCAGGGTGGACGAAATAGAGACAGAGATAGTCATACATAAGCATGAGAGGTCAGTAGAAAAGCATTGCAAACTTAATGAATTGGCAAAAAATAGTGGGGAGGAAAGTAAATGTCATTTACGAGAGGCTCATAGTAGTGGGGTAGAGGTTATTTTAGCTGCTGGAGGGAATGGGGGAGTCAAAATCAGAGATGGATAGAGGAAATTGAAAATGATGATGATGAGATTGAATACCTTGGAGAGTTGGACATTGAGTTTGATGATATGGACGAGGTTGTAGAGAGTGAGGAAGCTGAATGTGATTATAGTTATTGTATTGATAAAAGGAAACAAGGAATGGCAAGTTCAGCTAGAGATGACAGTGAGGAAGGTGAAGATGGTTGTGGTGAGGATGAAAGTGATGATGTGAGTTATTTGGGCCTAGGTGGGATCTGTGATACAGAGGAGAGTATGTATGATGAATTTGCAGTAGCGGAGGTGGATTCAAAATATGGAAGTGATGATGAAGATGATGAAATGGGCCTAAACAACGATGATGGGCCTCCTGAATAGTTGATAGCCCTTGATGAGGCTCAAAGGTCGGCTACTAGGCCCTATTTTAAGACTGGAATGACTTATGCGGACAAAAAAGAGCTAAAAAGGGCCGTAGATAAATATGCTATCAGTTGTGGGGTTAAGCTTAGAATAATGAGAAGTGATAAGAAGACATTTTAGGTAGTATGTGAAGAGGGGTGCCCATTTAACCTTTATGGTTCTACATACGGGGTAAATGTAGGTTTCCAAGTGAAGACTTTATTTTATGAGCATAACTATGCTCATGTGTATAAGAACCCTAGAGCTTCAATGAATTGGTTGGCTGAACATTTCAAAGAGAAAGTGCAAGAGATGCCTCTGTTTAAAATAAGTGACATGAAGAAGGAGGTGTAGAGGGAATTCATGGTCAATGTGAGCTTACACAAGTGTAAGAGGGCCAAGCGAAAGATAATACAAGAAATGGAAGGAAGCTTCAAAGATGAATTTGGAAAGTTTGAGGCATATTGTATTGAATTAAGAGTATCAAACCCTGGGTCGGATATGAGTGTTGAGTTGAGCACCGAAGCTTTGGAACAAGGAAGACATGTTTTCAAAAGAATGTACATGTGCTTGAATGCTTCGAAGGTAAATATTTTCCTTTCAAATATGAAGTTTAATATACATGTTATGAACTTGTGCTTTAAATGTTCAATTTGTGTGTAGGTTGGCTGGAAAGAAGGATATAGGCCTCTAATTGGATTATTGGAACTTTCTTAAAAGGCAAAACAAGAGGCATTTTACTAACTGCAGTGGGTTTAGATGGTAATGATTCCTTGTACCCACTTGCTTATAAGCTAGTTAACAAAGAGAATGGGTTTCACTGGACTTGGTTCCTTGAATGGCTTCAAAAGTCACTAGATCTAGGTGTGGGTGAAAATGTAACACTCATATCTGATATGCAAAAGGTAGAAAGACAACTCTCTCATATGAAAACGTTTGGTTTTTTTAATTGATATCATACCTGACACATTTCTCTTGTCATTTATTTATTATGTTTGGGATTAGCTCATGCAGTAAAAGAGGTTCTTCCACTGGTAGAACACAGATTTTGTGCATGCCATATTTACGCTAATTGGAACAAGAAATGGAGGGGCAATGAGTTCAAGAAAAAATTCATCACCTGTGCATGGAGTACATTCCCACAAGAGTTCAAAGACAATTTAACTTCTCCTGGCTCATTGAAGGAAGAGGCAGCTCAATATGCTTTGACTTATCCACACAACTCATGGGTAAGAGCATATTTTAGTGGTGATGTAAATCTTGGGCTGTTGATAACAATATGAGTAAGCCCCTAAATGCATGGATAGACGAGCATATCGGTACCTTCGGTAATTAGGATGTTTGATGGTATAAGACTGAAAATGATGGGAAAATGGTCTGACAGTGAGATAAATGTGAGGAATTAGAAATCTGAGTATAGTCCAAAATGTATTGACTTATTTGAGGCAAATAGGTTTCTTGTTGCAAACTGTATAGTGCATTTTAATGGGCATTTGGGGTATGAGGTGGTAGAGGGGCAAGTTAGGCATTCTGTTGACATATCTAGGGCAATGTGCACATGTAGGGCTTGGGATATAACAGGAATCCCATGTCAACAAGCAATATGTGCTCTGTCGCATGCTAAGATAGCTCCGAAATCACAAATCTCGCACTATTATCACAAGGACACCTATATAGCTAGCTACAGAACAAAGCTACAACCTGTAAGGGGGAAGCAATTTTGGGACACTAAAACATTCCTCCCAATGCAATTGCCACTTGCAAGTAACTTACCCGTAAGACCTCCAAAAAAAGAAAGGGTTAGGACTGAGGAAGCAAAAAGAAGGAGGAAAAAAACTGTCCACCTTGTACAAGGGATAGCTCAGCCACAACCTTAAATGGAAAAGTTGACTAGAACAGGAAAGAGGCATAATTGCACTGTGTGCGAACAAGAGGGACATAATAGGAGTACTTGTAAGGAGGTAAGATTAAAGTTGCATCCAAGCTTTTTTTCCCAAGTTTTTTTTTATTTTTTTGGTACTTTGTATTGCTTATCTGGTGATATGGTTTTTTTCAGATATGTGCTATGTCTGCTGATATAAACCTTGTGATTTTCAGTTTTGCATCTCTCAGTAAGTTGCTACACTAGTACAGCAATGCAAAAATTCAATTTTTACAAAGGTCAATATAGTATAACAGACATTCTTGGACCTGGTTTTGTGATAGATTCGATTTTCTGTTAGGATTGCGATGTGAGATATGAGGGTCAGAGCCATGCATGAGAGTGTTTGAGGTTACATTGTGTTATACTGTATTGGCCTATGTAAAAACTGAATTTTTGTGTGCCTGTTAGATTGTGTTATTTTTTGTCAAAGGTGTTGGAAAATTAAATTATCCCAACTAACATATAGTGTATATGTATGCATGTGTTATTTGGAAACAGAGGGGTTTGCTTCCAAATGTCCATAAATTATATGGAAGTTGTTTTAGATTTATATGCGTGTTGAAGAAATTATGAAATTATATGGAATCTGTTTGGAAACAGAGGTGTTGGACAAATTATATGCGTGTGTTGTTTGTGTGCCTGTTAGGATTGCGATGATGCCTTAGATATTGTTTTAAGGGTTAAAGTGCAAATTTACCAACGAAGTTTTGTCCGAGGAGCGTCTAGCACAAATATCTTTTAGAAGGGGCAAAAATACCAATGAACAATTAAAAAGGGGCATCCACCACAAAAACCATTAATCCGTACTAACGGCATTAAATTATAAGAGAAGAAAACCCCTAACGGCGTTAGTACGGATTTAACAGTTTTTGTGGTAGATGCCCCTTTTTAATTGTTCATTGGTATTTTTGCCCCTTCTAAAAGATATTTGTGCCAGACGCTCATCGGACAAAACTTCATTGGTAAATTTGCACCTTAACCCTTGTTTTAAATCTGGGAAATAATTTAAGATTTTAAATCTATGTGTGCAACCAAGACTTTTGAAGTACATTGTTGTAGAACTCTTAATTTCAAAAGGTCTATACTTTTTAATCATATTTTGGATCATTAAATTGTTGTAGAACTCTTGTGTTTTGGATCATTACATTGGTTTATGCTGTGTATTGTCTAACAAAATGACTATATGTGCTAACCCTCTTCAGGCTCCTTCAGCTAGCAGACCTCAAAATCAAAGCAAAAATAAAACTGTACCTACCCAAGAGCCCACACCATCATCCCAACCAACCCAAGCGCCCCCACAGCCATCCTAACTAACCCAAGAGTCAAGAAACCATTCTCATATTTCTCACACTACACCTAACCCCACTCCTTCATCCAAATGAATATCTGCAGCAAATAAGTGCTCCTATAAGTCAAGGGCTCAATATGGGTTTGGTATACAATATGATGAAAGCACTGGTCGCATTATTTACAATGTAAGATTATGTCAAACATGTTTAGTATTTTATAAAACATTGTCATGGAAGGCTATCTTGATATTTTGTCCTCATTTTGCAGCCAAGACTCTCATCGAGGTGGTGCTTCAAGAGGGGACAGCACAAGAATATATGCATCATTATGCAGACCCACAAACAAAATTCCCTATACCCAATGAAAATGAATTGAGAATGTCAAGGGCTGTAAGCTCTAGTGCACCAGAGGGTTCGAGGTTAATTTAGTTTGGGCCTCAACTATCAGACTTAACATTTCAACCACGAGGTCTACAGTGGCAAGGGCAACTATGTGTTACAACAAGACAGCTGTTGGCACAGAGACAGAACCAAATTCAAAAGACAAAAGAGAAATCATAGAAGAGTGATTTGTAGTTTTTTGTATATTCCTGGCACTTTTGTAAATGTCATTTGGGTTTTCTTTTAGAACCTTATGTAGAGGCTATTTTGGTTACATGTCTAGGTAAAATTGAAACACTCAAGTATGAAGTATGATTTTATGTAGCTTTTGTTAAAATGTAAATTGCACTCTACCAACTTTATGCCAGGTTGTTAATATTTAAGCACTTTTAAAAGTTTGTATGCTTTACCTTGTTAATATATGGCCATCTAAGAAGGCTTAGTTTTATTGATTCAAAATTTAGTTTTATTGATTCAAAATCCTTGCCACCTTTTCTTTTCTCGTTCACTGGTCATTCACAGTAGTCCTTCATGCAAGCCTTTTACAATCGTTATTATGAATGTTTCTTCCTCGTCTCCAAAGGTATATAGTAATAAGCAAGCTAAAAATGCCTTACATTTAACCTTTTTATCCAAAAAAAAAAAAACAAACATTTTTTTTTCTTCCCTTACGAACATTACAATAAAAAAGAGTTTATAATAAATTACATCAAACATTTACATATAGTCTACGATTCAATTATGCAAACAACATTTATATGTCTTTCTGAATAACATTCTTTCTTTCATCACATTCAATCACAAATCACCCTATACAATGGGCATACAAAATAACCAACCACACGCAAGTTATAATCAATATAACCATCGCAACTTTGAACTTCATCTTCACGCTCCTTAAGTGTCTTTCTCTATTCCCATATAACGCTTTCAACTTTCTCACCTCACCATGGATTGTAACAAGCTCTTCATATAACTTCTCAGCATCATCCCCCCTTAGACGTTGTCTTCTTTCATCATATAGCCTGCTTATGTCATTCAGTAAATCTTTTATGACTTTATTTGCCCTTTCCCCAAATCCACTATCGTACCAGGTAAAAAAACCGCAGCCCCTATCCTATTTAACATTCAATAACATTTCAGTCATAACAACTTTATGTTTCAAAAAGCTACACATTTAAAGAAAGTTGAATAACATAATTCACGCAAACTGAAGAAGAATCAATCACTACATTCTATTCTATACAGAAATCTTTCAAAGAATATGACAACTTCCAATTTCCAAGCAATCTTTTAAAAACTAGACGAAGGCATCCTATTTCAACAACTTCTATTCATGTCCTGTTTCAAAATTTCTTTGCTTTTAGACAAACCTTCCAACAATGACAAAGGAATCTCATCTAGACGAAGGCCAATAACAAGAATTAAGATAACCACATCAAAACCATTCCTAACACAAACAACAATTGTATAAGAATCAATTTTTATTCTCTATTTTCATCTGGTAGTAATTCCAGCAGCCGTAGAATCTCCTTCCTGGGTTGCCTTCTGTCCACGATGTCCACCGCAGAGCAATAAAGCCATGACAGTAGCATCTCATCAGACCCTCGCACTCTTCCTCGTGACTCGGCTGCCTCATCAAAGCAACCCTTCTTCTGCATCTCCTAGTAGTCAAAGTCAAAGTTGAAGATGCCGCCATCCACCTCCCCTTCGGTATCATTTTCCTTGCCCTTTCGATTTGCTTTCTCAAGGTCCACGATTTACCTCTCACTCTTTGCATTTCTTAGCCATGCCTTTTACAGTCGCCATGGTGATTCGGTGCTTTTGTTCATTTAGTTCAAATACTCAACCCTAGAAAATTCCTTTTTATTTTATTTCTCCCAATATTTATTTTCCAGTCAGCAACGTCATCTGCCAAGTCACCTGCCACATCATCACAGTTAGTCAACAAACATGTTTTTCACGGTCAACATTTTCCCTTTAATAGATAATGTGACTTTTGCACCTATTATGTAACCACATAGCTACTTTTACACCTAAAAAAATATTTGCTGTTGGGTGCACTTTGAGAAAAAGCATATGTGCATTTTTGCACCTTAACCCAAAAATTAAATTTAAATGATGTAAACTTAAAAAATGCACTAAAGTAGAGGTAAATTGTCACCGCCTTCAGGAAAGAAGTTTTTGAAATTGGTGGGCTGAAATGGCTCACTTTCATAGGAGATGTTATCACCATCACCTATGTCATAAATGTCTCTAGGCTTAAATGAACTACCATGTGCCAATCCTTGTGCCTCTCATCCTCGACATAATAAAACCTAGTGTGCCTCTGAGGCAAGAATTATGGCTTATCATCTTCAGAATGACTAGTGTGAATTGGCCGTGAGAAAATTACCGATGTGATGCCTAAGTCGTCAGTTGTGAGTCCCCGAGAAGTAGTGGTATTTGCCCACAAACACTTGAATAGCGTCATGGTGAAATGGCCTTGGTAATTAAGTTCGACGATATCCATAGTAAGGGACACCTCCAAATTGCATGTTAGCGTCACTGCTGCTTGCATAACTCCTTATCTCAAAGGTGCCACAAACACTCAGATTTTGAGTTTGCAATCCTTGATCTTGTGAAATCGTGCAAAACTTAAAATCATTGACATTGTATGCTGTAAAACCTTTTGCATGGTCAAGAGGGCCGATTGCGAGATCTCTGAAATCTAGTGAGTGTAGGTTATAGTCATTTAGTATTCTACGCACAAACCAGCTTGGGAATTCTCTATAGACCTTTTTGTCAACTTCGAAGGATGTTTGTGTACAGATCCTAAGTTGACACTTAACATGACTTCTGAATTCCCTATAATTAATCATGGGAAGGCGATCATGAAATATAAGTAAAAAAATGTTATGAAAGATATAGAATAACATATGAATGTACAATTCTTACTGAAAGAAGGGTTCAACTTGAGTGCAATTAATCAAGACATGTCTATTGATTGTAACTTTTTAGTTGCCATTAGTTTGAAGTTCTCAATTCCTCCAACTGGTTTACCAACATAAGAGATAAATTCTCCTGATCTTGGAGCAGGTTCAAGACAATCATCTACATGAGGTGTTCGGTTGAAAGCCATCTCAATGTCATCAAAGTACCTTAAACAGAAATATAACACGTCATCCTCTATATAACCTTTAACTATAGAACCTTCTGGCCACGCCTTATTCCTTACATAAGATTTTAATTTCCTAAGAATCCTATCAAGTAAAGAAGGGAAAAATGATACTAAATGCTGCAAAAGTGCAACTAGCAAATATACAAACTAACAATGACGCATATATGTAAAATGAGTAACTCTCAATAGGATCCATCGATATTGAATTGGGCCAGCAAGCTTTGTTTCATGAACAAGGTGTGCTGTAAGGTAAACCATCACAGTGAAAAAGGATGAAGGAACGATCATCTCCAAATGACAAAGCCTAAGAATGATTTTGAACTGCAGTTGATTGAGCTCCTCAACAATTAAAAGCTTGGAACACAACTTCTGAAAGAAATAACAAAGTTCTACCAAAACGATGGACATATCGGGAGGAAGTGTATTCTTTATAGCCAGTGGGAGTAACTATTGCATAAGAACATGTGAGTCATGACTCTTTAGGCCAGCAATCTTTTGAGCATGCATGTCAATACATTGAGAAATGTTGCTTGAATGCCCATTAGGAACTTTAATTTTCTTCAATGTCATAAGGAAGACTTCCTTGTTCAGTTTTGTGAAGGTAAACTTTGTTGGTTGAAATTTCTCATGCTCATCTGGCTATGCATCTTCACAAACTCTCATGACGCGTAAATATTTCCTTGCTTGAAGATGAGCTTTTGACTTGCCGGGTTTGTTAAGCAGCGTATATAGCACATTGTCGCAAATTTTGTTTTCAATGTGTATGACATCAAGATATGGCGAAGTAAATTAGATTTCCAATATGGAAGAGTGAAGAAAGTGCTTATCTTCCTCCATTGCTGAGGTGCATAAGTCCTACCCGTCTTTCACCCTACTTCTGCTGCATCGTCGATTTTTTCAAACTCGAATTCAACATCCTCAAGCTGCTGTAAGATATCTAAATTGGATAAAGTTTAAGGTGGTCCTCTTTTTTTTGGTTTCCTATTGATGTGATTCCATTGCAATCTAAACTTATGCCTTCCATCAAGAAACCTATGATGCCCCACGAAGCACCACTTTTGGCTGTGGGAAAGGCGCACTCTGTCTGAGTCAAAATTACAAGCTGGACACACTGACCCAATATACACATTCCACTTGGATAATGTTCCAAGGCCAAGAAAGTCACTAATTGTTCACTTTAAGGCTACATATAAGTTGAACAATGTCTTCCCTTACGCGTCGTATGTCTCAATGCCGACATTCCACAGGTCAAGCAATTCCGTAATAAGCGATTGGAGATACACATCAATGTCTTTACCAGATGCATTTTTGCCTAGAATGATCATAGACAAAATGAAGGAGATTTGTTTCATACACATCCAGGGGGTAAGTTATAGGGAACTAGGACTACCAGTAAAATACTGTAACTTGTGTTAAGATTCCTAAATGGATTGAAACCTTCGGTCACCAAAGCAAGCCAAATTTCTAGGGTCAGCCATGAAAGATGGGAAGTCATTGTCAAATGTTTTCCAGGCGTTTGCATCCTGGGGATGTCTTAATTTACCATCTTCATTCTTATCAACATCATGCCGCCTCATGTGCTTTTCCATTTTGGACGACATAAATAATCTTTATAGGCACGGCTTCAAAGGGAATTACTTGAGAATCTTTGCAGGTTTCTTCTTCTGCTTTTTCCCCTTCTGAATTGTCTTGTACCTTGATGTGTGATATCGCTTACAAGTTTCCCTACTAGCATCGTCTCCCCAATACAACATACATGTTAGGATCGACAGGCACAGTGGAAGAATTTAAAATTTTGCCAATCCCAATTACGGATCTATCAATGGCGTTAAAACCGAGTTAGAAAGAATCGTACCTTTTGAATTTAGGGTCTTTCGATCTCTAGGAGTTGACACCTCAGGTCCGCTCCCTCTACCGATATCCACATGAATGCTTGCCAACACAGACTACGTGCTACCACTCCAATGTCTCCTAGGATTTCCCTTGCAACTCTAAATTCTTATTTGTGTCTGAGTTTTTCTGCTCTATTAATTTTATAACCCATGGGGGCTATATTCAAATTTCAAAATTAATTAACAATTAATTATTTTGATGAGCTAATTAAATAAATTCAGTTTAAATTAAATCTGTCCAACAATTTTAATTTAACCTATTTATTTAATCCAAATAAAGAGCCATTAGTTTTGATTTAACTTATATCTCTATCATGTTAGTTATTAAATCTAATTTATCTTAATAAAATTAAATTTAAAATTAACACAATATAATAATATAATATAATATATATATATATATATGTATGTATGTATGTATTTTGAAAATACATACATACATATATATAATATTATTAATGTTATTTTCACGAATTTTATATTATATATATAAATATAAAATTCGTCCACCCTAGATTAAACATGAGCTCGTGTCGGGCTATTCTTGTGTGCAACCCTGTAGGCTCATACGAAGTTGGCAGTGGGCCAATAACTGTACTAACCCACAAGTCGCAAGTGGCTGCTAGTAAGATATTGCAACTACCTAATTCATATGAGGATTGTTAACACAATGCAACCTGTCATACAACCATGTCACGTTCCTTTTATCACACGATATATTAGTCAGGGATGGGGTATGGATAATGTCATTATCTTGTTCCTGACCATTACTTTCTCGATTCTTGAGTAGTCTGACAATATAAATGGAAACTCCTTTTCATTGTAGTATAACCATACATTTCTTAGACCTACTTATCGAGGGGCCCAGTAATATCTCTCTACTAATGTGAGGGACAAATTTCATCTTGATCATTCATATTCCTCTGCATGAAAAAACACCCCCGATCGTAGCCTTTATAATCACCTGATCAAAAGTGACTTTTAACTAGTTCAAACCTTAACAACTCTCATGTAGGAATCCATGATGACCTCAAGTCAAAGGGCATTGTGACGTGGTTGTACATGAAAAAAGCTTATGACTTAATCCATGTGGCTTTCTCATACTAGGTCAGTCCAGTACCTTGTACTCTTACAAGTGCCTAAGACTTCGATTTGTATCTCCATATCTTATTAAAGTCATACTAGTCTTGTTTCATCTCTGCTCCTGTATAGACGGCCGACCAAGGACATTTTAGAACAATCTTTATGATTTATTCACGGATATGATCATCACAGTTAACATGCAAATAATATGGTAACATAATAGAGAAAATCATTAAATAATAATGTTTAAAGTACAATGATTGGCCCTTAAGGAACAATTTCCAACAATACAAAAATTGGGGCATGCATCAATTTCTAGGTAGTTCATGCCCAATCTATTAATAATCTTCTTCACCTCATAGAATGTTGTGGGAATCTCCACGTTGAGGAAGACATCTTGTAATAATTCCAGCAATATTGACATTCCCTTATCTGTGATTCCACACAAGCACCTGATATGATACAACTTGATCAAGAAAGACAATTCAGACTATTTTTGACAACCTTGATATAAAGGATGATATGCTTTATCATCAAGCTGAAAAAATCCTGAGCTGCTTCATTCCTCATGAACACTGGCTCTGGACCCTGCACTTCTTAGTTGAAGTTGTCATCTTGAAAACCAAATGCATCATGCACAGCATCATTAATTGGATCATCTTCATCTAGTTGAACTCCTACTTGTGAACTTTGAGGAAGAGCATCATCATATCTCATAACGACCTTCTTACCATGAACTCCCCAAAATGTATAGTCTTCCGAGAAAGGCTTCACAAAAAAATGTTCCTTAACAATTTGTCGAGCATGCCACTTATTGAACTTGCATCTCTTATACAGATAGATGATCTTGCCATTATAGCTGGCTTGAGAGTATGCGAAATCCAAGAAATTGTTTAATCCATACAAGCATTCTAGAGAATTGTATGGCAACTTGATCCATGACTTATCCATAGCTAGTGAGAAAGAAAATTTAGTAAATAAGATGAGTGAATAGAGAATTATGGGTGCTTGGAAGCGTATATTCAACTTCTCCAATGTTTAACATTTTGTAGTAGTTATAAAATCGCTACCACAACTACTATTGAGTATATGTTTGTAGTGGTTATATTTTCACTTTATAGTGGTTTTTAAATATAACCGCTACAAATTTTTACGACCATTGGTGGGACATGAAATTCAAATTTCAAATGTTTGACAATTTACAGCTGTTATGACAATAAAGCCACTACAAACTTTCATGACCATTGGCCAATGTTAAAAAACTTTTATTTTCACCTTGTAGCAGTTTTTAAATATAACCGCTACAAATTTTCATGACCGTTGGCGGGATATGAAATTAAAATTTCAAATGTTTGACAATTTGTAGTGGTTATGAAATAAAACCGCTACAAACTTTCATGATTGTTGGCCAGTGTTAAAAAAAATTTGTTTTCACCTTGTAGCAATTTTTTAAATATAACCACTACAAATTTCCACAATCGTTGGTGGGATATGAAATTCAAATTTCAAATGTTTGTATCTTTGTAGCGGTTATGACATAAATCGCTGCAAAGTTTCAAATTTGTAGCGGTTATGGCCTTAAACCACTACAAAATTTCATCTAGTTTTTCTTGTTAATTTTTGTGGTTAGTTTTAAAAATATAAATATAATTGTCGTAAACAAAAAAAGAATTTAAGAAGGCTCTAAAAATATAAATATCCAATTTTTTTACTGATGTTTGAAAAAAAATATAACTGTCCTAAAGCTAACTAATTAAAAACATAAACTAACTACCCGGAGGATGCTGATCAGGTCCTCCCTCAGGAGGGGAAGGATCACGGTGCTGATCATCAGGTCCTCCCTCAGGGGGGCTCCCTTAGGTGCTGCTGTATCAGGGCGTTAAGCAGAGTTAACAGCACCATCATCATCAGCAGGAGGAGTCGGCTGGACGATGAACCGAGGGACAGGAGGAACCTTTGGATGCTCCTCGTCAGGGAACAGGGGACTCTACAATTGCTCCAGCATGTAGTTTATGTTATCGTGCCACTGTGTATGTTGAATGTAGTAGTAATCAGCCTGCTACTACTAAATCTATTGAGTTTGATAGGCCACCGTAGCCTAGTCTTGGCAACTTCTAAATGGAGCTCCTCAACATACTCATCCCTTGGACGTCTGACCCCGGATGTCCGTGCTCGAGAGCTGCCAGCCTTAGAGGCACCGCTCCTGCCGTAGACTCTACTAGGTCTGGCGCCTATCCTCACCCCCTCATGCATCCAGGGTATTCAACTGGACCCAGAACCTCTTTCAATGGCGCAGTGGGGTTCACAAACCCCTGTGACTCTTGGGTTTGGGTCTGGGTCTGGGTCTGGGTTTCTCTCAGCTCAGTCTGTGACTGCTGCATCTGCTCCTGCCATTTTATGAAACAATTAATTATTATTATTCAAAATAAAGGTGTTTTATAAATAATATAAAAATAAATTATTATAAAATAATAAATTACCTTACAATGGCCTCATCTACCTGCTGAGAGGTTAGAGTCTTGTCACGGTATCTATGGGTGATAGCAAATAACTCCCCATTGTCCGTCTGACGGTTCTCCTACTGTGTCTTCTTTTCCTAAAACAATTACAAAATTAAATTAGTATCATGAACAAAAAAACACTAAATTTATAATATGAAACAACCAGCTAAAAGTAACTGACATGGTAAAAAGTTACTAGCTTGTTTAAGTGACAGCAAAGGTCTTTGATCCTGCAGTGTGGTGGATTGTCTACTGCCTTTAGCACATTGTATTCCTCTAAGAAAGCACTTGAAAAAAAAAAGCAATATTAAAATTATTAAAATAATTATAATTATTATAAACATATAATTTATGAAATTTAAATTTAAATTATAATTATAAATAAATTACATGCCCTCTGCACTCCCCTGAACTGGACAAAACTAACCCATTCATTCAGTGGGACGCCGTCCAGGACGTTCTCGATCAGCTATTGCAGAGGAATCATCTTATCATTATTCATACTATGGAAGAGATGATTCCTCCTATTCCTCCTATTCCTCCAGCTGTCGCCCATCTTCATTAGAGTTTTATCTTCTGGTTATCCCGGGCGGCAAAGCTAAGTTGTAACACAATTGAATAAAAAATAATTAAATACAACTAATTACAAATGATACAATTAATAAATATTAATTAAATATAATTAATTACAAAATATATAATATAATTAAATACTATTAATTACCTACACTACCTCATCCCACTCCAAGTCCTTTAGCCCCTTGGGAACGTTCCTCCACATCCTGAAGTGAAGGGGGAGTTGCATCCAATTCAAGCCTAGCTCGTTTAAGAAACGGTTGAACATGTGAACCCCATTATCAATGGGTTGGTCTATGGTCTCATTCCACGAAACTACAACTTGTAGTATTTGGTCCAGATTGTTCAGACCCACCATGTCCAACCTCCTAGTGGACTGCTCATCTGCACAATTTACCACATATGTTAGATAAATTTAAATTCAGATTTAACAGGTTGAATTTAAATATTTAATTTATTAAATAAAAAAATATATTTACCTTGGACCTGTACCTCAAACCTAGTTGACCGGGAAGACAACCATCGTGGATTGTTCTAGTCTAGCGCATCCTCCTTATGCAGGAACCGCTCCATGTATCTGACTGGAATTAGGATCTTAAACTCCTTGTTCTCCTCGTAGTCCAGACACTGAGCTTACCTCCCTCTCCCAGAATAGCCTCAAGCACCTGTGGTGCGGTCGCCTCCTATGGGGTTATCTGTTGTGGCTGTAGTGGAGTTGACTCCTGTGCCTTCTGTGGTGCGGTCACCCTCCCTCCACGCTGCCCCTCCCACTGCCCCCTCCTCTGTTACTGCCACCCCGTAAAATCAGTGTAATGACCCAAAAATGGGATTAAGGGCTAATGACTTCAAAAGTGATGTAATTATTGTTAAACAAACACTTAAGAAAAATACAATGTGAATTTTGATTTGAGTGTGTTTTGATCAATGCCCAAACCCTGTATTTAAGTTTAATGGTAGGTTAACATCTAAATTGAATTAAATAAGATGGAGGGCGCATGGCAAGATGAAATGGAATGATTAAATGTGCTTAGTGGTGATTCAAGTGGAATTGCCATAATTAGGGGGAAAATGGGAAAACGTAAAGTTACCGACCGATTGGTTAGTTACCGAAGAGGAAGCTCCTTGGTAACTTAAAGATCAATGGTTGAGATTTATTAAGCAAGGGATTGAAATTACATGTATGTGAGTTTATATGAATTCATGAAAGAAGGAACAAGATTGTGACAAGTGTTAAAATATGGACCAAAGATAATGGTCAAATATTCAAACACACTTCCCTCTCTCCTCTCTCCTTCAAGGTCTGTAAGTGGACTTAGGGGAGCCAAAAATCTGTGTCTTCATCATCACCTCATTCTCTCTCATAAACCTCCATCTCTGTGGTTTCTCTCGGGCAAGCACTTGCATGAGTGAGCTTCCGTGCTCGAGTACAAATATCGATATTACTCGAGTGAGGTCTTTTTCACTCGAGTGCATGAGTCAAAAATCCGCATTATACTTCTGAAAAAGGGATCTTGGGTGCAATTTTTCCTAACCCTTTAGGCATGTGTATAGGCTTCTAGTAGCCACATAAAGAGTTCAAATGATAACCAACTTTAAAGTGTTGAAAAGATAAGAATTTGGAATAGAAAATAACCTATCATCCTTGATTTTGGTTTATAGGGTTTTATATATTTTCCCTACGCATGAACAACTCGTGCCAGAGCACGCCAGGAAAGAATAAGGTAGTGACTCTTTCTCTTATACTATATGTGATGCATTGTATGTGTATTATATCATTGGTTTGTGATGATTTCGAATGCTATAAAACTTGTGAATATGTGAAAGCCGAAAGGCTATTTGTGAAGCCGAAAGGCTATGTGAGCCGTATGGCTATGTGTATGCACCGACATGCTAATAGTCCCTGAGTCGATAACAACGGTTCAGATAAGGATTGCGTGCCTTCCCAGTGGTAAAAGGGGATGAGGGTGGGGTGTGATGTGTATTGCTACTGCTGTTTGGTGATTTACTTGCATGCTGTGTGATCATGTATGGTATAAGTGATTTGTTACTACTGGGATTCTCTTGAATCTCATTCTTTCCTTTGACTAACCTTCAGACAAGACAAATGGCTCCAAGGGAAAGGAGACGACTAAGGGCGGATAGTTCAAACATAGATTTTAGTTGGTTATCATATTTGGATTGATGATCACTGTATATTTTATAAATAGTATTTTGGATACGGTTGTGTAATCCCCTAAATGGGAATGTTTGAACCCTTAGTATATATATATCAACTCGAGGGTTGCCAGAATTTTTGTTGTACACTCTGATATGTATAAGTGTGATTTAACTGTACAGGGTAATTATATTCAAAATTTGAAATTGAAACCAGGATAGGGAAGAAATTTTGAAAGAATTTATGAAAACCCTACAAGAAGGAAGGGATTGAAATGAGTTTTAATTATCCGTCGGTCTCTAATCCATTTTAATTACGCATTCTCGAATCATAATTACTGTTTTCGAGGAAGGGGGTTACAATCGGTCTAGGAATCTCAGGCTCCTACCCCTTGTCCCTCCTTGAAGCAATATCAACTACAAAAAAATAAAAAAAAATTAGTCACATTTATATATAAAATATAATAATAATAATAAAAAGTGGAAAGAAAATATGTAACTTTCATACCTCAAGTGAGAAAAATGTGAAATGCTACAGCAAAACCTCAAAGAGAAGTCAGAAAGCTCAGATCTAAGGAAAACTCTCAGAGAAACCGTCAAAAAACAAAATAACCAAATGTGACAAATAAAGAGTCACTGGGTACTTACAGTGCTTCAATTTGTAGCGGTTGTACATAAAACTGATACAAATCACCTCAGGCAAAAGAACACTTTGTAGCGGTTACCACTAACTGTTATAAATATAAAGACTCTTGAAGTTCTGTAGTGGTTTATACCCAAGACCGCTACAAAATGCTGTTTACATTTGAAAACCTCTACAAGCGGGCGACCGATTGCATTCGATAGCGATTTATATCCACATAACCGCTATAAAATAACCGCCATAATTGTCGAACCTGGTTCGTGCCAATTTGGCACCACATTTGTAGCAGTTTTTATGATGTAATCACTACAAATTTGCAGTTACAGCTTATGGTAGGAAATTGGCACCTAATTTATAGTGGTTTTGTTTTTCAAACCTCTACAAATAACAATGGCTTACTGTCCCGCCACTTGGCACGAGCTTACTGCTACAAATTTAAAGCGGTTTACATACAAACCGCTGCAGATAATAATATTTGTAGCGATTAATGGTAACCACTACAAATCCATCGCTACGAAATGACATTTTTTTTATAGTGTGCAAACGTCAAATATTGATTAAGCAAAGTTAAATGGTGACTATGCAATACTAATAGAGCAAGCTAGCCACATGCAAAACAACACCTTATTTTATTCCTGGGAATTTGCTCAATTTATTTTATTTTATTTTTCAAATAAAAATCTAATTTTAATAAATTTTTTTAATCAATTTCTTCATCTACTCCTCTCTTCTTTCTCAATCACGGAACCCTAGGCTTCTGTCGCATTCCCCCATCGATCTACTAGCTTCTTCGTATCTCCTTCATAGAAGTCTGGTTTGATTTTCACAGGTTCTTCGTATCTCCTTTCTGCTTGCTTGTACTGCTTCTACGCCCACTCATATGCAGCTTTAACGTTCTTGAATGAAGATTCTATTAAATCATCCTCTGAAACAGAAGTTGCTTCCTCACCGTGGACATGTGAACATTCCCCTAGTTAAACATTTCTAAAGCTGCCATCTCTTGAAATTTATCCTCCATTGATTCTATATACAACGTCATTCCTATCTCATAAAGATCCAAATATCCATAAGAATCAAACCTAACATGGCTCTTAAATAGACTTGCAAATTGAATACTACTACAGAAATCGTGATACATGACAGTTATTATCTGACATATATCACGGTTCCAAACCGTCTATATGAAGACGCTATATATGCTTCGTGTAGATAAATTACGGTTCCAAATCGTTACTTATTCTAAACCTATTATGGTTATAATATAACACATGTTATGGATTGAGTCTCGGTGAGGCTATGATATACGCTTTGCTATGATAATAATTAACACGCATGTGTGAACAACCATCATAATATATGGTAATGTGTTTGTATGATATATAACGGTCTCTTGAAATTTATCTATAGAAATATAAAAATGTTCCTTAGTTGGGTTTTTCTCATAAAATGAAGTTCTTCCTTCCGGTAAAAAAAAATCTTATACTTATTGAGGACAAAATTATTACAATTAAACACTTGGAAATGAAATATGTTTGGCATCCTTGCATTGTACATTTAGTGATAACCATATCAACTAAAGTACTTTTCACCAACAAAATAAAAAGAATACTTGGAAAAAAAATATTGTAATTAAGCATATCCTTGCCATCTTTTATAAAGATCAATTTTTCATTTCAACTGTATCATGTTTTGCCAGAGTGTTTGAGGAGTAGAAAAGCTATAACTCAAGTCCATTAGCTTTAGTTTGGCCAAAAAATGCCATTAGTTTTATAGACCTCTCCATGAAACTATATATGGTTGTCAAATTCACTAATGTGGTTATTTCCAATAAAAAGGTTTCCTATCTATATCCGTTTTCAGAAAAAAAAAAATTTTCTATATCTATTTTTAAGAAACAGACATAGAAACTTAAGCTTAAAATTTTAGAAATTAAATATCATCGCCTAAATTTATTCTGCCTCTATTTTTTAAAAAAAAATGTAGATTAGCGGCATAAATTTTTTACTCTCTCTTTTCCTTAATACAAGACATATTTAACTAATTTGGTTAGACTAAGGAAGCTAATTAAGTTAGTTAATGACATGTATTTTCTGAAACACCCAAGGCATCTTCCTTAATTCGCTCATTTCTTCTCCTTTCTTAATTATTGTTGAGAGAGCATCAATAGAGGTAAATTAGAAGAAAATTTATAAATATGAAAAATATGTTTTATATTTAGGATTAAGATAAACTTCCCAAATATATTCTATATTAAGAATTTGAGGGAGTATTGTATAGTAGTGACTCTTACAATGATAATTTCTTGCACACAACTTGAATAAATTTAGGCACTTTCATAAAAAACTTGAAGCCGCGGTCCTTGTCAAGAGTAAAAAACGGTTTATCTAAACCAAGAATAGCCATCCACAATACCAAGCACATAAAGGTTCCCTCTAATCCTCATTGTTCTGGATGAACCAATCGGATTCATGAGAAAACGTTTTGGAAGAGATTGAGGTAGCCACAATAAGATAAGCTTTGTTTTGTTTGTCCTTTAGGAAAGCACATGCATCATAAAGCTTTTTGTTTTTTCCCCAATTTATTTTGGGCAATCATATAAGAAGATAATTTATATATATATATAGCAAGCTTTTTCTCCCCCTTTCCAGGGGAAGTCGTTATTACATAAGAAAGCTATTCCCCCAACTAATTTTCATCGCTAATATTAATTACCCTCGTTGGTCCTAAAAATGTATGATATTTAATTGATGTGTTTGTATTGATGGTAAATGTATGTGAAATCTCAATCTATTTTATCTGCTAAATTTATAATTCTTTTTTCAAACTATTCTTATCAATTCCATGTATTAAAAAAGGGTGTTTTCATCAAGGAGGTACTTTCCAATACAAATGTTAATGGGAATACAAAAATCCACACATTTTTTTTACAAATAACTAATTGAATTAATTTTTTTATAATTTATAAATGGGTTATCTAGCTCATATAATTATGATAAGTGAAATGTAATTTTAAGATCAATGGAAGCTTCCCCATCTAGAATTCATATCATAAGCATAGTGAATCCTGTTGTTTTATGAATTTGACTCGATCAACTTTCATGTTTTCTATGGGTACAATTTTTAGAATAATATATAATTATATTATTCGCATAACAAAACTGTAAACCACTGTAAAGTAAATTATTGTCATATCATTAATTGATACTACCTCCGGTTTTAATTATAGGATAAAGTTGACCTTTTTTAGATAAATTAAGGAAACTAAATAAATTACTTAATCATATCATATGTTATGTATCCTTAGATTATATATTAATTTATTAGTTAAACTAATTAATTTGAAGAAAAAAAATAAAAATAAAAATACTCTAAAGTAATTTAATAAGCTTTCTTAATTTTTCTAAAAAAATCAACTTTATCTTATAATTAATATCGGAGGGAGTAATATATTTTCAATCAAATGCAGATGCGCTTGTTGAAACTCCCCCACCATTTATAATTGAAGTTAGCTGAACTTGGACATGTCATCCATCAGGTATCTTTCATTATTCACTATCAAAGCACATGTTTCACTTTATGCCATTAAAGACATATATAACAAGATTAAGGTTAAATTTTGCCGTAAAAGTTTTTTGGTAAAAGCGGTGGGTATCTAAGAATTTTTTTGGATCAATTTCACATCAAAAGTGTTAATAAATGAGTAAAGTTATTCTAACCATTTCAAAAACTAGCATTGTTTGTCAACATGCTTTTAGCGGCTATGTAGGAACAATATTACTCCTATTTTAACACTGTCCAGGCAGTATTGACCTAGGAAAAAAAAATTCAGAGACCTTTAATTCATATTCAAAAACTTTTAGGGTAAAATTAAACCTTAACCAAAGGCAAAAAAGGAAAAAACAAAAAAGCAAAACCTTAACCATATACAATAATTATTCTAGTTTTTGGTCTCAAATACCTCAATTTTCTTGCATCCTGATCTCTACTATTTGTTACTTTTAAAGCTCACATTTTCTTGTTGCTTACTATCTCATTTATTAATTTCATAATTACAAAAATGAAAATCATTTTTTTAAAATTTTTTGTTATTAAATGTAATAAAAGCATGTTATGATAGAACTACTGATGATTTTGACCAAAATGATAGAACTTAATAAATACAATTTGTGCCAAAATTGTAACCAAAATGCCTTCGC
The DNA here is from genome assembly GCA_963242795.1 of Inga leiocalycina. Taxonomy (NCBI): domain Eukaryota; kingdom Viridiplantae; phylum Streptophyta; class Magnoliopsida; order Fabales; family Fabaceae; genus Inga; species Inga leiocalycina. The sequence goes on from OY725327.1 coordinate 30,330,246, forward strand.
TTATTAATCAGGAAAACTTTTCAAAGCATCTTTTCTTCTTTTGTGAATTCCGCGTGTGCGCTAAATCCTCATTTTCCAACCTTTGCCTTTTGCATTTATTACAACTTAACCGTCCCCGATCACGTTTTACCTCCATTGACAAGCAGCAACATATATTCCTCGAGTTGTCTTGGGACTTGTCTTGTTTGGCGCCCAAAAAAAAAAAATATATATATATATAACAGGGAAAATTGCTAAAAAAAACCTCATGGACAACTTATTTGCTAAATAGAACCTAAGAAGATATCTTGCATATGTAAGGAAGATATCTTGCACATGGAGGGAAGATATCTGCACATGTAGGGAAGATTTCATAAAATAAATGGTTCCATTGGTTTTAGTGGGCAAATATAGGTGGGGTTACAGTTGGATTCTTTTTTGGTAGAGGCCGAAAAAGCATAATTACGAAAACGCCACTGAAATCCCTAAATAGGGGCTATCAAGAGTATTTTCGTAATTTTACACTGAATTTGTTGATTTTGAGCCAAGAAATGGATTCCTTGGACGAAAATATGTCAGGATAGTCCTAGTCAAAGTTTTGGGAAAATGTGTATCAGGCTAGGTACGGCGGGGCAAGGCCAGGCCGAGGTCTCGAAGGCATTTTGGTAAATTTTCACCATTGATTAATATAACCACAAGAAATACTGTGGTAGAGTCTAAAATGATACTTGAATAGGTTATGACCTATTTCTTGTACATTTAATATTTTAGGGTCGAATTGGAGGCCGGAACAACACGTTTTACGAGACACATCTAAAAAGGAATCTATAAAGCTTTGAGGTAGGAACAATATCCTTCATACATCATGCCATAGTTATATGATTGTGTGGATGCCATTGTTGTAAATGTACTTTATTAATCAACATGAAATGCACTTACACTAAGTTGGTGAGAACCCAACATGTGCAGGTTAGTAGGGCTAGACCCTACTCATATATACATACAGATGATATATTTATATTGTTCATTAATTGGTTTATACATGACATATATCATATTTACTTTTCGCATTTTCTATGAACGATAGCATGTTTCTACTGGGATTCTTCAGAATCTCACCCTATTTTAAATAAACATCTCAGCGGGTGCCAGTGGTTTGAAAGGCAAGGGCGTGGACACCGGGAAATTATTGGCACATGTCTCGAGGCGAAGACAAGATAGTGGTTAGGATTAGTTTATGTTTAGATATTTTGGAAAATCCTGTATATATTAAGTTTCCGCTGTATTTTCTGTATTTCGTTGACGAACGACATGAGATTGTAAACAAATATTTTTATCAATATAATTGTATTTTTCTATATGCCTATCGAATTCTGTCTCTATTACTCTTTGATTATTGAAATTAAAATGAGTGTTAACACAGGAGACCTAGGTTAACTCGGGATAACTCGGCCAAGTCACGTGTTGTCCCAAGTTTTTTTAAAGCTTTTTTATGCACCAAGCGACGTTGTTTTGGTGTTTTTTTAAAAAAATATTTCCTTGAAATTTTTTGATTTGCAAGGAGCTTTGAAAAGATTGTAGAATACTTTTACTGTTTTTGCATTGGTTGGAGAAAAATCCTTATATACTTAATGATACTTTTGTGGGTATTAGATTTATGAGGTTATATTAGACTATTGGTTGGGAAAAAAAAACTCTTGTGTAAATTTTTTGAATGGTATGTATGAACATTTAAATTATATATATATTTTTTAATTGACCCGGTCTGACTCTCGCATTAACTTTGGTTTGAACGGCTGACCCTTGACCAAGTGCTTCGGTCAATTCAATGTCCCCTTCGGTTTTCAATAGTTTGGTTATAACTAAGTTTTTTTAACTTTGACTCACTTCAACTTAGTTTCTATATATAGTTTTAAATATTTTATAATTCAATCTCTGATCTTTATTCTAAAACATAAGAATTAAATTATAAAATGGTCAAACTGTAAGAACTGACTTGCAGTGTGTCAAAGTTGAAGGACTGAGTTGCACCGAGTCAAAGTATATGGACCAAGTTATAATTGAGTTAAAACTATAAGGACCAAGAGATTAATTTTCTCAAAAATTTTACTCATTTTCTAATAATAATACTTAAAGAGAAAGGCGGCCTAATGCAAAAGGTTTCCACTAGGACAGGTCTGAGGAGGGTTAAATGTACATAACCTTATGTCTGCAAGTAGAGAGGCTATTTCTAGGAATATATGATCTTTTAATCATATGGTAGCAACCTTGTTGTTGCTTCAAAACTCCCCCTCCAATAATAAAAAATATTAATTATTCAAAAATATTACAAATATTTACCTGTACAATACCTCAAAACACCATATTGGCATTCTGTCAAGAGTTAGAGGTGGGAAAACAGGCTGACCCTTAACTTGCTCGGGCCTAAACCGGCCGACCTGTTTAAGCCCGACTCTCATAAAAGGTCCCTATTTTGATGCCCGACTTGTTTACTCATGAGTTCAGGTACGGCCCGCTGGCTTCAAGCCTGTTTAACAATATTTTTTTCTAGTTTCTTAAATAAATTAAATTAAAACACTAGAATTTTCAATTTAGGACAAATATTTTTAAAGCATTAAATGTTTTATCTTTTTTTTTTATAAATAGAATAAGTGACTATTTTCCTTAAAACAAAGTTATTCATGAGATAGAGACTATACTTTCTTATTTTTTAATATGTGTTATTAGTTTCTCTTTTTGATATAGTTTGCATATAATATTCAGACCCCTTCACATACAATTAAAACATTGTTTCCTTTGTTTACCTTACATCAATAAAAAATGATTATTTCAATATTTCATAAGAAAAATTTTCTTTGGGAAAATATTAAGAACTAAATGAATGATTCTTAAAAATTGAGTAATATTTTTTTAAAAAAAATCAATTAGAATACTTTTAATTAATTATAATATCATCAATAAGCTTCTCTTAGCTTTCTAATAATAATATAATTAATTTTTTCCTTTAAAACGTTCAAATAGCAATACTATATGATTTTGGCCACACAAAAAAGCATCAATACTATATGAATTGAAAAATATTTTCAATTTTAGAAAATCATTTTTTTCAAAGTAAAATTCAACTTATAGTCATTTAATAAAATTTAAAAAAAATCAGTTGGCTTAAACAAGAGGGTGACCGATTCTAAATCATAAACCCTATCCTTAAAGGGCTCAGACCCCAACCGATCGACTCAACTGGCTTGATCCGATTTTCCAACTTTAACAAATGTTTGCTTGTTGAGAAAAACAGGGGTTGTCAAAATGACTTCTGGCCATTTGGTTTGCACCATGCATTTAACCAAGAAGTAGAAATTCGAATTGGCAGGAAAGAAAAAAACAGGAGTCCTTTATAAAAAGGGCCTTAACAAAATGCAATAATAATAACCACCCCGCGAGTAACGTGTATTACACCACGCGAGCGCGTGGAAAAGCATGGCAACAAATACGAAATTTGTCTTTCCCGCGGCCATTGAATAGGGTAGACGGGTAGTACTCTCACTGTGATAGTGTGATCACTTGCATCACTCTTTAACGTAGGCAACCAACTCGGGAAGAAAGGAAGAAAGGTTAATTGCAGCCATTAATGCTGAGCTCAACCACCAATCCACTCTTGGAATTTACAAGCACTCTTCTCACTACAACACACATCCACACTCTCTCATTCTTACCGCATCATTCTTCTTTCTCTCTCTATTTCTCTTTCTTCGATACTGGTGTTTGGGGGAAGACAGAGGAGGTGCGGTAGATCTACGGCGCCTGCCATGTGGAACTCCGCCAAGAATGCTTTTGCTAGGTCGGCGTCGTTTAGAGAGGACTTGGACGACGAGGAGGCGCTCCAGTGGGCCGCACTGGAGAGGCTGCCGACCTATTCGCGAGCTCGCAGAGGCATTTTCAAGGACCTTACTGGTGAGAAGAAGGAGGTTGATGTGAGCGAGCTCGAAGCACAGGAGCGGATTCTTGTTCTTGAGAGATTGGCTAATTCCGTTGGTGATGACCCCGAGAAGTTCTTTGATCAGATGAGAAGCCGATTTGATGAGTAATTTTCTCTCTTGATTTTTACTTGGTTAGTTTCGGGGAAAATGTGCGATTAGGAGAAAATAATGCTGTGCCAGTTATAATCTCTCAGTAACTGAGCAATTCAACCGAAGATCATTGCTCTTGTGCTTTTACATGTTCTCATTTAGTGTGTCGAGTTCGAAATACTACTAGGGGATTAAAAATTCTTCTTGCAACACGCTGGTTCTTAAGACTTCTTTGTTTGATACCTTCGCTTTAGCTCAATCGGGTGAATACAAATCTTCATTATTTTATTTTGACTCTATGAATGATCTCTCTCAGGGTGAAGCTGAGGTTTCCGAAGATTCAAGTTCGATTTCAACACTTGACAGTTGAAACTTATGTTCATGTAGGAAGCAGAGCCCTGCCTACGATTCCTAATTTTATCTGCAATATGGCCGAGGTATTTATCTTGTTTTTGTTCACTTTATTTTGGTTCATTTTTACTGGGCTTCTATTTAATCAGGGGTTGTTGTTTGGTTATCTAACATGATGGTTGTGTAATTTTCTGTCTTATTATTGTTTAGGCTCTTTTAAGACAGTTGCGACTATACAGGAGAAAGCGCAGTAAATTGACAATTCTAGCCGACATTAATGGGATTATTAGACCTTCAAGGTAGTTGGTAAAAGACTTTTAATAAGTTTGTGCTTTGTTTTTGTTGTATTAACTTTAGTTTTGTCATTAAAATCTTAGAAGCTATTATACATACTACTTTGATTCCTTTGCACCGTTAATTTTTATAGATAAAACCAACATTTTGTGGATCAAAATTTCTTCGCACAGTTGAATGCTAGGTTTCTAAAACCCTATAAGAGATTTTTTTTTTTACAATTTTTTTGATATTTTTAAAATTGATCGATTTGTTCAGTCGTTTCCATAATAGAAATTTTACGCTCTGCTTCGTGTTACATGGCATCTTAGTGCATCGTGCATTAAATACTTGCGTTGAAATTAAACGAGTTTCATATTTGATTAGCTCACGTTGGTCTTATTTCTTAAAGATTGACTCTACTGTTGGGTCCGCCAAGCTCTGGAAAAACGACACTACTTTTAGCTCTTGCCGGCAGGCTGGGACCTGGTTTGCAGGTACTCAGATTTTCAATGCCTTATGTGAGCTGGAATTAGATTTTCTATTTAAGCATAATCTCAAGCATACACATCATATATTAATCGAACTGGTCTTCGACATTAATACCTGACCTATTAACTGGAGCTACTATATATTCATTTTTTATTCCCATGAGGTTTTGGAGATCCGCCTTCTTTAATTTATTCACATTGAAACACTCTAAGTAGTCTAATTCACTGATAGACTAAGGCTAGTTTGTAATACTCCGTTGACTTGTGGCTTCTCTTTTGTTATCTTTTGTCTTGCTTATTTAAATTGGTATGCCTTTTGAAGATGTCAGGGAGCATCACATACAACGGACATACTGTCAATGAATTTGTTCCCCAGAGAACAGCTTCTTATGTCAGCCAACACGATTCACACGTGCCAGAGATGACTGTGAGGGAAACTCTTGATTTTGCAGGCCGCTGTCAAGGCGTAGGATTTAAACATGGTATGCTCTTAAGAGGCTCTGTTAATTTGCACATTTAAATGCTGAATTCTGAATTCTCAACTCTTAACAGATATGTTGCTGGAACTCGCTAGAAGAGAAAAGAATCTTGGGATAAAACCTGATGAAGATCTTGATATATTCATGAAGGTGCTTCTTGTACTGCAGCTTTCTTGGTTAATTACTGTAACTTATGGACACTACTTAATTAAATATAATTTATTTTTGTAGGCATTGGCACTCGGTGAACAGGAAACAAACCTTGTGGTGGAGTACGTCATGAAGGTACTCTCTAACTGTTAAAAGTCAGAAGCTCTTTCGGCGCAAGCATGATATTACTGACTTCCATATCCCTCTTAGTCAATTACTGTGAATTTATCTCACTGACTCTCCCGCTAATCACTCAGAAGAGTAGAGACTGACATACTCACCGTTGTGTTCTGCATTCATAATATCAGAACCATCTTTGTCCCTGACATTGTCGGCGCTTGTTCCAGCGTCCCAATTTCTGTCAGATCTAGAATCTTTGTCTCCGGCGATTTCTGTCGTTTATCGACATTACCAGTCTCCGTTTCTGCCCAACGATCTCAGTCGTTTGTCACAGACATCCCCTCCGTTTCTGCCCAACGATCTCAGTCGGTTGTCACAGACACTCTGATTCGCTAGAAAACATCCGAAACTTGAATCCTTCCATCCTCACCACGCCGGAATCGTCCTCACCACCGTGAAAGCTTGCGAGACTGGAGGTGCTGCGGAGAACGACTCAGACGAGAGACCATCACAGTAAATGTGTTGAAGGCCACATTTACTGTTTGTATCGGAGTTTTAACCGTCGTTCGGAGTCTTCACTGACGTTCGGAGCTTTCCCTGGCAACAGCGCTGCAAGAACACACCGTGAGAGAGAGCTCCGACCTGAGTTTGTATTGGCATCACCCTCCACCACACTGCATCAGATCCGAGACCGGAGAGAGGAGAGCTGAAAAGCTTAGATCTTTAGCTGGGAGTTTCGGGAGGAGCAGAGAAGTTACACCACCGTCTCTCAGTTTTCATCTCCAACCAACGTCACCTTCAACACCTTGGAGATCACAGCGACGCGAAGCAGATCGGAAGGAAGCATTTGACCTGTCTTCAATTAATTAATTAAATAATTGAAGACTAATCTGTCATTTTTTGAAATTTAGAAGACCAACTTATCATTTTCCAAATTCGAAGGCCTGAACTGTCTTTTTCAAAATTCAGAAGACCAAATTGTCATTTTGCAAATTTTAAGCACCAAATTGTCATTCTAAAAATTTGACGGACCAAATTGGTATTTTTGAAATTTGAAAAACCACTCTCATTTTTTCCCTTCATTATGACTACAGTTTCAGGTGCCTCTATTAGAATCGGTAGGCACAACGGAAGAATTTTAAAAATTTTCACAGATCCTAATCGAGGATCTATCAATGGCGTTTAAACCAAGTTGGGAGGATTAATACCTTTTGATGATTCAGAGTTTTCACGATCTCTAGGAGCCAACACGTCAGGTCCGCTTCCTCTACCGGTATCCACACGAATGCTCTCCAACCGAGACTGCGTGCTAGCGCCTCTAATGTCTCCTAGGGTTTCACTTGTGGCTCTCAATTCCCATGTGCATATGAATATATCTGCTCTATCAAGTTTATAACCTATGAGGGCTATTTTCAAATTTCAAAATTAATCATCATTAATTTCAAAATTAATTAACAATTAATTATCTTGATGAGCTAATTAAATAAATTCAGTTTAAATTAAATTTGTCCAACAGTTTTAATTTAACCTATTTATTTAATCCAAATAAAGAGCCATTAGATTTAATTTATTTTCATAAATTAAATCTGATATACTATATCTCTATCATGTTAGTTATTAAATTTAATATATCTTAATAAATTAAATTTAAACTAACACAATATAATAATATCATATAATATATATATACATATATATATAAGATCATATAATATATATATATATATATATATAAGATATATATTTCGAAAATATATATATCTATATAATATTATTAAATATAATAATATCATATAATATATATACATATATATATATATATAAGATATATATTTCGAAAATATATATATCTATATAATATTATTAATTAATTTTATATTATATATATATAAATATAAAATTCATCCACCATAAATTAAACATTATCTTGTGTTAGGACATTCTTGCGTGCGACCCTGTAGGCCCATATGAAGTTGGCAGTGTGCCAATAACTATACTAACTCAAAAGTCGCTAGCGGCCTCTAGCAAGACATTACGACTACCAAATTCATATGAGGATCGTTATCACGATGCAATCTGTCATACAACCATGTCACGTTCCTTTTGTCACACTATATCAATCAAGGATAAGGCATGGATAATGTCATCCTCTTGTTCTTGATTATTACTTTCTCGATTCCTGAGTAGCTTGATAACAGAGATAAAAACTCCTTTCATCATATTATGGCCATACATTTCTCAGACTCACTCATCGAGGGGCCCAGTAATATCTCTCTACTAATGTGAGGGACAAATTCCATCTTGATCATTCAAATTCCTCTACATGAAAAACCACCAAGCCCGATCATAGCCTTTATCATCACCCGATCAAAAGTGACTTTTGACTAGTTTAAAGCTTAGCAACTCTCATGTAGGAATCCATGATGACCTCAGGTCTAGGGCATTATGACGTGGTTTTACATGAGAAAAGCTTATGACTTGATCCATGTAGCTTTCTCAAGTGGGTCGGTCTAGCACCTTGTACTCTTACAAATGCCTAAAACTTTGATTCGTATCTCCAAATCTTATCAAAGTCATACTGGTCTTGTTTCATCTCTGCTCTCGCATAGATAACCGACCAGGGACATTTTAGGACAATCTTTATGAATTATCCAAGGATACAATTATCATAGTTAACATGTAAATAATATGATAACAGAATGGAGAAATTTCATTACAATAATAATGTTCAAAGTACAATGATTGGCCCTTAGGGCACAATTTCCAACATCCTCCCACTTGCCCTAGGTACAATCATTAATTTTCCTAATTCCCATTGCCCTAATATGACGCTCATGCTTTGCCTGTGCAAGCGGCTTAGTAAGAGGATCAGCAATATTATCTTCTCCTGCTACTTTGCATATCTTTATATCACCTCTATCATTGATTTCTCTAATAAGATGAAATCGCTTGAGTATATGCTTGGTCCTTTGATGTGACCTAGGCTCCTTGGCCTGTGCAATAGCACCGCTATTGTCACAGAACAAATCTATTGGATTTGAGATGGTAGGCACCACCCCTAGTTCAGTAATGAACTTTTTGATCCAAACAGCCTCTTTAGCTGCATCTGATGCTGCTATATACTCAGGTTCTGTTGCAGAATCTGCTATAGTGCTCTGCTTGGAGCTCTTCCAGCTTATTGCTCCACTATTCAGGAGGAATACATATCCAGATTGTGATTTAAGGTCGTCTTGGTCAGTTTGGAAACTTGCATCTGTGTAACCGGTTACGTAGAGCTCATCATCCAATCCACCATAGACCAAAATAAGTCCTTAGTCCTTCTTAAGTACTTTAGGATATTCTTGACGGTAGTCCAATGACCCTCACCAAGATCTTGTTGGTATCTGCTGGTCATACTTAAAGCAAACGAGACATCCGATCGAGTACATAACATGGCATACATGATGGATCCAATGGCCGAGGCATATGGAACCTTACTCATGCGATCTCGCTGATCAGGTGTACTAGGACACAGATCTTTGCTAAGATGGATGCCATGAGACATGGGCATGTAACCCCTTTTTGAATCATGCATACTGAACCTATTCAGTATCTTGTCTATGTATGTGCTCTGACTTAGGCCTATTAGTCTTTTGGATCTATCCCTATAGATCCTAATCCCTAGGATATAGGTGGCTTCACCTAAGTCTTTCATTGAAAAGGACTTTCCTAACCAAGACTTGACACTCTGCAAGGTAGGAATCTCATTCCCAATGAGTAGGATGTCATCTACATAAAGCACTAGAAATACAACTATGCTCCCACTAACCTTCTTGTAAACACAAGGTTCATCGATGTTTTGAATGAATCCAAACTCTTTGACTACTTCATCAAAACGATGATTCCAGCTCTGAGATGCTTGCTTCAGTCCATAAATGGATCTTTGAAGCTTGCAAATTTTACTAGAGTCCTCTGGACGCACAAAACCTTCAGGTTGTGTCATGTACACATCCTCAAGCAGCTTTCCATTAAGGAAGGATGCTTTGACATCCATTTGCCATATTTCATAGTCATAATATGCTGCAATGGCAAGAAGGATTCTGATTGATTTGGCCATTGCAACTAGGGAAAAGGTTTCATCATAGTCTATACTATGAGTTTGAGTGAATCCTTTTGCAACCAGTCATGCCTTGAAGACATTTACATTGCTATCCATGTCAGTTTCCTCCTTGAAAACCCATTTGCACCCAATGGTTTTTACACCTTCAGGTGGATCAACTAAGGTCCATACCTGATTGTCGTACATGGATTGCATTTCAGACTTCATGGCATTTAGCCATTTCTCAGAGTTTGGTCCCACTGTGGCTTCTCGATAGGTGGTGGGCTCATTTTGCTCAATGAGCAACACATCACGGCCTTCAGTAATCAGAAATCCATATCTCTGAGGCTGATGTCATGTCCTATCAGATATTCGTGGACCTTGTGTTACTTGAGGAGGCTCAACAACTTGTTGTGAGTCTTCTCTAATTTCCATCTGTGGTTATGTACCATCTTGTGGCTCTCGAATTTCTTCGTGATGTACGTTGCTCCTACTGGTTGCTTTAGAGACAAACTCTCTTTCTAGAAATTTACCAAATAATAAACACTTTGTTATCAGTGGGATTGTAGACATAGTATCCTTTCCTTTCTTTAGGATATCCCACGAAAAGGCACTTTGTGGATCTGGGCGCTAATTTATCAAAGGCTTGTTGCTTAACATATACCTCACATCCTCAGATCTTGAGAAAAGATAAACTTAGTTTCTTTCCAGTCCATATCTCATATGGTGTCTTTTCAATTGCCTTATATGGAACACGATTTAGTGTAAACGCAGCTGTTTCTAGGGCATGTCCCCAAAAGGATGGTGGAAGATCTGTTTGACTCATCATGGATCGAACCATATCTAATAGTGTTCGATTCCTCCGTTTAGAAACGCCATTCCATTATGGTGTTCCTGGAGGAGTCAATTGTGAGATTATCCCATAACTCCTAAGATGGTCAATGAATTCTTGGCTCAAATATTCACTACCTCGATCAGATCGAAGTGTTTTAATTGTTTTACCAAGTTGGTTTTGTACTTCATTTTGGAATATTTTGAACCTTTCAAAAGATTCAGATTTATGTTTCATTAGATAGATATAACCATATCTACTAAAGGCATCTATAAATGTAATGAAGTAGACATAACCTATGAGGGCTATTTTCAAATTTCAAAATTAATCATCATTAATTTCAAAATTAATTAACAATTAATTATCTTGATGAGCTAATTAAATAAATTCAGTTTAAATTAAATCTGTCCAACAGTTTTAATTTAACCTATTTATTTAATCCAAATAAAGAGCTATTAGATTTAATTTATCTTCATAAATTAAATTTGATATACTATATCTTTATCATGTTAGTTATTAAATTTAATATATCTTAATAAATTAAATTTAAAACTCACACAATATAATAATATCATATAATATATATACATATATATATAAGATATATATTTCGAAAATATATATACCTATATAATATTATTAAATATAATAATATCATATAATATATATATACATATATATATATATAAGATATATATTTCAAAAATATATATATCTATATAATATTATTAATGAATTTTATATTATATATATATATATATAAATATAAAATTCATCCACCCTAAATTAAACATTATCTCATGTTGGGCCATTATTGTGTGCGACCCTGTAGGCTCATATGAAGTTGGTAGTGGGCCAATAACTATACTAGCCCAAAAGTCGCAAGCGGCCTCTAGCAAGACATTACGATTGCCCAATTCATATGAGGATCGTTATCACGATGCAACCTATCATACAACCATGTCACGTCCCTTTTGTCACACGATATATCGATCAAGGATAAGGCATGGATAATGTCATCCTCTTATTCCTGACTATTACTTTCTCGATTCCTGAGTAGCTTGATAACAGAGATAGAAACTCCTTTCATCATATTATGGCCATACATTTCTCAGACTCACTCATCGAGGGGCCCAGTAATATCTCTCTACTAATGTGAGGGACAAATTCCATTTTGATCATTCAAATTCCTCTGCATGAAAAACCACCAAGCCCGATCATAACCTTTATTATCACCCGGTCAAAAGTGACTTTTGACTAGTTTAAAGCTTAGCAACTCTCATGTAGAAATCCATGATGACCTCAGGTTTAGGGCATTGTGACGTGGTTATACATGAGAAAAGCTTATGACTTGATCCATGTAGCTTTCTCATAGTGGGTCGGTCCAGCACCTTGTACTCTTACAAGTGCCTAAGACTTTGATTCGTATCTCCATATCTTATCAAAGTCATACTGGTCTTGTTTCATCTCTGCTCCTGTATAGATGACCGACCAGGGACATTTTTGGACAATCTTTATGAAATATCCAAAGATACAATTATCACAGTTAACATGCAAATAATTTGATAACATAATGGAGAAATTTCATTACAATAATAATGTTCAAAGTACAATGATTGGCCCTTATGGCACAATTTCCAACAGCCTCTTCCTCTGTGCCTCAATCTGGCTCAAATGACATCTCCACTGTCCTTATTGTTTCTAAGAAACTTACCAGCGACAATTATCGAGAATGGTCTCAATCCATGATTCTCGCTCTCGATGGAAGGGACAAACTTGAATACATAACTGGTGAAGTACAAAGGCCTCCAACCTTGGAAACCAATGAATTTTGCAAATGGAAGTTCGAAAATGCATTGGTATCCTCTTGGTTAATCAATGCGATGTCATCCTCAATTAAGAAGAGTTTTATGTACCTTCCCTCAGCTCAAGTCTTCGAGAAACATACAATCTTGTGGGAAATAGGTCCCGCATATAGAGCAGATGGAACATTCGAGAAATATAAAGCTAGACTGGTTGCACAAGGTTTCACACAAAAATATGGGGAAGATTACACAGAAACTTTTGCTCCAGTAGCCAAGCTGAATACCATCAGGATTCTATTTTTATTGTACTGAATTTAGATTGGAATCTACACCAACTCGATGTAAAAAATGCCTTCTTCAACGGAGAACTCAAGGAAGAAGTGTACATGAAGTTACCTCTAGGGTTCGCAGGAAAAAAAGGTGACCAAGTCTGCAAGTTGAAGAGGTTGTTATATGGGTTAAAGCAATCTCCGCGTGCTTGGTTTGACAGATTTACCTGGGTTCTGAAGAGACATGGGTATACTCAAGGGCAGAGTGACCATACTTTGTTTGTCAAACATCATAAGGGTAAGATGGTTGTTCTGGCTGTATATGTTGATGATATAATTCTTACAGGAGATGACGAGGTGGAAATCAATCAAATCAAGATAGCCCTGGCACGAGAATTCCAGATTAAAAATCTTGGAGAAATGAAGTACTTTCTTAGAATGGAAGTTGCCCGATCTAAGAAAGACATTTATATCTCCTACAGGAAGTATGTACTCGACCTTCTAAAGGAAATAGGGATGATAGGTTGCAGGCTAAGTGACACACCTATACGGGTAGATAAAATAGATGAAGATGCAGATCTCGGTAAGGCAGTGGACTTAGGGAATTATTAACGAATGGTAGGCAAACTAATATACCTGTCTTATACTAGACCAGACATTGCATTTGCAGTAAGTGTGGTCAGCCAGCATTCTCATGATCCTAAACAAAAACATTTGAATGAAGTCTACAGGATCCTTCGTTACTTGAAGGGATCTCCAGGACGTGGCTTGTTATTTAAGAAAACTGACAAACGGATTGTAGAGTTATTTACAGATACTGATTGGGTAGGTGATCGAGATGACAGGAAATCCACATTTGGATATTGTACGTATGTGTGGGGTAACCTGGTCACATGGAGAAGTAAAAAGCAAAGTGTAGTTACAAGAAGCAGTGCTGAAGCTGAATACAGGGCTGTAGCATTGGGAATCTGTGAAGGCATATGGATAAAGCGTGTTCTTGAAGACTTAAGGAAGTCCATAAATCTACCAATCAAGGTCTATTGCGATAACATGACTGTAATCAACATTGCTTATAATCTAGTTCAACATGACAGAACTAAACATGTCGAGATAGACAGACATTTTATAAGGGAAAAAGTTGATGAGGGTATTGTTGATCTAAGGTATATTCTTTCTAAAGAACAGACCGTAGACATCTTCACTAAAGGATTGCCCAAGGACAGGTTTGATTATCTGATTGGCAAGTTGAACTTGATTGATATCTACAGTCCAACTTGAGGGGGAGTGTTAAAAGTCAGAAGCTCTTTCGGTGCAAGCATGATATTGCTGACTTCTATATCCCTCTTAGTCAATTACTCTGAATTTATCTCACTGACTCTCCAGCTAATCACTCTTACTTTGTCTATATTTTTTCCTATAAATACCATGTAAATCCTCTCAGTTCAATATAATCAATTCAGTCTTCTAATTCTCTTCACTAACTGCTGCTAGCCTTTTAATCCTTAATGCATAAAGAACTGCCTTGATGATTATGACTAGAAATATTTCATCAACTTTACACCAAATAAAACAAGAAGAAATGTTTCATCTACTAACTTATTAAGGACATTTGTAATGTCCCTATTGTAGGAAAAAAATATAACTAAAAAGGAGATTAGGCGTACCTGGACGAATCCATGTTCGGATCCGGGTCAAAGCTCCCATACTCCATACTTGTGCCCACACAATTATTAGACTACTAGAGCCTAATTGTGATTTGCACAGCAGATCACCAGAACCAGAAAGATGGTAGGAGAGAAGGGAATTGCCAGAAAAATCAATGGCGGGGCGAGTTGCAATTGAGGAGGCACACCCTATTTATAGTGGTTTATGGAGGCCACTAATTAGGAAACGTGTGCACTCCTTCTTGCCCTCCAAGACAACAATTAATTGTCTCTCAATTAATTCCCTAATTATAGTGATTTGTTCCTCTTTTAACAAATCCATAATTATTGCTGAAATATTCCCAAATCTGCATTTTATGCTGATTTTATTCTTATTTGATTAGGCTACTTATTTTCTAATCAAATAGTCCGGCCCATCAAGGGCGGACTTGGACCCAAAGTCCAACACCTATTAATGCGGTTCTTTTGAGCTTGGCTAGCGAATTGAATGATTAAAGAAGTGTCTTAGTATGTGTTACAAAGGGAGATGAGTATTATATCATATTTGTGCGGTATTTTCTTGTTTAGTTCTATAAATCTTCTGAAGTACTAAAATATTTATGACAAAGATATTAGGTATGGACATATGTGCTGACACATTGGTAGGAGATGAAATGCTCAAGGGCATTTCAGGAGGGCAAAAGAAGCGTCTTACAACAGGTATGTGTGTGCGTGTTGCTTTGATTCATGCATCACCAAGTCAAATGCACTTACAGCGTTTTCATCACTTGGTGTGTGTCGTTACTAGGTGAATTACTGGTTGGTGCAGCAAGAGTGCTGTTCATGGATGAAATATCAACTGGTCTTGATAGCTCAACTACTTACCAAATTATCAGATATCTTAAGCATTCCACTCGTGCACTTGACACAACCACCATCATATCTCTTCTACAACCAGCTCCCGAGACATATGAATTGTTTGATGATGTCATTCTTTTGTGCGAGGGTCAGATTGTGTATCAGGGACCTCGTGAATCTGCTCTTGATTTTTTCAAATTGATGGGATTTAGCTGCCCTGAGCGAAAGAATGTAGCAGATTTCTTGCAAGAAGTGAGTGGTAAAGATATTAGAACATATCTTCCTATTCTAATATGTATGCTTTTAGTCATTGCTCAAGTTCTGCTAAACAGGTTACATCGAAGAAGGACCAAGAACAGTACTGGTCTCTCCTCGACCGTCCATACCAGTACATACCTGTTGGGCAGTTTGCAGAAGCTTTTGCCTCATATCGTGATGTCAAGAATTTGTCAGAGGAACTAAAGGTTCCTTTCAATAAACGCTTTAATCATCCAGCAGCCTTGGCAACTACTAACTATGGAGCGAAAAAGTTTGAACTGCTCAAAACCAGCTACCAATGGCAGAGGCTACTGATGAAGCGAAATTCATTTATTTATGTTTTTAAATTTGTTCAGGTGAACGTACCACTATGAAATCTGTCATATATAGCCAAAAATAATTGCCGATTTATACAAGTTATTTTATGAGGGTAACTCTAGTGGTTGTCACTTAAAAACAAACAATTCTTGCCATATTTGAAATCAGATAATTTTTACCAGGAAACTTGATATCAATTTCTCACTTTTCCTTTGTTGTCCTTTTGATATCATTGCTTGGCTCTCTTTATTTCATATTTGGATTATCCAACAGTGCTTTTTTTCATCTGACTTCACCTAGTATCATACTGTATACTTTGAAAATATTGAAAAGTTTCTCAGTTCTGGTTATCGTTGTTAGTTAGTTTATTATTTGTTGCTCTCTGATTATACAACTATCTTTTGTTTCCGTTTTGAATCAATTACACTCTGGATGCAAAGATTTAAGGTTGATATCAAGTTCCACACTATTTGCAGCTTCTTTTGGTTGCTTTGATCACAATGAGTGTTTTCTTCCGGACAACAATGCATAAAAACACAATAGATGATGGAGGCTTATATCTTGGGGCACTGTACTTCTCTATGGTAATTATTCTCTTCAATGGTTTTACGGAGGTATCAATGTTGGTCGCAAAGCTTCCAGTACTTTACAAGCACAGAGACTTGCACTTCTATCCTAGTTGGGTGTATACACTCCCTTCTTGGCTCCTTAGTATCCCAACTTCTCTCATGGAGGCCGGATGCTGGGTGGTAGTCTCCTACTATACAATCGGATATGATCCTGCTATTTCTAGGTAAATCCAGAGTACACTCTGCTCTGTTCTATATTATAATAGTTTATAACGAGTGTGTGTGTACTGTTTGCTAATGACAATTGTTTGTGCTTCTGGATGTGCAGATTTTTTAAGCAGTTTTTACTGTATTTCCTTCTACACCAGATGTCAATTGGTCTCTTCCGTCTGATAGGATCCTTGGGCCGGAATATGATTGTAGCCAACACCTTTGGATCCTTTGCTATGTTGATTGTGATGGCTCTTGGAGGATACATAATTTCAAGAGGTCAAACTGGCTTGCAATCTTTTCATGTTCTTAAATTTATTTTGACAACCTAATTTTTACCACTTAAAATTTCTTTCTGTTGAGCAGACCGTATACCTCCTTGGTGGGTATGGGGCTTTTATATTTCTCCATTAATGTATGGACAAAATTCGGCTTCTGCAAATGAGTTCCTTGGACATTCATGGCATAAGGTATAATCCTTGTTCCTTAGTAGTTATTATCATCTGTGGAATTTTCTTTACAGCTTATAGTACCTTGAAAGTTGAAACCATCATTTTGAGTCGTCGAGAGGTGCAGTGGCATTTTTCTGAGGTTTTAATATAATTCTGGTTAGCACTTTTTTTGTTCATATTGCATTGAAGCGCACACTCTGTTTTCTCGTTCTGTAGAAAGCTGGAAATGACACCACCCTTCCGTTGGGTAAAGCATTATTAAGGGAGCGGAGTTTGCATCCAGAGAGCTATTGGTATTGGATTGGTGTTGGCGCAATGGTTGGATATACAATTTTGTTCAACACATTATTTACTATCTTCCTAGCTTACCTTAATCGTAAGACAAGTTCCTGTTTGTTAATCCCTCAAATAATTTAATTTTACTTTGCCTTCTGGTGCTGCATGAATCCGAAGTATTAACCTTAAATAATCTGTTCAGCTTTGGGAAGGCCACAAGCTGTTGTCTCAAAGGAGGAGCTGGAAGAGAGAGAAAAAAGGAGGAGAGGTGAAAGTTCTGCTATTGAGCTGAGAGAGTACTTCCAGCATTCAACATCAAATGGTTTGTAGACTATACATCTCATATTTATCCTTCTGTCTTTTCTGCTTCTATACATAATTGAGAAGTGACATGTTATCCAATTTTCATATTATAGGAAATCATTTTAAACAACGAGGGATGGTTCTCCCTTTCCAACCGCTTTCAATGGCTTTCAGCAATATCAATTACTACGTGGATGTCCCTGTGGTGCGTAAAAATGGCTCATTTTTTGATATTTGTTTTTTCTACTCATTGGATTAATTCCTGTTTCATTCAAATGTTGCTTCAGGAATTGAAACAACAAGGGATATCAGAAGACAGGTTGCAGCTGTTAGTCAATGTTACTGGAGCTTTCAGGCCTGGTGTGCTGACAGCATTGGTTGGAGTTAGTGGTGCTGGAAAAACCACTCTCATGGATGTATTAGCTGGAAGGAAAACTGGTGGGACCATAGAAGGAAGTATATGCATATCTGGTTATCCGAAAAGACAAGACACTTTTGCAAGAGTTTCTGGATATTGTGAGCAGACTGATGTTCATTCTCCGTGCTTGACTGTGTTGGAATCCCTACTATTTTCTGCTAGGCTTCGATTGCCTTCAGATGTTAGCTTTGAGATACAAAAGGTAACAAAAATGAAACATGACATAAAATTTTTCTTAACCATGGGCACATAATGATTTTTCGGGAATTTTGATGGTCAGGCTTTTGTTGAGGAGGTAATGGAGCTTGTGGAGCTCACTTCATTGAGTGGTGCACTTGTGGGTTTGCCTGGAATTGATGGGTTGTCAACAGAACAACGAAAAAGGTTAACTATAGCAATTGAACTGGTTGCCAACCCTTCTATAGTCTTCATGGATGAGCCTACATCAGGGTTGGATGCTCGGGCAGCCGCCATTGTGATGCGAACTGTGAGGAATATAGTAAATACCGGAAGAACTATTGTGTGCACAATCCATCAGCCTAGCATAGAAATATTTGAATCCTTTGATGAGGTATTGTTAATGATCATTTAATAATGAGTATTTAAGGCAGGATTCAACTATGGCAGTGTCTAACCTTTGTGTGAATTATGTTGATGTCTTAGTGATAACTTAATATATATATATATATATATATATTACCAAGATAACTTCATACGTTTTTATCATGCTTGTCTGCGGAAATTAAATATGTAGCTGTATTATCTTTATCCAGGATCTAATATTCTATCAATTGTCCATTCAGATCAATAGTTCGCGGGATTGTATTTTATCCTTCCTGAATTTCTCACGAATTTCTATCTACTCACAAGTCTGACCATTTTCCAAAATTTTTGCAGCTTCTCTGTATGAAGCGTGGAGGTGAGCTAATATATGCTGGTCCACTCGGTCCCAAGTCTTGTGAGCTAATAAGTTATTTTGAGGTCTGCAAAGTGACGCTTAGATTTTATAGAATAATTCATTCACTGAGTGATGATGAGAATAAATTCACTAATTCTTGTACGAAAATTTCTTCTGTAGTCGATTGAAGGTGTTCCAAAGATTAGAACTGGATATAACCCCTCTACATGGATGCTGGAGGTTACTTCTTCATTGGAAGAAAGTCGTCTAGGAGTGGACTTTGCTGAAATCTACCGAAGATCAAGCTTATTTGTGTAAATGCAATTCTTAAGTCAACTTTTCTACACAAACTTACAGTTCTATATGCAACTGCTGCTCTCTTATTGATACCACCTTTATTCTTTTCCTTTTCAGACGAAACAAAGAGTTGGTTGAAAGCTTGAGCAAGCCAAGTAGTAACTCAAAAGAATTGAATTTTCCTAGCAAGTATTGTCGGTCATATTTTGAGCAGTTCCTGACTTGTCTCTGGAAGCAAAATCTATCTTATTGGCGTAACCCACAATACACTGCTGTTCGCTTCTTCTACACTCTCATTATCTCATTGATGCTTGGAACTATATGCTGGAGATTTGGTGCCAAAAGGTCGTTTACTCAGCATTTTACATTGTTCTGTAACATTTTTAATCTTAACAGCTTCCTTGGCTAAATACATTGGGAATTTTGTTAGTTTCCGTTGCTACAACCTCAATATCTACCAATGGCTCTAATGTACTAGCACTTCCGGATTATCTCATCTCACTATTTTCTTTAATTCTGATTTCCTGTATCAACTGGCAACTTTATTGTATCTTCACAGGGAGACGCAGCAAGATATATTTAATGCCATGGGATCTATGTACGCAGCAATTCTCTTTATTGGCATCACAAACGGCACGGCCGTTCAGCCTGTTCTTTCTGTTGAAAGATTTGTTTCATATCGAGAAAGAGCAGCAGGGATGTATTCAGCCTTGGCATTTGCATTTGCGCAGGTTTGTTTCTATCAGAACACATGCATATCTTTCTGCACTTTTGATTCAAATCAAACCTGCCTTTACAGAAAGTTGATAAACGTGTTATATATATTCGTTATGCAGGGTGCTATTGAGTTTCCTTACGTATTTGCCCAGTCTCTTATATACTGCACAATATTCTATTCCATGGCTTGCTTTGAATGGTCTGCTGTTAAGTTCATTTGGTACATATTCTTCATGTACTTTACCATGCTGTATTTTACTTTCTATGGAATGATGACCACGGCTGTCACACCAAATCATCATGTTGCTGCCATTATTGCTGCTCCATTTTATATGCTGTGGAACCTTTTCAGCGGTTTCATGATCCCTCATAAGGTATGGGAGTTCTTTGCTCTAATTTCTAAATGTGTGTAAAAGCTGTTGTTTGATTAGAGAATAACAGTTTAGAATTAATGCTTACATTTAATGTTGGACCTTTGAATGCGTATATTAAAATAATTGACTTAGGTGATAGGGTGTGTAGATGGTGATTAATTCAAACTTGAAAACTGATTTTGTTTTGCCAGACAATTTTTCATGATTGTTTTTGCTAAAAAATATTGGCTCTCATACGTCGGTGTTTTCTAGGTTTTGTTGGGTTTGATTTTGGATTGAAACCAAACTAAACCAAATTAATCAATTTTTCTAAATCAACCTATTCCTTTTTCTTTTTTGCGTGTAATTAATTTAGTTTGGCTTGGATTAGTTTGCTTCATGCTTATCCCCTTTTTTGTGAAACAACATATAGTTCTAATTGCCGCTGGTGATAAATTTGATTTCAATTTTTACTCACTTTTTATAATGATGATTATTATTGGTGAAATCATAAAACTGTTTAAAATAATTTTAGTTGATGAAATTTTAAAGGAAAATAGCATTAAGGTCCCAACCATAAAAAATAATGTCAGAAAAGTCCCATTGATAAGTGATGAGCTATCATTGACCAGTTACGAGACTTGTTAATATACTATTTTTCTTGTTTGGGACCTAAACGATATTCTCCCAAATTTCAATACATCTACAAATTTACGAATCCCTCAATCGCAAGCAGAAAATGAATCCACTTCATCCTACAAGATCTAACTATTTCAGGATTGACTGCCCCCAGTTATCATAACATCTTTACATCTTTCATCTCTGCAAATCTCTACAACTTTTTCTTGATCCACATTAATAAGGTCATATGTAATAATATGTCTTTTTATATTTAAGTCATTTAATGATTAGTCTTAAATCGTCCTAAAGTCATGACGAAGTTTATATTCTTTTCATTAATAAGGCTAAAAATGAAATCTTGAACTATATTTTTCGAGAAGTCAATAATGTAACAAATTTTTCTTAAAATACATGAGGAAGTTATATTTAGAACCGGAAAGAGTATAGATGGATCCAATGTGTTGTACGGAATCCGAGAAATGAGCTGCACTGTCAGATGCTCATAACAAATCTGACTCGCAATAATTTTTATATTTTATATATTCATAGTTATGCTGATCAATCGGTTCTGGTCTCATTCTCAGAGAATTCCAATATGGTGGAGATGGTATTACTGGGCAAACCCTGTAGCCTGGACTCTCTATGGTCTGGTAACTTCTCAGTATGGTGACGATTATAAACTTGTGAAGCTATCTGATGGAATAAACATGAGAGCCATAAAGCAGGTGCTGGTTGAAGTGTTTGGTTATAAGCATGATTTCTTGTGCATTGCTGCAATAATGGTGCCTGGTTTCTGCATATTTTTTGCAATAATATTTGCCTTTGCGATTAAATCCTTCAATTTCCAAAGGAGATGACAGGGTTGGAGTTGCTTGCCGTGAGAGTTCTAAGATTGTGTCACATTTTTCCAATTAAGTTTGACATTTGTTATTTGTATAGTAAATTATTACCCTATATGCCAAACAAGTATGCTTTTATTTAGGGTTTATATAAACTAATAAGATTTTACGTCTTCAAAAATTGTTCTGTTCCATCCAATTCAAATTATATTTTGCTGTAAAGAGACATTTCTCATCATCATCATCACAAATTTGTGATTCAAGTGCCAATTCTTAAGCTAAAGTATACTTTTGTACTTTAAATTTACATAAAGTTTCGTTTTAGTCTTTTAAGTTTTAAAAATGTATTTTTTAGTCTTTAAAATTTAACATCGTTAATGTTACTAACGGAAAATAGTGACGAAGCAAAGTTAAGTGATGATTGTGTATTGTTAACGAAGTAAGATGAATTTTTAAATGAAAAATAGTATAGAACATTAAAAAAAATAACAGCTCATTTGGTTTTAATCCTAGTTGTAACCCCACCTTTTTTTTATGAAAAAAAGTCCTCCCCCAAACCCACTGCCATCCTCTCTCCTCAACCATCTTGTTGTCCCTCCTCCCAACTTGGCATCGTGGACCTCTTCCAGGATTAAAATTAAAATTAGGCATTATTTTTGATTGGTCTATAAGAATTTCAGTTTAACAAATTCAAGCTTGCTTCATCAATATTTTTTCCTCCCCAAAAAGTCATTTTTATTAATCACAAACAAAACAAGTCCATTGCACCAATAGTAGAAAACACTCAAAAAACCTACAAGTACAATCTATCACACCACAAACCAAAAAACAAAAAACCATACTAACATCAACTACAACAACTAATTACTAAGGAAGAAAAACTAAAAAAATACCAGCCTTACAAGCAGACATCAGCAGCAGCCCACGCCTTCTCGTTGAGATTGTTGCAGCACATAAGTCTCCTCTTCCTTCCTCAACCATATTGCATCAGCCAATAGGGCCTTCCTCAAGAAAGTAGGTGCTGTCTCCAGCCACCCATTGGGCTCTAACCTTCTACATGACACAACTGCTAGACAATCAGCAGCACCATTTCCTTGCCTAGCTACCAAGGAAAAAACAACTTCCGGCCTTCTTGGAGCTAGTTCCAGGACATCAGACAAGATTTGTGCACTCTGCCACTCCACTCCTTTCCTAGAACCAAACTTCACATACCTAAAAAGCACTTCACAATCCATCTTAATTATTATTCTTTGCATGCTAAATCTGTCAGCAACATGGAGGGCTTCTCTAAGAGAAAAACACTCAGTTTGAAATGTAGAACATGCCACCAAGCTCTTCCCAATTCCACCCACAAAATCACCCTTAGTATCCCTACATACAACACCTATTCCAGCATTCCCCTTCTGTTTTTGGAAAGCACCATCAATATTAATTTTTACCATTCCTGACAGTGGCGGTTCCCAATGCAACTTCCTCTCCAACATCAAACCCTCTTTTTTCCTTGTACCTTCCTTCAAACCACTTTTGGCACTCCAAACTTTAGTAACTAAAATGGAAGCCAAACTCACTATTTTTTCTACATCAAATTTCTCACCATTGAGGACTACATCACACCGACCTTTCCATATTCCCCAACAATTGGCAGCCATGAGAGCCTTATTCCTCTCATCCATCTCATTATTCAGCATAAATTTCTCCTCACAACATCTCATAAAAGTGGTAATATGATTTTTATCAATTCTTAAAGACAATGAACTTCCAAACCAACATCTATTAGCTAGAGGACACAATAACAACATATGCTCAAGAGATTTAGGTTCTTCCTCACATACTGGACAAATCTCATTTTCAGCACACTTCCTCCTAAATAGGATAGATTTTGTAGCTATTGCATTATTAAGCACTCTCCACATAAAGTGCTTAATTTTGGGGGGAATATACAAGCTCTAAACACAATTCCATAGCTTATCTGGGATGTGATATGAAATACTAGGCCCCTTCCCTACTTCCTCTACTGTAGTACCCTTTGCCACATGGTAGCCATATTTGACACAATAATCCCCATCCTTACACTTCAACCATATAGCCTTATCCCTCCTATTGTCCTGCCCGATTTGAACTTGTGGAATACAGCTTTTCTCTTATGCAGTAATTTTCTGCTCAATACTACTCAGATTTCATTCACCATCGATTATGAGATTAGCCACTCTCATCTTCTTATCCCCTCACTAACAGGCTCATATTGCAATATGCTACTCGGCAAACCAAGTATCCACCTGTCACACCATACCCTGGTATCATTGCCACTATCAATTTTCCAAAACAGCTCTTGCTTTAGAAGTTCTCTTACCTCAATTATACTCATCCAACACCATGAGGCCTTCCCACCTATCTCCGTATCCATCAATCCACATTTGGGAAAGTAAATCCCCTTCAAAAATCTACACCACAGTTCATTTAGCTTCTACAACATTCTCCATACAATATTTGCTAATAAAGCTCTATTAAAACCATGAAAACTCCTAAATCCCATATCTCCTTTTGTTTTGGCTTTCGTCATTAGCTTCCACTTCTTCCAATGGATTATGTTGCCTTCATGCTCATTCTGTCCCCACCACAAGTCAACAAGGAAACTATCAATTTCTCTACAAGTTTTGATGTGCATGATGTTGGGGGAATTTGATACCATTATTTGATACCGTTATATTGGAAGCTCTGCTACAATACTCAAATACGTCATCTCATACCGTACTTTGATACCATTATTTGATACCACACATTTTGTGAAGTTCCTTCCCTCACTGCAATGCATGAAGCTTGGGGAATTTTGCCACACATAAGGCAAAGGCAATGACAGTGCTCTTATATTAGAAGCTCTGCTACAATACTCAAATACGATTGTCTCTTATTGCATTCTGATACCATTCTTTGATACCACTCATTTTGGAAAATTCCTTCCCTCATTCTAATGCATGAAGCTTGGGGGAATTTGGCAGCATATAAAGCGAAGGCAATGGTAGTACTCTTATATTGAAAGATATGTTACAATTCTCTAATACAGTCGTCTCATACCATACTCTGAAACTGTTATTTCATGTCACACATTTTGGAATGTTTCTTCCCTCATTCAAACACATGAAGCCTCGGGAATTTGGCGGAATATAAGGGGAAGGCAATGACGGTACTCTTATATTGAAAAATTTTATATAGTACTCTAATACGGTCGTCTCATACCGCACTCTGATACCATTCTTTGAAACCACACATTTTGGTGACAAATAAGGAGAAGGCAATGGCAGTACTCTTGACTATGTAGACCAATAGACCCTAAATCATACGGCCGACAAAATCAATCACACCCGTTGTCATAACAGAATAGAGGAAAACAGAAAATTTGTTAGACAATGATTGCTTCAAGTATAGAGACTTAATTATCATAGTTATCTCAGACTCAGAGTGTTGGTTTATTGATGTCTCACCATGATCAATATTCAATCTTACATCCCTGGTTCACATAAAAATATAAATAAAACTTTATGCATTTACATATCCATATACATAAAAACAAAAAGCCATCATGAAGGTAATTGAAACAACCTGAGAAAACCTCCTACATCCGCTGGTATCACACGAAATAGCTCTACCCAATCCACCTTCATCTTACCCTTACGGATTTGCTCCGTCTTAGTATCACTCCTAATTTGGACAAATACAAGTCAAGCATTTGAAAGAGAAGTATAGGAGAACGAATTAATAGGTGAAATAGTAGCTAAAGTTCTCAAATAAATTAAACTAAAATAATACACACATACGAGTTGGATGGTTCATTAGGTTCTGCACTTATACGAGTCTTATAATTTTGATGTTCAGTCTTTGGGTGTCTAAGGTTTATTATCTATTTAATAGAGGTTTTTGATGTGCATGATGTTGCGGGAATTTGATACCATTATTTGATACCGTTATATTGGAAGCTCTGCTACAATACTCAAATACAGTCATCTCATACCGCACTTTGATACCATTATTTGATACCACGCATTTTGTGAAGTTTCTTCCCTCACTGCAATGCATGAAGCTTGAGGAATTTTGCCACACATAAGGCAAAGGCAATGACAGTGCTCTTATATTAGAAGCTTTGCAACAATACTCAAATACGGTTGTCTCTTACTGTATTCTGATACCATTCTTTGATACCACTCATTTTGGAAAGTTCCTTCCCTCATTCTAATGCATGAAGCTTGGGGGAATTTGGCTACATATAAAGGTAAGTCAAATGCAACTAGGAAGAATTGACTTGATTAACTCCTAGCAAGTTAAATCCATCTATGGTGGTGTAATCAATCAACAAGCGAAATGCAACTAGGAAGAATAAAAGAACAAAATTTGCAGGCCCTTTTATTTGAATATTTAAAACCCTCTAGGTTGTTAAGGGCATCATTGCATAACTAATTATCACAACAAATACTCGGCCTACCTTAGACCAACGCATTGGAATACTTGAATTAATGGCAGCCATCGTGATTATCAATTATATCCCTATCACGACTAAAAAATAGCCTATTTAAACTATGGTCTAATAATGATCTAAAAATCAAATAGATAAGTAAGTATAATAAAATAGAAGTAACAACAACATCATATTATTACTATTTTGATTATATTAATAAAAATAATAATACCTCTTTTTGCCATAATAGGGTACATGAAAGCCCCCATGAAAATGAATGCAATGAGAGTAACGAGCATATATACTAGAATTTTCAAAAACTCTAGGCCCGTTTCTTTAATTTTCTCTGGTCCCTTTCTTCATTTTTTTGCAGTTTTCAAAAATTCTAGGTTCTTTTCTATAATTTTCCCTAAACTAATCTGCATTGGATAAGGCAAAGGCAACAACGGCACTCTAATATTAGAAGTTCTTCTACAATGTCTAATATGGTCTTCTCATACAATAATCTGATACCATCCTATGATACCACATATTTTGGAAAGTTCATTCCTTCATTTGGTGGTGGATAAGGAGAAGGAAACGGTGGCACTCTTTTATTAGAAGGTCAACTAAAAGAAACTAACATGGTTGTCTCATACCACACTTTGATACAATTCTTTAATAACACATATTTTGGAAAGTTCCTTCCCACATTCAAATGCATGAATCATAGGGAATTTGGCCACATATAAGGCGAAGGCAACTGTGGTGCTCTTTTAGTGGAAGCTTTGCTACTATACTCTAATACGGTCATCTCATAACGCTCTCTTATACCATTCTTTGATAGCACATATTTGAGAAAGTTTCTTCAATCATTTAAATGTATGAAGCTTAGGAAATTTGGTGGCCGATAAGGCGTAGGGAAAGGCAACACTCTTGTATTGGAATTTCTAACACACATGTTGTAAAATTCCTTCCTCATTCAAATGCGTGAGGCTTGGGAAATTTGGCAGTGGACAAGGTGTAAGGAATGATGATACTCTTTTATTAAAAGCTTTGCCCTTTGATACCACAAATATCAGAAAAAATCCATTCCATCATTCAAATGCTTGATATTGGGAAAATTTTGCGGTGGATAAGGCAAAGGTAACTACGAAACTCTTTTATTGGAAGCTCTTTTACAATACTCTAATACTGTCATCTGATACCGTACTTTGATCCCACATATTTTGGAAAGTTCATTCCCTAATTCAAATGCATGAAGATTGGGGAATTTGGTAACATATAAGGCGAAGGCAATGACATCACTCTTTTATTAGAAGCTGTGCTACAATTCTCTATTGCGGTCGTCTCATACCTCACTCTGATACCACATATTTAGGAAAGTTTCTTCCCTTATTTAAATGTATGAAGCTTGAGGAATTGGGTCACATATAAGGTAAACGTAAGGGCAGCACTCTTTTCTTAGAAAATTTGTTACAACACTCTAATATAGTTATGTCCTACCAAACTTTGATATTATTCTTTAATACCACACATTTTGAAAAGTTCATTCCCTCATTCAAATGCATGAATTTTGGGGAATTTGGTGACATATAAGGTGAAAGCAACAACAATACTCTATTATTGGAAGCCATGCTACAAGGAGCTAATACAATAATCTCTTATCGTACCCTAGTACCATACTTTAATACCACATATTTTGGAAAGTTCATTCCCTAATTCAAATGCATGAAGCTTGGCAAATTTGGTGGCACATAAGGTGAATGCAAAGGCAACACTCTCTTATTGGAAGCTTTGCTACATGAAACTAATACGATCATCTTATTCCACACTGTGATATTATTCTTTGATACCACAACTTTCAAAATGTAACCCCCTTCGTAATTATCATTCGAAATACGTGATTATGATAAATTAGAGACCAATGGAAATTCAAAATGCATTTAAAATCCTATCTTTACAATAGGGTTTTCAAAAAAAACATCTTTTAAAATCTAATACACCTTGTCTTATATTCGTATTTTGAATTCAATTACCTCACAAAGATAAATCACATTCAAATATATCAGAGTGCACAACACAATCCCCGGCAAACCTCGGGTTCCATATATTCTTTAAAGAGTATACAAATTCCCATTTAGGGAATTACACAATATCTTCCTTGATATATATCCAAATACACATCCCAAATCCAAAGACGAATACAAATTATACAACACTTTCAATCTATGATGACCAACTACTAACTAATTCTCCCAACCAGGAACTTAACCTGCCCTTGGTTACTTGCTTCTTCTCGAACCGCTTGCCCTGTTTGAAAGGTTAGTCAATGGAAAGAATGAGATTCAAAAGAATCCCAGTAGTAACAAGTCACTTATACAGTGCATAAACACATAGCATATATGATCATGTTCGGCAGCATCACAATGATTCATGGCTCATGCCACAAACAACAGTACTCAGGGCTGTAAACACTATGCGTTAGCTTTCACTGCGATCTCAAAGCATCACAATGTATCACTATACATGACAAACATACATACAATGCTTTACACATAGCATAAGAGAAAGAGTCACTACCTTATTCTTTTCACGTGTGCTCCGGAACAAATAAATCACGATCAAGGCAAATACCAAATCCTGACAATCAAATCAAGGACATATGGTTATTCCCTTTTCCAATTCCTCAACTTCCAAACATCAAAGTTGGTTATCATTTAAGACCTTTAGGTGGCTACTATAAGCCCAAACATATGCCTAAAGGGTTGGGAAATGCTATACCAAAAATCACCTTTCAAAAGTGCAAAAATACTGATTTTTGGGGGTTGACCGCGGCCAAAAAAGATCAGAAATATTTGGGCCACGGCCCAAAACCTTCTGGTTGCGGCCATAAAAATTCTGTTTCTTGGCTGAATTTCCAAAATTCATAACTAATTCTAGAAAAATCGAAATAAGGTGATTCCAAAGTGAAATGAAAGGTATTTAAGTCCTCTTCATAGGAAAAATATGGTCCATTACTGTAAATCAACACAAAAATATAGAATTGCACAAAACTCAACACTGCTCCAAAACAGAGTTCAGTTTCAATCCCAAGCTTTGGACAACCATAACTCCCAGCTCAAAAAATGAAATGGCACAAATTATATGTCCATTATGAAGCTTGGAATGTGAAATTTAAGACTGAAAAGTTTCATAATTTTCTTACATCATTTACCCAGTCAAAACGTCCTCACAAATAGACTGCCTAGCACAGACTTTCAATGGACAAATTTTCAGTTTTGCAACCAATGTGTCCATTCCAATCCAAACAAATTCCAATAACTAAATATCACAACATGACACCATTTTCAACACAAAAAACAATTCAATTCCACCAATTACATGCCACATGAAATTATATCAAAATCAGGGCAAAATTCTACAATTCATAATACTCATTCAAATATCACAAAACTTAGATCAAAAGGCATCAAATACTCACCTCTTCCTCTTTCCCAAACCAATTCCTTGATGCCACAATCTTCAAATTTTCTTGAACTCACAAAACACCTCCTCTTGAAAATCTAAAACCATGGAAATGAAGCTTACACCAAGAGGAACAAGTTTAGTGAAGGGGTTTTGAACAAAAGAGCTTATCGACTTAGTCAAAATAGCTCACATTTAAGCTTAACTCTTTCTCTTTCCTCCTCCTTCCATGGCCGACTTTGGGAGCTTAAGGAGAGAGAGCAAAGTGCAATGAAATGATGATTTTCATCTGCCTCCATGCCTTTAACTGAAATGAGAAAAGAGAGAAAGAGAATTTTGACTAAAATAATAAATTGGACTTTTTGACTTCAATCCCATGGTGCCACTTGTCATGATTTTAAAGCTTCACCTCTTATGAGCTCACATGAACACATATACATAATCCCACCCTTTTATCTATTGCACAATCAATCCTAACCATTGATCTTTAAGTTACCAATGAGTTTCCTCTTCGGTAACTGACCAATTGGCCGATAACTTTATCATTTTGCCCCTGATTATGGCAATTCTTCCTGAATCACCACCAAACACATTTTCTCATTCTTTTAGCCACACTATGCACCATCCCTCTATTTAAAGTCAATTTAGATGTTTATCCACAATTAAACTTAAATACAGGGTTTTGGTGCTACTCACAACACAGACGAATCATATTCGAGTACCAAATCACATCATACTCTCCAAAAGAGTTTATCTATCAATAATCACCTCCACTTTTGGAGTCATTAACCCTTAATCACAATTTGGGATCTTGCTAAACTGGGGCTTAGAAATCCACTTATTTCAAGCTTATTCTCTAGCCCCGTGTCTCAAAATTCGGGGTATTACAGTTTGGGTATTCATACCAGGTGGAACTGAGATGGTAAGTCCCTTTCTAATTCCTGGTCTTTATAAATAGATACTGCTAAGTACTTATACAATAATTATGCATACGTCAGCAAGGTGAGGTTCGCCCCAGAAAGTCATTCAGAGGATCAGATAAAGCATATTCTAACCCGACTGGCCACTGAAAGAGATTGAGTATAACTACTTGAGTTGAAAAATACTCACCCAGGTATTATTGTTAAGTTCTGAAGTATTTCTCTCAGTCCCAAAAAATATGCGGGTATCATTCTATATGTTTTAATGTAGGGAAAGCGAAGATGAAGAGAAAACCATTCAAGGTCCCTAACCTGGAAGAGAAGAGAGAAAGGAAGCTAGCCAAAGCAGATGGTTAGTCAAGCATTCCATTCGAACATCTGATCTCAATCTAGGTAACTACTGTAGAGCAGAACAAAGACAAAGGCTAGGTTGGAGCTTAGGGGCATCGATATCCACTTCCCTACTATGACCTCATCTATTATTAACACACCGTAAATTCTTCATATGGCCCATTGCCTCTTATTCCAGAGCAATTTAGCCATGTTGGAGTCTTAAGGACCTTCTGACTCACTAATATCCTGCCTAACCCAAATGTTCCAGGTATTGTATCATGCTAGTTTCTCCTTTTTCTCTAGCAAGCGTTTGGACTAACCCTTGGTAAGGTTTTTTCTTGCAAGGTTTTGAGGCAGGTTTATACTT
The DNA here is from genome assembly GCA_963242795.1 of Inga leiocalycina. Lineage (NCBI taxonomy): Eukaryota > Viridiplantae > Streptophyta > Magnoliopsida > Fabales > Fabaceae > Inga > Inga leiocalycina. Next base: position 30,361,681 of record OY725327.1, read on the forward strand.
GTAAAAGGAAGCTTCTAAGCTAATCTCACAGGCTTATAAGAGAGACAAGATGATCTATGATCTACAATAGGCTTCAGTATGTATGTCAGATTCCCAAGCCAAACTTGAAGCACAGTTGGAGCATATGTCAAAGGCATTGGTAGAGGCAAAACATGAGTTGTAAATCTTACACTTTGAGAATAGTGGGTTAAAGCAACAATTCGAAGATATTGCTGTAGAAGAGGCATTTTGGACTCAACCCAACTGATGAATGAGTTCAAAGAGGGTTGATCAAACTGATAGGATCCAAACCAAATGATAGCCAAATATCAATCTCTCTTTGATGGTAGGCTTGAAGATAACAGTTTTGTTTCTGGGGATGGTGAGGAAAACCAATAAGGGATGCATGTGCCTTTTTGTTGTGACCCATTTTGATTCGGTTTCTTTTAAGTTCTTTAAACTTAGGTCTCATTTTCTTTTTTAGATGTATTTTTCCAAACTAAGGGATTGGCAGTTATTTATTCACATGGTGATTTTAGACTTGTACTATAATGTACCATCTCAAGTGAATTTCCTTATTTTGTGATTCATATGGCCGACATCTTTGGTGTGTCTATTATCTTTATATAGCAAGTTAGCTATAATTAGGATGTCCCATATTATGCAAGTTGCCAATTGTAACCCCCTCACGATAATTACATCCGGATTTCGATGTTTAAGTGAAATAGAGACCAATAAAATCAAATCAACAATTTATAATCCCTCAACTCGGGATGAGGTATTTCAAAAATCAATTCAAAACGTGTTAATTCTGGTCTCACAGTCACGTGCGGATATAACTACTTGAGAAATCAAATTACATAAGAAATATCAGAGTGCGGAAACTAAAATCCCGGCAAACCCCGGGTTCATCTACATATATATCATGGGTTGCGAGTTCCCAAAAATGGGGATTACATATCCAAAATATTCATTTACATCTCATATACACTTAGTAATCCCAGAACCAAAACAAGGATAACCAACATCCAAATATAAAATGTCCCTAAGCCCCAACCACTCCTAGTTGGTCGCTTCCCTTTCGAGCCACTCGCCCAGTCTGAAAAGATTAGTCATATGGAAAGAGTGAGATTCTAAAGAATCTCAGTAGCAACAAGACACTCATACAATATATAAACATAGAGCATGTATGTTCATCATTTCAGCAGCTTCACAATGATCTCAGGCTCGCGCCACATACGACAGCACTCACGGTGTAATCACAATGCACTACGCCCGCTTTCACGGTGAACACTATGCACAACGCCCGCTTTCGCGGTGAACACTATGTAGCAGCAACACGAAGCACAAAGCACCACAAAGCATCTCAAAGCACAATGTATCACAAAACTCCATAAAGTATCTCAATGCACAGGGTATCACAAAGCAGTAGCAGCAGCATCCACACAATGAATGACAGACAAACATACAATACATTTACATAAAGTATAAGAGAGGAGTCACTACCTGTATCTTTCCTGACAATCTTTGGCACAGTTGGCTCACGAGTTCGGCAGATATCAAATCCTATACCAAATTAGGGACAATTGATCAATCTCTTTTCCAATTACTTAATCCCATAATACACTAAGTTGGTTATCATTTAGGACTCTTAAGAGGCCACAAATGTCTCTAATGAAAGCCCTAAAAGGTTGGGAAACAAAAGGTTGAAGGTCACTTTTAGAAAACACAAAATGCTGGAACACAGGGTTGGGCCGCGGCTTGCCCTTCCTTGGGCTGCGGCCCAAATATGGTCAGAAGGTCTTGGGCTGCGGCCCACCACTTATGGGCCGCGGCCCAAATCAGGTCAGAAAGGCTTGGGCCACGGCCCAGAAATTTCCTGACTCTGAACTGACTTCGAAAAACCATAACTAATTCTAGAAAAATCGAAACGAGATGATTCCAAAGCCAAATGAAAGGTATATGAGTCCTATTTCAAGAAAAAATATAGCCCATCACTGGAAATCACTACAAAAATACAGAATTACCAAAAACTACACACTACTCCAAAACAGAGTTCTGTTTCAATCCCAAACTTTGGGCAACCATATCTCACAGAATACTCAACGAAATGACATAAAATATATGTCCATTTTGAAGCTTGGGATGTGAACTTTAAGACTAGAAAGTTTCATAATTTTCCAATACCATTTGGTCACTCAAAACGCTCGTCCAAACTGACAGCGAAAAACAGAGCTTAAACAAAACAGATTTTTCCAACTTTCTACCAAAGTGTTCAATGACTCTAAAATCAATAACCAAGCTTATTCCCATACAATTTTCCATAAAGGACACAATGGCAACCTCTAAAACATCCCAAAACCAATCTAACCACAATCAAACACTATGGTCTCTATGATTCACACAATGTCCAAATTCCAATCAACACAATTCCAAACTTCAAAACTATCTCCAATACTCAAATATCATCATAATGAACCATTTCCAACATCAAACACAATGAAACTCATATATTCAAAAATGGACATAAGCTAGGGCAATTTTCCAGATTTTTATAAACTTATCCAAAAATCACAAATAATATATCAAAATGCTCAAAATGCCTACCTCTTCACTTTGCCAAATTCAGAATCTTGATTCTCACACTTTCATATTTCTCCAACTCACAAATCAACACCTTTCAAGATTCTACAACCACCACAATGTAGCTCTCAATGAGATACACAACTTTAGAGAAGAGGTTTTGAGCAAAGGAGGAGCATTACTTACTCAAAATCCAAGCTTTTCTTTCTCTCTCCAAGCTTAAGGTCACCGAAAATGGAGGAATGGGAGAGAGAATATGATAGATGGAAGAGATGATGATGATGAAATTTTCTCTTCCCTTCCCTAGCACACAACCGAACAAAAGAGAGGAGAAAGAGAAAAGTGCTATTTTGTCTTCATGTGCCTCATCCAAAGGCCTCCACTATGCCACATGTCACCATCTCATCCACTTCCACTATGAGCTCACATAGACACAAAGTATAGGATTCCGACCCATCAGAAATGAATCTCAACCCTTGATCTTAAATACCACATGTATGCACACCAAATTCATATCATATTTCTCTCAAAATATTTAATTACACAATTTTATAATCAATCTCAATGCCATTAGCCCTTAATCAAAAATCGGGGTGTTACACCAATATTAAGCTTTGTTTATTAGTAAGGTCGTGTATACTAGTACATACATTAGTGTTTGACCTAGTATGAGAATTTGGGTTAGTTGGTATGTATGTGATATCTTTATGGCCTGGCTTATGTTCTGCCACGGGACATTGTTAACTTCATGAAATTCATGTCATTTTGGCACATTTGCCTCTAATTTCTCATACTTTTTGATGAATTCATACATAATTGGGATACATATGTAAGGGAAATTTGCCTAGTTGATATTTAGGATAAAGGGATAGAATTCTTAAGTTAAATGTAAATATTTTGCCATATTTCATCAACATTGGCTTTTATAGACTTTCTTGTGTTAATAGGTTATCATTTGAGCCACATGTAAAGCCATTTAAAGCACAAATCAATGACTAAGAAGTTAGAAAAGAGCTTAGAAAGTCAATACAACATAGAAAATAAGAAAAGATGAGGTAAGAAGACAAGGAACTTTTGGCCTTAGCCAGGAACAAGACAGAAAGTTTTGGGCCTCAGCCAGGTACGAGACAAAAATATTTGGCCCACAGCCAAGGTCTCTCTTGGTTGCAGCTAACGACAATAAATGAAGTTGTGCGTTTTAAAGCCAGAACGGATTCTAGGGCCTTAAACACTAAAATTCACGAACAACAATGTCATTCTTTACTTCTAGGATGACTTAGGGGCGATTTTGGAGCTTCTCTTTGCTAGGGTTTAGTGTTCTTGAAGGAGATTCAAGTGTAGATTGAAGATTTAAAGATTCAAGCTCATTTCCCTTGGTTTTGCTAATTCCTTTCCCTTTCTTCTTCATTTTTTTGATATGGCTGTAGCTATTTGCCGAATATGAGTAGCTAAACTTTTCATTCTAAGATTATTTTAAACCTTTGTATGGATTAATACTTGATTGCTCCTCTCTTTTAGTAGTTACATATGTTTGGATTTTTTTTTCTTTGGCTTAATGCTCCTAAATGTTTGGCCACTATTTAGATTAATTTATTCATTTGGGTTTGACTTGAGAGAGCTAATCTAGGTGTAGAACTTGGCTAAAATCATGATTGATTTGAAGTTTACTTGATAAATGGATGGTTTGTTCATAAAATAGAGATATATTTACTAACCTGGCACGTGCACACACACACACACACATCATTAATTGTAGTAAAAGATTATGCATTTTAATGAAAAGAGAAGCTTGACTTTCATTTGAGAGAGCTTTGTCAAGTGCTTTTGAACCTTAGACTAATACATATATTTATTGAAATACTATTCGGGAGGAAATTAATCTAGTTTTATGAAGTGCAAAAAGGGGAGAAATAATCCTAGGCTTTATTTTCTTGAAGTTAGAATCAAGTTTTATCTTGCTTAGCCTAATTTACCTTGTTTTGAACAAAAACTTGTGTTCACAAATTGAAATACTCAAAATGAATTTGCCCAACCTAATTAAGAGCATAATTGCACTTGTTAGCCTACTTTTGCCTTGGTCCTAGTGGGAATGACAACTTTTTATACTACTTGCGACCTATATACTTGCGGTATGCTAAACGGTGAACAAACACCCCTAAAGTTGGGTTCTCAACGTTTAGAAGTGAACTGCTCATGGATTTTATGATGCATCAATCATGTGTCTTTTAGCTTAGTAAGTTAGTCTTGTATGCCAAGCATAAGCTAGTGAATTGGTTAGTATGTAGTATGTAACCCCTTGCCTTGAAAACCGTAATTATGATTCAAAAATACGTAATTAGATTGGATTAGAGACCGACGGATAATTAAAAATTCATTTCCAATCCCTTCCTTCCGGTAGGGTTTTCACAAATTCCTTCAAAATTTCTGCCTTACCCTGGTCTCAAATTCAATATTCTGAATATAATTACCTATACAATTAAATCACATTTATACATATCAGAGTGTATAGCAAAAATCCTGGCAACCCTTGGGTTTCATACACACACACACACACACTAAGGGTCCATACATTCCCATTTAGGGGATTACACATCCGTATCCAAAATAATATTTACATCCCAACAATATATAGTAATTCCAAACCAAAATTCAATAACCAACGACCCAAATTATATTCCTACGAGAGTCCTAGCTGCCCTTAGTCGTCTCCTTCCATTTGGAGCCACTTGCCCTGTCTGAAGGTTAGTCAAAGGAAAGAATGATATTCAAAAGAATTTCAGTAGTAACAAATCACTTATTCCACACATAAACACATTGCATGCAAGTAAATCATCAAACCGCACAGCAGCATAAAACACAGCATATCAGCTGTCACATATACATGTTACCTCACTGGCTTACACATAACACATAGCCTCACTGACTTTCGTATTGCCTCTCTGGCATTCACAAAGCCCCACTAGCTTTCACATACATAATTATCACAAAACAATAATAACACATACATAAAATGCATTTACACATAGTATAAGAGAAAATGTCACTACCTTGTTATTTCCTAGCGTGATCTGGCACGAGTTGTTCATGTGTAGGGCAAATATCGAACCCTATAAACTAAAATCAAGGATGGTAGATTAATTCTCTACTCCCAATTCTCACTTTCAAACATTCAAAATAGGTTGCCATATGAGTTCCTTAAGTGACTATAATAAGCTCAATGAAAACCTAAAAGGATTGGGAGATACTAGGTTGCAAACTACTTTTCAAAATCACAAAATGCTGAAAATGGGGGTTGGCTACAGCCAAGAATCCTCTGGTTGCAGGCAAAATGTACACAGAAGGTTTTTGGCTGCAGCCAAGATTTTTTGGTTGTGGCCAAAACGTGCACAGAAAGTTTTGCACTGTAGCCAAGGAAATTTCAAAAAATCATAACTAATTCTAGAAAAATAAAAATGAGGTGATCCCAAAGCTTATTGAAAGCTATTTAAGTCCTCTTCACTGAAAAAATATGGATCAAGGCTGTCCATAACCACGAAAATACAGAATTTTACAAAACCCAACTCTGCTCTAAAATATATTCCAGTTTTAATCCCAAACTTTGGACAGTCATTACTCCAAGCACAAAAACCGAAATAACACAAATTATATATCCATTTTGAAGCTTGGAATGTGAAATTTAATACTGGAAAGTTTCATAATTTTTAGACACCATTTGCCCTTTCAAAATGTCCAGACAACCTGACTGCCCTGTACTGAGTTTTAAGGGACAGGATTTCAGTTTTTGTGCAATTGCTTACAATGGTTCCAAATTCACAACAAATACCACTCCCACACCAATTTTTCACAAGGAATCCATTGAAAACACCAAAATGACCAAATTCAACTCTCATTGACATGTTCCACATAAAAAACAACATGTTACACAATAACCCAATTCAATACTCATAATGCAATTCCTTTCCATTCAAAGTTCGAAACCAATTTATTGGCACCAAAACACAAAATGACATCTATTCCAATACCAAATCACCATGCAATCCACAAGACCCTAATGGCACGGAAATTAGGGCTAAAATCCAGAAATTCCAAGTTCATCCAATAAGCACAATCAATATGTCAAAATGCAACACTTTCTTACCTCTTCCTCTTTCCAAAGCTAGTTCTTGAATTCTTCAACTTTCAATTTTTCTTAAGCTCTCAAACTCCTTCTTTCAAAAATCTAAAACCATCAAGATGAAGCTCTCATGAATATGATCAAAGTTAAAGAAGAGTATTTGAGCTAAAGAAGTCATCTACATAGCCAAACTCTCACCTTTTCCTTTCTCTTTCCTCTTCTTGGTTGAATAAAAATGGTGCTGTTGGGAGAGAGAAAATGAAATGGAGATGATGATCTAAAATTTTCCCTTTAATTGCCTTTTGGACATTCTAAATGAGAGAGGGAAGAGAAAAAACAAATTTTGACCCTTTGACCATGATCCATTGTTCCTATAAAGCCAAGTGTCATGATCTTGTTCCTCCTCCCAACTCCTTCCATGTTCATGCAAGCTTAGGATCACTCTCTTAGAATTTCTTGATCTCTTGACATTTAATCCCAACCATTGATCTTCAATTTACCAATGAGTTTCCTTTTCAGTAACTGATCGACTGGTCGGCAACTTTCCTTTTTACCTATTTTGCCTTTGATTAAGGCAATCTCTACCAAATTACCTCCAAACACATTTTTTAGGGTTCATATCACTCAACCATATGCCCTCCCTCTTATTTAACTCAATTTAGATGTTAATCCACCATTGAACTTAAATACATGGTTTAGGCATTGATTAGAACACATTCGAATTGAAATTCACATCATATTCTTCAAAAGTTTTTTTTAACAATAAGTACATCACTTTTGAAGTATTTAGCCCTTAATCACAATTTGGGATATTACATAGTATGTCAAATAGAAGACGGTAACCATAAAATGACAACTGACATAATGACTTGCAAAAAATGACATTGTTTTATCAAGTAAAATGAATTTAAAAAATAAGACTATCGTACAACCTTATTCCCCAGTAGGATACAACATCTTAGCATGTATGGCATAAGAGCATATTTCTATTCCCCTAATTGAATAACATATAAATAGCCACGTAGTTGATATTGAATTGTAACTACTTACTCAATGGAATATTAAGTAATAACATTTATATAAAGAAGACCTATAACAAAATGGTACATTAATGGTGGGGTAGCTTAATATCAGAATATCCAATAGGACTAGACCATATGGCTTAGAGCATTAGTCACTTTTAGCCAGTCATATATGCGGGTTGTATCATCATGTCTTGCCCATGAGTTTAGCAAGTGTGATTCAAAATAAATTCGAAAAAAAAACTTGGAAGGTAAAGATCTAGAATTCATACCTCATTAGATGTATGGCATTCCAACTTTGTTAAACAGGTTTCCCCTTTCTATCGCTTAGTTGGTATGCCCCTTGATCGACTACCTCGGTTATATAGTAAGGGCCTTTGTAAGTCAAAGTTAGCTTTCCATTGCTTGTATCCTTAGTGTTCTAGAAAACTCTTCAAAGAACCCAATCTCCAACCTTGAACTACCTTACACAGACATTTTTATTGTAATATTGAGCAATCTTTTGTTGGTAGGTCACAAGTCTGATCAAGGCTTGCTCCAGTACTTGTCAAGTAGGTCCAACTGGTTAGTGATGGCTTGATTATTGGACTCTTCAGTCGCCCAGCTATATAATAGTGATAGCATTCCAACTTCGACTGGAATCATTGCTTCTGATTTGTAAACTAAAGAAAATAGGGTTTCACCTATTGATGCTCAGGAAGTTATTCTATATGCCCATAGTATAGTCAGGAGTTCTTCAGCCCACCTACCTATGGCTTTGTCAAGTCTCTTTTTCAATAAAGTAATTATGGTCTTATTGCTTGATTCTATTTGCCCATTAGACTTCGGGTTTCATGGAGTGGAAAAGTTAAGCTTTATTCCCCTTTTTTGACAGAAATTTCCAAACTTTCGCCCAATAAAATGGGATTCATTGTCACATACTATCTCTTTAGGTAGCCCGAACCTACAAAAAATATTTTTCCAAGAAAAGTTAATAACATTGTGTTCTTTTACCTGTACATATGATTCTGCCTCAACTATTTGTGAAGTAGTACGTCAGTGCCAGCATATAAATAGCCCATTCAAGTGCCATAGGTAACTTTCCCACTATGTCCATTCCCCATTTCATGAATAGCTACATAGGAGTTATTGTATGCAACATTTTCGTGGTTGGTGCGTTAGGTTTGTGAATCACTAACACTTGTCACATTTCTTTACTAGTGTCATGGTATTCTTTTGCATAATCAACAAGTAATATTCGGTTTGAAGTACTTTGTGTATCAAGCTTCTGTTTCTGGTATGGTCACCACACTCTCCCTCGTGCATTTCTCTAAGTACATAATTGGCTTCCTGCGATCCAACACACCGCATGAGAGGTCCAACATGTGATCCTTTGTACAACTTCTCGTCTAGGATGCAAAATTGTAGCCATCATTGTAATGTCCCAAATTTTGATTAAGGGCAAATGATGATTATTGAGAATAATTTGTGAATTTAAATTGGAATTGTTATGTGTTTGTGGCAATTTTTATTAATATGCCATAATTGGTGGAAAAATTGAAAGAATGGAATTATTGGCCATAAGTTAGTGATTAAGGGAGAAATTAATTACTAACTAAGAGGAAAATGAGATGTGTAATTAAATGGCTAATTAGAGTAACTAATTGGGTTACTTACTTTATAAGAGCCAATGAAATTCTAACAAGTGGCATGTGGAGATGAAGCAAGAGAGTGTAAGAAAAGTCAATTTGGCATTTTAAAATAATTTTCTCTCTCCCTCCTTCCCTCCTTTTCGGCTGACCAAGCATGGGAGAGTGGGAAATCATCATTTTTCCTTCTTCATCAAGCCCTCATCCCTCCCTTCTCTCTCTAAATTCGTCCACCAATTCTGTCCAAGGAGAGAAGAAGAGTTTTTTACAAAAGGTAAGCTTTTGACCCTCTAAATGGCTTCTAATGGAAAAACTCTCTTATATAAACTTATTCCTTGTGTTGAGAGCTTCAATTTTATGGTTTTAGATTTGTCATTTGGTGTTGTTTGAGCTCTCAAGGGATTTTAGAGTTTGGAGAACCAAGAAACTCCTTTTTGGAAAGTTGTAGGGGTGAGTAAGACAAACCTTTTCATATAGGTTTTGTAGCCATTGGTTGAGTTTGGATTTTCTGGAAATTTTGCCTTGAGGGTCATTGTGTTGTTGGCATGTTGTTGTCATGGAAATAGTGCCTTTGTTTGGTGTTTTGAATTAATAGAATTGAATTGAAGCTTAAATGTAAAGTTTGGCAAATTTGTGTTGGTTTTGTGTATTGGGCAAAAATAGGGCATGTCAATAGGTTGTGATTTTGGTCATTTTGAGGTTGCCATTGTGTTCCTTGTGAGAAATTGCATGGGAATAGGTTTGGTTATTGATTTTGGAGTCATTGGATACTTTAGTAGAAAATTGGAAATCTGTCAAGTGTGAACCCTGTTCTGGGTAGTTAGTTTGCACAAAAGTTTTGAAGGACCAAATGGTTTTGAAAAATTCATGTCATTTCATTTTGTGAACTGAGAGTTATGCTTTGCCAAATTTTGGGACTAAAACTGGACTCTGTTTTGGAGCAGTGTTGAGTTTTGTATAACTCTGGAATTTTATGGTGATTTCTAGTAATGTTCCATATTTTTCCTATAAAGAGAACTTAAATACCTTTCATTTAGCTTTGGAATCACCTCATTTCGATTTTTTTAGAATTAGTTATGATTTTTGGACATTCAGCCAAGAAACAGGATTTTTCTTGGCCACGGCCCAAATGTTTCTGACCTGTTTTTGGCCGTGGCCAACCCCCAAAAATAAGCATTTTGCACTTCTGAAAGGTGGTTTTTTGTATAGTCTTTCCCAACCCTTTAGGCTTTTATTAGAGGCATTTATAGCTTCTTAAGGGTCCTTATTGATAACTAAATCTAAGTGTTGAGAAGTCAATTGAGTATTGGAATAGAGAATAATGCTTCTTCCCACTTATGAATTATAGGATTCGACATTTGCCCTATTCGGGAGAGATCGGTGTAGGAGCACGCTCGGAAGGACCAAGGTAGTGACTCTTCTCTCATGTCGTGTATGATATTTTGGTATGCATGATTGATCATGGTTTTGTAAAATGTGATTGAAAATGTGCCATGGTCCATTACAGCGTGAGCACTTCAGCATGAGCCGTTCAGGGATTGACGTTGGTCATCTCTACCTCGGCCATTGAACTGCCGTTGTAATCAACATGGATTGTTGTGAAACTGCTTTATGAATCTGACCCATGGGGTGGCGTGTTGTGAATCCAGCCGTGGGCTGTGTGTTATATATCTTACCGGTATGGCTTGCGTTGTTAATCTTGCCAGTGTGGCTTGTGTATTAAATGCTTTATATGAATCCCAACTGTGGTGAAATATATTTTGTGGACAGTTGTGGTGCAATACAGCATGCGTACTTCAGCATGAGCAAACGTAAGGGTGACACGAGTCATACCTGCCCTTGCCGCTGTAACTGCCGTTGTAGTTGCTATGTGTGTGTGATGATTTGCTTTCATGCCTTATTGTTGTGCATACTATGAGTGATTTGACACTACGGGGATTCCTTAGAATCTCACTCTCCCATAAACCAAATTTTTAGACAGGGCCGAAGGATCTAAGGGAAAGCGGGCAACGAAGAACAGATAGAGCTCCAGTGTAGGAAATTATTTTGGATTTTGGTTATCATGTAAAATTATTTGGATGTTTTTGGGAAACAAGTGTATATATTGGGATTCGTAGTATAGTTTTGTGTAATCCCTAAGTAAAAGGGAAAATGTTTATGGGCTTTATGCCTTTGTAGAACCCTTATTGAATGGAGCCCGAGTGTGTCGGGAATTTGCATTATACTCTGATATGTATGAATAGAATCAATGCATACAGGCCATTTATGTTAGAAATGTGAGTATGAGACCATTGTGGAACACGTGTTGTAAAAGTTTTTGAAAACCTAGATTTTGGGAAATTTTATTTTGTCTAAGTCACAAATCATACATGGTCTCTAATTCAAACTTAATTACGTTTTTATGAACTAATCTCGGCCTTAATCGTGAAGGGGGTTACAATGATATTCTAATTGCCTGAGATGATTGAATAGTACCTGAAGGATGTACCTCCTTTCTTTGTTGACATTATTGCTAATGTAGAACCAATAATTTTACGATAAATATTTTTTGAGGGTTACCAACAAAGTAAAGTTGAAATAAAATAGAAAACACAGCAAGAGTATGAAGTTAATGATGATAAGTAAGAGATTAGTTGCTATTTATATAGTAGAATACAAAGCAATAAAAGTGAAGGAGAGCTCGAGAATAATCAGCAAGTAGAAAAGATCGATATCTCAGACCCTGCTCCCGCTGGCTTAAATACCCTTATTTATACTACAACATATGGGGTTTAGAACGTTGGTGCTGCTTATTTTTTATCTGCCGAATTTGGAGGAGATCCTTCAATGTTGCTCCTTCTATTTTGAGTTTGCCACACCAATTAGCTCCTTTGACTGAGACTTCATGGGAAGTAGCTGAATGTTTTTGGGTTGTGCTCTTTGGGTTATCCTTATTGGTCCTCATATGAGATACCTTACGTGCAGGCCCAAACCATTGAATTGGGTACTACAATTATGGTAACCAAATATGCCGCACATTATTTCTTCTTCCTTATTTCTTCTCTTCTTCTTCGGCTATATATAGGAATATAGGATAGGGCAATAATGTAGTGTCATGGATTTCTTTTAATGAAACATAACTATGTATTCGAAAGGTAATACTATAGTGTACAAAGTACCTAGGTAGGATACATACATCATTTAATAGATACAATAAACTGCAGTGAACATTCTTGGTTTGGGTAATGATTTTAACATGGGAACGCTTAATTAGTTTACATTTGAGTGGATAATGATGTGGATATGCAATGTGTTCTTGTCTAAGGATGGAAACCATAGCTTCCCTAAAAGCATTAAATTGCAATTGAAAGATTCCAATTTTGCCTGAAAGAACAACATTCCATTCATGAAAAAAGGAGTTAAGGAAGAAGATTCAAATGTGAATCAATCGTGGTCTCTGTTTGGATTCATGAACAATGAAAGATACAGTCTAATACTGTGTAGATGGGCAATGGGAAGGCTGCCAAATTGTATCATGCATAACCGGATCACACATGATAGTGTGAAGGTTATTTGGATGGCTTAGACAAGAGGTAGTAGCAGTTGCCTTAGCTTGGGCTAATTGAATTACTTGTTGGGGAGACCAGCTAACTCCTGCATGAGAAAGACTTGCATGCAAACTATAAAGATTCTAGTAATTGAAAAGGTAAGAAAGCTATAATATTACTAGGATCTTTGTGGTTTTGCAACCAAATATTTATCCATTATTTCAAAGACATATTTGATTGACAATTAGCCTAAAAGCCAAGCGAGATGCCAAACCAACATGCAAGGGAAAAAGGACAAGAAAGGAAAAGGTGTTCAAAAGAAGTGTCATGGATTGAATATGAAAAGATAAAGGTATTTTGGATTACAATTAGTTAGCAATCTGTGATTTGTTTGAGATTTTTTTTTTGGCAGATTTGTTTGAGATTTACGTTTTTAAATTTTCTATTGTTCTCTTATCTCTTTATATATATATATATAAGCACCTCACTTGTGTATATATATAAGTAATATATATATATATATAAGTAGAGGTTCGAGCAATCTCACTTGTGACATGTAAGCACCTCCACTTTTCAACCGATAGTTTAATTAATTTATTTTATTACATATATATATATATATGTATATCTCTTATCAGATTTCTTTTAATTAATATATGTATATACACTATCATAAATTCATAATTTCTTTTTGAACAAAATAAAAAATATAAGACAATAAATCTATAAATTAAAATATATCAAAAATAGATATATACAAAAATATAAATAGAAGTAACGTAGAGTCATTGATCAAATATGAAATGAAAAAAGTATTTTGGTACAATTAGTTACCAAATTAATTAGCAACTCCATTATTTGTTTGAGATTTACGTTTTCAAATTAAATTTAAATTCAAATTCAAATCTAATGATGGTAATGCTAATGTAGATTTCATAGACTAATTAAGAGATGCATCCATTCATAATCCACTCAATATATAATATACAATTAAAATTAAATTGATTTTAAAATTTTAATAATATTAATAACTTAATTTTTATTTCTAATAAATACTTCCTCCACCTTCTCCTAGCACAGCCCCATGTGATGCCCGTACTTCCCCGTTCTCACAATATGAGGCGGAGCCCTTCAGATTCAAGCCTATGATCTTCCCCGAAGTGAACGAAAGCTGAAAGCAACATTTACTAAAGGTCCAGTTCCACACAGAGCCTTGCATATAAAGGTGTGTCAAAGAAAGAAAGAGTCTCTCCAATTGTATTGGAATGTTTTAAATGAAGAGGTGTGTCTTGAGAAGTCATGTCCTTATAATTAAGATATTTATGTTAGTTAATGAATTATGGTTGCTTACTACCAATTACTTGTTTATTGTTCCAAAAACTCCAATTAATTCTCACTACCACAAATATCATTCCAGATGTAATGCCCAACTTTAACAGGTAATAACTCCCAATGTACTAATTCAAATGCCACGTATTATATATCAAATTAAAGCTTATCATGCCTATTATTATTCTGGAAAGTTTTATTTCCATTGGATAAAATTTGATCAATAAAACCAAGCCACAAAAATTCTACCTCGAATCTGGTAGCATTTAACTTAAGCAACATCAAATTCCAATTTTAACATTTCCTATCCAATACATCCAAAAGCTTAACCATAGGCTATCTCCACACAATTTTTCATGTAGAATCCATTGGTGACCTTAAATTCACCAAAATCACACTCCTTCTTGCTGCCTTGCACCTGGCTGAAACTGACCACACAATCCAACAATCAACAAGTTTGCCATTTTACCACCAAACTAGTCTAAAATCTTCAGTAAATATCATATATCATCATTTATTTGGTCATAGCAATGTGAAAACCTAATCTCCCATATTGACCAAACCCTAGGGCAGCCAAGAAAATTCACAATACTCAACCAATCAACAAGATGTTTGGTTCAAATTAAAGCTTATATTCACCTCTTTCACTTTCTAGGGCTTGTTCTTTGTTTCTCCAACTTTAACACTTGTTTGGCAGCTTAAAATTCTTCCTCTTGAGAAACAAAAATCATAGAAAGGAAGCTCTTAGTAAAGATAACAATTTTTATGAAGACCTCAAGAGCTAGAAAGGTGATTTAGAAGGTGAAATTGGACCAAGAAGACTCACCTTGCTTCTTGTTCTTCAAATTTATTCTTTCTCTTTCATTTTTATTTTTTTCTCTCTCTCTCTCTCTATCTTGGCCGACTTTTGGAGTGTGAGAGGGAGTGAAATGTTGATTTATTCCTTAATCTTTAGCCTTTTAGAATGCTTGGCCAAAAATCAACCTAAGAGAACATAAGGGGTGATGTGTCACTTGGTTATGGTTCCTTGAAAAAGTAGCTTGGTTAATTGACTATGGATGGGTTGGTTAATTGGATTTTCATTCCTTCCCTCTCTCCTTATAGTCTTGACCAAATTTGAGCATTCAAAAGGAGGAAATTATGTTGACAAATTGCTTCTTGAAAGCTTACTTTTTAGTCAACTTTCCAAGCTAAATCAAATTGCAAGATTTGTTGACTTTTCTTCCTTTCTTCTTTCCTTTCTTTTTGACTTAGTCAATAGACATGCATTTGCCCAATTTAAATCCTCTTTCCTTCCCTTGAGTCTTTGACCAAATTTCTCTAACAAAATGGAAGAAAGAATGTTGACTACTTGATCTTATGTGTGTAGGTTTAAGTTGACCAAAGTCCTCTTGCAAAGTGCTTTGAAACTTTGACCAAACTCTTTCTTTCTCCCACTTTGCCCTCTTGGACGTTTTCAATATCATGAGAGAGGGAGTTAATTTACTTTTTCAACCTCATGATTACTCTTCTTTTCAAGGACAAATCTTAGCCCTTCATCTTTATTTCCAATTCTATCCTCAAAATCAAATGGCAAATGTCTCTTTTGCCCTTGATTATGGCAACATTAACTAAGTTGCCATTAGTTCTTTTATTCAGTGTTATTTTCTCTTGCAAAACACCATTTCTTCTTCTTTTTGGATCCAAGTTAGGTTTTTGATCATATTTGACTTTAGATAAAGGAATTGAGTATTTCCCCTTAACTACTTGGAACTAAATCCCATACTTAATTCCAAATTAGCCTCTAAAAGTCATTATGTCTCTTGGACATTCTTGGGACTCTTGCTAAGTTGGGGCTTAGCAGTTTGATTGATTTAGACTTCTGCCCAATTTTTTAGTCCCAAAATTCAGGATATTACATATAACGCTTAAAAGTAATGGTTAATTATGGGCATTATCATATATTGCGAGGCGAAATTCACAAAAACACAAAAAAAATTGTTGTAGTTAATATCCGTCATTTATTTAGTGACAAAAGTGACGGTTCTTTCAAAACAACCGCTACGTAACAATTACAAATGACTCAACTTCCAGCCTCTTACATCAGCGAAGACAAAACATAACAGTCTTCAGAAACATCCATCAAGTAACACTTTCAAATGATTTATGTCCCCAAGTATCAGTTCATAGGTCATAACTCTTTGTAATATCGTTGGAAATTCATAAGTCATAACCCTTCATGAAATCCATTAGATCACTATTTAAACACACCTATTCCTTATGATTCTTAATACTTTTCTTTATTGGACTCTTCCTTCTCTCCATCATTGTTAAAATTTCAAATGAGCTTTTACCAATGGCAAAATGATCCAATAAAAATTCTGAATACATCTAGCAAGACCTAGCAAACTGAGTATTTCTACAACAATTTCTGGCCTCTTCCAATTCTGTACCACTTCCACTATTCTGGGTTCCATGAGGATCCCTTCTATAAGACAACATAGTTCAAAAATGACCATTACAAACTGATAATAAATTCTATTGAAAAATTCAGTTCATACAATTCACAAATACAGCAGGTGCATTGATCCGTTCAAAATTCAATTTTCAAAAATACATAGGAACCAAACAACTGTTCTAGAAAGTCATCAATTTTGAATACATTCCAGGATCCAACCCTTGTTATTCAAGCTATTCATACACATATGTAATGTTCCTAAGCATGTAAAATAACCATCTATTCTCAAGCATTCATATTCATTTACAAGACCTAACCGATCAAGTTATTCATTCACAGGACCTATCTGGTCCAGTTCAACATTTATATTCATTCTCAAGACCTAACCAGTCAAGTTTCATAAAGATGGTAGATCAAGTTTGACAACTTGCTTTGGGCTACAACCTGGTATCAATTCTCAAGTTTTCAACTACTTCAAGCTTACACCCAGTATTATTCTCGTACCACTTGATTGCGTCTGCCATCCTATAAACATATTGGTCCTATAGGACTTAGGGCTTCTCATTGAATGCATATCAGGTCTAACGGCTTAAGGACACGCTAGTCCAACATGTCTTACTGCCCACTATATATTCATAACACGAATATACCTTATGGTAAACACATACATGCAGAACCATTACATAAGATACAAGAGCAAGAGTTCACTTGATTGTTTCTGTATCATCGAGCTTGTTCCGTCTTAATTCTCTTTCTCAACTTTATTTCTACAAAAAGCACTGGAGCACCCTATGGTGATACACTGGGTCGTATAAACCTTTTTTTCAAGGAAACCCTTCCCAATGTGTGGGATCCGTTACAATGTACCATACTCAAGAATTGATGCCCCGGTAGCTCTACCCTATGGCACTTCACTCAGTCCTTGATTAGTCAACCTCTTTGATCAAAACCCTTGGTAGGTAGCTCTCTCCGGCTGGGCATCTCTTTATGAAAGTACTATTGTAATAAGAACAAATCCTTAAGAGAACTATACCCTAAAACTAACCGTTGGAGTTGGGAAACCCAAGGCTTTCTTTCTCTAGTAGCTCTACATTTTTCTTTTTTAATTTCGCTATCTCATTTGGGGTCATTTTGATGGACTTTTGATATTAGTCCAGCTTCAGGAAAAATTGCAATTTTTACTTACTTAACGGGGAGTATTCTACTTATACCTTTCAACACAATGTATGTTGACTACCAATCGACTCTTAGTATAGCCTCAAGTTAGTAAATGGAAGGCATATTCATTCTTTCTCTTATTTCATCAATAATTCTTTCTACGGGAATATTCTATGATCAAGATCTTTCCTTATGCTATATTAGTAGGTAGCAATCTTCAAAAATCCTATACATTTAACATATTTTAACACCTTGAATCATTCTAGGCCATTTAAAATTCTTAAGGAATCAGAACTTAACAGTTGACTCCCGAGTTACAGTTTACTTGGTAACCCTTCTTTGGCTATTGGATAGACATCTAACTTTTAGGTTCATCACTAACTCTAGAACCTTGACATCATATAGATCAGAAATCATTTCCCTCCATTATACCCAATAGGCATGCTAAAATCATAATTGATAATGCCTTTTCTAACCTTTATTGTATTTAAATAATATCCTCAAAACATTATTGAAGGTTCAATACTATCCACATGGTTCAAACTTCCATTATGAAACAGAACCATAGTGCAACCTGATTCACATTTCGACCTAAGAACTATTTTAGCTTAGATCAGATTCAAGCCTATCCTCAACCTTCGGTATCATAAGATTGGATCCTCTAAGATCAATTTACGGTATAATCACCACATATCATTTATCATAGTATATCATACCTACATACCTTTATGCATCCAAACCTTTAGTCAAAGGTTTCTACATGGGGACTTCTCAGGGGTTACCCATGTAATATCCCAAATTTTGGTTAAGGGCTAATGACTCCAAAAGTGGATGTGATTATCGATAAATAATCCTTTTAGAGAAGATGATGTGAATTAGGATTTGAATGTGTTATGAGCAGTGCTGAAACCCTATATTTAAGTTCAATTGTGGATTAACATCTAAATTGGCTTAAAATAGAGGGAGGGTGTATGATTGGTGTGATGGAATGAGAAAAATGTGTTTGGTGGTGATTAAAGGGGAATTACCACAATCAGGGGAAAAATGGTAAAGTTGCCGGCCAATTGGTCAGTTACCGAAGAGGAAGCTCCATGGTAACTCAAAGATCAATGGTTGTGATTGATTTTTGTAAGATCAAAAGGGGTGGAATCATGTGTGTGTGCCTATGTGAGCTTATGGAAGATGGAGCAAGATGGTGACACTTGGCACAATATGGACCTTTGGATCATGGTTAAGATTTCAACTCTTCCCTCTCTCCTCTCTTCTTCTTCAAGTCAGCTAGGAGTATGGGAAAAGGGAAAAATATGATCTCTCTCTCCTTTCATTCTCCATGTTCGCATAAGCTCAAGGGGAGGAAAGAGAAATGAAAAGGTGAGTTTTGGTTGGTTTGTGGTCCTCTTATGCTCAAATCATCTTCTATAAAGTTGTTCATAGTGATGACAGCTTTATTGCTATGGTTTTAGATTTGTAAAATGAGGTGTTTGAGTGCTTGAGGCAAATTAGAAAGATGAAGAATCAAGAAACAAGCTTGAAGAAGAGGAAGAGGTGAGTATGTGTTACCTTTTAATCTAAGTATTGTGATTGTTTGATGAGTTTTGAGAATTGTGGATTTTGCCCTAATTTTGTGTGACATGTAATTAGGAGAATTGCATGTTGCTTTGTGTTGAAAATGGTGTTTTGATGTGTAATATGGTCATTAGTATTGATTTAGAACATTAGAAGTAAAAGTGGTGGAATTGGGTAATATGTGTAATAAGTGTGACCAAGGGGGAAAATGTTATTGTGATGTGATTTTGGGTGTTTTGAGGTTTCTAATAGATTCATTGTGTAAATTGTGTGGGAATAGTCTTAGATAATAATTTTAGGACCATTAGAAACTTATTCGTTGAGTTGGGAAAATTCTATCATCTGATGCGTTTTGGCTTCTAATAGAGCCTCACTTGAGTGCACGGTGTAATATCCTAATTTTTGATTAAGGGCTAATCATGATTATTGTGGATAATTATGGATTTGATTGAAATTATTATGTGTTTTATGGCAATATTAATTAATATGTCACAATTAGTGAAAAAAATTGGAAGAATGGAATTATTGGCCATGAGATGGTAATTAAGGGAGAAATTAATTACTAACAAAGAAAAAATGAGATGTGTGATTAAAATGACTAATGGAGGGATTAAAAGTATCTAATTGGTGACTTATTTTGGGTGAGCCAATAGCAATTTGACATGTGGCAAAAGTGGGTAAAGAGAGAATGTGTGTAAAAGTCAATGAGGGAGTATTTTATTTGGTTTCTCTCTCTTCCTCTCCTCTCTTTTCACTGAAGGCATGGAGAGAGTATCATTATTTTCATTTCTTTACTCTATCTCTCTCTTATTCGGTCATAGTGGAAGGAAAAGGGAAAGATAAAGCTTGAGAAAAGGTAACGAAAATGATCTCCTTTGCTCAAACTCACTTCATTAGTGTTGATCCTTGGAGTGAGAGCTTCATTTTAGTGTGTATAGTGTGCCCATTGGTGGTGATTTCAAGAATCACGAAAATCTGGTTGTTGGAGAATCAAAGAGTGTTTTTGAGAAAGCTGATAAGGTGAGTGATACCAATCTTTCTATCTATGTTTCATGTCATTTAAAGTAGTTCTGGAAATTTTGGCTTGAATCCGAAAATGAGTGCCACTGTTCATTTGGTATGTTTTTGGCATGAGAATGGTATCTTGGAATGAGTTTAGGATAGATAGATTGATTGGAGGTTGAAATGTTAAGTTTAGTGATTTTGGGGAAATTGATTATTTGTGTTGATTCAAACCAAAGCATGATAATGGAGTAGGATTTTGTTAGTTTTGATGTTTCCATTGGATTCCTTGGGTGTTTTTGTGTGGGAGTAGCTTTGGTTTGGTATTTGGGTTCATTTGGATCACTTGATAAAAATTCTGGAAGTGCTGTCATACTATCTGCGTTTTCTGGTTTCTGATAATCATGCTCGAGTGAGAGTGAGTGTGCTCGAGTGAAGGAAGAACATCACTCGAGTGAGGGAAGATCATGCTCGAGTGCTGTGTGTATTTTCCCTTCTGGCCTTCAGTTCTCATGTCGCACTTCCCGGCGAGAGGCAAGAGTGTTGCCTTACTTGCAAGTGTTGAGGTTTCTCACTCGAGTGAGGTCTTCTTCACTCGAGTGATCCTTTTCTGTGAAAGTTCTTGTGCTCTCAGGCAAACACTTTCTGTCCTCACTTCCTAGCACTTGAGGTGCTGTCCATACCAAAGCTCGAGTGAGGGCATTTGTGCTCGAGTGTCCGTACCAATGCTCGAGTGAGACCATTTTTACTCGAGGTGCAGTAGTGAAAAATCAGTTTTGTGCTTCCAAAAGGGGATCTTTGGGATAGTCTTCCTACCCTTTAGGAGTTTTGTTAGGGGTGTTTAATGACTCTAAAAGAGCAATAATGATAACCAATTAAGTATTATGAAGTGAATTAAGTCTTGGAATAGAGTATAACTCTTCATCCCTAATTGTGAATATAGGATTTGACATTTGCCCTACTAGGGAGAGACCGGCGCTAGGACATGCACGGAAGGATCAAGGTAGTGACTCATCTCTCACATTGTGTGTGATGTTTTGGTATGCATAACTTATCATTGAATTTGTGAAATGTGTGCCATGGTACATTACGGTGTGAGCACTTCAGCGTGAGCCGTATAGGGATTGACGTTGGTAATCTCTAGGTCGACCGTTGAAATGCCGTCGTAATTGACATGGATCTTTGTGAATCTGACCCATTGGCGGCGTTTGTGAAACCAGCCGTGGGCTGTGTGTATCTTGCCTGTGTGGCTTGCGTTATGAAATGCTTTATATAGATCCCAGCTGTGGTGAATTATATTGTGTGGATTGTTGTGATGCAATACAGCGTGAGCAATTGTCAGGAATGGCATGTGTCATACTAACCATTATCGTTGAACTGCCGTTGTAGTTGCTTGTATGAATAATGATTTGATTCCATGCCTTCTTATTGTACATTATATGATTGATTTGATACTACAGGGATTCTTGAGAATCTCACTCTCCCAAAATTAAACAATTTAGATAGGGCTGAAGGATCGAAAGGCAAACGGGTGACGAAGAGCGGGTAGAGCTCCGTGTTAGGAGTTCCTTTTTGGTTATTGGTTATCATTGTATATTATTGGATATTTTGTGGGAAGTATATGTATATTTTGGGATTTGTGATGTAGTTTGGTGTAATCCCCAAGTAAAGGGTATGAAGTATGGGCTTTATGCCTTTGTATAAACCCTTATTAAATGAATAGAACCCGAGTGAGTCAGGAATTTACTTTGCACTCTGATAATTGTAAATGGAATCCACCTGTACCGGCCATATTGGTTTTGTATTATGAATATGAGACCATTGTTAATAAATTTTGAAAAAGTTTTTGCAAATCCAATTTTGGGCAAAAGATTACCTTAATAAGTCCCAATTTAAAATATGGTCTCTAATTCTACATTAATTTCGTGTTTACGAACGTAAATCTCGATCGTAATCGTGAAGGGGGTTACATTTGTGGTATCAGAGTTTTAGTTCCTGGCAAGGTGAGGATTTGCTAGGATAGCTCCTTAGTTGATCTTAATCCTTTGAGTTTAGGGTAGCTTAATGATTGATAAGTGCTTGTTACGTATACATATGAGTATTCTTGCTAATGATGGATTGAGATGAATTTTATGGATTATGTGTATACATTGGCTAAGGTACTGACGTGGTGAATCATTTGTAGTGATAAAGATGAAATAGTTTGCCCTCTTACTAGAGTCAGGCAACAGGACCCAGAGGTGGAGGAGTTGAATGACAATCCTTCTGATCCAATGCGAGAGATGATGGATCTCGTATGGGAACAAAGGGACATGATAGCTGAGCTGAGAGAAGAGCTCAGAGAGGAAAGGGCTAAGCGAAATGAGGGAAGGGCCCAGTCAACTCATTAGGAAACTTAACCAGAGACTCATCATGAGGAGACAGCTGAGGGGTCCAATGGATCTCATGAATCCCCACCTCACACGGTACCTAATCAAGAGTCTCAAGGGTTGCCCGTTCGTAAGGAAAAAGACTTGCAATACTGGGTCTCTAAGTTCTGCAAGTATATGCCTCCGGTGTTCAAAGGGAGGTTTAAGCCCCAAGTTGCTGAGGACTGGTTGAACAGTCTAGAGAAGATTTTTGAAGTCCTCGAGTGCTCTACAGAGGTAAAGGCGAAGCTAGCTGTGTATAAGCTAGAGGGGGATGCAGACTGGTAGTGGCGGAACATTGCCATGACACTTCGAAGCCAGAATGTGCCATTGACTTAGGAAGTGTTCCAAGAAAACTTTAATGAGAGGTACTTCCCCAAGTCTGTGAGATTGGAAAAAGAATCTGAGTTCTTGGCTATCAGGCAGGGAGATACAGAGAGTTTTGATGAGTATCTTTCCCGTTTCTTCCGACTATCTCGATACTCTACACATCTCCAGGATAAGGATGATGAGGAGTGGAGCTTCGATATGCTTATCAGGGGCTTACGGCGTGAACTGAAAAAGAGATTGGCCACTCACCTGTTTACTAACTTTAACAAGGCGATGGAGCAGTGTAGGATTGTTGAGAACAATCTGAGGGATTGGTACCCAGCTAAGGGTAAAGACAGTCGCAGTGAGCCTAGTAAAGCTAACACTTCCCAGAAGCGGAGGGGGCAAGGATCCTCATATGGGGGTGGTAACAAGAAGCCCTATCAACCTGGGGGTCATAGTAACCAGAGACCTCCAGCGGGATCGGTGTGCAATCAGTGCAGAAAGTACCATCCGGGAAGAACTTGTGCTGGGGAGGTGATTTGCTTCAATTGCAAGCAAGTGGATCACATTTCTTCTAAGTGCCCACGACAGCTGGCAGAGCAAAGGCCCAGGAATCAGGGTCAAGTATTTGCCATGACTCATGAGGAGGCTTGGAAGTTGCCTGAATTGATCCAAGGTAAAATCCTTCTCGGTGATAATGAATTAAATGCTTTGTTTGATTCAGGTGCAAGTCATTCGTTCATAGCTTATGACTGTGTAAAGCGCCTGGGATTGCATATGCATAAACTACCATTTGATTTCGTTGTGTCAACGCTGGTGGGTGTCAAGGCTATAACGGTCGAAGCCTGCTTAAATTGTGTGATAGTTGTTGAGGGTTGAGAGTCTACAGTTGATTTTATCTCTTTGCCACTTCAACAACTAGAAGTTATTCTGGGTTTTGATTGGTTAAGAGCAAATGATGTGCTGCTTGATTGTGGTAATAAGAGGATAACCTTCTGTAATGTACGGCGGGAGAACAATGTAAATGCCAGTTTGAACTTACTTTCAATGGCTAAAGCAAAAAGATATCTTGAGAAGGGATACTAGGGGTATATAGTATTCTTCTCTATTCAGGGAGAGTCAAGTGAAGCTTTAAAGAGTATACCTGTGGTAAGAGAATTCCCTAAGGTATTTCCGGAGGATCTTAGTGCATTACCTCCGGAAAGGGAAGTAGAATTCCCAATTGAGATTGTACATAGAGCTTGTTCGATATCCAAAGCCCCATATCGTATAGCCCCTAACGAGATGGCGGAGTTGAAGAATTGCTTGAGAAAGGGTTCATCCGACCCAGTGTATCATCGTGGGGAGCTCCAGTGTTGTTTGTGAAAAAGAAAGATGGAAGCTTGAGGCTTTGTATCGATTATAGAGAACTTAACAAGGTAACTGTTAAGAACAAGTATCCTCTCCCAAGAATTGATGACCTATTAGATCAATTGTCTGGCTCGTGTGTATTCTCCAAGATTGATCTAAGGTCGGGATATCATCAGTTGCGTGTAAAGGTGGCGGATGTTCCGAAGACTACTTTTAGAATGAGGTATGGGCACTATGAGTTCCTTGTGATGCCCTTTGGGTTGACGAATGCACCGGCGGTATTCATGGACTATATGAACCGTGTCTTCTGACAGTATCTTGACTAGTTTGTGGTTGTGTTTATCGATGACATTTTGATATACTCTAAGAGTAGAGAGAACATGAGCAACATCTGAGAATAGTGCTGAGAATCTTGCAGGAAAAGCAACTCTATGCCAAGCTGAGTAAGTGTGAATTTTGGCTTACGGAAGTGAAGTTCCTTGTCCATGTGATCTCACGAGACGAGGTATCGATGGATCCCAGTAAGGTGGAACCAGTACTTGATTGGAAGAGGCCAGAAACTGTTTCTAAGATTCGCAATTTTCTGGGTCTTGCTGGTTATTATCGGAGGTTCATTCAGAACTTCTCGCGTATTGCATTACCGATAACCAAGCTCACAAGGAAGGATCAAACGTTTTTGTGGGATGAACGTTTTGAGCGGAGTTTTACTGAGCTGAAGGAGAGATTGACTATGGCACCAGTGTTGATTATACTTGATCCCAGTGAGGCTTACGTCGTGTACAGTGATGCGAGTAAGTAGGGGTTAGGGTGTGTCCTGATGCAGCAGGGAAGTGTGGTGGCCTATGCCTCTGATAGTTGAAACCGCATGAGATAAACTACCCCACTCATGATCTGGAGCTTGCGGCAATAGTGTTTGCATTGAAAATTTGGCATCATTACCTGTACGGTATGACTGTGGAACTGTACTGCGACCACAAAAGTCTTAAATATTTGTATGATCAGAAAGAGTTGAACATAAGACAGCGTCAATAGATGGAGTTACTCAAAGATTATAACCTAGAGATTAAATATCTTCCGGGTAAGGCTAATGTCATCGCGGATGCTTTGAGTCGGAAGGCGGTGCTAGTGGCAATGATGATGATCCAAGAGAAGAAACTGATAGAGGATTTTCGGGATTTGATTCTCTCGAATGATATCTTGTGTGCCAGTTATGGTATGGTCTAAGGGGAGAATGACCTGAGGACTGAAATTGAAGAGGCTCAGATGCATGATGAGCAAGCCTAGTCGATCTGAGCTATGATTGAGCGAGGAGAGACTCAAGATTATCAATTGTCACCTAGTGGGCTGGTGCGTTACCAGAAGAGAATCTATGTTCCATTGAAGACTGATTTGAGGTTGAGAATTCTTGATGAGGCTCATAAGAGTCAGTATACTCTTCACCCCGGAATGACCAAGATGTATCACAACTTGAAGTCTATGCACTGGTGGCCAGGGTTGAAGAGTGATGTGACAAAGTATGTGGCGCGGTGTCTTACCTATCAAAAGGTGAAGATTGAGCACCAGAGACCGCCAGGATTGCTTCAGAGTCCAGAAATTCCAGAATGGAAGTAGGAGAGTGTAACCATGGATCTAGTAGTAGGTCTACCCAGGATCAGAAACTATAATGCGATCTCGGTGATTGTTGATCGACTCACGAAGTCGGCGCACTTCATACCTATCAACGCTAGCTATTCTCTTGACAGGCTGGCTGAGATATATATCAAGGAAATAGTGAGACTCCATGGTACACCAAAGAATATTATCTCCGATAGAGATCCTCGGTTTACTTCTAGATTTTGGAGGGCTCTGCATGAAGCCATGGGTACTCAGTTGAGGTTTAGCACTACCTACCATCCTCAGACAGACAGACAGTCAGAGAGGACTATCTAAACTCTAGAAGATATGCTGAGAGCGTGTGTCCTAGACTTCAAAGGAAAGTGGAACTATTATCTTCCGTTGGCTGAGTTTGCGTACAACAATAGTTACCATGTGAGCATTCAAATGGCTCCGTATGAGGCGCTATATGGGAGAAAGTGCCAGTCACCATTGTGCTGGAATGAGTTGTCTGAAAGGAAGTTGTATGAGCCAGATCTGGTTGACCAAACCGCTGAGCAAATCCGAGTTATCAGAAAGAGGCTCCTTGCAGCTCAGAGTCGTCAGAAGAGCTATGCTGATAAGAGGAGGAGACCTCTTGAGTTTGAAGTGGGGGATCATGTTTTCCTCAGAGTGTCTCCTGTCATAGGCATCGGGAGAGCAATCAAGCGAAAGAAGCTGAGTCTGAGATACATTGGTCCATTTGAGATTCTGGCAAGAATCAGGCCGATGGCATATCGGATAGCACTACCCCTGAGTTTGAGTCGATTGCATGATGTGTTCCATGTCTCGCAGCTCAAGAAGTACCAACCAGACCCTGAGCATATCATTGAGTATGAAGAAGTGGAATTGCAAGATAACTTTACTTATACGGTAGAGCCAGAGAGAATCATTGATCGAGAAGAGCGGAGGCTCAGGCATCGAAGCTTACCATTCGTGAAGGTGGTCTGGAAGGGAATGTCTCCAAGAGAAGCCACTTGGGAGGCGGAAGCAGACATGAAGAAAATATTTCTTGATTTTATGCCCCATGATGTGTAACAAATTTTAAGGGCGAAATTTATTGAACGGGGGGAGAATTGTAACATCCCAATTTTTGATTAAGGGCTAATCATGATTATTGTGGATAATTATGGATTTAATTGGAATTATTATGTGTTTTATGGCAATATTAATTAATATGTCATAATTAGTGAAAAAAAATTGGAAGAATGGAATTATTGGACATGGGTTAGTAATTAAGGGAGAAATTAATTACTAACTAAGAGAAAATGAGATGTGTGATTAAAATGACTAATGGAGGGATTAAAGTATCTAATTGGTGATTTATTTTGGGTGAGCCAATAGCAATTTGACATGTGGCAAAAGTGGGTAAAGAGAGAATGTATGTAAAAGTCAATGAGGGAGTATTTTATTTGGTTTCTCTCTCTTCCTCTCCTCTCTTTTCGTTGAAGGCATGGAGGGAGTATCATTATTTTCATTTCTTCACTCCATCTCTCTCTCATTCTCTCTCATTCGGTCATATTGGAAGGAAAAGGGAAAGATAAAGCTTGAGAAAAGGTAACGAAAATGATCTCCTTTGCTCAAACTCACTTCATTAGTGTTGATCCTTGGAGTGAGAGCTTCATTTTGGTGTGTATAGTGTGCCCATTGGTGGTGATTTCAAGAATCACGAAAATCTGGTTGTTGGAGAATCAAAGAGTGTTTTTGAGAAAGCTGATAAGGTGAGTGATACCAATCTTTCTATCTATGTTTCATGTCATTTAAAGTAGTTCTGGAAATTTTGGCTTGAATCCGAAAATGAGTGCCACTGTTCATTTGGTATGTTTTTGGCATGAGAATGGTATCTTGGAATGAGTTTAGGATAGATAGATTGATTGGAGGTTGAAATGTTAAGTTTAGTGATTTTGGGGAAATTGATTATTTGTGTTGATTCAAACCAAAGCATGATAATGGAGTAGGATTTTGTTAGTTTTGATGTTTCCATTGGATTCCTTGGGTGTTTTTGTGTGGGAGTAGCTTTGGTTTGGTATTTGGGTTCATTTGGATCACTTGATAAAAATTCTGGAAGTGCTGTCATACTATCTGCGTTTTCTGGTTTCTGATAATCATGCTCGAGTGAGAGTGAGTGTGCTCGAGTGAAGGAAGAACATCACTCGAGTGAGGGAAGATCATGCTCGAGTGCTGTGTGTATTTTCCCTTCTGGCCTTCAGTTCTCATGTCGCACTTCCCGGCGAGAGGCAAGAGTGTTGCCTTACTTGCAAGTGTTGAGGTTTCTCACTCGAGTGAGGTCTTCTTCACTCGAGTGATCCTTTTCTGTGAAAGTTCTTGTGCTCTCAGGCAAACACTTTCTGTCCTCACTTCCTAGCACTTGAGGTGCTGTCCATACCAAAGCTCGAGTGAGGGCATTTGTGCTCGAGTGTCCGTACCAATGCTCGAGTGAGACCATTTTTACTCGAGGTGCAGCAGTGAAAAATCAGTTTTATGCTTCCAAAAGGGGATCTTTGGGATAGTCTTCCTACCCTTTAGGAGTTTTGTTAGGGGTGTTTAATGACTCTAAAAGAGCAATAATGATAACCAATTAAGTATTATGAAGTGAATTAAGTCTTGGAATAGAGTATAACTCTTCATCCCTAATTGTGAATATAGGATTTGACATTTGCCCTACTCGGGAGAGACCGGCGCTAGGACACACACGGAAGGATCAAGGTAGTGACTCATCTCTCATATTGTGTGTGATGTTTTGGTATGCATAACTTATCATTGAATTTGTGAAATGTGTGCCATGGTACATTACGGCGTTAGCACTTCAGCGTGAGCCGTATAGGGATTGACGTTGGTAATCTCTAGGTCGGCCGTTGAACTACCGTCGTAATCGACATGGATCTTTGTGAATCCGACCTTTGGGGCGGCGTTTGTGAAACCAGCCGTGGGCTGTGTGTATCTTTCCTGTATGGCTTGCCTTATGAAATACTTTATATGGATCCCAGCTGTGGTGAATTATATTGTATGGATTGTTGTGATGCAATACAGCGTGAGCAATTGTCAGGAATGGCATGTGTCATACTAATCATTGCCGTTGAACTACCGTTGTAGTTGCTTGTATGAATAATGATTTGATTCCATGCCTTATTATTGTACATTATATGATTGATTTGATACTAAGGGGATTCTTGAGAATCTCACTCTCCCAAAATTAAACAATTTGGACAGGGCTGAAGGATCGAAAGGCAAACGGGTGACGAAGAGTGGGTAAAGCTCTGTGTTAGGAGTTCCTTTTTGGTTATTGGTTATCATTGTATATTATTGGATATTTTGTGGGAAGTATATGTATATTTTGGGATTTGTGATGTCGTTTGGTGTAATCCCCAAGTAAAGGGTATGAAGTATGGGCTTTATGCCTTTGTATAAACCCTTATTAAATGAATGGAACCCGAGTGAGCCGGGAATTTACTTTGCACTCTGATAATTGTAAATGGAATCCACCTATACCGGCCATATTGGTTTTGTATTATGAATATGAGACCATTGTGAATAAATTTTGAAAAAGTTTTTGCAAATCCGATTTTGGGCAAAAGATTACCTTAATAAGTCCCAATTTGAAATATGGTCTCTAATTCTACATTAATTTCGTGTTTACGAACGTAAATCTCGGCCGTAATCATGAAGGGGGTTACACACGGGGGCCTCACTCGAGTGCAGCATCATATTTTCCCTTTCCCCTTCAGTTTTGGTTACACTTGCATATAGAAAAGCAAGAGTGCAGTTCCTCACCTGTGATTGATGTGGATTATCACTCGAGTGTAGTTGGTCTCACTCGAGTGAGCATGTGTTGTAGCACGATGAGCCGCTTCTCGGGATAACACTCACAGTCGGTTTGTTAAGAGTGTGTGTGTGCACTCAAGAGTTTTGTGCTATCACTCGAGTGCCAAAGCTAGTGCTCGAGTGTATTTATGGCTCTGGGTTTTCTGTGCTCTCGACTGAGCACTTTTTGTGCCTTACTTGGTGGGACTCAGGTGAGTGTGGGAGCATTACTCGAGTGTTAATCTTGATGCTCGAGTGTTAATCTTGATTCTCGAGTGGAACGAACATTTATGGTCTCCGTTTGTGCTTTCGGTCAAGCACTCGCATAAATGAGCTTTCATGCTCGAGTGCAAGTCATCCATCACTCGAGTGATGCAGTCAAAAATAGAATTTTAAGGTTTCAAAAGATGGTCTTTAGTCAAGTTTCTCCCACCCTTTAGGCATGTGTTTAGGCTTTGAGTAGCCACCTAAAGGTCATGAATGATAACCAACTTAAATGTTTGAAAGTTAAAGAATTGGAAAAGAGAATAACCCTATGTCCTTGATTTTGGTTATAGGGTTGCATATTCGCCCTGGTCGTGAGTTGCTGGTGCTGGAGCATACGTGGAAGGAACAAGTATAGGGAACTTACCTCTCTTACATGTACTCGAGTGATAACGTATGTCACTCAGAGATGAAGAAGTTCCCCCACGATTTCTGCCTGAAGACTTAACCAAAATACCCAAAATTTCATACTGCACTCGAGTGAGACCCTACCTCACTCAAGTAAAGCTTATCAGAAGCCAGATCGTAGGAACTGATATAGTTTTCCAAATTTACCAAAACTGGTTCTAATGCACTCGAGTGAGACCCTACCTCACTCAAGTAAAGCTTATCAGAAGCCAGATCGTAGGAACTGATATAGTTTTCCAAATTTACCAAAACTGGTTCCAATGGTTCCAAAACTTATACCAAAACTTATTCCTCTCTAAAATTCCATAAGGAACCTATTAGTAAGCTCAAAACAACCAAAATCTTACCACAACATCACATTCAGCACTTCCATCCATATTGCCACCAAAATCACCTAATGACCAAACTTCCTCTTTTCAAATCCAACCCAAAACTATGGACTCCAAAACACAATTTGGCATCTATTCCACCACCTTATACTACTTAATTCATGCATTTCAAATTTAAGCCAAAATCAGGGCAATAATACAAAATTCTCAAAACTTAACCAATGACAAAGATAATTATACCAAAGTGCATCAATTACTCACCTCTTATTTCTTCCAAAACCAACTTCTTGATTTCACCACTTTCAAATTGGTTCAAACATCAAAACACCACCTTTCAAAAATCTAAAACCATAGCCATGAAGCCCTTACTATCATGAACAACTTTAAAACATAACATTTGGGCCAAAGAGATCATTTCCAAAGTCAAAAACTCACCTTTGCTTTTCTCTTTCTTGGCTAGTTTCAGTGAAAATGGAGGAGAAGAGAGAGAGAATGAGATGTGAATGATGATGATAAATTTTTTTTCCCATTTCCCATGCTTCAACCGACTTGGAAGAGGAGAGGGGAGAGAAAATGAGTTTGAAAATTTGACCTTATCCAATGGTCCACAACTTGCCACATGTCAACATCTTATTCTCCCTACCATGAATTCACATGGATTTGCATACGTAGGATTTTGCCTCTCCCTCTTTCAATCCTAACTATTGATCTCAATCACCAAGGATTTTCCTCTTCGGCAACTAACCATTCAGTCGGTAATTTACCATTTTAGCCCTGATTATCATAATGCTTACTAAACCATCACCCAGCACACTTTGTATTACAATTCACCTCATATACTTCAAAAGCGCTTAATTAACATTAATTACATCACTTTGAAGTTATTAGCCCTTAATTACAGTTTAGGATATTACACACCATGCCCTGTTTTGACCAATACACAAAACCAAACACAAAGTTCCCAAACTTTACCTTTAAGCTTCAATTCTATTCTATTCATTCAAAACACTAAACAAGGCACTAATTCCATGACAACAACATGCCAACAACACAATGACCCTCATTTTCGAAATTCAAGGTCAAATTTTCAGAAAATCCAAACTCAACCAATGGTCACAAAACCTATATGGAAAGGTTTGTCTTACTCACCTCTATAACTTTCCCTAAAGGAGTTCCTTGATTCACCCAAGTCCAAAATTTCGTGAAAGCTCAAACAACACCAAATGGACAAACTAAAACCATGAAAATGAAGCTCTCAATACAAGGAACAAGTTTATAGAAGAAGATTTTTCCATTAGAGGTCGTTTAGAGGGTCAAATACTCACCTTTTACATAAAGTTCTTCCTCTCACCTTGGGCTGCCATGGAGGTCGTACATGAGAGAGAAAATGAGGGAGGTTGGAGTGAGGAAGGAGATGAAATGATGAGGGATCACCCCTCCCCATGCTGCTAGTCGAATTCTAGGAGGGAAGGAGAGAGAGAAATGCATTTAAAAATCATTGTTTGACTTTCTTCCTCCTCTCTCTTCCTAACCTCTTGCCACTTGTCTGAATTTGGTTTGTTCTCATAAATTAAGTAACCAATTAGTTACTTTAACCCCTTCATTAGCTATTTTAATTTCACATCTTATTTTCCTCTTAGTTAGTAATTAATTTTTCCCTTAATCACTAACTTATGGCACTTAATCATATCCTAATATTGCGTCTTCGTTGCATGCAGAAGAAACATGCATAATGTGGATAGCTTCACTTGCACTTAGCTTACTTGGTTCAGATTGAATTTTGTTTCCCCTCAGGTTCATTGCTATTTCTTTAAATTACCAATAAGCTAAAGTGGTAAGCAGCCCCACCTTATAAAGAAGAAAACACAAGGTTTACATCATGAGAAACGTATTTGTTAGGAAAGGCAAAAATCTAAATCATGAGAAGTGTACTAATTAAATAAGAGAGGCAAAAACTTTTTATACTCTAAGTCTCGAAAAGAATTATATCCTTAACCAAGTCAAAAAAATAAAAGGAGCAATTTCTTTGAATTAAATATTGCATGTGGCTGAAATTGAATTGTTGTGGTTGTAGTATACTCTCCTTTAATTTATTGTTGGATTTATTTTTTTCTTCGAGCCGTAAGAAACATGGCATTAGGTCTGCTTGATGGAGTATTTAGTTCTGCCTTAATACATGCCCAACAACCTTGGTGGGCATTAATGAATAATGGCTTTCATTAGCCGTACTCCACAGAAAGCGTAGAAAAAAAAAACTTTCAACAAGTAATTCATACTCCTTATTAAAACTCACTCTCTCTATTTCCAATATATCCTTCTATAAATCACAAATCTTTTCCCTCATTCACAAGTCACACACCCTTCTTTGTTTTTCTTCTTCGTCTTCGTTCTCCCTCTCACACACATTTCTGTGAAACCCTTCATTGCTCTGTTTCTTGTGTTGAAGCAGACAGGTGATATTATTATTCCGGGGATTCATTCTTGGGACGGATCACATGGATGCGTCCACAGCTTTAATGATCCTATCCGCCGTAGCTGCTTATTTAATATGGTTCAGATTCATATCGCGCTCCCTGAATGGTCCACGTGTTTGGCCTCTATTGGGTAGCCTCCCGGGCCTCATCCACCACACCAATCGCATGCATGACTGGATCGCAGACAATCTCCGCGCTTGTGGCGGTACTTACCAGACCTGCATCTGCGCCATTCCCTTCATCTCCAAAAAGCAAGGTCTCGTAACTGTCACGTGCGACCCCAAGAACTTGGAGCTAGTAATGTAACCCCCTCAGTAATTATATCCGAAATACACGATTAAAATGAAATAGAGACCAATAATAATCAAATAACATTTACTAACCCATCACATGATGGGGTTTTCAAAATATACCTTTCGAAATCATTTATAAACTTGGTCTCATATTCACATTTCGAATACAATTACTATGCGAAGATAAATCACATTCATATAAATATCAGAGTGCACAACATAATCATCCCGGCAATCTCGGGTACATACCTTTGCTAAAGATATACAAGGCACAATTGCCCATTACAATTCTTCAAATGGGGATTACACAATCTCATCTCGAATGAGTCCTGCCGCTCCCTCCACGAGCCACTTGCCCTGTCTAAATTGTTGGTAAGGGAGGGTGAGATTCGAGAGAATCTCAGTAGGGAAACATTATCAATATGCAGGCAAGATAAGTGTTTAATGCATGACATGCTTGCATCACATAACTCATGCACACATACAATGACAAATCTATAAGCTCAATGCTTCGAACGATACACATATGGCCATAGCATATATTGAAACATAGCTTCAAATCATTCATACATGTTCCACATAATCAAGCAAAGCAATAACATGCATCAACACATTAATACAGTTATCA
Source organism: Inga leiocalycina (assembly GCA_963242795.1). Taxonomy (NCBI): domain Eukaryota; kingdom Viridiplantae; phylum Streptophyta; class Magnoliopsida; order Fabales; family Fabaceae; genus Inga; species Inga leiocalycina. Next base: position 30,395,925 of record OY725327.1, read on the forward strand.
AAGCATGCAGGAGAGATAAGTTCCCTACCTCCAGTCTTTTCTCCTCGATTTGCGTGCCAGCAACTCGGGGCTTCACATTCGATCCTACAATGTCAAATATACTATTTAGAAACTTCCATAGTGTTTCTGGGGGTTATATGAAGCTATATGGAAAAATTACTAAAATACCCCCGGGGACCCGACCCGGCCCCGCCGTACCCGGTCTAGCTGTACTTTTCCTGAAATTTTGACATGGGCTATTCTAACATATTTTCGCCCAAGGAATCCATTTTCGGACTCAGAATTATCAAATTCAATGTCAATTACAAAATTACCCTTGGCAGCCCCACTTTAAGGGTTTCAAGGGCGTTTTTGTAATTATGCTTTTTCGGCCTTTTCCGAAAAAGTGGCCAACTGTAACCCCACCTAATTTTCGCTCCTGAACTCAATGGAACCATCAAATCATTGAAAATCCAACTCTAAGACCCATTTCTAGAGCTGGCCGAAATTCTCAAGTATTCTGGGAAAAATTGGGGTTTTTCGGTTTCGGCTCCGTAAACGCGTTTCTTTCTACTCCTAACCACTTTATTAACTATTACATTGGGTTAGAACTACCATTTAGTATCAATTTGGGCAGCATAACACCTAGGCCAACCCATTTTCCAAATTTACAAACAAAGACAATCCGGTGAAATTTCACCGATTAAATCAACCACAGCAGCCAGAACAATCAAACATTGAAGTTTCGGAAGTTACCTCAAGCTCCCTCTGGCTTTTACTCAATATGGCTGAACCCTAGCCCCTTTTAAACAATGGAAATTGAGCTTCCAACACCTTAAAGAACATGAAAGAGAAGCTTAGAAGCAAGGTTATACGCGTTAGGAGCTAGATCGTTGGAGAAATCGGCTTACCTTGTGAGATTCCTCCTCTTTCTCTCTCTAAGAGCTCTCAAATTTCTCTCACAAGTTTCAGCTGGTTCATCACGACAGAAAATGATAGCTGAAGAAGATGAGAATATATTTAATTCCATGCTGATGTCATCTTTTAATGAGATGATGTCATAATTCCCATTTTCGGATTTTCTGGCAGATTTTCTGCCCACATAACTAATTCTAGAAAAATCTAAATGAGGTGATCCCAAAGCCAAATGAAAGGTATTTAAGTCCTCTTTATAGGAAAAATATTGGCCATTACTAAAAATCACCACACAATTCCAGAATTACACAAATTTCATCACTGCCCCAAAACAGAGTCCATTTTTTACCTCAAACTTTGGACAGTCATATCTCCCAGTTCACAAAATGAAATGGCACAAATTATATGTCCATTTTGAAGCTTGAGATGTGAACTATAAGACTGGAACGTTTCATAATTTTCTGACATCATTTGCCTAGTCAAAACATCCACACAATAAGACTACCCAGACAGAATTCACACTGGACAGCATTTCCAATTTTGCAACCAATGTGTCCAATCCAATTTAAAACAATTCCAATGATTAAATACCACAACATGACACCATTTCCATCACAATACCCCATTCAATTATTCCCTCTATTCTAAGTCAATTTGAATGTTAATCCACAATTGAACTCAAATATAGGGTTTTGGCGTTGCTCATAACACAAGCGACTACAATCCACTTTATATTCTCTAAAAAGGTTCATTAATCACTAACCACGTCCACTTTTGTAGCCATTAACTCCTAATCACAATTTGGGATCTTGCTAAACCAGGGCTTAGCAATCCACTAATCTCAGGCTTATTCTCTAGCCTCGAGTCTCAAAATTCGGGGTATTACACTCGAGTGTATTTATGGCTCTGGGTTTTCTATGCTCTTGGCTGAGCACTTCTTGTGCCTTACTTGGTGGGACTCAGGTGAGTATGGGGGCATTACTCGAGTGTTAATCTTGATGCTCGAGTGGAGCGAACATTTATGGTCTCCGTTTATGCTTTCGATCAAGCACTCGCATAAGTGAGCTTTCATGCTCGAGTGCAAGTCATCCATCACTCGAGTGATGCAGTCAAAAATAGGATTTTGAGGTTTCAAAAGATGGTATTTAGTCAAGTTTCTCCCACCCTTTAGGCATGTGCTTAGGCTTTGAGTAGCCACCTAAAGGTCATGAATGATAACCAACTTAAATGTTTGAAAGTTAAAGAATTGGAAAAGAGAATAACCCTATGTCCTTGATTTTGGTTATAGGGCTGCATATTCGCCCTGGTCGTGAGTTACTGGTGCTGGAGCATACGTGGAAGGAACAAGTATAGGGAACTTACCTCTCCTACATGTACTTGAGTGATAACGTATGTCACTCAGAGATGAAGAAGTTCACCCACGATTTCTGCCTGAAGACTTAACCAAAATATCCAAAATTTCATACTGCACTCGAATGAGACCCTACCTCACTCAAGTAAAGCCTATCAGAAGCCAGATCGCAGCAACTGATATAGTTTTCCAGATTTACCAAAACTAGTTCCAATGGTTCCAAAACTTATACCAAAACTTAGTCCTCTCTAAAATTCCATAAGGAACCTATTAGTAAGCTTAAAACAACCAAAATCTTACCACAACATCACATTCAGCACTTCCATCCATATTGCCACCAAAATCACCTAATGATCAAACTTCCTTTTTTCAAATCCAACCTAAAACTATGGACTCCAAAACACAATTTGGCATCTATTCCACCACCTTATACTACTTAATTCATGCATTTCAAATTTAAGCCAAAATCAGCGCAATAATACAAAATTATCAAAACTTAACCAATGACAAAGATAATTATACCAAAGTGCATCAATTACTCACCTCTTATTTCTTCCAAAACCAACTTCTTGATTTCACCACTTTCAAATTGGTTCAAACATCAAAACACCACCTTTCAAAAATCTAAAACCATAGCCATAAAGCCCTTACTATTATGAACAACTTTAAAACATAACATTTGGGCCAAAGAGATCATTTCCAAAGTCAAAAACTCACCTTTGCTTTTCTCTTTCTTGGCTAGTTTCAGCGAAAATGGAGGAGAAGAGAGAGAGAATGAGATGTGAATGATGATGATAGATTTTTTTTCCTATTTCCCATGCTTCAACCGACTTGGAAGAGGAGAGGGGAGAGAAAATGAGTTTGAAAATTTGACCTTATCCAATGGTCCACAACTTGCCACATGTCAACATCTTATTCTCCCTACCATGGATTCACATGGACTTGCATACGTGGGATTCTGCCTCTCCCTCTTTCAATCCTAACTATTGATCTCAATTACCAAGGATTTTCCTCTTCGGCAACTAACCATTCAGTCGGTAATTTACCATTTTACCCCTGATTATCATAATGCTTACTAAACCATCACCCAGCACACTTTGTATCATAATTCACCTCATATACTTCAAAAGTGCTTAATTAACATTAATTACATCACTTTGAATTTATTAGCCCTTAATTACAGTTTAGGATATTACACACCATGCCCTGTTTTGACCAATACACAAAACCAAACACAAAGTTCCCAAACTTTACCTTTAAGCTTCAATTCTATTCTATTCATTCAAAACACTAAACAAGGCACTAATTCCATGACAACAACATGCCAACAACACAATGACCCTCATTTTCGAAATTCAAGGCCAAATTTTCAGAAAATCCAAACTCAACCAATGGTCACAAAACCTATATGGAAAGGTTTGTCTTACTCACCTCTATAACTTTCCCTAAAGGAGTTCATTGATTCACCCTAGTCCAAAATTTCGTGAAAGCTCAAACAACACCAAATGGACAAACTAAAACCATAAAAATGAAGCTCTCAATACAAGAAACAAGTTTATAGAAGAAGATTTTTCCATTAGAGGTCGTTTAGAGGGTCAAATACTCACCTTTTACACAAAGTTCTTCCTCTCACCTTGGGCTGCCATGGAGGTCGAACATGAGAGAGAAAATGAGGGAGGTTGGAGTGAGGAAGGAGATGAAATGATGAAGGATCACCCCTCCCCATGCTGCCAGTCGAATTCTTTGAGGGAAGGAGAGAGAAAAATGCATTTAAAAATCATTGTTTGACTTTCTTCCTCCTCTCTCTTCCTAACCTCTTGCCACTTGTCTGATTTGGTTTGTTCTCATAAATTAAGTAACCAATTAATTACTTTAACCCCTTCATTAGCCATTTTAATTTCACATCTCATTTTCCTCTTAGCTAGTACTCCCTCCGGTCCTAAATATAGGACATAGTTTGTAGTGCAAATTGCACTACAAACTATGTCCTATATTTAGGACCGGAGGTAGTAATTAATTTTTCCCTTAATCACTAACTTATGGCCAATAATTCCATTCTTTCAATTTTCCACCACTTATGGCATATTAATTAAAATTGCCACAAATACATAATTATTCCAATTAATTCACAAATATCCATAATAATCGTCATTAGCCTTTAATCAAATATTGGGATATTACAAAAGCAAGTTGCTATGAACATGAATGTGGCTAAGTCCTAGTGGAGTAACTTGGTAGTCTATGAATATAATTTAAAGTCCCATTATATTGATACTTGTAAGCTGCCAATGCATTGAGCATATGTAGGTCGTCATGGTTTTCGAACCCATGTTAGCTCTAATACCAAATCTTATGAACGAAACGCTAACCATCGTGATAAAAGTTAAAGTTGGTAGTAGGCCACACCTCCTCCTAGACACAAGTCGTATCAAGTCTGAAGATGAAGATTGCTATTTCTTGGTATTGATTAGAGTTCTAGAAAATTTTCTTAACAAGGAAAAAAGGTCGACTAAATATAGTTAGTTGATATGTCATTGATAAGGATGATGAGCCTTTGTCATTAGTTGGATCTTCGATGGATATATGATCTCGGTGAGCTCTCGGTACGGTTATATATAGGATACACACCATTAGCCCTGATATTAGAGACGAATATATATTAGATTAAATTATACTTTTAGCAACGAATCATTCTAAAATATGCTTAAATTTTATAAGAGAAGTTTATTTACTTTATGATTAAATCTTAATTAAAATAAATTAAAGGGGTAAGATGTACTCAGTACCTTAAAGTATTTTTCTAATGCATCCAGTAGTATATTAAAGTTTTTTCTGCTACAATTTCAGCCTTGAACTAATTTTTGTAGGGCAATTTTATCTAACCCTAACAGAAATTTAATTTTGACGGTTAAGATGTTGATTTGGCAAACATTTGACCAAAAATTATCTAGGTGGCATCTGACTAGGACGACTAACATGGCAAACCCTTGACCAAGAATTAGGCAGACGCTGGCCGAAGGGAAGAAGCCCGAAACCGCAAGAGAGGAAGTCGATCCTCACCTGCCACTTCCAATCTCAGGTCCACATATCTGTTTTTTCCTTTCCACTTAATGTTTTCTTATTTTAATCGATGGGTTTGGTGATTCAAGAACGTATTGGGAATATTTAGATTAGTTTTTTTAATTGACAACGAGGTAATTTCTTGGATTTGTCAAGCATTTCAGTCGTAAAAAACCTGATTGCCTTGGAATTCAGAAACATCCATCCGCAGTGGCTCCCTGTCGGGACTGTGGCTTTTAATTCGTGGTAAAGCTTCCTTTCTTCTTGTTCTTAATTCTTATCGGAACTCTGGTTTTTTGAGTTCTACGACATGAATCGGAACTCTGGTTTCTAGATTATGTGAATTAGTTGTAATTTATTTATCATTAAAAATCTGAAATGAACTCTCCGCTTAGATTTCGTTTTTGAAAGGAAAAAATTCAATAGAACACATATTTGCACCTAAGCAGTCACACTCATATGCCACCTAGATTTGTCATAGATTTTTCTAATAAGCATTCTAACGGTCAAAGTTAAACTTCTGTTAGGATTTAGTGAAATTGCATCAAAAAAGTTACATCAATGTTGAAATTACACCAGAAAAACCCTTCAGCTAGGAAAATTTTCTGGTATTGAGCGTACCTTAACCCTAAAATAAATATATACTTAGCGGTATAGTTTAATAAAGGGATAGAAGCATGAATAATGTGGGTTCCAACAAATTGGAACATATATATTTTTTTAGCATGGTCTAATTTTGCCCATAGCGTACCTATGACCCCATGACGTGTAATGACGTCAATTATGCCTCCTGGAGTAAAACTCTACCAATTCCATATTGTTTACGCAACATTTTAGTTCCTTTTGAACTAAAATTTCCTTTTCATAAGCTAGTTCGCTGTATTATATTGGATAATAATTTCTAGAATAAAAATTTCTAACCATCCTTCTATTTTACCTTAATAACACCAACCTCTCCTTTATTTTAAAAACGTATATTTTAGTATAAACAATTAACACTATTAAAGAATATTCTAAAAAGATTCTTGAAGAATATTTGTTTAATTAAAAAGCATATTAGAATGAATCTTGTTCACTAATTAACCCCATTATACCAAGTCCCCATTTATTTTTTAACATTAATAGTTAGGAATGATCTATTTAATATTTTTATTAAATTTAGAAAAAATTTAAGTAATATTTTATGTGAAAATGTTAACAACTTAATCAAAATTTTGAGTATTTTTTAACAAACATATGTGTTTGAGCAAATATATTTAAAAACTTTGAATCATTATATATAATATAAATATCCCAAAATTATATAATTTTATAATTTAATTGAAAAATACACACACACATGATTGCAAAATATTTAAGCCAATATATGTATTTAAAAATTTACATCATAATTAAGTTTTAATAAAAATCAAAGATTAATTACATTTGTAACATGGTAATCACTTTGAAGGATATGACAAAAAAAGTTCCAAATATATATTAAACTAAACATAAAGTTGGTCTATTAGTGTAAGGCTCCCATAGAATAGTCATTTCCTCATACCTGTATTAGGAATAAGAAAAAGGGAAAATCCTTTTAAAAGCCATTTGAAATACCCAAATGTTAATTTGGGTTGTTAAACTTAACAAATAATTAATAAGGTCACATGGTACAATATAGAATTGAGAAATTGTGTTAAATTACCTTCATGCCCCTGAGTTCTTTAAAAAAAATTAAAGTGTGAAGTTTTAATTTATTTTCCTATGTATTATTAAAAAAGAAAATATTTTTCCCGAATTAAAAAAGCAAATTTGAACTTATTAATCTCCAAACCAAGAATCTCGTTGAGTTACAAGAATTCAAGAAATAAAATATTTTTATACTTCAATATCTCTTGTTCCGAAACAAAATAAAAAACATCATACATCGCTGCTTTTGAATATCGACTTGTTCTTCATTCTTACGCCTGACAGATGAGTTTTTAGAGAGAGAAATTGGATAATAATAGGGATGAACATTTTCACTCCTCTTTTTCTATGTGTACCACAAGTGAGAGGAACAACATAAAACATATGGTTCTGGCAAATCATAATTATACCCACACAATCTATAAAGAGATCAACAGAGTGTGTGTTTGGGATCACTTAAATTTAGAAAATAAGTCCTTATTACGCAAGCCGAGATAAAACTCATCTCACATACTTACTTTGTATACCGTGAATCACAATTTATAAGCACTTATTGCCTAAAAATAAGTTATTCCAAACAAGCACAGACATATAAGCCTTATTCATAGTTTCTTACCTCCTTATCCTCTCAAATCTCACGATTCTTTGGAGTATATTATTGCAGACAATACGTGATGGTTTAGAAAAGGAGGTCTATCGAATAGCAAAGTGAAATTTCGTTCATGACAAAGACGATTAACAACAAAGTTGACATTAGGTTAAAGGTCCAATTAGGTTTCCAATCGGGAGAGATCTATTTTTCCCTCAAGAAGAAAGTGGCATTGGCATAGGTTAGAAGGAGAGCGAAAATTGCTCAATTTTTAATATATTAAAAACAATATTACACAATTAAATATTTTAAGAAGCTAGATACACCTCAAAAAATGCTTAAGTGCACCTTAAACATTTTTTGGCTTAAATTATTCTTTAGGATCCTTTCAGAATCCCAAAAAAAAAAAAAATTGAGTTAGTGAATCATATTTTATTTTATCATATATTAATGAAGATATATTTTTTACAAAAAATTAATGTGTGTCTATATATATATTAAAAAACATAAGTTACATAGTAATGAAAATCTTTTATGAGGAGATTGGAGAGAGAAGAGTGTATTAAAGTTATTTTACCTACATTTTGAAGTTCAAATTTGGGTCAATGACTCAATTAAGAATTTGTTGAATTTACCAATCAAATTTAGAATTTTCTTATTTCAAATAACTTTATATGAGATTTTCCCTAAGAAAAAACACTATAAAAAAAATACTACAACATTCAAAATTGGAATGCCTTTTAGGAAAAGATATAAAAATTATATCCATCCCACCTAAGAAGAAAAATTAGTTCTACAAAATAATATTAATTAGAAAAAAATTAGGATTTATGTTTTTTAATATTAGTACCAATTTAAAATCCATTTGATTAAATTATATACTATAATTTGATACATTGATTTCTTAATCTATCAAAAGAATCCACATCGGCATTATCATCATTTAAGTTCAAATTCAATTTGAAATAGTCGAATCTCAGAAAATCATGGATCTGCTAATTAAATGGGTAAGCAAGACTTTGATTTGAAATACCTTTTATCTTTTTATATTTAATAATAATCTATGTTCCTCCCTACATTCTATACCCTACATATATACCCGTATAAAGAATCAAAAGGGAGAAAATAAAGAAGAAATAAATATATACTCCTACCTAAGAAGTATCCATGGAAGATCCAACTAATCACCAGGTTCATCATCGTTCACCAATGGAAGGTCTAACTCATAACCGGGTACTTCCTACCTTGGGATCGTGCATTTCTCTTCTTTACTTGAAAATTAATTTCAAAGTTTAATTATTTTTCACATTCATAATGCTCCGTTACATTTTTTATTTATAGATGGCAGAGAAGCACAGACTGGCTCTAAACTAAAAACAAAAAGTCCATTTTCCCCAAAAGTTGTATCGCTTTTCACAACAATTTTGCAGCTTTTGAAAGTTTCACAACATTTTGTCATACTGGAAGGGCCTTTCACAACAATTTTGTGGCCTTTTCGGGTTGCATTTTGGAATTCTCGCAACATTCTGTCTTAGACTGGAAGATATTTTACTCATGCCCAAGTATTGGATAAAGCAGGATGAAGATCTAACCCAGAATTGTACTTACCTATCTCTTCTTTCTTTCTCTTTTTTCTCCCTTTTAGTTTCAATTTTTTTTATTAGATCAAGGGTTTCCCCTTAAAACTTAGAAAACAAAGGATTCTCACATTTTCCAATAAATACGTTTCTCATGATTTGAACTTATGTTCTCCTTTTGCAAGGTGAGGCCTCTTACCACCTCATCTAACAACTTATTGGTTTTAGTTTCAATTTTATAATTAGTGACTATCTATATTTTAAAAATATATATATTTTGGACAGAAGGTGAAGGAAGATCACAAACAGAGAGAGGCGCGTCGATGATGACCACGTTGGCCTTTTGCTTATTACTAGCATTTTTCACAACATTTTGCAATTTGATGGATTTTGTAGTGCGCATCATTATATAAATAATGCATTTATTCTCAAAATTATGCTCTCAATCTTTTTGATTGAAATGTGCCAGGTTGTGAAATCCGGACCGGACTGGCCGATTCGACTCGGAAACGGGTGAACTGGCTAGTAAACTTGTCCGGCATCCACCCAATTCGCCTTTTTTTTTTTTCAAAAATCAATTTTTTATAAAAAAAATTCTTCAGAATTTCATATTAATAATCTTGCAATCTTCAATTTTCATTAGTTTGGCCCTAATTTAGCTTTATTTTGACTCCGATCTGACCCACTGACCCTTGATTCAATATCCCGATAGATTCAATGGCCGGTTCGGGTTTCAGAACCTTGAAAATGAGTCTCAATACCACTTCCAATGGTTTAAAATTGTATCTTATACTAAAGAACAAATCAATACCAATCAATTCCCAAACAATTTTCTCTTCCTTTAGACAAGGCATTATCCTCAATATCATAGCTTTAATGTATGCTGTTGAACATTTAAGTTAGTTAGAGCTTAGATTTTGAATATTTTATGTTTGTTAGTTATTTTTATTTGGATTCTTTATATATATGGTGTTTAAATGTTTCATTGTTTAACCCCCTCAGATTGGCATGTGTGGAAGTAGATTTTACTTGAGTGATTGGGTTCAAAGCTCAACTTTTTTGGTTTGTTATAACGAATGTAATTATTAAAGGTCTACTGTTTGCCCTTTCCCCTTAGTACATCTTCCAAAGAAATACGAAGGATTTACAAATCCTTAATTCTTATTCAAAAACTTTTTTCAAGATCTGTTCAGTGACATCCAATAAAATTGGAACGACACAAATTGAGAGAGATTAATTATTAAATAAGTGCAACTATCCTCCATTGGGATATTTTATTAAACCAAAATTGGGGTTATCCATTAAGAATAACGGTAGAGCAATTTATGAATGTATCCACACATATCTCATTTATTTTACCAAAAAATATGAGATTGTGAATTAGAGATCTTGACCACCACCACTTTGCCTCCCTTTTGTTCAAGGTCATTCATGGAAAATTTCCCCTTTTCTTGCTTTAAAACCTTTTTCAGGATTTTTTTTTTTTTGAAAATTTCCTCAAGCTTTGATGTCCATCACGGAAATGATCTAGACGACGAGCCATGATGGGCAATAGTGACTCTAATGGGTCTCTTTGCAAGGAGGCAAATGGAAGAAACCGAGGGGAGGGAAAATTTGTGAGTCGGTTTTAAAAAAATTAAAGAAGTGAAATTATAAAATTTTAATAAAGATAATATGAAAAATAAAAGAGTAAAAAAAATTAATTAAAAATGTTCAACCTCACTTCTTTAATTTTTTTAAATCCAATTAATAAAAATTTTCCTTTTCTTCCCCTTCAAATCCCTCATACCAAACAGCCCCCAACAGTGACAATGACACGCAGTGCTGTGCTAAATCCACAATGCTAGTCTTGCTTCTACCTTCACGACCTTAGGTCACAATGGACACAAGGGAAAAGATAGATTTTTTATTATTTTCTACAAATCAGAAGACACAGTACAAATTTGTTTATTTTTTTCCCTCACTAATAAACATGACATGGAATATATATTAGTCAGTTAATAGTTAAACTTAACTTTAGGTAGCAGCCATAGTGACATTGCTATGATTTAAAAACTTCCGGGATAACATAAAAACTTTCGGTACCCACAAGCCACAACTGCTAAGTAAATAGTATTGGCCACCAAAATAGTTCATACAAGAGATATTGACATACTGACATGCAACCCAATCAATATAAGAATTTGCTTCTCAGAACATGTATTTGTTTGCCTACACTTAAAAAACAACTTACACTTTACATACAAAAGTTCTCGAACGTATTCACCATACAAATCACATAAAATGTAGACCAAACACCATTAAGATAGACCAATCCTCAAAAACTAGGCCTAGTGTTTTTTATGGGATTGGCCATCGGATGATAACTAGAAGAATTATTTTTGGCTAAAGTCTCAAAAGTATCGAATATAAATATGGACTTTTATATGATATCAGATCCAACAAAAATTCGCATAAGCTCGGTCAATGTAACAGGAAGGTGGCCAAGTTTACAGGAAATCCCTTGATCCAATTTATCTTTGATTTTAAACTCAAAATACATAAACTGCAATTGCCTACCTTTCGCTGAATCTAACTACGCGTTAGATGCAAGAAAAGGTCATATTTTATTATTACATAATCCAATAATGAAAAACATAATATCCACAGTACCCTTTACATTATTTAACAATAATTATTTTTTTAATCAAGGGGCACACATAATATTTAAATTATAAAATCACATTTTCTCTTTTTATTTCCTCTTTTATGATTTTATCACATTTCATTCTTAATGGCCCCTTGGCAATTTAGGAGATACATTAAGAAAGAGAAGAAACAGGGTGAATCCATATCAAAGATATTCTATATCCACTGATAACCATCAACTAAAGTTCAACAATTACAGATAATTACTTATGAGCAGCAATTTCTTCGGCAAAAAGAGAGAGAGGAAACTTGCTTAGTGCAATACATAGCCATATATAAGTACTAAATATCATCTCTCATTACAGCTAAAAACTGCTCTTCTAAGGTCTTGTACTTTGATTATATACCAATTTCTAAGTCTAAACAAAAAACCTGTGCAGCATTTCCCGTCAGAGTGGCATCCTTAGTATGTTGGCTAACAAGTGGGTCAATATATATATATATAGATAGATAGATAGATTTAGATTTAGATGTATATGTAGTTATAGAAGGTACCAGAAAGACCTATAAAGAAAAGGTATGATGTGGTTAAAGTATACCTATATTGTAATTTAAGTACCATTATGAGACAAGATTGCAATCACTTCCAAATCTTGACGTGTTTGTCCAGACTAGCTGAGACTACCAACCCAGTAGCATTTGATGCAGCCAAAGAAGATACAAGATTGTCATGTGCATGTATGGACATTGTCTTGTTCTCACTTAAGTTCCAGAGCTCAAGAGTCTGAAACATCATATGATTCCAAGTCAGCAGAAGAAAATGCTTATCAGTTCAAAGTTGGCAGTGAATTTGACAGGCTTTCCTTAATTTTACTGAAACCTATAAGAGCCGTCCCAGCTTTTTTATTCTTTTTTCAAAACTTGCATAGGCTTTTCCCAAAAACAAAAAGTAAATTATACGGATAACCTCTTAAATTTTGCTGAAACTACTGACTTCCCCAAAGTTCTGGAGGAAATACACAAACTTCTTAACTATTTTTCAAGGGAGATTTTGTTAGGACCACATTTGACAGCTTAGGAAAATATATGAAAAGGGAAAAGATACTTTTTGATGGCAGAACTTTGACTTGCTATTTCGAAGAAAGAACTTAAGAGTAGGGTAGCCATAGGACTGCTATAGTCAAAGCCTATGAGCTGGGGGTGGAGAAAGTCACTTTTTGGGTCTATAAATCTCCCCTTAGTTCCGCATGAGAGGGGAGTAGAATTTGAAATTGGTCTTGGACCTTTTGGGTGGAGAGTGCCATTCCTCTCGAAAGATTGGCAAATTGTGTTTGTGCTAGAGTATGTCCTGCAGTGAGGGTTGTATCTTTATGTATGCTTTTGTAGCTTTGGTTCATGTGTTCTGTTTCTGTTAATTTGTAATTGTCACTTCAATTGTTGTTCATGTATCTCATTGTTGTGTTGTATTAAGTCAACTTATCCCTTGTAATCTGATTTAGTTTTGGCAGCAATATTATCATTAGTTTCAAGCTTTATTTCTAGTTATTGTCTTTAGTGGGGTTTGGGACAGGGTCCTAACAATTGGTATCAGAGCAGTGCGATCCTACGCATTAGAAGCAAGGTAGAATGGAGGAAAGAGACTTGAGTGAGCTGAGCCTCAAAGAACTAAGGCATATGTTGGAGGCAATTACATTTAACCAGAATGGGGATGATTTAACTGGCAATGGAGGCATAAAGAAGGAATCAGAGGTCCTAGTTGAGGCAGAAAATGGTGCAGTGCATGAGGAGGCAAAAGAAGATGAAGGCATTGGAGCAGATGCAAAAATGCAAGAGAAATACAATGAGAAGGAAGATGAGAATAAACCAGTTGAACAAGAAGGGGAGAATGTGCCTACCGCTGAACAACAATTAAAGGCATCACCTTTTTCATCAAAAGAGAAGCCTGAAGACGTTAATTATGACAACCCAATAAAAAAATCGAAACCTGAAACTGTTCAGGTCTTGGAAGCAGTCAACACAGTGCCAAGCCTTTCTAATGAGGTCCGACATACATATATGGCAGAAGAGTAAACGATTAAGGCATTAAAGGGAGCATGGAATGTTGAAAGGGTTCAAGTCCGACACTGGAGATACCATAAGCGAAGAAGAAGAAAGAGGTTTAAGGCAGGGTTGAACATAGCGAGAAACGTGTCACTACGAGAAGTTATAGAATCTGCGTTTTGCGGGACTGAGAGGAATCGGATGCTCAGAACGGAGAAGGGCTTCAGGGGTCACAAAAAGAAGGGCTCACTCATTGGGCTTAAACTAAACTCGGCCCACCCTTATTACTCATGTGTAACGCACGTGGCCAAGAATAGCCTGGGAGTCCTTTCTGCAATCGGGAATTCCAAACACGCGAAGCAGACAGACTCGAAGCCAAAAGTAACAAAAACCGGCAGTAACATGACGATGAAGGGCTCTGTGCGAAAAGGAAGAGAAAACGCACAGCTCGCTTCATTCTTCAGATATTCTAGAGCTTGGGAAACGATCTCCGCAGCGGCAAAGAACAATCAAGGCAACCCAAACATGGAACAATAATAGCGAAGAAGAATGGAACTGCTATTGCTTGGTTTCTGCTGCTAATGTCAACCAAGCCAGCAGTGTTTCCTCCATTGTGCAGGTCCCATGCATTAAAAATAGTGGAGATTCAATTGACGGCAAGGGCAACCAAGCTAGAGGAGTTTTCTTTTTTCTCCAATGTCGACCCAGCAAGAAGCAACAAGTTCAAGGCAGAAATAAGACAGCTTGCTGATTATAAGTGGATGTTTGAGGAAATTTACTGGGCTCCATTAGAACAGTTTGAAGCATTAAAAAAACCCCAGGTGAAAGCACGCATTAATATTCTATTTGTGCGTTTTGTTTTGGACAGTGGGATATTCTGGTTTAAGCAGCAAGATCAATTTGGATTGGCTAAAGCTTGTGAAGGAAAAGGAAGCAAAGGAATTTGGGCATTGCTAGTTGAGGGTTCTCTGTCTACACTTTACTTTGTAGCCAATCCAAAATTTGATGCAGAATTTAATATTGGCTTAGCAAGGAGAATATTATTTAAGACAAGTGAACATTGGTATGCTCTCTTGTTTAGTATTGAAGATCGAGTCTTTCATTGTGAAACAAGAAAAGATGCAAATTGTTTCTTAGTTGAAGAAAAAGGGGCTGAAGGAGTTGCAAAAAGAATATATATCGATCATACAACAATTTCTCCAGTCGTGCTACATTTCTCTACAACAGCGAATCATTTCACTGAAAATGGGATAAGTGCTGCAACACAGATAGATTCCCAGCTCTTAATCATACAAGTTTGGGCATGATTCTCCTTGTTCGAGATTGCAGTAGGATTGAGCATATACTTGAATTGGGCTGTAATGAGCAAGTGGTCAGTGGAGATATCTCAACGGGTGTTGATTACCAACATGCGCAGCAGCTATATCTTCAATTTGCTGAAGGATCGTCAAGCAAGCAAAAGAAGCTAAGCAGTTCAAGGAGGAAGCCAGAAATGCTTACTTTTAATTTCCAACTTGAGGACAAGGTGAAGCTTCAAGGGGAGGGTAATGTTAGGACCACATTTGACAGCTTAGGAAAATATATGAAAAGGGAAAAGATACTTTTTGATGGCAGAACTTTGACTTGCTATTTCGAAGAAAGAACTTAAGAGTAGGGTAGCCATAGGACTGCTATAGTCAAAGCTTATGAGTTGGGGTGGAGAAAGTCACTTTTTGGGTCTATAAATCTCCCCTTAGTTCCGCATGAGAGGGGAGTAGAATTTGAAATTGGTCTTGGCCCTTTTGGGTGGAGAGTGCCATTCCTCACAAAAGATTGGCAACTTGTGTTTGTGCTAGAGTATGTCCTGCAGTGAGGGTTGTATCTTTATGTATGCTTTTGTAGCTTTGGTTCATGTGTTCAGTTTCTTTTAATTTGTAATTGTCACTTCAATTGTCGTTCATGTATCTTAGTGTTGTGTTGCAGTAAGTCAGCTTATCCCTTGAAATCTGGTTTAGTTTTGGCAGCAATATTATTATCAATTTCAAGCTTTATTTCTAGTTATTGTCTTTAGCGGTGTTTGGGACAGGGTCCTAACAGATTTGTTGATATTTTGGAAATAAAGAGAAGGTACATATAACTTTGATGATACTTTAAAAAGAAATTTGCAAAATATTTCCCCACAATAAAGAGAGTCTAAATGAGAGATTTGCGTAATTTTAGAAAAATTCAAAAGAAGTTTGCATTTGATCTGAAAAAAGAGGGAATGTTTATATAATTTAATCTAGCATGTATATTTTAAAATAATTAGCATGAGAGGACAAAAATGATAAGAAAGGTAGCTAACCTCATGGCAGCCAATAATCAACAAAGGATAGGAAGGATGGAAAACACAAGTGTTGAATTGCTTGCCGGATGCATTCAACTCTTGAATGCATTCCCCTTTACCAGATTTCACAGTCCACACTCTAACCAAGTTATCGCTCACAGATGCCAAATATTCTCCAGAAAAATCCCAGCACAGAGAACGAACAGGGTTTTTGTGGCCCTAAAATAAGCATCAAAGTATAATTGATAATTAATAACCACTTTAAAAGTCCATCACAAGAGCGGTGAATTTTATCATTAGATGTTTCCTAGAGAACCCTAACATGTTAATAAGGTAATACAAAGCTCAAAACAAAGATTCAATGGGAACCTGTAATTTAAATCTCTGAAACGGATGTTCAATGTCAATAACAGATATATAATTATCAGCTGCAGCAGAAAGAAGCGTTCCTGAAGGTTGAAATCTCATCTGCGTAGCACCACCCTAACAAAATGAAGAACAAACTAAGATTCGTATGCTCATGAAGGGGGAAAAAAACTTTGTTGCAATCAGCTGTATAACTGAATTGAGATTAACAAGTGGTATTTTACCTTTATAACCCCAGCACAAGCACCATTCTTGATACTCCAATATCTTATCTCATTATGATTATCGCAAGAGAAGATAAGGTCCTCCTTACAAGGGTGAAAGTCCAGTGACTTGACAGCTGTTGAGTGTCCAGTGAATGTACGGAGTGAATAAACAGGCTGTAAAGAGTATTTCAATTTCAGCAGAGATCATATGGCCTATAAGAGCACTGAAACAGATAAATAGATTGTTTATGATGCACTCTGACAGACTGAAGAAATGATGAAAGTAAAAAAAGCTACTGACAGGATTCACATCTCGAGTGTGAACTTTCAAACTAATCAACTTTTCCTGCCAAATGCAGCCCATTTTGTCAGAGTATTGGGTAAAAGATTTACTAGAGACCACATCATCCTTGACTAATTTCAGTTCATAAGATGCATTACCGTAGGTAAAAAATTGTTCTCAAAAGAATTAAACTGAACCATGTACTAGGTAGAAGAAACTAAGAATTAGTCAGAAATCATTTAAAATACAACAACAACAAAGCCTTTCAGAAATCATTTAAAATGATCGACTTAAATATAAAATGATCAGACAAACTGTAAAGCACTGAAATGAGGATAAGGTTTCTTTCAGAATCTGTTGTACGCATATATGGAGCTATGGAAATTAAAATTAATTTAGAGGATTTCAAATAATAGCTTAGCCGCAACATTCAACAGCATATGTGAATATAGAAAATGATAAAAATTCAAGCAAGAATTTCCCATAAACTTCAGCAATAATTATGATTTTTAGCAAAAACGTATCTGAAAATTTGCAATGCTGATAGACAACGATGGGATATATATATATATATATAATACATATATGGAAAGGAAAGATGCAGGCATGATTAAATTAATTCTATCTCTCAATCTCAGTTCAACTAAATTCAATTTTACTTTAGTCAATTCAAATTTGAATTTTAAGATTTAACCAAGGATAAGAGATCAAAACTAACATTCTCAACATCCCAAACCCTAACAGTTTTGTCAGCCGAGGATGTAGCAATGTGAGACATGCTGGGACTAAATCGAACATCCGTTATCCATTCAGTGTGCTCTTCAAGTGTCAACTTCAAATCAAATGAGTTAGTGCACCACAATGAAGCCTGTACCACGAAATAACAGCAAATAAATTGATTCCACTTCCTAACAAGAGTCCAAAATAACGAATAAAAAAATTTCCATTAATAACTAATTATAGCATTTCCACTTGAACAAAGATCACAGTTGAATTTCAAGAAACACAGAAACTACCTTTTTATCATGCCCAGCAGTAGCAAGCAGCTTTCCATCAGATGAGAAGTGGCAGCATTCAATTTGATGTGCACTTGCCATTATATGATTGATCTCCTTGAACAAGAATCCTAATGCACAGTAAATCATTAAATTTTGGAAAACACGTGCCATATTTTGTTCATATCTTGCATCTATGTGATTTTAAGAAATTAATTATGTCTTTATTCCGCTTCATTTCCTTTTTACTTCCTCATATTCAGTCATTCCTTCTAATTTATTCTTTTTTATAGCTTGACTATTATCTTCTTATATAAAGGGATTCAAGTTCTCACTAGCATAGGTCTCTCTCCATATTTAATCTGCCTTGTCTCCACAAAATAAGAAATAATTTTTTCCTGTAGAAAGTCAAGTAAGAAATAAGATTACGAAATACAGTGTTGAAACACAACTCTGAAATCCCAGAATTCTACATATTTGTAGTCATGCAACTGATCCAACCCATCAAGTTCTCTAGGAATTTTTTTAGCTTGGCAAAAATACAAATACCCTCCTCCAATTAGGACCATTCATAAAATGCTCACTCAACTTTCAAAACTAAAAATTACCCCCATGCTATTTCCCATCACAATTTAGATCCTTCTGATCAGCTTTTCATTAAAAATATTGACTAAGATGTCACTTCAACCTCTTTCAATTGTTACATCCACGAGATTTACTTCTCAGAAGCTCCTTTTGGCTTTTGATTCACAGAAAAATGTTGTATTAGTAGATTTTCTGACGCAATCAATATGGAGTGCAAAATTTCATGGGAATCCATTGTAGAATGGCATGTCACAAGCGAAGAATTCCCAAGTGGAATCTCAGTTGATGGTTTTAGCTGGAACCAAATATAAGTTTAGGGGTATCCTTTCTCTTTTTTTCTTTTTTCTTTTTTTTTGGGTACAAGGAGGATGTAGGGGATATCTTGTGGTTTCAACTGTAAAGAGGAAGATCGCAAATTACATAAAGTTTAAGGGAGATAAATGCAGTTTTCCTGTTTTATTCTCTGAAGCAGTGAGGGCAGACTACAGTGTGATACCATATCAGAAGCTACCATACCTTTCCCAGATCTACTTCTAGGGTCTGCATCATCAGGAGATAAGAATGACTCAGCATTGTCACCCAAAGATCCATCAGCTAAAAGTAGGCCCATATCTTCCTGCAACACAATCAGTTATCTTAGTGCAATATTAGGGTACTACAGTCACTTAAAAAGAAAAGTAACCACATCTCAGATTATCTGCAACAAAAAAAAATCAGACAAATTTTTATATACAAGTTCCTAACCATTGGATTCTGTGCTGATGTGAATGAGCCCAGACCATCAGAACCAACCATAAGGGGTGACTTGGACAAAGGAACATTTTGTTGCAGAGCCGACACTGACATCACATCTACTGTTTGGGTAGAAGGTGTTGCCGGTGAATTACTGGAAGGCCCTGTGGTGTTTGCAGTTCCAGAACTATTGGCAGGACCAGAAGATGATGCTTGCTTTCGCTTTCGCCCACTATGACTTTTGGAACCCTTAAATGAACAAGAACTAGTTAGAGGAAACCTATATTTTTAGCACACTATGCATCTGATAACATTAATTCACAGGTAGCTGATTGAATACCTGGTCATTTCCTTGAAATGTATTAGGAACACTGCCAGTGCCAACCATTTTGCCTTGCTGCTCGGGATTCAGAGACTGCCGGCAAGAAAGAATATAATGTGAATATTGTTGAACTTGTTGACTGCTCGGCTGCACTTGCTGCCGCAGCCAAAATTTAATAGATGTGGAGAATAATTCTGACAAGCTTGCCAGAATAGCAAGCATGAAAACTAGGTTAATTGAGTTTATGACTGATGAACTATGCTTGTATTTTCTACTATTACCCTTGTATTAAACCTAAAATTTGACCATAAATAGACACATGAGGTGCCTTACTAATCAAGTCAGTCATCTCATTCAAGAATAGCAGTTGTTGATATTGCCTTGCTACTTGGCCCTATTTATAATTTGTAAAAGGAAACACAAGGAGCCTGGCTATGAGTCAATAACTATCCCATTCAAAATCCTCTTTTTCTTTCCCCCCTCATGCTCCATTGACAAATGCTCAAATGCAACAATTCCTAAAAAATTAGATTAAAACACTCAGAATATTAATCCAGTCTAGTTAACAATGCAGATGATACCTTAAATGATGTATTCGAGTTCGAGTCAGGCAAATCATGAACAGATGCTGCAATACTAGGAACTAAATCACCAACAGGATTCAGAATTCCATCTTTCTCAGGACCCATATTTTGATTATCAAGAAGCATTTTAAGTGTCCAGCTATCCAGATTGTTGACAGTTGTGTCCACTAAATTTTGTGGTGCTTGGAGCATAAGTTGCTGCTGCAGTGAAAGTTGATTGAAGGACTCTGGAGACTGCATTAAAGCATTCTGCGGGAGAAACCCAGAGCAAAGCTGATCCAGTCCCTAAAATAATTGAGATCTGATCAGGATAGAATATTGCTGATAATATCTAAAATATCAAAACCATAACTCTTTTCATAGAAGTCAAATATATAAAATTTAAATGTTAAATATTTAGTTGAAAGCATGAACAACATTAGTGCACCTAAATTATACAAGAAGATGCAAGTAAAAGAAAAGGAAAGAGCACTAAGAGAAACCTAGCATGTTCTGTAACATCCATCACAAAACATATTTTAGATATTTTTCAATTCATTATAACTTCTCATAAGTCAGAAATCAGAATCCATAATAAAATTAGGCATACCCATATTGGACACGTAAATGATACAGATAGGTGGATGGTACAATTGCATATATATCCTGCCAATTTTTTGGCCGGTTGCATTTCAAAATTCAAAATATTTCAGAATCAATCAGTATGATTGGAAACATACCGGTATGTTTCCAAACAGCACTGAAACACCAACAGTATAAGAGATCATTTTGTTCAATTCCTATCCGTTTGGATTTCTTATATGTGACATTTCTGATCGACCTAGACCCATATCCATTTGTGTCATGCCAAAAGTTCTCTTTATTAGTATAGACAACATCAATGAGAAATTTCCCATGTAAACCGGCATTCTCAAAACCAATAACAGACAGCATCAGCTATCAAGTTCTATACAAGAATACCTATTGTGCAAGCCAATAATATTTTCAGTAATTATTTCACCCAATAAGGGCATTCAATCCAAATACATACAACCTAATCGTTGAAAATTGCCAAATACATGAACAAAAAGAGATGGACCAAAAAAGTGAAAACATATTAATGGACACAACAAGCAGTATGACAGTTTTATCAAGGAGATGCAAATAAGTCTTACCGCTAGAGGCCATCCTTTCAGAGTCAAACTGCTACTGCCTTGATTCAGTCCTAAAAGTTGAGAATAATCATCAAAACCAATAGCCATACAATGCAAAAATATGCACCAAATCTTAAGTCTGATAAGAATAGTAAGCAGAGGAATAAATGTCCTCTTTTTTTCACAGACAAAAAATAATATACCAAAATGGATATAATGTTTCGGTTAGCAAAGAAATGTTTAGAAATGCCTTCAGAAGAATTATCTACGCACAAGAAAATGGGAAGAACTAGGTGCTTCCATAATATTATAAAAACAAATATGAGACCATTGATTATATCTGTACAAAGTTGGAATTTGGAAGTTTATTATGATTCATTCATATTGAAATAGTAGTGCTCCATATAAATGAGATTGTTGGCTCTAGGAATATGCAAACCAATGTCAGAAATAGAGGAGGAAAGATGGAAATAAATGCAAAATAACAAGACAATGAAATAAAAAAGGAAAGAAATAAGTTGACCATAACCTGCAAGTTGCTGGTTGCAACTCTGAACATGTGGAAGATTCCCTGGTAAACCCCTATGTGCACCATGCAGTGTTTCACTGCAAACAAATTCCAAAAACTTAAAGCCTCAGACCAAAAGGAGAGAAGTATACTAAATAAGATGACCAAGTGAAAAATTTTCAGACAAAAAGAAAATTTGAGGATAAAGGCACCCTGCAAGACGTCCAACAGTTGCTGTTGTAGCTGCTGCTGTTGCTTTCAACAACGAAGCCTTAATTGGTCTAACGAGTTGACCTGCAGCACCGCCAATCTTTTGCTGCATAGAAAGTAGCATGAACAGTGATACAAATGAAATACAAAAAACAGGACTAAATAACAAAATCTCAAAATACCCTGGCAGGCGCATTATCTAAGGCTTCTCCCTGGAGAGGAAATTTTAACCTCTCCTCATATGTTTTTGTTGACATGTCATTTACAGTTGCATGGTTCTGCCTCATCAAAGGATTGTTGCCAAGAGGACCAGTGGTACTATCTCTGACGACTTGGGTCCCAGCCCTACATTGCTGTTGCTGTGGCAGTAGTTGCTGTTGGGCATGCCTCTGCAAAAGTTGCTGCATTTGCATTTGTTGATGCTGATTCGGTTTTTGATGCTCTTGTTGCTTCTGCATCTCTCTAGTCTTAGTTTGTAGAGTCTATCAGATTGAAATTTACAATGAGCTTGTTAATGATCGATACTACATATTCAATTAAGAGAAACAAGACCTTGGGCCTCAACGCAGAAATTGAAGCAGAAGGCAGATGGTATAGGGACTTGTTCATCATTTTCTGATGATGAAAACTCAAGTTTGGTGTAAAACTAGAAACCTTAATCATTTTGATTTACAGTAAACTAATAAGCATGTAGTGAAAAAGTGATTATTAATTACCAGCACCAACGACAAAGATGAAGGTTTAATGTAGACAATTATGAGCATCAATAAGAAACACACATTTAGCCTGTGCTTCCAATGCTGCAAGCAGTCAACACTTACAGGATATATTGGAATATGTACACATAAAGCACAAAATGAAAATTAATACAGGGGTATTTAATCACGAGAGAAAATAAAATAAATTCAGATGAATGCAAAACCAAACAACCACCTCAATGTAAGATAATGCAGCTTCCGAGTGATTTCGGTCTTTCCTTGCAGTTTTGGCAATAAATATGTCCCAGAAGACAGACCACCACTCCAAAAGAAAACCGCTTGGTGCATCTATAGCTGGAGCAATGACCAACAGGAGGTGTCAAATGGAATAAATGCATAAGAGCATTTATAAATCAAATTTATTTCCATTAAAAAAAATCAGTATTTTGATCTTACCTACAGGATCTGTTGAGACATTCCCCTCAAGCTGAAAGGCCCTTGCAGAAGCATGCAGTTTTCTCTTCATAAGATAATCAAGGACATACACATCTAACCTGAGCCCCCACAAGACAAAAACGGGTCAAGACTCAAGAATATTAATTAAAGCACAAGTAAATACTATTAAATAGTCAAATCTTAGGAAGACAATTTGCAGATAATACATGCACCTCAAATGAATCATATGAAACATAGTAACTACAAATCTCAATCCCACAAAACATTCCTCAATCCATTTTCAAAATAAGAGATAAAAAAGGGCACTATCGAATTATAGAAATTCCGGATAAGAAAATGCAGTAGGAAATATCATGCAAAGTCAATAGTTAACCAAATAATTAATGGTTTGCATAAAAAATTTTCAGCAAAAGGAACAAGGAAATCAAAAGTCCACCAAACTGAGCGTAAGCATAATATGTCTTAGAAGAGCTTAATTTCTTCAAGCTTAAGGTACAGAAAAACGGAATAAAGAGCTGAAAATATTTGTCAAAAAGATTATATTTCATCAACTTTCATTCTCCTAACCTGCAACCAAATTGAATGCACAAACATTTGGTAGCAAAAGATGAACATAGCGCCCGAAGAACTGGAGAGCGTATATATTTAAAAGTCAATCTAACACGTCAAATAAGTTTTATATACCCACGTAGCATGAACTCAAATTATAGGCCAAGAAACTGCATGCCATCTTAAAACAAACGAATGAAAAGTTAACAAGTCAAAACATATATAAAGAAAGAAAGAAAGAGAAAGATTCAAAAACAACCTGAAAAGATAACAAGGTTGGAAACCCATTAAAAATTGTATAGATTAACTTAAGTCAGGAAGGGAAAAACCATTTCAAAGAAAAAACACAGCTGAGTACCCAAACGCGTGTGCTGCATATAATGTGGTGCCGCTTATTCAAAGAATGACAAAAAGAACTGAAGAAATTTTAGCAAAAAACATCAGAAATTACAGCATCATCAACACTGAAACCAAACCCTAGAACCAAAACTTCAGAAAACGGTTTGCAAAGAAGAAAACAAAGATTCTGTAGGTAAAGAGAAACCAAGAAAGTTGCAAAACAGGGGAAATTTTGAAATGTAATAAATCTCAAGGAAATGTCGTTGTCCTCACATTTTATCAGCTTCCCAGAGAGGGTGAGACATGATTTCAACAACGGAACGTGATTGGAAGTGTTACTTGGGGGGGTAGCTGTGAGTGTGACAGTGTAAACAAGTGAAAGATGAATCTCTGTTCCAGGCTGCCTGTAGATGATAGCCAAAGAAGCAAGAAAGTTGAGAGGAAATAAAATATTCAGAAATGGAGTGACGAAGAAAGAAAAGTGAGATACTTGCTTAAATGATGATTTGGATGCACTAGAGGTTGAGGAGGCAATTAATCACTATTTTTCACTTTTGGCCATATAGAAATATACGATAGATAATAAATATATATTTAAAAATCATATGCTTTAATGAGAGTATAGTAAATTAATTTTATCAATTTAAAGCACATTAAATAATTTAACCGATATTTGTTAATTCATGTAAATGACACCTTTAGTTAACACATCTAATATTATAGAAGGGGGAGTGATATTATTATAATTGTAATATTTGTCCATTTTCTTTTATATATTTTTCTCATTTAATTAAAAAAAGGGGAAAATCCCAAAAAATACCTCCGAACTAGGAAAATGCTGATTTAATACTTTGAAATCCAAAATCCTAGATCAATACCGTGTTAATACGGATGAACAGTGCGGTGAGCGCCAAAAGATGAATTTGCCCATCATCCCTCATTCTTGCCACTTCAGAATAACAACACGAGGCTCTTAATTAACAACTTTGGATTCTTGATTAACAACTCTGGTTTCATTTTTTTACTTTTACAATAATAACACTGGTCTTGTTATTAACAACATCATATTCTACATTAACAACTCTCATTTCTTATTTCACAACTTCATAATTTAAGTTTCAGTGCCAATAACAATACCTCTTTCTTTATTAACAACACCGTATTTTATATTAACGACATTATATTTTTGAGATGCAAATATGTGAAAGAATAAAGTGGAGTTGTTAATCAAAAATCCGGAATTGTTAATTAAAAGTCTGGTGTTGTTATTCTCAAATGGCGAGAATGAGGGCTGAAGGGCAAAACGTCTTTTGGCGCCCCCGCACTATTCATTCATACTAACATGATACTGATCTGGGATTTTGGATTTCAGAGTACTAAATTGGAATTTCCCTATTTCAGAGGTTTTTTCTAAACTTTTCCCTAAAAAAAGAGTGATAAAGTTATCTCTTAAGTTTTTTCTCTCTTTTTAGCTTTTTTTTTTTATTGATTTTTCCAATATAGCATTAAAGAAATAATTACTTGAATAAACAACTCATAGTTGTTTAAATCAATTTTATTTTAAAAAATTTTAAAAAAAATTACTTATCAAAATAATGTAATAAATTTTTCTATAATGAGTTGACATTTATTAAACCATTTATAAAGAGTTCGAACTAGTAATAAATTATGTTTTTCTAAAGACTCCTTTTGATAAAGATAATAAGAGTATGGTATAAAAAAAAAATTATATTGGATTACCTTTCAATCTTTCATCTCAATTTAAACTTGAAAATTATCCATATATAATAATAAATTTAAAAAATATTCATTAAACATTACTTAAAGGAATTTAAAGACCTGACATTTGTTAGAAAAGTGAGGCCGGTCTCAATGGTATATTCTTATATTTTTAATAATATTATTTTATATTTTCCTTTATCAAAATTAGTATTTTAAATTTTTTCCGAATATTTTTTGGCCAAAAAAATGTTTTGCCTCTTTCCCGCGCACCATGGTAAGAAAATAAGAAAAAATTGGTTTGGCAGGGCAGGAAATTGCGTGGCAGCTAGCATAGTCGCTGTCGCATTCCTAAAACAGAACATAGAAGACCGGTTTGACTGACCCTTTGCTTGTTTAGGATAGGAAAGTGATGGGATTTTCAAAAGTGTTAATTAAAAAATGTTTTGTCTCAAATAGGAAAGTGATGGGACTTTCAAAAGTGTTAATTAAAAAATGTTTTGTCCCAAATGAAAATATCTGCCCCATAAAAAAAGTAATAAAAAAATACTATAAAAAGGGGGGAAAAATAAAAAAAGAACTTTAAAATTGTGAAATTTTAAATAAGATATTTCTCAAAAAAAAAATAAGTTATGAATTATTTATTAAGTTTTGCTATTCTCTTATAAACTCTTAATAAAAAACCTAATTTAAGATTTTATAATTTCAAATTTCTTTTTCTATCATTTTCCCCTATACCATACAAGGTTTACATTTTATAGTGGACTTTAATTATTTTGATTTTATGTAAATTTCAGCTTTATTATTTATTTTTATAAGGCTTCTTTTATTCAAATCCTATAATCATGATATTCAAAGTTTAAAAAACGAGGCCGATAATTATTGGGAAAATTTTAGAAAAATACAATTAAAAATGGGAAAAAATAAATTGGTACTGAGAATTTATCAAATCCCAAGTTAAAATTAAAGTAGAAATATGAAATTTTCAATTCTGACTAAATGACCGAAATGCCACGAATTAAGGGCACAAGTTTCAGGGATCAATAACATCTATATCTATATTAATAACATCAGATTTTATATCAATGACTCTACTTTTATATTTGATGACTTCATATCCCAAAAGCTAAGGATAATTTTAAGGGCACAAGTTTCAGAGGTCAATAATAACATTTTTATCTATATTACCAACATCATATTTTACATTAAGAACTTTACTTTCATGTTTCACAATTTCATATCCCAAAAATCAGGGATAATTTTAAGGGCACAAGTTTCAGATGTTAATAACAATATATATAACTATATTAACAAAATCATATTTTATATTAACGACTTTACTTTCATATTTTATGTAACATCCCAATACTTCACTCTCGATAGTCCGTTTTGGGGCTCTGTCACCCACTCACGGCTTTTAAAGCCGTCAAGAAGGGAGGTATTCAAACCCTTAAAAGACATCTTTCGTAAGCCTAGCTCTAATACCAATTGTAACATCCCAGCGCCTCGATCTTGATATTGTCCACTTTAGGGCCCCATCACCCCTCACAATTTTAAAACGCGTCGAGAGGGGAGATATCCAGACCTTTATAAGGCTTTTTTTGTTCCCTTCACCAGCCGATGTGGGACATAATATTTCACAACTTCATATCCCAAAAATCAAAGATAATTTTGAGGGCACAAGTTTCAGGGGTAAATAACAACATCTATATCTATATTAACAACATTAGATTTTATATTAACAACTTCACTTTTATGTTTCACAGCTTAACTCAAAGCAATTTGGTCATTTGATCAAAATTGGAAATCTCAAAATCTTACTTCAGTTATGACATGGGATTTGATAAATTTATAGCACCAATTTATCTTTCCCAATTTTAATTATATTTTTCTGAAAATTTCCCGTAATTATTCTCTTAATATGCTCATACCTCTCATTCATCTTTTTATTATTTCTATTATCTCATATCTTCGTCCTCTTCAACTCGGGCTCAGGCAAATAATTATTAAAATGATATATTTTTAAACGTATATCAATTATTTTGGATGAAAATAAAAAAATAAGATCTAAAAATAAATTTTAAATAATACATATTCAATTTTCTCGTAAACAAAAAGCGTGAAGTAATTGTTGGTTGAGGTGGTAAGGGTTCCCGTCTCCGTAAGGAGAAGAACACAAGTTCGAATCTTAGGAGCACATTTAGTGGAAGATGTGAGAACCCTTTATCCTCTAAACTTCGATGAGAAAACTCTTGATCAAATAAAACAAATCATAAATATTTTGCCAAAAAAAATAACAAATTAGATAGTTGGACCAACATGAAATCCCATCTTAAACAAAAAGTGTGTAGCCGCATCATCTTTAAACCTATACTTCTCTGTGGCAGGTGGTGGTGGATGTAACCCCCCTCAGGTAATTATATCCAAATTATGAAATTTAAGTGAAATAGAGACCAATAGGACAAAAATCACATTTAGGATCACTTATCTCCAAGAGATGGGGTGTCCAAACAAAACGTTCAAAACAGAATTCATCTGGTCTCACATTTACTTTCGAATACAATTACCTATGCCGATAAATCATATAATAAATATCAGAGTGCGTAACCAAAATCCCAGCAACCCCGGGTTACTTATATATAGAATGGGTTTAAAGGTTTACCAAAATAGGGATTACATATCCAAAATTTGCTATATACATCTCATATACATACAGTAATCCCAAAAGCCAACTAGATAACCAATATCCAAAATACAAAATGTCCCTAAAGCCCTAACCACTCCTGGTTGCCCGCTTCCCTTTTGAGCCACATGCCCTATCTGAAATGTTAGTCATTTGGAAAGAGTGAGATTCAAAAGAATCCCAGTAGTAACAAATCACTCATACAATATATAAACACAAGGCATGTAATGTATCATGTTCACCAGCATCATCAGCAACACAATTATCCATGGCTCGCGCCACAGACTACAGCACTCACGACTGTATCACAATGCACTATGCCCGCTTTCGCGGTAATCACAATGACAGCTTTCGCTGCAAACACTATGCCCGCTCACGCGGTAATCACTATGCCAGTTTTTGTTGTAATCACAATGCTCGCTTCCGCGGTAATCACTATGCAGCAGCATCACAAAGCACAAGGTATCTCAATGCACAACGTATCACAAGGCACAGTGCTCCACAATGCACAAAGCTCCATAAGGCACAATGCTCCACAATGTATCTCAATGCATCTCAAATCAGCAGCAGCACACAATGCATGATAGGCAAACATACAATACATTTACACAAAGTATAAGAGAGGAGTCACTACCTGAATCTTTCCTGATGTTCTTTGGCACAGTGGGCTTACGCGTCTGACAGATGTCAAATCCTATACCAATTTAGGGACAATTGATTAATCTCTTTTCCAACACTTATTCCATAATACTCTAAGTTAATTATCATTTGGGACTCTTTAGGTAGCTAATAGAGGCCTAAACATATACCTAAAGGGTTAAGAGAAACTACCCTGAAGATCCCTTTTTCTGAAGGCAAAACACAGATTTTTAGCTGACTTACTCGAGTGAAGATGACCTCACTCGAGTGGTGGAAGACTCATGCTCAAGTAAGAACGACTCTCACTCGCAAGTGTTTAACAGTTAGCAGCTACTTCGGCCAAAAAGTGCTCACATCACTTGAGCAGAAGGCTTTGCACTCGGGTGATGACTCTAACTCCACTCGAGTCCTCGAAAGTGCAACACAAAGAGTGACAACCCGAGAGCACATGCAACATCAGAGGGACAAGCTCACTCGAGCATACCCCCAGTGCTCGGGTGAGAAGGTTTCACTTGCGAGTGTTGGAACACACTCTTGGACATCAACCAGCGAGTGACAACCTGAGAGTAACCCTAACTCTTGAACCCATGCCATCACTCGAGCAATCTCATGCTCACTCGAGTGATCACCAACATCACTTGCAATGAAGGAAGTGCACTCGAGCCCTCATCATGAGAACCCAGGCAAAACACTACGCAAAAAGGAAAAACACACGCAGCACTCGAGTGAGTTCCTCCCTCACTCGAGTAAGGTTATCAGATTGCCATATCGTAGCAACTGACAGAAAATTCCCAGATTTACCAAACTTAGCTCAATGGTTCCCAAACTCCACACAAAGCTTATTACCACTCAAAATGACTTAGGGAACCCATTGGTAACCTCTAAAATGTAACCCCCTCACTGTAATTACATCCAGATTACTACATTTAAGTGAAATAGAGACCAATAAAAAGAAATCAACAATTTATGATCCCTCAATGCGGGATGGGGTGTTTTAAAAATCAATTCAAAGTGTAATTAATCCTGGTCTTACATTCACGTGCGGATATAATTACTTGAGAAATCAAATCACATAATAAATATCAGAGTGCGGAAACTAGAATCCCGGCAAACCCCGGGTTGCTTACATACATATAATGGTTTAAGGTTTCCAAAATGGGAATTACATACCTAAAATATTCATTTACATCTCATATACACTTGGTAATCCCAAAACCAAAACAAAGATAACCAACTACCACTAAAGTCTCAGAGTAATCCTAACTACTCCTGGTTGTCCGCTTCCCTTTTGAGCCACTCGCCCTGTCTGAAAAGGTTAGTCATTTGGAAAGAGTAAGATTCTAAAGAATCTCAGTAGTAACAAATTATTCATACCACACGTAATCACATAGCATGTAAACAAATCATCTCATAACAGCAACACAAATCACACTCCACCCTCATCCCCTTTTACCGCCGAGAAGGCACACCGTCCTAACCCGAACCGTTGTTAGCGACTCAAGGACTATTGGTGCGGCAATGCATACGAATAGCCTTACGGCACACATATAGCCTTTCGACTTTCACAATTGGCCTGTCGGCCTTCACAAATAGCCTCTCGTGTCACGCCCTTATCTCAATTTCACCTTTACCAGAGTATTCGCGGAAAACGGTATGCGGTTCGGTAGGCAACACAAGAATATCATAACTATACTGATAATATGTGCATGATTACATAAATTCCCCCATAGGGGTTTGTACATGATCATTACCATCAAGGTAGCTACACAGGGCTACTAGGGTATCTAAACCCGTCCCAATGAAACGGAGATATCTTCTCATCTTCGTTCCACCATTGTCATCCCCTCATATGGCTCTCTGCATTGTTCTCAGCATATCTTCTGTATTCTCCTGTCTAAATTGTTGGTAGGGGAGGGTGAGATTCGAGAGAATCTCAGTAGGAAACAGATACCATAATGCATGCATGATTGATGCTATGTGTATGACATGTTAGCTTTATCTAGATGTATGCTCCATAATGACATTTCTGCATGCTCAATGTTTCATACAACAAGACTATGGCCACAGTGAAAACAGAAACAGAGCTTCATTTATTCAAATATGCTCTACACAATCAAGTAAAGCAATCACATACATCATTACACAAGCAAAGATATCAAATACATGCAAGTAAGGCAAGTCCCCTACCTTAACCCATTTCCACCTCGAAACGCGTGCCTCGTAGAGCGTGCCAACAGCTCGGGGCTCCATATTCGATCCTACAATGTCAAATGTACTATTTAGACACTTCCATAGTGTTTCTGGGGGTTATATAAGTCTATCTTGAAAAATTACTAAAATACCCCCGGGGACCCGGCCCGGCCCCGCTGTACCCGGCCCGATGGCACGTTTTCCCAAATTTTTGACTAGGGCTATTCTTACATATTTTCACCCAAGGAATCCATTTCCGGACTCGGAATTATCAAATTCAATGTCAAATTACGAAATTGCCCTTAGCAGCCCTACTTTTAGGGTTTTAGAAGCGTTTCCGTAATTATGCTTTCTAGGCCTTTTCCGAAAAGGTGCCCAACTGTAACCCCACCTAATTTTCCCTCCTGAATCCAATGGAACCATCAAATCATTGAAAATCCAACTCTAAGACCCATTTAGACCCCTGACCGAAATATATGGGTTTTTCAGGGAAAATCGGGGTTTTTCGGTTTCGGCTCCGTAAACACGTTCCTTTCCACTCCTAACCACTTTATTGACTATTCCATTAGGTTACAACTACCATTTAGTATCAATTTGGGCAGCATAACAGCCCCACATACCCATTTCCAAATATTAAAACCAATGGCAATCCGGCGAAATTTCACCGATTAAATTGCCTACAGCAGCCAGAATAGTCAATATACAAGAGTTTGGAAGTTACCTCAAGCTCCCACTAGCTTTTTCTCAAGGTGGCTGAAAACCCTAGATGCCAAACCTCCAAATTTGAGCCTCCAAACCTTAAATCATATGCAAAGGAAGCTTAGGAACGGAGTTATACGCATTAGGAACCGATTTACCGAAGAAATCACTTACCTTTGTAAGTTTTTCCTCCTCCTTTTCTCTCTCTAAAATCTCAACTTTCTCTCTCTCCATGGCTGCTATTTCACGACAGAAAATGGAAGAAGATGAAGCCAAAAGTGCTTTTATCATATATTACAATTTCCTTTATTTATTTTCCCATTTTCGGATTTTTCAGAAATTCTGGCAGATTTCTGCCCAAACTTTGGAAAATCATAACTAATTCTAGAAAAATCGAAATGAGGTGATTCCAAAGCCTATAGAACTCTTATTGAGTCTATTTTCAAGGAAAAATATAGACTTTTGTTTAATGGAATCACAAAATTCCCAGAATTTCATTCTTTGCATGTTGTTTCAGAAACTTTCCAGTTTTTCTGGGCTAACTTCAAAAATTCATATCTTTTTGTGTATAGCTCTAATTGAGTCATATGACCTATCAAATCAAAGCTTAGGATGTCTACTTTCATCCTGTAAAATTTCATAATTTTTACTTATCATTTAGTCTTCCAAAACCTTATGATAAGCTCACTGCCTCATAGGCGATTTTATCTAAAACATAATTACTTTCTCCAAAATTCATCATTTTACTTTCTTAATACCCCAAAGATATTAAAATCATTAGGGGATAAATTTGGGCTCCTGCTAAATTGGGGCTTAGTAGTCCACTCAATTTAGGCTTATTCCAAAGCTTCCAATCCCAAAATTCGGGATATTACATTTCTCCCCCCGTTCAATAAATTTCGTCCTCGAAATTTGAACGTCTACAACTTAGGGATTAATCCTATCTCATTCTATTATCACATGCAGGCTCAAAAGCCATGTAACACTGTAGTCATACTTCCATTACTAATATCAGATAGTATTCAACATTCATCATCCATTCTGTACACAATATGTAACATGCAATCAAACACAGGTTCCCACAACGCTTGGTTCTATAGGCCTTACAGCCTCTTTGGAACTTCACCCGAATTCACACGATCACTTTTTTTTAACGGCCCAATCCTCACCCCCTTAACGAGGCCTATTGGATGTCCCTCACCCCCTTAACGAGGCCTATTGGATGTCCCTCACCCCCTTAACGAGGTCTGTTGGGTTAGTGAGCCGGCCATGGTTCACTTCGTTAGGTTCCTCCCATGGTAGAATGTCGCACCTTATGTGAGGTTGGTACTATTAGACACCAAAACGCTTGGTCACGCTGGTCTTACTGCCTCTGCTACAACTTGGTACAGTTTGAATGTTCTGTCAACCTCAAAACATTACCTTGGACACATTGGTCCAATGTCATCGCACTAGGCATTGACCATAATGCTAGACACACAGGTCTTATAGCCCAGAGACACTGCCCTATGCAACCTTGCACATCGGGTCTTACCGCCTTGTACAAACCTTTACACTTTTTGTAATTTATGCCTACCTATTCGGTATTTAGGATTAAATGACTATTTGACCCTTATTGGCCGTACGGTGTGCACTATTCACGAGGCATACGATGTGCACTATTCACTTGTCGTACCATGTGCACTGGTCACTATGTGCACGATTCACTGTGTGCATGATTCACTGTGTGCACTATATCACAAGTGGATGATTCATTCTGTGAGGCTACAGCTATGGAGATGCTCATGCCTCTACTCGACCTTGTTACATCAGAACACATCCCAATCCATGCCTACTTGCATCTGTGTAGACCGTAAAGGTCGACTGTGGATCTGGGATTGTTATCACTGGTGCTATTGAGAGGTATTCGCCACCATTCTACCCTACTACACTAGGGTTCATCCCAATTCCAGTTCACATGTGTCACCACAAACTACAAAGGTTGTGTGACTGTTGACCATACAGGTCATCATACTGTACACCACGCAGGGTTTAATACTATACACCACACAGGATGTAATATGGTACACCACTCAGGGTGTAATACTGTTCATCACATATACTGTAACGCTATTGACCATCAAGGCCATATTATGTTTTGGGATGATCAACAATGGTGCGAACATCAACCCCTCCTGTAAGTTTCAAAATTGCACCTAGATTCATCACACTTCCGCTGCCCACTCTGATGCCTATCTCCTCATATGAGCTTTAATATTATCCAGATGATTTAATAGGAGTCCTACAGGAACCTCCCATGACACCTGACAGTGCCCACAATCTATATTCCTCTGTGCCCACTCTTTACCCGTTTGAACTTGAATCATTCTGTCTGATCCATATAAACTCTTATCTCAAGAAAACACATTCACTGTGGGATTCATTACAATGCACCATCGTTAAGGGCCAATGTTTTCGTAGCCCTACTCTACGATTCAACTTCATGGCAGCTGTACTCTAGGATTAGTCATCACGGTGGCTGCACTCGCAGGTTCATCATCACGGTAGCTGCACTCTAAAGTTCATCGTCACGGTGGCTGCACTCTAGGGTTCTATACTCAGTGCTTCACACAGGCGCCCATACACCTGGTCAGCCCCCTTCCGGTTAGAACTTTCCTTAGGTAGCCCTCTCCGATCAGATTTCACCGTAGGTAGCCCTCTCCGATCAAATTTCACCGTAGGTAGCCCTTTCCGATCAGAACTTTCAATCTTTGTGGTCGCAGTACAACTCCACAATTATGCCATAAAGGCAACATTTCTTGATTCAATACAAACATTCTTATCATCAACTCAAGATTATGGATGGAATAGTTTAATTTCCGAAGCTTCAGCTGATGAGATGCATATGCCCTCACTCGGCTCGCATCAATTCTCATCTCGATCTATGCTTGCTCGCATCTAGGGATTCAATTCCCTTCCCAATCCATGCCATCTGGCATCAGTGAAGACAACAAAGGCCCACTATGGATATGGGATTATCAGTGTTGGTACTTTAATAAATTTTCATCATCAGCTTTCTGAAGCTCCTCTCACAATCATCATCCCATGCATAATGTTGAGTTCTGAAAAATTTCGATATAAACATCTCATCCCTTTTTTTTTCATTATTGTCACACCCGTAGCCCTTCTTGGCCTCGTACCCGAGTCCTTTAGGACGTGGCTCACAGCCTCGTCGGGTAGAGTGCCTTTTTATTCACACCACATGGCTCTCTATAGTAACCCACAATCATCCATAGAAAATGTGATAGATAAATATGTCATGCACCATATAGTGTAAAATGAAAATCATATCAATCCGTGTGTGTACACAAAGTTCAGGGCCAAACACCCAATTAAAACAACAATCCGTGTGTGTACACAAAGTTCAGGGCCAACCATCCAATTGAAACCCTTACGTGTACCTCAGCTGAGTCACCGACTACAGCTAGGTAAGATCAGTGTACCTCAGCTAGGTCCCAGACCATAGCTAGGTAATGTGCCCTAGGCACGTGTTCATATCACAGAATATAGAACATACAACATATTAACTATCACATAGTGTATGAGAGATTATAGTCACTACATTGACCTTTCTTGGATAACCTTCCTGATAATCATTGATCATTACATACCACTTGTTATCGATCTAAATCAGAATAACAATATGCAGTTCAGTGTACCCGTAGGTACCATGCTCGATTATACTCAATGTACCCATATGCACTATATTCAATGTACCTGAAGGCACTATGTTCAATGTACCCATAGGCACTATTCATCAAATTTGGTAAATCCACCCCCTGTCACACCATTTAAATCATCTAACATAAATAATCATTAGTCATGGAGAAACCTTAAGACAATTATTATGTCTCAAATCTTCATGATCCTATAAAATCACTTCCCAGGGGGTCACCCATCCTGGGATTTCCCTGGGTTGAGCACGGTTAAATTTCGAGTACCTATGCCCAATGTAGATACTGGCTTCTACTGCTTCCGTCCACGGGTACCTCATGACTACCCTCGTCTCAAAAGACATGCCGGCTATCTCCGGTCACCAAAATATTGAGTGTGGACCGCACATTAGCCTTGGCCGTACCCATATCCTTGGGTTCCGCAATATCCTTAGACCATTCTTGTCCAGTATTGCACCACTAGCTACCCTTTGGTACTTGCCAATTCTCATGGATGATTCACAAATCGGGAAGATACCCTCCATTGGTACCTCCTATCCGGGCATATTTTCTAGCATTGTGTAATCAAGACCATATCAGTATACTATCCTGTTGCCAGAACCACCGCACTTACTCTGAGCAGACAATTCTGTGGCCAGAATCCTTGCTCTGATACCAAAATGTCATGCCCTTATCTCAATTTCACCTTTACCAGAGTATTCGCGGAAAACGGTATGCGGTTCGGTAGGCAACACAAGAATATCATAACTATACTGATAATATGTGCATGATTACATAAATTCCCCCATAGGGGTTTGTACATGATCATTACCATCAAGGTAGCTACACAGGGCTACTAGGGTATCTAAACCCGTCCCAATGAAACGGAGATATCTTCTCATCTTCGTTCCACCATTGTAATCCCCTCATATGGCTCTCTGCATTGTTCTCAGCATATCTTCTGTATTCTCCTGTCTAAATTGTTGGTAGGGGAGGGTGAGATTCGAGAGAATCTCAGTAGGAAACAGATACCATAATGCATGCATGATTGATGCTATGTGTATGACATGTTAGCTTTATCTAGATGTATGCTCCATAATGACATTTCTGCATGCTCAATGTTTCATACAACAAGACTATGGCCACAGTGAAAACAGAAACAGAGCTTCATTTATTCAAATATGCTCTACACAATCAAGTAAAGCAATCACATACATCATTACACAAGCAAAGATATCAAATACATGCAAGTAAGGCAAGTCCCCTACCTTAACCCATTTCCACCTCGAAACGCGTGCCTCGTAGAGCGTGCCAACAGCTCGGGGCTCCATATTCGATCCTACAATGTCAAATGTACTATTTAGACACTTCCATAGTGTTTCTGGGGGTTATATAAGTCTATCTTGAAAAATTACTAAAATACCCCCGGGGACCCGGCCCGGCCCCGCTGTACCCGGCCCGATGGCACGTTTTCCCAAATTTTTGACTAGGGCTATTCTTACATATTTTCACCCAAGGAATCCATTTCCGGACTCGGAATTATCAAATTCAATGTCAAATTACGAAATTGCCCTTAGCAGCCCTACTTTTAGGGTTTTAGAAGCGTTTCCGTAATTATGCTTTCTAGGCCTTTTCCGAAAAGGTGCCCAACTGTAACCCCACCTAATTTTCCCTCCTGAATCCAATGGAACCATCAAATCATTGAAAATCCAACTCTAAGACCCATTTAGACCCCTGACCGAAATATATGGGTTTTTCAGGGAAAATCGGGGTTTTTCGGTTTCGGCTCCGTAAACACGTTCCTTTCCACTCCTAACCACTTTATTGACTATTCCATTAGGTTACAACTACCATTTAGTATCAATTTGGGCAGCATAACAGCCCCACATACCCATTTCCAAATATTAAAACCAATGGCAATCCGGCGAAATTTCACCGATTAAATTGCCTACAGCAGCCAGAATAGTCAATATACAAGAGTTTGGAAGTTACCTCAAGCTCCCACTAGCTTTTTCTCAAGGTGGCTGAAAACCCTAGATGCCAAACCTCCAAATTTGAGCCTCCAAACCTTAAATCATATGCAAAGGAAGCTTAGGAAC
This sequence comes from Inga leiocalycina, assembly GCA_963242795.1. NCBI lineage: Eukaryota > Viridiplantae > Streptophyta > Magnoliopsida > Fabales > Fabaceae > Inga > Inga leiocalycina. The sequence continues at coordinate 30,433,724 of OY725327.1, forward strand.
GGAGTTATACGCATTAGGAACCGATTTACCGAAGAAATCACTTACCTTTGTAAGTTTTTCCTCCTCCTTTTCTCTCTCTAAAATCTCAACTTTCTCTCTCTCCATGGCTGCTATTTCACGACAGAAAATGGAAGAAGATGAAGCCAAAAGTGCTTTTATCATATATTACAATTTCCTTTATTTATTTTCCCATTTTCGGATTTTTCAGAAATTCTGGCAGATTTCTGCCCAAACTTTGGAAAATCATAACTAATTCTAGAAAAATCGAAATGAGGTGATTCCAAAGCCTATAGAACTCTTATTGAGTCTATTTTCAAGGAAAAATATAGACTTTTGTTTAATGGAATCACAAAATTCCCAGAATTTCATTCTTTGCATGTTGTTTCAGAAACTTTCCAGTTTTTCTGGGCTAACTTCAAAAATTCATATCTTTTTGTGTATAGCTCTAATTGAGTCATATGACCTATCAAATCAAAGCTTAGGATGTCTACTTTCATCCTGTAAAATTTCATAATTTTTACTTATCATTTAGTCTTCCAAAACCTTATGATAAGCTCACTGCCTCATAGGCGATTTTATCTAAAACATAATTACTTTCTCCAAAATTCATCATTTTACTTTCTTAATACCCCAAAGATATTAAAATCATTAGGGGATAAATTTGGGCTCCTGCTAAATTGGGGCTTAGTAGTCCACTCAATTTAGGCTTATTCCAAAGCTTCCAATCCCAAAATTCGGGATATTACATCTCGGCCCACATAATCACATATAACACCCCTAACCTCATCCCCTTTTACCGCCGGGAAGGCACACGGCCCTTACCCGAACCGTTGTTAGCGACTCAGGGACTATTGGTATAGCGGTGCTTCCACGATTTCACATAATCACATATATCACACCTTAACCTCATCCCATTTTACCACCGAAAAGGCACACAGTCCTTACCTGAACCGTTGTTTGCGACTCAGGGATTATTGGTATAGCAGTGCTTCCACAATTTCACATATCTTGCAGCATACGAAATCATCACATCACAATGATATAGCACACATGTAATACCCCGAATTTTGAGACTCGAGGCTAGAGAATAAGCCTGAGATTAGTGGATTGCTAAGCCCCGGTTTAGCAAGATCCCAAATTGTGATTAGGAGTTAATGACTACAAAAGTGGACGTGGTTAGTGATTAATGAACCTTTTTAGAGAATATAAAGTGGATTGTAGTCGCTTGTGTTATGAGCAACGCCAAAACCCTATATTTGAGTTCAATTGTGGATTAACATCCAAATTGACTTAGAATAGAGGGAAGAATTGAATGGGGTATTGTGATGGAAATGGTGTCTTGTTGTGGTATTTAATCATTAGAATTGATTTAAATTGGATTGGACACATTGGTTGCAAAACTAGAAATGTTGTCCAGTGTGAATTCTGTCTGGGCAGTCTTCTCGTGTGGACGTTTTTAATAGGCAAATGATGTCAGAAAATTATGAAACTTTCCAGTCTTAAATTTCACATCCAAAGCTTCAAAATGGACATATAATTTGTGTCATTTCATGTTGGGAACTAGGAGATATGACTGTCCAAAGTTTGAGGTCGAAAATGGACTCTGTTTTGGGGCAGTGATGACATTTGTGTAATTATGGAATTTTGTGGTGATTTCTAGTATTGGTAAATATTTTTCCTATAAAGAGGACTTAAATACCTTTCATTTGGCTTTGGAATCACCTCATTTCGATGTTTCTAGAATTAGTTATGATTTTTCAAAGTTTGGGCAGAAAATCTGCCAGAAAATCCGAAAATGGTAATTATGACATCATCTCAATAAAAGATGACATCATCATAGGATATGTTATTAAACGGTTTTTTTCCTTCCTCCTCCTCATTTCTGACGCTGAGAACAGCTGAAATAGAGAGAGAGCATATGGGATCTTTAGAGAGAGAAAGAGGAAGAAATCTCGTAAGGTAAGCCGATTTCTCCGACGATCTAGCTCCTAACGCGTATAACTCCAATCCTAAGCTACTCCTTTATATTCTTTAAGGTTTGGAAGCACTTCCTTTGGTGTTAAAACAGCTAGGGTTTCAGCCAAGACAAGGAAAAGCTAGTGGGAGCTTGAGGTAACTTCCAAACTCTTGTGTATTGACTATTCTGGCTGTTGTGGACAATTTAATCGGTGAAATTTCGCCGGATTGTCATTGGTTTCAAAAATGGAAAATGGGTGTGTGGGGCTGTTATGCTGCCCAAATTGGTACTAAATGTTAGTTGTAACCTAATGGAATAGTCAATAAAGTGGTTAGGAGTAGAAAGGAACGCGTTTACGGAGCCGAAACCGAAAAACCCCAATTTTTCTCGGGGAATTGAGAATTTCGGCCAAGCCTGGTTTGGAGGGGTTAGATATGGATTTTCAATAATTTGATGATTCCATTGAGTTCAGGAGCGAAAATTAGGTGGGGTTACAGTTGGTCACTTTTTCGGAAAAGGCCGAAAAAGCATAATTACAGAAACGCCCTTGAAACCCTTAAAGTGGGGCTGCCAAGGGTAAATTTGTAAATTGAAATTGAATTTGATAATTTCAAGTCCGGAAATGGATTCCTTGGGCAAAAATATGTCAGAATAGCCCATGTTAAAATTTCAAGAAAAGTACAGTCGGACCGGGTACGGCGGGGCCGGGCCGAGTCCCCAGGGGTATTGTAGTAAATTTTCAATATAGCCTCATATAAACCCCAGAAACACTATGGAAGTGTCTAAATGGTACATTTGACATTGTAGGATCGAATGTGAAGCCCCGAGTTGTTGGCACGCAAATCGAGGAGAAAAGACTGGAGGTAGGAGACTTACCTTACTTGCATGTATTTGATATCTTTGCTTGTGTAGTGATGTATGTGATTGCTTTACTTGATTGCGTAGAGCATATTTGAATAAATGAAGCTCTGTTTCTGTTTTGCTGTGGCCATATTTTTGTTATATGAAACATTGAGCATGCAGAAATATCATTATGGGGCATGCATCTAGATAAAGCTAACATGTCATACACATAGCATCTATCATGCATGCATTATGGTATCTGTTTCCTACTGAGATTCTGTCGAATCTCACTCTCCCCTACCAATAATTTAGACAGGGCAAGTGGCTCGTGGAGGGAGCGGCTAGGACTCCTCCGAGATGAGATTGTGTAATCCCCATTTGAAAAATTGTAATGTGCAATTGTACCCTGTGTATCTTTAGCGAAGGTATGTACCCGGGATGGCCGGGATGATTAAGTTGTGCACTCTGATATTTATATAAATGTGATTTATCTTCGCGTAGTAATTGTATTCGAAATGTGAATATGAGACCAAGTTTATAAATGATTTCAAAAAGTATTCGTGAAAACCCCGTCATATGATGGGTTAGTAAATGTCATTTGATTATTATTGGTCTCTATTTCATTTTAATCGCGTATTTCGGATATAATTACGGAGGGGGTTACAACACATACAATGTATCACATAAGGTATAAAGCAAGAGTCACTACCTGTATCTTTCTTGACTGGCTTCGGTACTGTGGTCTCACGAGGACAACAGATGTCAAATCCTATACCAAATTAGGGACAACCGATCAATCTCTTTTCCAAATTCTTAATTTCATAATACACTTAGTTGGTTATCATTTAGGACTCTTTAGGTGACTACTAGAGGCCTAAACATATGCCTAAAGGATTGGAAGAAACTACCCCAAAGACCCCTTTTTCAAAGGCATAACACTGATTTCTACAGCCTCACTTGAGTGAAGACGACCTCACTCGAGTGATGAGAGACTTGTGCTCGGGTGAAAACGACTCTCACCCGCGAGTGTTTGACAGAGAGCAACCTTCACGATCAAGTAAAGCTCACAACACTCGAGCACCAAGCTCTGCACTCGGGTGATGAACCTAACTATGCTCGAGTCCCCGAAAGTGCAACACCACGAGTGACAACCCAAGAGCACAAACCACACCAGAGGCACCAGCTCACTCAAGCATGACACCCCGCACTCAGGTGAGACGACTATGCTTGCGAGTGCCAGAGCACACTCTTGGCATCAACCAGCGAGTGAGGACCCGAGAGCAACCCCAACTCTGGATTCACACCATTACTCAAGCAAACCTAAGCTCACTTGAGCATGATCATCCCTCACTCGAGAACAAAGAAGTGCACTCGACCCTCATTCAAAGAATCCAAGCAAAACTCAAAGCAGAAAAGGGAAAATGCACACAGCACTTGAGCATGATCTTCCCCTGCTCGAGTGCTGAGCATCAGAGACCAAAAACACAAAAAACAGTAGAAAATACCAGATGGTCAAATTCCTACCCAATAGTTCCCAAACTCTACCAAAAGCTCATACACACTTAGCACTAACTAGGGAACACATTGGCCACTTCAAAAACACTCCCAAAACCAATTTGACGACAATCATACTCTTAGGTCTCTATAACACAACAAATGTCCAATTTCCCTTAACACATTTCCAACATTCCAAACAAAATCCAATACTCAAATATCTTCACAATAGATCATTTCTAACATATAACACAATGAAATCTATACTTTCAACATTTGGTATAACTAGGGCACATTTCCAGATTTTACTAAACTTATCTAAAAATCACAAATAATACTTCAAAATGCACTAAATGCCTACCTCTTCACTTTATCAAATCCAGAATCTTGATTTTCCCACTTTCAAATTCTACCAACACACAAATCACCACTTCTCAAGATTCTACAACCACCACAATGGAGCTCTCAATGAGATACACAACATTAGAGAAGAGGATTTTGGCAAAGGAGGATCATTACTTACAAAGATCAAAGCTTTTCTTTCTCTCTCCAAGCTTGTTCAGCGAAAATGGTGAAGGAAGAGAGAGAAAATGTGAGATGGAAGAGATAATGATGATGATGAAGCAACTCCTCTCCCTTGCCCATGCCTCTTAGCTGAATAGGAGAGAGAGAGAATAAGGGAAAAGTGAGCTTTTGTCTCCTTGTGCCTCATCCAACAACCACCACAATGTCACATGTCCATATCTTGTCCATTCTCTCCATGAGCTCACACAAACGCAAAGCATAGGATTCCAACCCATGATCAATGAATCTTAACCCTTGATCTTAAATACCACACACATGTATACTAAATTTACATCACATTAATTCCAAAAGTGTTTAATTACACTAATTACAATAATTATCGGAGTCATTAGCCCTCATCAAAAATCGGGATATTACATAAAACACCCAAATACCATTATAACAACAATTTATGCCTTTGGGTCTCTATGACACACACCACTCCCAAATTCATTCAAATCACTTCCAAACTTCAAAACTATATCAAATACTCAAAGAACTTCACAATGCACCAATTCCAACATCAATCACAATGAATTTCATTTATTCCAAAATGATCATAAATTAAGACAAATTTCCAGAATTTCTCAAACTCATCCAAAACTCATAACATATACATCAAAAAGCATCAAATGCTTACCTCTTCAACTTGCCAAATCCAGAATCTTGATTTTCCAACTTTCAATTTTGTTTAACACTCAAATCACTACTATTCAAGATTCTGAAATCACCACAATGAAGCTCTTAACACTATGAACAAAATTAGTGAAGAGGATTTGAGCATAAGAGGATCATTACTCACCTAAAATCAAAGATTTATCTTTCTCTTCCCTTGCTTGTGTCCACCGAAAATGGAAGAAAAAAGGATAGAGAAATGGTGAGGTGATGAAAATGATGATGATGATGTTTCTCTTCCCTTGCCCCATGCTTCCACCGAAAAGAGAGAGAAGGGAGAGAGAAAAGGGGATTTTTGTCACTTAGCTTCATCCCATGGTCCACACAATGCCACATATCAATATCTTGTCCACTCCCACTATGAGCTCACACAAGCTTAATGCACAAGATTCCGACCCATATGCAACAAATCTCCACCCTTGATCTTTAATCTCAAAATATACTCATATCAAATTTACATCATATTTCTCCAAAAGTGTTTAATTACACTAATTACAATCAATATCATAGTCATTAGCCCTTAATCCCAAATTGGGTCATTACAATTGGATGAGAGAAATTAGGTTGTGTTTGTTTTCAGACGTTCTTCTGTATTAATCTTCGACTAGATTAATGATATCCAGTTTTAAGTCCAAAAAAAACATGTACTTCTCTTATTAATCATATGACTAGATACATTAAATACCGCTTTAACCCCAAATATCCATTGGTTTTTGGAATTCACCCGACTTCTTTCATTACTCTTTTTTTTTCAAATGTCACTTCAATGTCTTCTTCTTTTTCTTACTATTCTCTTATCTTCCATTCATATCTTTATTTCTTTTTTGATATCATCATCTAGCATTCAATTTAGAATTCGTGGTTACCTTTCTTAATATAAGTGTTCCTCTGAGACTCAAACTTGAGATCCAAAAAGATTTAGTAGGGCTTTACACCACCTAAATCAACTCTATGTTGGTCATTCATATATTTATTTTCTTTATATCTTATCTTCGTCTTCTTCACCTCCTCGTTGTTTTTGACTTTTTCCTTCATCTTCTTTTTCTCTTTCTTATTTCTATTATTGTCCATTTTTCTTCTTCTTCGATTATTCCTTTTTTAGTTCTTGGATATGGGCTTACACTTAAACTATAGGCAATGCAATTTTAATAAATCTATTGAGCAAAGCAAGTCAATGTTGAGGCTATGAAAAGAAGAGAACTGGGATGCAATGTCCTCTTAGTAACCCTCTAGTTATCCCGGGTTGTCTTCAAGTTGTCCCAAGTCATGCTGAGTCATATACCAGGTCATCTTTCCTCTGGTTCAACTCCTTGCCCAAACTAGACAAGTATCTGATTCACTAGTTAATGATCTAAATTGATAATCAATTTAGTGTTTTGAACATTAAATATCCATTAACATTTAAAAACTTGGACCAAATCAGCTAGACAAACTATTGACTAAAAAACTTAGCTATTCATTTTTTTTATGTTTGAATCGTTGGAAGAGTTGGACCGTGTTGAGCCATACGCAATTGGCTTTCAATCCAGAAGCCAGAGTTTGACTGCGAACCAGAGCATTTAGTAGAGTTCAACCAGGCGAGTAATCAACATCTCAACTGGATCTCCCAGTCCAGCTCTCCTCTACCTACTCTAGTTAGTGGTTGAACTTCGGCTTCCAGCTCAAAAGTTAGTTTATGATAGCTCATCATGGTCCGACTCTTGAAATGGTCTAAATGTTAAATATGAATCGCTAAGTTTTTAAGTCGACGGTCTGGTCTACTTTAAGTTTAAAGACTTTGGTTCAAATTTAATGTTGGAATATACTAGTCCACCCTTGGTGGATTAGGGCCCAAGCCCAATGCAGATTAGGGCTATAGTATAAATATGAAGAAATATAAGTCAAAGAAAGAGTTTTTCCTTTATGGTTCAAAAGTTATATTTATTCTCATGTAAATGTACGTTGAAGGAATATAAATATTCTCATGTGTCTGTATGGATACTCCATAAAGGATGTGGGATTAAGGGAATAATAAGTTTGAATACAACACACACAATCTTCTCTCTAAAAGGTTCTCTCATAAGAGCTCTCTCTTCTCTTCTTCTCTTTTGTTGTATTTGTTGTTTAACATGATTAGGGTTCGCATCGGTGCCCCAATTTTGTGTGGGTACTCTAGTGAGTTAGTCGAATTCCAAGTATACCCGAAATTCTTACATGGTGTCAAAGAATACGGTTTTCTTGAGGCCTTTATGATACTATTTTTCCTAGAGAAACTGGTTACTCTTGAGGCTTAAGATCAAGTTTATTTTTCCACTGGCATATATGAATACATATATATGAATTTTGTTTTTTATATCTATCATTGATATATACACCTATAGATATTATTACTATCATCTCTAGGTGTTTGGAATGTGTTTTATTTCAAAGAATATATATGAAAATTGATTATATATTCTAGTTTCATCCAATTTTATTCTAGTATATCTTTTGGTTGCATCAAGGTGGTTGTTGTTCTTGAAACAACATATATTTATTCCTCTTATGAGATCTGCTGTTTTTGAGATAGGTTAGTTGTCATTTTTCTTACATGCGGAAAATATACCCATGTGATCACTACTACAAAAAGTAGGATACATGATAGTTATTAACTGTCATATATCATAGTTCTGAATCGTTATATATGTGGGTGCTATATTTGCTCCGTGCAGATAAATTACGGTTCCAAACTGTTATTTATTCTCAATATATTATAATGATTTTAATATAACACCTATTGTGTATTAAGGCCTGGTTAGGCCATGATATGCATATTGCTATGATAATAATTAATGGGCACATGTGAACAACTATCATAATATATGGTAATACTTACATGATACATAATGACCTTATATTGACAATAGTTATTTATTTAGTAATATATATAATGGTTCTTAGGTAAGAACGGCTACTTTTAATAAAGATAAATAATGGTGTTACTTAGACAACCGTTATATATTTAGTACATTAATAAAGGTTTCTAAATATGAAATGTAATATCCCAAATTTTGATTAAGGGTTAATGACTTTAAAAGTAGATGTGATGAGAATTTGGTTGTTTTAGTGATTCCAATGTCTTCCTTGTGAAAATTTGTGTAGGGAGAGTGTTTGTTGTGAAATTGGAACCATTGGGAACAATTGTGCAAAAGTTGGAAATTCTATCCATTGAAACTTTGTATAGGGAAGTTGGTTTGTATGGATGTCTTGAATGGGTAAATGGAGTCTAAAAATTCTAAAACTTTCTAGTCTTAAAGTTCACATACCAAGCTTCAAAATGGATAAATAATTTGTGTCATTTCGATTTGTGAGCTAAGAGTTATGATTTTCCAAAGTTTGGGATTGAAACTGGAATCTGTTTTGGAGCAGTATAGACTTTTATGCAATTTTGTATTTTTTATGGTCATGAACTACATTGATCTATATTTTTCTAGTAAGGAGGACTTAAATAGCTTTCCATTGGCTTTGGAATTACCCTATTTCAATTTTTCTAGAATTAGTTATGATTTTTCAAAGATTGGGTATAAAATCTGCAGGATAAAATCCGAAAATGGAAAAATTGGTGATGGCAACCTTGTAATTATGAGGTAATTTGTGATAAGCCTATTATGCTCTAAGTGATGTAATTGATGCTAATTAAGCACTTTTGAAGTATATGATGTGAATTGTGACGCAAAATGTGTTTGGTGATGGTTTAGTAAGCATTGTGATAATCAGAGGTAAAATGGTAAATTTATCAACCAGTTGTTCAATGATCAAAGAGGAATCTCATAGGCAACTCGAGATCAAAGGCTAGGATCGATTCTTAAGTGATCAATAGGGCGGAATCAAGTGTGTATGAGAATATGTGAGTTCATGAAAGGGTGGAAGGAGATCTTGCCAAGTGTCATTATGATGGCCATAGGATTGGTCAAAGTTTCAAAAACACTCTCCTCCCTCCTCTCTCCCTCCAAGTCGACTAAGTGCATGGGAGAGCATGAAAATCTGCAACTTCATCAATATCTCATTCTCCCTCTCATCATTCTCCATTTTCGCTAAAGCAAGGCAAGAAAGAGAAAGACAAAGGTGAGTATTTGACCTTGAAAATGATCTCTTTAGCCCAAATGCTATTCTCTAAAGTTGTTCATGGTGTTGAGAGCTTCCTTGCTATGGTTTCAGAATTTTGAGAAGAGGTGTTTTGGTGTTTGAACCAATTTGAAAGTGGTGAAATCAAGAAGTTGGTGTTGGAAGAAATAAGAGGTGAGTAGTTGATGCACTTTGGTATAATTATTTTTGGCATTGGATAAGTTATAAGAATTTTGTATTTTTGCCCTGATTTCATGAGAATTTAATAATGAAAGAGTTTGGAGTGGTATGGTGTAGAAAATGATGTTAGGATGTGTTATAATGTCATTAAGTTTGATTTGAAGTTGAATGAGGAAGTTTGGCAAATTGTTGTTTTGGGTGATTTTGTGATCTAGAGTTGAGAATGTGTTGATTTAGTGGGAATTAGGTTGTGTTGTAGTTACCAAGGGGTTCCTTGTGTCAAAACAAGTGAGAATGAGTTTTAGTATAAGTTTTAGGACCATTGGTAGTGAAATGGGTAAATCTGGGAACATATATCAGTTGCTGTGATTTTTGGCTTCTGATGAATAACACTCGAGTGAGGGAGGATTCCCTCGAGTGCTGTGAGATATTTTCCCTTTTTCCCTTCGGTTTCGCTTGAATTCTCAGGCAAAACTCAAGAGTGCATTTTCATTTCCGCAAGTGATATAGGTCATCACTCGAGTGATCTTGGTTTCACTCGAGTGAGGGAGTAAGTTTAAGCTTTTGGGATTTATGGTTGCTCTCGGGTAGTCACTCCCTGTGTCTCACTTTCTGGTGCTCGAATGCATTTGAGGTTATCACTCGAGTGCTTATGTTTGTGCTCGAGTGAACTGACCACTCTCAGGAGTGTCGATGCTCTCGGGTACACACTTTCTATGTCTCACTTGCTGGAACTCGAGTGCAGGGAAGGGCAACACTCGAGTGAGACCTTCTTCACTTGAGTGAGTCAGCCCAAAATTAGTGTTCTTTATCTAAAAAAGGTATCTTCAGGATAGGTTCTCCTAACTCTTTGGGGATAGGTTTAGGCCTATAATAGCCACATAAAGAGATTAAATGATAACTAACATAAAGTACTACGAATTTGGAAAACTTGGAAATGAGATTGACGGGTTGTCCTTGATTTGGTTTATAGGATTTGACATTTTCCGCCCTCGAGAGCCCACGGTGCCGAAGAATGTCAGGAAGGAACAAGGTAATGACTCTTTCTCTTATACTATGTGTGAAACATTGTATGTATGTTTGTCATGCATTGATAATACATTGTGATGCCTTGAGATCGCAGCGAAACCTGACGCTTAGTTATAGATTGTGATACTTTATGAATACATAAAGATCGCAACAAAAGCTGACGCATAGAGTTTACAGCCATGAGTGCTCCCGTTTGTGGGCCATGATACATTGTGATGCTGCTTAACATAATCATATATCCTATGTGTTTGTGCACTGTATGAGTGATTTGTTACTACTGGGATTCTCTTGAATCTCATTCTTTCCAATGACTAACATTTCAGACAGGGCTAGTGACACTAAAGAGAAGCGGGCAACCCGGAGTGATTAGGACCCCTCTGGGGTACATTTGATTTTGGAACGTTGGTTATCTACCTTTGAACTTGGGATTACTATATACTAGGAAATGTAAATATTACATTTGATTTTGGTTATGTAATCCCCTAGTAGAAACTTATAAACCCTCATATTATTTATGTATAGAACCTAGGAGTTGCCAGGAATTTGATTATACACTCTGATATGTGTGGATGTAAATTAACTGCACAGGAAATTATATTCTAGGTTTGAAATCGAGACCAGGATAGGGAATAATTTTTGGAAAACTTTGTGAAAACCCTACTGTAAAGTAGGAAGTAAAAATAAATTTTTAATTATCCAACGATCTCTAATTCAATTTAATTATACGATATCAAATCATAATTACGCTAATCAAGGCAGGGGGTTACAGAGGGGAGGACGGTCATATGAGATAAAGTAAGGGAACCAAGGTAAACTCCAATAGCTGATGAATCTTGATGTAGGTTGGTTGATATTAGTAGTTGTTGGAGGTATTGGCTTGTCGTAGTGTGTTTTCATGATTTTGTTATTTTGGGAATGACAAACCCTAAAGGGAGGTGCTGCCCAAATTCACTCTAATTATGTACAATTAGTGTTTAAATAGTTAAACATGTGATTAGGAGTGTATACAAGGTGTTTAATGGATTGAAATCAAGAGAACTCAATTTCCCTAAAATTTTCCAGATTTGGGTGGGGGTGTTTTCGTCTATTAAGTATTGGAATTTCATCAATTTGATGGATCCATTGTGTTTAGGAAGGAAAATTGTGTAGAGTTGATGTTGACCACTTTGCAAAAATAAAGCTCTTGAATGTGAAATTGCAAAAATAGCCATATAGGGTTGATGTTGACCACTTTGTAGGGTGGGCCGGGCCGAGTCCCCAGGGGCATTTTGATAAATTTTCATAATAGACCCATATAACCACCAGAAACACAATAGGAGTGTATAAATGGTACATTTGAAATTGTAGGATCGAGTGGAGAGATGAGCTGCGAGACATATTATGAGGCACACAAATTAAGGAGCCTCTTTAAGGATCAAGCAAGGGCGATTAAGGTAAGGAACTTACCTCTCCTGCATGTATTTAATATTTGTTCTGGTCATTGATGCATGTTATTGCTTTGCTTAACTATGTGAAACATATATGAATGATTGAAGCTCTATTTATATTTATACTGTGGCCATAGTTTTGTTGCACGAAATATTGAGCACGCAAATATATCATTGTATTAGCATGAGTTTATGTAATGCAAGCATATCATGCATTAAGTACTTATCTTGCATGCATATTAGTACTATTTTCCTACTGAGATTCTAATCTTTTCTTTTAATTCAATTAGAGCAATTCTCTGCTCATTTATTTAGCATATCAAATTTTAGGCACAATCTGTCAACTCTCATATTACTTTTTCATTTTTTATACATTTTCCACAATACTATTCAACTTAACATGTTTATATAAGTATTCACATACAGTGATAATTTACACGTAACCAATTATCACATTTTAATCTTCAATTCACTATCTCATTTTCCTCTTGCATATCTTCATGTATTCCTCTTCAGTGCTCATTGCACCTATATGGTTGGGTGAGTGAGAGTGAGATTCGAGAGAAACTCAGTAGCAAACAATACTAACTATGCATGCTAGATAATGCTTAATGCATGATATGCTTGCTTACATAAATTCATGCCAATATAATGACATTTGCATGCTCAATGTTTCATGTAATACTCCTATGGCCACAGCATAAATAGAAACAAACCTTCGATCATTCACATATATTTCATACAATTTATCAAAGCAATAAAACACATTAACACACTAGCATATACATATCAAATACATGCAAGTCAAGAAAGTTTACTACCTTTTGTCTTAATGTCCTTCTTTTGTTCCCTTTTCTTCCAACCATCAGGGTTGCTTCCATTGCCTCTTCTTTGCCACCTCATGGCCCTAAATACATAACCACATGACTTGATCAAGCCGTGAAAGTTAGCCATGTCTTCAATTCTCACAATTCCTTTTAAAAGCTATAATTCACTTGTCAACCCTAATATACCAACTTTCTTTGACCAACTTTGGAAATTCATAACTTTTCTAAGAATCTCTAATTGGGTTGGTTCAAAGTCCTATGTGACCCACTTTGAGTCTATTTTAAGGAAAAAATGCCTCCCACTATCAGTTGTATGCTCACTATTCCATAATTCTAACTACTGCCCCAGAATCATTCTAGTTTTAAGTGTCTATCTTTAAAAATTCATAACTCTTAGTGTACATATCCAAATGACACAAATGACATATCTAATTAAACATTGACATGTCTAATTTCATTTTGAAAAATATCACACTCATTGGACAACATTTGAGTATTCAAAAACATGCCAAATTCTCACTGTCTCACAGGAAACCTACAATGGCAGCATAGTGTTAACTTCCAGTTTTCAGTGTTTTATTCCAATAATCTAGAATTTACAGCCAGAGGCTATTCCTACATAGTTTTTTGTGTAGAATCCAGTGGTAACATTAAATTTACCAAATTCCTACTCCTTCTACATGCCCTGCTCTAACCAAAAATGGCAACACAGTCCAACAATCACCAAGTTTCCAATATCAAATAAACTTATATGCTCTTTAAACATCACAAGACATAATGTATGTGATCAAAACAACATGAAACTCTAAAACCCTAAGATAACCAAAATTAGGGCAGCAATACAACCAATCAACACAATATAGAGCTCAAATTAAAGCTCTAACTCACCTCTATCACTTTCCCAAGCTAGTTCTTCAGTTCTCTGAATTTGGCTCTTCTTTGACAACTCAAAACACCTCCTCTTGAAAAACAAAAACCATAGAATTGAAGTTCTTAGATAGGACAACAATGTCAAAGAAGAGAATTTGAGCTAGAAAGGTGATTATCATGGTGAAAATTAAGGTTGAAAACTCACCTTTGTTCTTGAACTTCAAGATCGCTTTTTCTCTTTCCTTTTTATTTTTCCAAGCTTTCTCTCTCTTATTTTCTCACCTTAGATGAATTTTAGGTGTGTGAGAGAGAGAATGCAATGTTTAAATATCCATCTTGCCTTCTTGAAATCACTTGGCCACAATTTAGTCTAAGAAAGCAAGAAGAGTCCATGTGTCAACAATCTATAGCTTCTTGAAAAACTATCTAGTTAATTGACCATGTAATGGTTAGGTTAAATGTTAGATATTTTCTCCTTCCTTCTCTCATCTTGATTTGGCAGAAAATCTCATTCCAAGAGAAGGGAAAGATGTTGACCAAATTTCTCTTGAAATCTTGCTTTTTTGTCAAACTTTCCAAGTTGGAAAAATTTGAAGACACTTTGACTTTTCTTCCCTTCTTCTTTTCTTTCTTTTTTACTTGTCAATGGTTATGGTTTAATTGCATCTTCTCTTTCCTTTTCCTTAGTCTTGACGTCCAACATGAGCAAAAGTGAGGAAATATAGTAATTGAATTCTTTCTCTTCCTTGCTCTTATGTCTTAGCCACAATATTCGACCAAAAAGTGAGAACATGTTGACTTAACTCTCTTGCTTGTATAAACATAAGTCATGTAGTCAAATAAGAAGACAAAAATAAGTAATTGCTTTAACTACCTTTATCATTTTTTTTACCTTTTAAGGGCAAATCTTACCCTTTCATTTTGTCTTCCAATTTTAACCTGAAGATCAAGTAACAAATGTCTCTTTTGCCCTTGATTATGGTAACATTAACTAATTGCCATTAATTCTTTCTTTTGTTTTCTTCTTCCTCTTCCAAGATGTCATTCCCTCTCTTTTTGGATTCAAGTTAGGTTTTAGATCCTATTTAACTTTAGATAAAGGAATTGGGTATCTTTATTTGACTAATTTGAACTAAATCTCGTATTTTAATTCCAAATTCCTCTACAAGTCATTATGGCTCTTAGACATTCTTGGGACTCTTCCCAAATTGGGCTTAGCAGTCCACTTGATTTAAGCTTAGTCTTAAGCTTCTAATCCCAAAATTCAGGATATTACAAATCACGCCACAAAGCCTAGAATATCTTAGTCCATCCCAAATTGCATAGCTACTCAATATAGGAAGTACTACTTTATTAGATAGAGTTGAGACCAAGTAGCTTAGATGTAATACCCCGAATTTTGAGACTTGAGGCTAGAGAATAAGCCTGAGATTAGTGGACTGCTAAGCCCCGGTTTAGCAAGATCCCAAATTGTGATTAAGAGATAATGACTCCAAAAGCGGAAGTGATTAGTGATAAATAAACCCTTTTGGAGATTATGGTGTGAGTTGGCACCCGATGTGATTCGTGTGTGCTGTGAGCAGCGCCAAAACCCTGTATTTAAGCTCAATTATGGATTAACATCTAAATTGACTTAAAATAGAGGGAAGGCGCATATTGTGGCTAAATGAAAAGATGTGAAGTGTTGGTGGTGATTCTATGAGAATTACCGTAATCAAGGGCAAAACGGTAAAGTTACCGACCGATTGGTTAGTTATCGAAGAGGAAACTCATTGGTAACTTCAAGATCAATGGTTAGGATTGATTTGTGTGATAGATCAAAGGGGTGGAATCCCATGTGCTTGTGTGCATGTGATCTCATAGGAGATGTGGTGAGATGTTGACAAGTGGCAAGATGTGAGCCCTTGGATCTTGGTCAACATTTCAAACTCTTCCCTCTCTCTTTCATAGTCGGCTAACACATGAGAAAAAGGGGAAAAAACTGATCTCACTTCATCATCTTCATCTTCATATCTCTCTCCCTCTTGTTCTCCATTTTCGCCCAAAGTGAAGGAGGAAAGAGAAAGAATCAAGGTGAGATTTAGCTTGTTTCTTGTCCTCTAATGCTCTAATCACCTTCTATAAAGTTGTTCATAGTGATGATAGCTTCATCTCTATGGTTTTAGATTCTTGATTGAAGGTGTTTGATGGCTTGAGGAAATTTGGAAAGATGAAGAATCAAAGAAGTGGTTTGGGAAAGAGGAAGAGGTGAGTATTTGAAGCCTTTTGATCTAAGTTTTGTGATTTATGGTTGAGTATTGTGAATTTCGAATTTTGCCCTGAATTTGTGTGATTTTTGAAATGCATGAATTGCCTTGTGTTTGAGTGGCAATTGGTGTCTTGATGTGTTATAGAGCCATTGGAATTGGTTTGAGAATTTGGAATGAAAAGAATGACAATGTATGATTATGTTGTGGTTTGAATTGTGATTTGTGTGACATGTTGTGGTAACATGTCAATATGATTTGAATTTGGTTGATTTGGTGTTTCCAATGGATTCCTTGTGCAAATTTGTATGGGAATGGTGTTTGATATGAAAATTGGACCATTGGAAGCCAATTGTACAAATTTGGAATTCTGTCCAGTGGAAAGTCTGTTTGGGCAGTTCTGTTTGTGTTGCCGTTTTGAATGGGCAAATGATGTTAGAAAATTCTGAAACTTTCCAGTCTTGAAGTTCACATCTTAAGCTTCAAAATGGACATATAATATGTGTCATTTCGTTTTGTGAACTGGGAGTTTGAACTGTCCAAAGTTTGGGGACGAAACTGGACCCTGTTTTGGTACAATGTTGGATTTTGTGTAAATCTGGATTTTTGTGGTGATTTCTGGTAATGAGCCATATTTTTCCTATGAAGAGGACTTAAAAATATTTAATTTGGCTTTGGGATCACCTCATTTCGATTTTTTTGGAATTAGTTATGAATTTTTGAAGTTGCCTTGGCTGCAGCAGAAAATCCTGGCTGCAGCGCAAAAGTTTCTGTGAGCGTTTTGGCCGCAGCCAGAAATTCTTGGCTGCAGCCAGAAACCTTCTGTGCGTGTTTTGGCTGCAGCCAGAGGGTCTTGGCTGCAGCCAACCCCCATTTTTCAGGATTTTGTGATTTTGAAAGGTGATTTCCAACCTAGTACGTCCCAATCCTTTAAGCTTTCGTTGAGCTTATTTTAGCCACCTAAAGGGTGTGAATGGTAACCAACTTTAAGTGATATAAAGGTAAGGGTTTGGAATTGAGATTGACCCTATATCCTTGATTTGGTTTATAGGGTTCAGTATTCATCTGGATCGCGAGTAAGCGGAGGAGCTGGAGCATACGTGGAAAGAAAAGTGTAGGGAACTTACCTCTCTTGCATGTTTTGATGTTGTGTTTGTGTATTGATGCATGTATTGCTTTGTTGGATTTTGTGAAACATGTATGAATGATTGTAGCTCTGTTTCTAGTTATGCTATGGCCATGAGTATGTTGTTGAAACATTGAGCACGCAGATATGTCATTGTGTGAACATGAGTTTTGTATTGCAAGCATGTCATGCATTAAACACATCATACATGCATATAGGTATCTGTTTCCTACTGAGATTCTCTCGAATCTCACCCTCCCCTACCAACATTTTAGACAGGGTAGGTGGATCGATGATGGAGGCAAGCAACCAAAGGCGACGAGGACTACTTGGGGTATAGATTTTGGTAGTTGGTTATCATAGTTGGGATGTATATTTGGATATTGTATTTGTATATTGGATGAGTATTAAGTATGTATGTATGGAGTTGAGATTTGTGTAATCCCCGTTTGTGGAAGTTGTAATGGGCGAATGTGCCCTATGAATTTTATGTAAAGGTATGAACCCGAAAGTTGCCGGGATGATATTGTTGTATACTCGGATATTTGTTTAAATGTGATATTCCGCGTGATGTAATTGTATTCGAAATTGAATATGAGACCAGGTTAATTAGATTTGAAAGTGATTTGTGAAAACCCTATCGTGAAGATGGGAATTTAAATAAATTTTGTTCTTATTGGTCTCTATTTCATTTTAATTGAGTATTTCGGATATAATTACGGCAGGGGGTTACATTAGAAACTCTCACATTGAAATTTTGGGATTGATCGCAATGTTCAATTTTAGAGCTTTTAACTTGGTGCCACCTACTCAATACAAAAACAGGAGAAGACACATTTGATATAGTAATAATGGGTTTTCCAAAAAAATATAACTTTATAAAAGCAATTTAATATGTCACATTGAATGCTTTATAGTGTCGTGACTTCACAAATGCTACAGGTGTTCGCTTGTTCATGTATAACTCTCACTACAATTGAACTAGTTTATTCATCATTCCCTTATTGATATTTTTGAAGTAACTTCTGGAGATATGGATACTTCCAAAAAAGAAGAGGTATTTTCTTAGGGATCCATATCTCCTGAAGTGACTTTGAAAAAGATCAATAGAGTGGGAACCATGAATCAAAATAATAGGTTGACAACTTCCTGTAACAAGAAAGGAACCTTCAATCAGAGTAATACTAGATTTTCCAAAAAATATAACTTTACAAAATTAATTTAAGGAACATTCAATCAGAGCAATAGTATGTTTTCCCGAAAACAAAAAAACACAAAAGCAATTTAATGTCAACTTAGATGCTTTATCACGTCATGACATCAAAGGCAACCCAATCGGCCGAGTTGAACGCTGCAAGAAAATGGAGAGGAACTGTTAGAAGTAAATGCAAGAAGGATAATGTGAAATGGATGAGGGAAATCATAACTATACCTAGCTAGGGCTCACCAACAAAAACAACTCATGTTGCAGTAGCTAAGATAAGTGTATTCACTAGTGCAGTTGTCACTGAAAATGACTCCCGATGGCCGAAAAAGGCAACCAGAGTCATAGGTTTAAGATGTTCCTGGGTTTTGTTCGAACAGACTAAGTGTCAAGTATGGGTGTTCAAATTCGGGATCAGGATTCCCTACTCCTGGTCCCAATCCTTGTCCCAATTTTTGGCCGAGATGCAAATTGCATCCCAGTTTTTTTTAAAATTAAATTTAAAATATATTATTATATTAGTTAAATTTTCTATAATCTAGTGTTTAAAGTGATTGTTTAACACCTAATAAGGCCATAATAATCACATAAATTGATCTAGAATTGAAGAATAATATTTTATTATTATTATTAGTATTATTATTATTATTACTATTATAACCTTCATCATTTTCGTTATTATCTTTATACATTATATAATTAGGATTAGTATCATGATATATCTAGTTTAACTCCAACTAAATATGTGATACACATTTTATCAAATGATAACTTAATTTATGGGATAAAAAATACAAAAAATAAAAGAATAATTTAGTTTTAAAGGAATAAAAGGGACCGGGATCAAAAGTTGTGTGCCCGGTCCCAGTCCCAGGTCCAATAGATCCCAGTCTCGGTCCCGGTCCTGGCCAGGACGGGAAATTCCCGGGATCAAAATGTCCGGGATCAGGCCAAGACAACTAGGACCGGGACACTTTGAACACCCCTAGTGTCAAGTGTATTTTGTTTGGTAGGGTTTTTTGGGTTATTGTGCCAAGACTTTATATCACGGTTCATCCGTAAGAACTATTATTTATTTGTTTACATTTATCACCGTTTTTTTTGTTAATAACCATTATGTATTTCACTTTTTTAAAAAAAATTGGTGGTTGGTTATACAGCCACTATTTACAAAAAAAAATAAAAAAAGTTAGTAAAAAAAACTAAGAATAACAAGTTATGGAGTTGTTTTAATAATCTGATGCATCATTAGATTCTTCCTTCTCGAGTAACTTATTCACCTTCTCATTCAAAAAGCAAACAAGAGTGGTAGGTTTCTTCAAGCACTAGTCCATGCGCCCTCACTGTCACATGTAAACTTGGATCAAATGATGGAGTCATAGGTCATGTGGACGAGCCTTCAATGGTTATTGGTGGAGGGAGTTCATCTTTCGGTTTCTCCTAAGATGATGAGGTAGAAGTTCTCTTGCATTTGTCCATAAGTTTGGTGAAAAAGAGCAAAAGCTTGTAATTGAAATGGAAGTGGAAAAGTGGAGTTAAGTTTTCAAACATTTATATAGAGAGGGTTTTGTGGATTATCGAGTTGCCACGTCCTTGAGATTTAATTTACATATCATTATATTTTATAAATGGTGACGGTTTGTTTTTAACAACCATCATTAATTTGTCATTTTTCCTTCACGAGTTACATGACGGTTGTCTCAATGGAACTATTATTTATTTCTGTATTCATGACGATCATTAGAAAGAACAATATAAGAACCGTTATTTATCTTAATCATGACAATTGTTCTGTAAGAATCATTGCATATATTATTTTTTTCTACAAACTATTTAAAAATAAAAGACAAAAAAACAAAAAAGGAAAGGAACATTGGCGAGTAGCCTAATGAGCTGTTGAGATCACTAGGCTACTCGTCACCAGAGGAATGATCAGGATCATTGCTAAAATCATGGCCAATCCCATACTCGTCAAGTATGAGATTGGCCTTCCTATTCATATTGGAGAGGTGCCTAAAAAGCCTCTTCACGGCATGGTCATTCTGTTGTACATGCCGTAACATTACCTCCTATTGAGGAAGCATAGGATGTGGAGGTGGAGGAGGAGGTGGCGACAATAGAGGTGGATGTTGGGGAGGAGAAGTAGGAGGTGGAGGTTGAGGAGGAGGTAGAGGATGACGATGAGAGTTTTCTGGCATGTCTTCAACATGATGTTTCATCTTGTTGATAGAGCTAGACAACAAAGAAAAGGATGATAAAGAAACCATAGTAAAAACAAATGAAAATGTGGAGTTTAAATAAGATACATATAGAAAGGACATGAAAAAACCATCATTGCATGCTTTGAAAGTTGAATGAGCTTAATGAAAGCATACCTGGTTCTCCTGATAATCATGGATAACAAGGAAGTACCCATAGTCAGCATGTATCAAGAAAAGGAAAAGATTCCAAAGCTTTAATTAAAGTTTATTAAGTTAGAACCGTAAGTATATTGGCATGAATACTTTACGATTCTTAATTAATAACCATGAATTATTAGTTGTTGTTTTTATTTCATCTCCCTCCTCCAATAATGAGAATGAGGACGAGGAAGAGGAAGAGGAGGACGAAGGGGAGGATGAGGACGAATGGCAAGAATAATTTACAGTTCTTAAATAATAACTGTGAATTATTAAGTTTTTTTTGTTAACTTCATTTTTAGTATTTTTAACAAAAAAACAATGATGATGTTCAGTCATCACCTCCACTGTCGTCCTCATATTCCACTTCATGCTCCTCATCCTCATCCTTATCATCGAAGGAGAGAGATGAAGAGTCTGAATGCAAGTCATATTCAACATCATTGTGATGAAGTATGTGGTTCAACTTCCTGTTCAACCTATTATCGTATGTCGTGAGATGCCATGTGTGGCGGTCAAGGCCTGCCAACAGCTACATCAGAGCCTCCATTTTAGGAGGAGGTAGAGGAGGAGGCAGTGGTTGTGGAGGAGGGGGTGGTGGCAATAGTGGAGGAGCTCCCTGGGAACTTAACATGATGAAAGAAAGAATGAGAAGGTCGATAAAGAAAAGTAGAAAAAATCACAAGGAATATGTGAGTTTAAATAGAGGTATAACATATTACAAAGGTTTAAGAGTTATGACTTATGAAGGTCTAACATATTACAAACGATTATGACTTATGACTTATAAAGGTTCGACAATGATACAAAGGGTTATGAAAGGCTTAAATGATAGTTGGTTCTAAAGAACGTTATGTTTTGTCTTCGCTGATTTAAGAAGTTGGAAGACGAATCATTTATAAGTTTTACATGGCTGTTGTTTCATAAAAATTGTCATATGTGTCACTAAATAACTGACGATTATTAACTACAACCATTATTTTTGTGTTTTTGTGGATTCTGCTTCTCAATACATGACGGTGCCTATATTTAACCATTATGTTTTAGTATTATATATTCTTCACAAGCTCCGCCTCGATATACATCACATTTATGCGCTATAACCATTAGTTATTAAGTGTTATATATGCCCAAATCTGTAGCAGTTGATTCATTTATCTGATAATTTCTATGACTGGGTAATATGTGTGTACTTTGAGACTAGAACATATACTACGTTTATCATATGCCTTTATTTGCATTTTTTTCCCACTTGCTTATGTTTCTTATGCCCAGCTTGTGTAGTTTTTGAACCCAAAAAACAAAAGAAAACAATCCCTGAACATGATTGGTTTTTCCATTTTTAATTCACAAAAATTGGGTTTCAATTAAGTTACATTTCCGGTGTGGTCAATTGTTCTACTTATGCTCTGTTTTTTTTTACTATCATGTTTTTTGGGGCAATATATTGTCTTACAAATTTTTTGTAGGCAAAAAGCATATTTTTCAACCCAAAAACATTGAGAAACATTCCACATATATAAGCGATGAATTATGGCATGACGGTTCCTTGTTTTTGGGATTAGGCTATGAGTGTAACAACCTTCTTACTGTAGTCATTAGATGAGTTTAAATGCATAATGGATTTGAACCATTCAGCCAGGTTTATATCCTGGGACTTACAAACCTTTAAAAATTGCTTAATTCTTGATTACAACACGGGTTCAAACCTGTCATTGAATGGGTTTTTTCTTGAAAATTTTGTTACTTCAAAATAAATTCACAAAGGTTCACAATTGCGCCATAAATTAACCGTTCTTAATTCCTCTTATTAATATCAAAGCACGTGTCTATTGATATTCATATTCTATTCGCTAGATGTTGAGCTGTTATCTTATGGTTACCCTATTCAAATTTCTTTAACACATTAAAGATTGATTACTGACTTGTTGCATCCTCATAATTACTGCAATGATTAGTACTGTAGTCATGCCCTCAAGTTGTTTACAACATATACAGTAATCAAAACAGATAACCAATAGAAATTCTTAATCTTCTGGTCGCACCCTTTACTCATCCACGACTACCTTCTTGCCCTTTGAGCAGCTTGCCTTTGCTATAGGTTAGTTATTATAAAGGAGTGAGATTCAAAAGAATCTTAGTAGTAACAGCAATTACTCATATGATATGTAAATACACAGAGCATGTTAAACAATCATTACATAGGCATACTCAATCATCACATCAAACAGATTCAATAATATGTAGCCATCACATCATACATAGGATCTACCTGGTCCACATGTATAGGACCTACCCGTCTTCATAATGCCAATGATTAAATCGATATATAATATAATACTCTTCCACTAAAACACTGTTCACAAGGGATAAACAGCATCAATTACAACAAAACACTGTTCATAAGATATGGACGGCTAACAAATTTTCTACAATAATTAATTCATTCCTCTGGCTCCTGCTCGATGCCTTACTATACCTTTTACAAAAGGACAAAACTCCACCTCAAAAGGAAGAGGGGGTTTAAAATTTCAATTTCTATCTCAAACCTCCCACCCAAAGTCCTCTTTCTTTGTATTCCAGAAGCCATTGTCTTCTGCCAGCTGTGGAGTTTCAAGTTTCGCCAAGAAGAACATCAGGTAAGATCATCTTCTTGGCTTTCATTTTCTTTTATTATCCTGGCTTTTCATCCCTCTCTTTCTGCTCATAAGGTTGTCCGTATATTTTGCTTCTAAATTTTGGGAACACAAATCTGTCATGCATGAAAGCTCTCTCTTTTCTATTTTACTTGGGTTTGTTTTAAGAGTGAGTGTAAGCTCTCAGATCCATGATTCATTGTTGAAAACCCTTTCTTCTCCGTTCTCATTCATAGCCATCGCCCAAGCTCAATTCTATGCTTCTTTTGAGCTTTTGGTTCACTGCCGAATTGCCGTTCCTGCTCTCTGCTATATGTGTGTTTATTTGTTTTAAGTTCAGAATGGTCTTCATATATTTGTGTTCACTACTGTTTAGTGTTTAGTGCTCAGCTACTACTTGTGTGTTTAGTCTCCTTTTTTTGATTCCTCTTGCCTTGGTGCTCTTCTTTCACAGCTTCTTTTTGCTTTGGGTCTCTCATCCATTGTTTTATTTAATTTCTCTGATTTTCTTCCATGAACTTTCACTGTTTTACGATTATATTTGATATTTTAAGATAAAAGTTTCTTTTTTTAAAAAATTCAAGGTGTTTAGAAAATTATCTATTATATTTTTTAAGTGATATTTACGGGTGTTTAGCAAATTTTGGTTTATCACCCTTTTCTGATTTTGGTTTTTTAAGAGACCTTTGTCGAAAATAGACTCTCTTTCTTGGCGTCGGTATTCAGCTTCCCCTCCTTCCGTTGTATTCATCCACCTCTCGCCAGATTCTTCCTATTGCTCCGGCATCTTCAACCTCCCCATTGTTGTAGCTCATCAAGGTTTGGTTTTTCTTTTCTTCTGATGGTGTAAGGCTTCCTCTCTTTGGATTCTTTAAGATGTTTGAGTGGGATTCTTGATTGATCTTATTTTTTTACAGGAATTGTGCTCATCTTAGCATTTATGTCAAACTTAGGGGCTTAAAAAATGTTTTGGAACATATTTAATGGCCTTAAAGCGGAAGGTCTCAAAGCAAGCAATGTTCATTACTTGCGAAAGTATGGAATAACACTATAAATGGTAGGTGAAATAACAAAGATAGTTCAATGTTTTAATATCTATATAAGAACAGAAGATTCTATTTTTACTTTCTTAATGTCTACATTGCCATTGTTAGTGCTTTCTCCAGGTCATTCTTGAATTTCTTTTCCAGTAAGTATTGTAATTCATTACTTCACCTATATATGTAGTAGGAGTTGTTCCTTTTTTAGGTATTAATAATTATATATTTATATATCTTTCATTACTTAAAACAGCTTTTTTCTTAAGAAACAATCATTTACTTTTTTCTTACATGTTTGTGCAAAGAGTGGTAGCCTTAGTAATAAAGTTTCTAAAGAATCCAACTTCACACACATCCCACCACGTGCTTCTCTACTACCTGCTACCTTCTTGGAAGTCACAAAAGTCCTCTTACAAAAGACAAAATAGCTCAATACTTGTCCATTGGGCCATGATTTCATACTAATTTAAACTTTGTTATAAAATTAGTACACTTTAGCCTTCTTTATATTGATCAATTGTATTGGTTTTAGTTTCACTTTTTTGTGTTTTATGTAACCCCCGCCGTCATCAAGGCTGAGATTAGTGTTTAAAGACATTTTATAATTGAATAAGAGATCTGGAACCATTTCAAACTTTTAAAAACACCTATACAATTAGAACTCCATTCATTCCTTCATAAAATCAATAGGCCTATTCAGTTTGTCATATGTATAATATCAAAGTATAAGCACAATTCCCGACGTTTACTTGGGAAAATAACATTAATCCAAAAGTTTATGCAGGGCATCATTACCCATCTCAGTATCCATATCGAGGATTACACAAAACTATAATACAATGATCTATTCCATATATATACATTTGTCCAAAATGATAACCAATTCAATATAAAGCCAAAATATCTAACTAAGGGCCTGTTTGGTTAGATTGCAGACCCCTCTGGTAATGCAATGAACTGCAATGCAATGGGATGCAATGCAATAATGATTACCATCATCATGTTTGGTTGCTTAATAATAAGATGTTGAGAAATTTTATTTTTATATTTAAATTGAATTATAAAAGGTCTAAAATACCCTAAAAACATAAAAAAAACCTCCATAATCAATCATCTCCTTCCTTACCCCAATAATCTGACACTCCCTGTCTCAGTCCCCTTCACCGTCAAACCATCACCGTTTGCCCCCAATCCCATTCTTCTTCTTCTCCTCACAACATCACCCACAAATCTCCCTGATTTCCCCATTCTAGTGCTTTACGCTGTAGCTGTTCTGGCCGTCTCTGCCGTTTGGAGCAGCAAACTCTCAACTCCTTTTCCTCCGTTACTCTCTTCCTCTCGGTCTCCACTGTTTCCACTCCTATGCTGGCGAAGAAGCTGGTAAGCTTCCTATCTTGGCGTTTGTCTGGTCTATTCCCTCTCCTTCGTTTCTTAATTTCCAACATCTCGTTTTCGTTTCATCGCTTTCGGAAAATAACAGAATTGAAGAATTAGGATTTAGGAGCAAGTTGTTACTTGTAGCGATCAAAGTTGTGTTCTTTGATTCAATTCATTCGCAACTTCGCTCGCCGAACGATGTCTTTCTCATCAGAAGACTACTTCTTCCTTGTTCCGACTCCTTAAGCAAACTTAAACGTCTTTCCCATCATCGAATTGCGGTAAGCTCTTTCTTTCAGATATTTTGTCCCGTAAATTTTTCTCTCCTAGCTTGACTAAGCTAGGTTCTGCTAATAGATTAGCGTCTCAATTTCAGTCAGAAAGTGTTTAGTTTGTTTATCTTTTTGATATCTATACTTGGTATCAGTCAATTCAATTGTCTTGTAACTTTATCGCTGTTGAGCTCAATTTTTCTTCTTTGGACTGTATGCTGAGTGAATGGTGAGCTCAATTATAATTACATATACATTTAATTATTTCTCATATCTATCATTAGATGCACATGTGAAAACTCATTAGTATTTCTGAGATGTTACTATGTATGTAATTTTTTGGATGTTAAGGGGATGTAGATATATTTGCCTCGTACTTAAGATGCATCATCTTTTGAGATGCAATGATGGCCACTTGAAGCAAAGTAGGAATATTGTTAGTCTTGGTGTCTCTGCTAATTAAACAACAGTAAAGTCTCGTGTTCCATTTAGTTCTCTTAGATATTACAATGTCCCTACCTTTTTAAAAAAACAAAGAGAAGAGAAAAAGTGAAAGAAAAAGGAATTGTACATTCTGTTCATAAACAATAATTGGATGTGACATGCAGAAGTGGAAGAATTCATTTTTTTGCCTTATTTGTGAACTTCATTCATTTGAGTAATACTTATTTTGACATCAGAAGAAGAAATATAATTTATTTAGGTTAACTGATAAGAAAAACCTCTGCAATGAAGCTTCATTTTAGGATAGATCTGCTGTAATAAATTATTAGGTGTTATTAAAGCATCTTTTGTAGAGGAGTTTGATATCCTGAGATTTACTCTTATTTGGCAACAAGCTTGGCTTTTATAATGTAAGCCGAGATGAAATTCCCATCATATACTTACTTTGTACAACGTAAAATCAATTCCAAAAAGCTAATCAAAACACCTTCTTTTAGTCTTTTTATATCTCCCTTTTTTGTAGCATGTTAAAAATCTTCATTAATGGTTTTGATGAGTCTTTTGGCTTAGCTTCTGAATCTCAATGAGCTATTATTAATTGTAATCTTGTTAAATAACTAAAATTTTTGTTTGGTCCATAATCTGTGTATTACATTGCCTAAGTAGATCAATGGGGGAGAGAAGGCATGTAGGATATGGTTGATCCAAACCAAAGGAGCTTTTGGCAGACTGTATGTTTTTAACTGTGGAATTATGCTTTGAAAAACTTAATTGGAAGTTATATCTAGGAATACAACTCATCGAAAAATTGCAAGTTTTAATGATTAATATTTTAGACTGTGATGATTTGAATGATTTTTTTTGAATTAATCTTGATATATATGCTGCATGCTTTCTGATTCCTATGTTTCCTTCTTCTAGTACAATTAATCATAAATTTTTGCTCATTTTATTTTGTCTCTTTTTCCTCTCTCTTGCCAGCATTCACAGATACAGGTAAGTTTCTCTTGGCAGCTAAGAGATATAGGCGTGGTTCTGGTATTGAATATGTACTTTCACTTGATGTTGATGACATATCGCAAGTCATTATTACTGACCAATGTAGCATCTTGCAAACAGTGGTTGCTGATGTTTTTCCCAGAGCTTCCCACTGTCTTTGCTTATCCAATATCATGCAAAAAATGCCAGAGAAACTGGGGGGATTGCTAGAATATGAGGCAGTGAAAGCAGCAATTAGTGGAGCAGTTTATTATTCTCTAAGAACTGAGGAATTAGATGCAGCTTGGGAGGACATGATGCAGCAATATGAAATTAGAGGCCATGAGTGGCTTCAAGCATTATATGAAGATAGGAAACGGTGGGTCCCAGCTTATGTGAAGGAAACCTTCTTGGCGGGAATGTTTCCAATACAACCAAGTGACATGGCACCATGGTTTTTTGAGGGCTACCTAAGTAAACAAACTCCTCTGAAGGCATTTCTTGAAAAATATGACCAGGCTTTGCAGACAAAATGGCAGCATGAAGCACTCGCAAATCTAGACTTGAAAAATTCAAGCTTTATGCCAAGACCGAGGTGTTACTTTGAGTTGCAGGTCTCAAAACTGTACACA
This sequence comes from Inga leiocalycina, assembly GCA_963242795.1. Classification (NCBI taxonomy): domain Eukaryota; kingdom Viridiplantae; phylum Streptophyta; class Magnoliopsida; order Fabales; family Fabaceae; genus Inga; species Inga leiocalycina. The sequence goes on from OY725327.1 coordinate 30,462,027, forward strand.
AATGAACTATTCAGAATGTTTGAGAGGGAAATAAAAGGAATCTACTACTGTTTGAGCAGCAGACAGCTAAATGTGTAGGCATGCACTATCTGTCTTAAACCAGAATGGTATAGAAGAGATTCCACTTCAGTACATTCTCTCAAGATGGAGAAAAGATGTGAAGCGAAGTTATGTTATTGATCACAAATCTAGTGGCATTGATATTGATAACCCAGTTCATAGGTATGACCATTTATATAGACGCATAGTTCAGGTTGTGGACAAACTTAAACGTGTAAATTTAGAGGACCATGCAATATAGAGATGATTATTTGCATTATGTTGTTTTGCTTGTTACTTTCATGCATGTCCTTATTTTTTAAGGTTCAATATCATCTCGGAAGTTTCAAAACATAGTAATGCTACCATATTCTGCTAAAAAACTAACGTTAACCGTTAAAAACTTGTCGTCGACCATTAACTTTTTAACGGGCAATGTTGCTCTATTTTAACATTTCTGGGACAACATTAATCATTTTTTCCTCAAAATACTAACCAGTTTGTTCAATTTTCTTGATAAGAAAAATTTGTGAAAATCCCTATTTATAAATATTATTAGCGGAAAGGATGTGAATTCCATCATCGATGTTTTCTATTTATGAAATCCAATAGAATAAACAGAAATCTCTAAATAGAACATTGAGCATTGAATATTAACTTTAAAAAATCTCTAAATAGTCATTCATTGCAAAATACCCTTGCAAAATAGAATCCAAACTTACAACCACCAAGTTCATATCCTTGCAAAATAGAATCCAAACAATGAAAAAAAAGCAACTTTAAGTTAAATAGTTAAACTAGCTCATTGATGAGACGACGAATCCAACGAGCCTTGTGTTCGTTTGGAATGAGTGGGAACCCATTCATTAAGTTTGGAGACGCAGCAATTTTAAGATGAGCCATGTCAATCTCATTAAGTGTCAACCCCTCCACTTTCAGTAGTTCAGGATATAGTTCTTGAGCAACTTGATTATTAGAAGAATCTTGACAAGCCTCAACAATAGATTTGCACATATTCTCGGAGACTTGGACCAAAGTTTTAGAAGATTCTTTTATTGCTTCTAACAAAATTTCTACAGCATCACGACTTGATCTACACCGCTTCCTAGATGTTGACTGCACTTCACTTTGATCTATCTCAACATATTGTTCAATAACTGGGTCAGCTAGGTCATTTTCAGTCTCCTCTTCATTTTCTTTTACCTCTTGTTCAGCCTCATGTTGTGCTTGGGCAGGTCTTAAGGCGCTATTTCCAGTGGCATGGTCCTTACCCCATATAAATGTCATCTTTTCAAAGTTTGGCAACTTCCTGTTGCGGAATTTACCTGCTTTACTATTCACCTGAAAGCACAAAAATTATGAAATAACAACAACATGAATGGATTTGTATATTTACAATGAAGACATACCTTCACATATTGTTCCCATACCGCATCCTCAGCTACGACACACTTATTTAATGGGTCCCAGCCAAAACCAGAAGTATTGGTGCCATAAATCAAGTTGTGGACAATTTGCCATTGTTGCTTCAATGTCCTCAATCTAGACCATATATTAGGATGTGCTTTGATTTTAGTCCCTGGAAGTTTTTCTTGCATCATTTCCTCTAATTTGCCAACATAGCCTCCACCAAATCCCGTGTCAGCAACAAACTTGCCTTCCACCTTCAATTGAACCAAACAATCAACAAGAACATCATCCTCAGAACTAGTCCATTGATGCTTGTTTCCCTTTGAAGCATTGTCCTGCTCTTGGTTGTCCATTCTAAAACAACCACATAAAAACAAATTTAAAATAAGGTATCATGTCAAACACATATACTTAGACCGTGCAACAACTTTCAATCACATTCAAACAAATTTGAATCGTCTCTAAAGGAGCCAAATTCATCATAACATTGCAACATATAAAATTCAATTACATATACTGTGAAAGTTTTAAATCATAAGTCTAAGTACTAAAAATATAAAAGCGACAAACATCCAAAGCATAAGGACTAATACAAGTCTCAAATACATCACAAATGGCTTATCTATTTCCCCTACGAGCTCTAAATGCATTGAACATTTCGTTAGCTAAATTCTCTCGAAATGCACTCCACTTATCTGAGGGCTCCATAGTTAGAATGGGATTGAATTCCATAGGGATGTTTGGTTCATCTTGTGCATCATATTCAGCCTCCAATGGATCATTCAAGTTGTCCCGCATTATGAGATTATGGAGCAAGCAACAGGCAATAATATAACGATTTTGCACGGGAATGGGATAAAATGATGGACTCCTCAATATTGCCCATCTCAATTTCAGCATCCCAAAGCATCTTTCAATTATATTTCGTGCCGATGAGTGTCGCATGTTAAAACACTCTTGGGGATTTTGAGGATGTCGACCTTCTCGCCACTCACTTAGATGATACCGTTGACCTTTATATGGGGCAAGGAACCCTTTACAATTGGTGTAGCCAGTATCAACCAAATAAAAATTGCCTACACGCAATTAATTATTGTCAGAAACCAAGGCCTACAACTCCAAATAAATATTAGACTCAAAATAGTAAATAAATCATTGTGGTATGTGTACCTTGGGGCACCTTGAACCCATTAGGTCCTCCAATAGCATCCCGTAACACTCTTCCATCTGCTGCCGATGTAACACCCTGACTTTAATCATGTAATTATAATTCGATATTAAATAATTAAAGTAGATTAGAGACCTTCGGATAACTTAAACTCGTTTCAATCTCCTACTTTGTAGTAGGGTTTTCACAAAATCATTCAAAATCTCTTTCTTGTTCCTGGTCTCCATTTCAAAATTCGAATATAATCACCTATGCAGTTTATCTACATTCACGTATGACAGAGTGTAAAACCAATTCCCCGGCAACTCCCGGGTTCTATACATGTATAACCTGAGGTTTAAGTATCCACTAGGGGATTACATCCAAAATCGAATATACTATTCATATTTCAGATTATACAGTAATCCCGAATTCAAAAGAAATAACCAACATTTCCAAAATCAACTATACCCCTAAGGGTCCTAAGTGCTCCGGGTCGGCCTCTTCTCCTTTGAGCCACATGCCCTGTCTGAAAGGTTAGTCATAGGAAGGAATAAGATTCGAGAGAATCTCAGTAGTAACAAACCACTCATACAATGTATAAGTACCAAGCATGTATATAAATCACAACCAGCAACAACAGCAACATCAATCTCAAAGATACATGGTTTTCACCACAAACGACAGCACTCACGGCTGTATACACAATACGACAGCTCTCGCTGTAATCTTCATCACGACAGCTTACGCTGTAATCACAATAACGACAGCTTGCACTGTAAACGACAGCTATCACTAGCTGTAACCGCAGCAGCATCAAAGAAATCATCACAGAACCATGATAACACACACATACAAAGCATTACACACAGTATAAGAGAGAGAGTCACTACCTTGTCCTTTCCTGACGTCCTTCAGCGCAGTTGGCTCACGAGGGCGGCAAATATTGAATCCTACAATTCCAAATGCACCATTTAGACACTTCCATAGTGTTACTTGGGGTTATATGAGTCTATAATGAAAATTTACAAAAATACCCCCGGGGACCCGGCCTGGGCCCGCCATACCCGGTCCGGTTGCACTTTTCCCGAAATTCTAATCTGGGCTATCCTAACATATTTCCGCCCAAGGAATCCATTTCTGTACCCAGAATTATCAAATTCAATGTCAAATTACGAAATTGCCCTTGGCAGCCCTACTTTTAGGGTTTTAGGGGTGTTTCCGTAATTATGCTTTCTCGGCCTTTTTTGAAAAAGTGCCCAACTGTAACCCCACCTTTTTTTGCCCACTGAATCCAATGGAATCATCAAATGATTGAAAATCCAACTCTAAGACCCATTTACAGCCTTGGCCGAAATATACATGTTCTCCGGGAAAAATTGCGGTTTTACGATTTCGGCTCCGTAAACGCGTTCCTTTCTACTCCTAACCACTTTATTAACCATTACATTAGGTTACAACTAACATTAAGACCCAATTTGGGCAGCATAACCCCTAGGCCATATCATTTCCAAACTTTAAAACCAATGGCAATCCGGTGAAATTTCACCGATTAAATTGCCCACAGCAGCCAGAATAAGCAATATACGAAAGTTTGGAAGTTACCTCAAGCTCCCACAAGCTTTTCCCAAATATTGCTGAAAACCCTAAGTGCTCAACAACAGATTTTGAGTTTCCAAACCTTAAAGAACAAAGAGGAGTAGCTTAGGATCGGAGTTATACGCGTTAGGAGCTAAATCATCGGAGAAATCGGCTTACCTTGTGATTTTTCTTCTCCTTTCTCTCTCTACAAACCTCAACGTTCTCACTCCTCATTCAGCTACTGTGTGCGACAGAAATGAGCTGAGGAAGATGATAACATATGTAATTCCATGCTGACATCATCTTTTAATGAGATGATGTCATAATTCCCATTTTCGGATTTTCTGGCAGATTTTCTGCCCAAACTTTGAAAAATCATAACTAATTCTAGAAAAATTGAAATGAGGTGATTCCAAAGCCAAATGAAAGATATCTAAGTCCTCTTCATAGGAAAAATATTTGCCATTACTGAAAATCACCAAAAAATTCCCAGAATTTCAATCTTTGCATACTGTTCCAGAAAATAATTAATTTCGCTGGGCAAACTTCAAAAATCCAAAACTCTTAGGTCACAAATCAAAATGATACAAATTATATGTTCATTTTGAAGCTTGACATGTGAACTTTAATACTGGAAAATTTCAGAATTTTTAGACACCATTTGCCTATTTAAAACGTCCATACAAATTGGCTGCTTTGTACAGAGTTTCAATGGACAGAGTTTTCAACTTTTGCACGATTGTTCCCAATGGTTCCAATTTCACAATAAACACTCTTCCCACATGAATTTTCACAAGGAAGCCATTGGAATCATTAAAATATCCAAATTCCCATCACACATTCTCCAAAAGTGTTTATTCAACAATAATTATATCCACTTTTAAAGTCATTAGCCCTTAATCACTTTTTGGGATATTACAGCCGAGCCTTCCCAACCCGGATATACGAATATAAATTGGCCATCTGGGGAGCACACACCAAGTACATTAGTGGTTACATCTCCTTTTCTATTTCGGTACCTAGCCTTTATGGAAAGTGGCACTTGAACCCTTATGTGTGTGCCATCCAATGTGCCTAAACAACCCTGCATCCAAAAGTCATCATAAGTTACCATGTATTACCTCCTAAGCTAATTTAAAAGCACAAGAATCATTAGTACCTTAAACCATCTCCACCTCTCGTCGTTTGAATCTTCAGGAATTGGCTCAGGAGTTTTGAAAAGCTCTCCTTGGATGAGCATCATGGCTCTTAGCACTATGGTGAAATAACGACTAATGGTCTCCCCAGACCGCCCAAACTCAAATTGGATTACCCTATTTTTCATATGATGAGCAAGTATATGCAAGAACATAGCTACTTGCTCATCCACTAACATGTGTTTAGTTGGTTTTAGGCCACCTATTGTATCCAGCATGCCACAAAGTTTATCAAATGTCGACCTATACATGGTTGTAACAAGTATTGTCACTACCATAAATCAACTCCCTAAGATGCTTTCTCTTGTATAAAAATCAAGGGTGTAGGAACGGTCTTGTATGATCCTACTGTTCAAAATGGTTACAGCGCACATCATATTCATCAACATTGTTTGAAAAGCATGGATAAGCATTAACCAGCCAAGCATTAGATGGAGAACTACTACCTTACGAACTTTATCCATATTTTTTGGCTTCTGATAACCATCCACATGTTTAAATAAAAAAAAGATGGAGGTTGCAATCAATCAAACAACATATATAAAACAACAATGGTAAAACACTTGTGAACATGAATATAATCAAACATATAAATCAAAGTTTGTTTTTTAGTTTCTTCTCAATCTTACCCTCTAAATCATTCAATTTATCATTCACAATGAAAAAACAAAGCACAACCGCTGGTCTGGGCCTGAAGCCATGGGAACATCGACAGACAATAACTTGATATTATACTGCATGGATAGATTACAGCAAAAACTACACACATCACTTCCCATTTCCAATATCACAATGTGTAGTTGGGCAAATAAATGAGGGCAATGTGGGTATAGAGGACAGGTTTTTGCTGGGAAGTTTTTTTTCGGGGAGGATGATGTCACAAAAAATTAGTTTGTAATTATGTTGACATTTTTTTGGGGTAAAAAGGGGGCAGCAATATAATAGCAGAGTTCTGAATATTGAGAGCATTAGAGCTGACATTTTTTGCGTCACAAAAAAGGAACACTGATAATTAATTAATTAATAATAATCAAATACACCCATTGTCTGATATGATCAAAGCACAAAACACAAAAGAATAAGCAAGAAGCAGAGCAATACAAGGATCAGTTTCACATCATGTGCCTCCACTGTACTATGAATCCTATTCACAGCCATGAAACATACTTTTGTTTGACTTTGTATTTGATCATACAATTTTTCCCCATACCTCACAATTCATTATCACTTGGCACACCCAGGAAAAAAGAAAAGAAAACAAAGTTGCTTTCTTTACAAGAAATATCGATGGAGGATCCATATTGGATGGTTTACTAATCTATCTAAGGATAAGCGAAAAATTGTTGGAATAGCAGAGTTCTTAATATTGAGAGCATTAGACCTGACATTTTTTGCGTCACAGAAAAGGAACACTGAAGTTAATGCTGGGAATATTAGTAAAGAAGTTATGTGTACCGATTGGTATAGCTTGGAAGAATAATCGATATTTTAGGTGAATACTTATAGAGTTAATGGGCGCATAGCAGTAAATAAAGAAGATACTGTTCGTATTAAGTTTTAATGGAATAAATGGTATTGGGGGAAAACTGGATGAGAATAGAATTAGAATAAAAACCTTCACCAAGCTGAAAGTATAGGTTACACAAACAGCAATCTCATATAATAAAGCTATAAGGGAGATTCATCACGATAGCTTTATCAATTTCACTGATAGCTTTATCGCGATAGCTTTACACGAACAGCAATCTCATATAATAATGTATAGCCCCTGCTCCAAAAACTATTTACGCTTGAATCACAACAATAAACCAGCGATTAAATCATCTAATCCCATAAGAAGAAGAAGAAGACAAAGAAATTTTGGCAAACAATTTCTACACAGCAATTGATGATCACCAAAAACTTACCTCTGTTTCTGCAGTCCTTCGCCGTGGAGTACGTCGCTCTCAAGTTCCGTTGCTTTCGATGGTCAGCTCTCAACGTTAGGGCTTTTGAGAGAAAAAAATGATCACCTGTTTTTTATGTTTTACCGATTGAGGGTATATATTGTCTTTTCATTATATTAGTAGGGATAAAATGGAGATTTCATCAATGATTACAGGCCTGCAATGAGTTTTCATAGGGGTCCCCCTATGAATGGAGATTACCAAAAAATATGTAATCTGTTTTACAATTATAATCCATATTACCATTAATAAGCCTAACCAAACAGGCCACCAATGGTAATATAATAAAGATTACCATCGCAGGTGTGCAATGCAATCTAACCAAACGGGCCCTAAGACTACCGCCGACAGTCCTAATCGCCCTTATTCACTTGCTTGTCTCTTGATTCACTTGCCCTATCTAAAAATATTATTTGGAAAGAGTGAGATTCAAAGAATCCCAGTAGCAACAGTTTACGTATATGATACATAATTAAACAAAGCAAGTAAGCATACATCACAATGCAGCAATCAATATTTGAGGCCAGGCACACTGCCATATCCCCTTCACTGTATACAAGGTCAGGCTTTTGCCATGTCCCCTCACTGTATCTGTATTCAAGGCTGGGCTTTCACCACGTCCCCTCACTGTATCTGTATTTAATGACTAATGCAAACAAGCAATGCAATATACATGATATAGGATAAAGTGTTACTACCTTGCTCTTTCCGTTCTTGTTCAGGCACAGGCCTTTTTCATTCCGGGCAATTATCAAATCCTATATTCATAATTAAGGACAATACGTTATCACTTATTCCAATACTTAAATGACTCCAAAACACTTAGATTTGGTTATCATTAAAGTCCCTTAAGTTCCCATGAAACGCCTTAACAATAGCCCTAAAGGGTTGGAAAAACTATACCAAAATCCACCTTTTAGAAGTGCAAAATGTTGATTTTTGGAGTTTAGCCATGGCCCTCAAATCCATTGGCCGCGCCAAAAAATAGGTCTGAAACATTTGGGCCGCGGCCCATAATCCGCTGGCCGCGGCCAAGAAAAATCTTGTTTCTTGGCCGAACTTCCAAAAATCATAACTAATTCTAGAAAAATATAAATGAGGTGATTCTAAAGCCAAATGAAAGCTATTTAATTCCTTTTTACTAGAAAAATATGGACCATTACTAGAAATCACCACACAATTCCATAATTACACAAAACTCAACACTGCTCCAAAATAGAGTCCAGTTTTAGTCCCAAACTTTGGCAAAGCATAACTCTCAGTTCAAAAAATGAAATGACATGAATTATATGTCCATTTTGAAGCTTGGGATGTGGAATTTAAGATTGGAAAGTTTTAGAATTTTTCAACACCATTTGGTCATTCAAAACTTTTGTTCAAACGGACTGCCCAGAATAGAGTTCACACTTGACAGATTTCCAATTTTCTACTAAAGTGTCCAATGACTCCAAAATCAATAACCAAACCTATTACCATACAATTTCTCACAAGGAACACAATGGAAACCTCAACATGACCAAAATCACAACCCATTGACATGCCCTGTTTTGACTAATACACAAAACCAAACACAAAGTTGCCAAACTTTACTTCTAATGATTCAAACCAATCCATTTGTCCAAAATACATCACAATATACTATTTCCATGATCACAACATGCCAAAATCACTAAGACCCTAATTTTCAAAAATAGGGCAGAAAATTTCAAAAAAATCAATGATCAACCAACAACCACCATATATATATATATATCAAAAGGGAGCTAACACTCACCTCTTTCATTTTCTCAAACTTGTTTCTTGATTCTTCAATCTCCAACTTTTCTCAAGCACAAAAACACCTCTCCTTGAGATTCTAAAACCATAGAAAGGAAGCTCTCAATAAGGGGAACAACTTTAAAGAGGGAGATTTTGACATTTGAGGTCAAGATCTTACCTAAATCTTGAGCTTTCCTTTTCTCTTTCTTCTTTCAACAAAGGCAAAAATGGAGGGAGCTTGGAGAGAGAAAATGTTTTTGAGATGATGATGAAGGATGGGATCTGATTTTTGCCTCCCAAGCCCATGCCTAAACAAAATGAGAGAGGGAGAGGGAAAGGAAAAGATTAAAATATTGTTTGCTTGACTTTTCTTCTACCAACCACTCTCTTGCTTTATCTAAATGTGCCTCATGTCTTCATCTCATGCAATCTCATAAAGTAAGTAACCACTTGGTTACTCTACCCATTTCATTAGCCATTTAGTTACATATCTTATTTCTCCTTAGTTAATAATTAATCTCTCCATTAATTACTAACTTATGGCCATTCTTTCAATTTCTCACTGATTATGGCCTATTAATTAAAATTGCCACATAATACATAATCAAATTCTTTTCCTTCTTCCATGCACCATTTACCCCTATTCTAGCCCAAATAATTATTTGTCACATAATTATGCTAAAATACAGGGTGTTGAGTATTTCCAATAACTAATTCATATCTCAAATCAACTTTAATTCCCAAATCATTTTCAATAATTGCCATTAGCCCTTAATTGAAATTTTGGGTGTTACATTTTATCTTAATGATATCCACTTGAATAATTCCCTTACATAATTTTCCCCTCATTTTAACATCTTTTTTCCACTTCCATCACAGATAGAGCTCAAGTTTGCAGTTCATTCAGTGCAACATGACTTTTTTTCAACCTACCACTGCAAGAAGTTAAATACTTAGTTGAAAGGTATTCTAATGTACATTTTAAACTGAAGTTTCTTTTACTTGATTTCCATATATTTCTAACTCAGTCATTGCGCCATGTATGGATATATCTTTCAAAGTCTTTATTCATACATGGTCAATTATATGTTGCACTCTCTAGAGTTAGAAGTATTGATGGGTTGAACATATACATGCCAAATAGTGGAAATGATGGTTGAAGAACTACAACAAATATAGTATACAAAGAGATTTTTAGAAACTTGAATGTTTAAAATTTTTGGCTTGTACAATTACATATAAGTTCCACATGATATAACATTATCCCAACGTAATCATTGAAGTTGCTTGCATGTTGTGGTAGTGAAATCAATGGGAGGAAGGTAATGCATGTGTAATTGTTGTGTGAGGGAGAATGTATGTGGAAGTATTGCTCCCCGTGCAACGCGTGGGGGAAGAATTGCTTGTTATACATGCAAAGCAATACATAAGTTATAAGAAAAAGAGTTACTACCTTAGCCTTTCTGGTCTTGTTCTCATTCTGGTTTTCAGCGCCCAGGGCAAATATCAAATCCTATAAATTAGAATTTACGGGCGACGAGTTATTGTCAACACCCATTAACATTTTGATATATACAGAGTAATAAAGGTACAGTTCCACAAGCATACAAAAACAGCATAATTATACTGATAAAAGTACTTGTTTACATACAAAAATAATCCCCGTAGGGTTTGATAATATTTACAAGTTTGTCCAAAATATCCAAAAATAAAGACTACATATAACCACTAGCTCCTATCACGGGATCCGCACCGGTCAGTTTCCTGTGTCTGCTACTTTACCCTTGGAGCCACTGGTTCTCACTAGAACATTTATTATTTATGAAAAAGGGTGAGATTTCAAATAATCCCAGTAGTAACAGACTATCGTTCATATAAAATGCAAAAAGTAAATACTTTATGCTCCATGTTATGTATAAATTAATGAACAATATAATAGCATGTATACGTGGGATAGGGGCTCAACCCCCGCTATCCATACACCTTGGTTGGATTGTTGCTCAACAACCAGGTAATAGTGCCTTTCTCGCACTAACTACCCCTTCCCGGCAGACTACCTCTTCTCAGCAAAACCATGTTGATTAATTAAACTACAAACAGTGGCATACACAAATATATGAATCATGGCATAATGTATGAAGGATAAAGTCACTACCTTAAACCTTTTTCGCCTCATAAGGTGTGCCTCGAAGTTCATGCCAACGACTCGGCTCTCAACTCAGTTCTAAAAATTCAAATGTACAAGAATTAGGTTAAAACTCATTCATGTACCACTTTAGATATTTTCAAAGTATTTTTGTGGTTATATGAGTCTATATTGAAAAATTATCAAAATGCCCCTAGGGACCCAACCTGGCCCCTTTGTACCTGGTTTGACTGTACTTTTTCTGAAATTTTGACCCAGACTATTCTTACATATTTTCGCCCAAGGAATTCATTACTGGCCTCAGTTTTTGCAAAATCACTTTCAAATGACAGTTTTGCCCTTGGCAGCCCCTAATTAAGGTTTCAGGGGCGTTTTGATCATTTCGCTTTATAGGGCTTTTCTAAAAAAGTGTTCAACACTAACCCCACCTAATTTTCTCTCCTGAACACAATAGAATCATCAATTTCATGAAATTCCAGCTCCTAGCCCCATTTTCTTACTTGGCCAAAACTTAAGGAAATAAAAAGGGAAGTTGTGATTTTTTTTGAATTCTAACACCAAAAGCTTGCTCCTTTTTACTCCTAATAACTTGATTAACTACTTAATCACATTCTAAACATGATTTAGACTACATTTGGATAGCATAATAGCTAGGGTTTGAGCTTCCCGAATTTTACAAATCACAACAAATCAACTACAAAACCAACAACAAATCCAAAAACAACAACATCTACAACAATTATTTAAGGTTTGTGAAGTCACCTTTGGTTTTTCTTCTCCTTTTCCCCTTGGCCGAAACTTCAACCTCCTCAAACCCTAAAGTTTTGCTTGCTAAACACCTTAAATCATGGAGAAAAGAAACTTAGAGGAAGGATTATATAAGCTAGAAGCCAAAATACCAAGGAAAATCAACCTTACCTTGAAATTTTGCTCCTCCTTCACTCTGAAATGTATGAAGCTCTCTCTCTCTTTCTTTGTGTTATGCTTGTTCTTGGCGTCGGTTTTAGAGGAAAGAGACGAAGGAAATGCTTTTGTAAAATACCTTACCTTTTTACTCTAATTTAAATAATTACCAAAATTTTAAAAAATTTGACTTTTGTGTATATGGACTTATCTACATGTAATATTGTCATAAAGCCCAATTTATATAACTAATATTTCCCCTCTCTTGTTACATGAAAATGACGCCTAGGGGTCCTTCCCTTTGGGTCCAAATTGGCGTCATAGCTTGCTTCAAGTTACATGTACACATATGTAACATTTTGGTCCAATTATACATGTGTTCTCATTTTTCCATAAATCCATATTTATTTGACTAAAATATTCCAAATATATATTCCCCATTTATTTTCCTTAATTAATTGAGATTAACTTCAATTAATTAGAAAATAATTAATTTTGTGCTTTATTGGTAAATTACAATTTTGCCACTATGTTTTTGAATAAATTCTTTTTCTTCTTTTCATTGGCCAAAATTGACATTAATATTAGACCAAATATTATTCTCTTGTATTTCTCTACTCTGTGCCTCAATATTGGGCTTTTTGGAAAACCCAAAGATTAATTCCATAATTTGTTTTAGCCCAATTCTCAATAAAAATTTACTAACTTCATAAATATTCAAGTTCATGAATATTCACCATTTTATTTCATTGACTATTTTCAATAATTACAATACATTTTGGTGAATAAAATTTGGGGTGTTACAATTATTACTTAACCCAATTCTTCATAATTCAAACACTTAGGTTGTTTATCATTAGGATTAGTACACTAAGTCAAATGAAGAACCATTAAGGTCAAACTAACCCAAATTGGTTGTTTCTACCCTTAGAGTTCAAGTAATTACATTATGTCATTACCTTTTTTATTTTCGCACATTTACTAAAGCCAGCAAAATTTTCAACCAACTTTGCAAATTTATATCTTTTTATATAGATGTCCAATTGTAGTGATTCCAAAGGCTAGGTGACCCTTATTAAGTATATTTTCAAGGAAAAATATTGACCTTAGCCAATTGGACGTACAACATTCTAGAATTACCATTCATTGGACACTGTCATAGAAATATGCTACTCTTGGTTAACTTCAAAAATTCATAATTCTTAATATACTAATCCATATGGCACAAATAACCTATCAAATTAAAGCTTGACAAGTCAACTTTCATATTGGAAAGTTTCATGGCCATTGGACAACATTTTATTACTAAAAAACACAGCACATTCTAACTGCCACACAGAAAACCCTAATTGGCTGCAACATTTGAAATCTTGGAATTCAAATCCATTCTTTCTAAAATTGTGCCAACCACTAATTCCTACACAATTTTGCCCAAGGAACCCATTAGAAACCTCAAAAATAGCTAAATCATGCTCCTTCTTTATGTCCTGTTCTAACTGAAAATTAGGTCACAAGGCAACAATTCACCAATTCACAATTTATTCACTATACTAGGTTCATTTGCTTCCCAAACCTCATATTACCACATGTATATGAGCAAAACATGATGAAACCCTAAATATACTATTTGGCTGAAATTAGGGCAGCACAAACAAGGCCCAAAAATCCAACCAAACAACACAACATATACATCAAAATGATGCTCTTGCTCACCTCTTGCTCTTTCTTAGGCCCTTTTCTTGATTCTCCAACTTTGGCTCTTACTAGATGACTCAAAACACCTCTTCTTCAAAAACCAAAACCATAGAATTGAAGCTCTTAGCAAGAAAATTAATGTTTATGAAGAGATTTTGAGCCATAAAATTGGTTTACAAGGTCAAAATCCAAGTAGAAATGCTCACCTTGAAGCTGTCTTCTTCCTCTTTCCTTTAAGCTTGCTTGGCCGACTTTTGTGAGAGTGGGAGATAGTGTAATTGTGTTTTATTTAATTCACTTAAGCTCCTTTAATTCTCTTGGCTGAAAATCACTTAAGGAAAAAGATGAAAAATCCATGTGTCACCAAATTGTGGTTTCTTGAAAAATTAGGATAGTTAATTGACTAAGGTTGATTTGGTTAAGCAATTTGATATTTTCTCTATCTCTTTTTGACTTGTTAAATGAATATAAGATGGTTACAAATTGGATTCTCTCTCTCCTTTTAGTCTTGACCGAATTGGGCATTTAAAAGGAGGATATTATGTTGACCAAGTTGTTCTTGCAAACTTGCCTTTTGGTCAATTCTTCAACTTGATTGAATGAAGACCATTTGACTAAGCTTTCATTCCTTTCTCTTTTGCCCTTTTTGGATGAATTTGACAAGGAAAAAGGAGGGAGTTAATTTGCTTTTTATCCTCATCATTACTCTTACTTTTCAAGAGCAAATCCTGTAACCCCCTCACCGTAATTACATCCGGATTACGAAATTTAAATGAAATAGAGACCAATAAGATGGTTTAACAATTTATAATCCCTCATCCAAGAGATGGGGCGTTCGAAAAATCATTTCAAAACTTATATATTCCTGGTCTCACATTCATGTACGGATATAACTACTTGAGAAATCAGAGTACATAATAAATATCAAAGTGCGGAAACTAAAATCCCGGCAACCCCGGGTTACTTACATAAATAATATGGGTTTTATATATTTCCCAACAACGGGGATTACACGATCAAAATAATCATTTACATCAATTTACACTTTGGCAATCCCAAATCCAAAGTAAGGATAACCAACTATCCCAAAAATCCCTAATGTCCCTAAGAGACCCTAACCACTACGGGTTGGACGCTTCTCCTTCGAGCCACTTGCCCTGCCTGAAAAGGTTAGTCATATGGAGGAATGAGATTCTTGAGAATCCCAGAGCAACAACTCACTCATACAATATATAAACACAAAGCATGTAATGTATCATGTTCACCAACATCATCCGCAACACAATGATCCATAGCTCGCGCCACAGACGACAGCACTCACGGCTGTATCACAATGCACTATGCCCGCTTACGCGGTGATCACAATGACAGCTTTCGCTGCAAACACTATGCCCGCTCGCGCGGTAATCACTATGCACAACGCCCGCTTTCGCGGTGAACACTATGTAGCAGCAACTCAAAGCACAATGTATCACTAAGCATCTCCAAACACAATGTATCACAAGGCACTATGCTCCACAGTACACAAAGCTCCACAACGTATCACAATGTATCTCAAGGCAGCAGCAGCACACAATGCATGATAGGCAAACATACAGTACATTTACACAAAGTATAAGAGAGAGGTCGCTACCTGAATCTTTCCTGATAATCTTTGGCACAGTGGGCTCACGCGTTCGACAGATGTCAAATCCTATTCAAATTAGGGACACTTGATCAATTTCTTTTCCATAATCATATTTCAACAATACTCTAAGTTGGTTATCGTTTAGGACTCTTTAGGTGACTAAAATAAGCCTAAACATATGCCTAAAGGGTTGGAAGAACCTACCCAAAAGACCCCTTACTCGAAGGCAAAACACAGATTTTTGGTCCTCTCACTCGAGCACAGATGCTCTCACTCGAGCACAAGTACGGACATCACTCGAGCACAAGTGCGAGTGAGACCGCGAGTGAGCTCCCGAGAGCATAAAGACACTTGCAGGAACTGGCTCACTCGAGCACGCTGACCCTCACTCGAGCACAAGGCCAAATACCTCACTCGAGCACACGCGAGAGAAAACCAGGAAGTGAGGACCCGAGAGCACCCAAAGCTCTCCAAGCATAGGATCACTCGAGCACAAAACCACACCCGCGAGCACACTCCCACCCGCGAGCACACTCCCACCAGAAGCACACCTCACACCCGCGAGCACACCTCACACCCGCGAGCACACCTCACTCCTGAAGCACAACCTCACTCGAGCATGACCCCCCAGTGCTCGAGTGAGAAGGCTATGCTCGCGAGTGTCAGAGCACACTCGTGGCATCCACCAGCAAGTGAAGACCCGAAAGAAACCCTTCACTCTGAACTCCCACCTTCACTCGAGCAGACCATGCCTGCTCGAGCATGTTCTTCGCTCACTCGAGCACAAAGCGCTGTGCTCGAGCATCACCCAAAGAAACCCAGACGCACTCGAAGCAGGACAGGGAAAACTCTTCCATCACTCGAGCACGTTCTTCCTCTGCTCGAGTGATGCTCATCCGAAACCCAGAATTGCAGAAAACCAGAAAAACACCAGATGGTCAAATTCATGCCCAAAGGTTCCCAAACTCCCCACAATGCTCATACACTCTAAGCACTAACTAGGGAACACAATGGCGACTCCACAAACACCCCAAAAACCACTTTGACCACAATCAACCACTAAGGTCTCTATGACACACATTTCCCAGATTTCCCTTAACACATTTCTACCATTTCAGATCATTTCCCATAATCAAATAACTTAACATTAACCCATTTTTACTATCAAACACCATAAAATCCACATCTTCAACATTTGGCATACTTAGGGCAAAATTCCAGATTTGACTAAACTTAGCCAAAAATCATAGACAATACACCAAAATGCTCTAAATGCCTACCTCTTCTCTTTGCTCAATTCAGAATCTTGATTCCTCAACTTTCAATTTCGAGCAAATCATTAAGCACCACCTCTCAAGATTCTACAACCACCACAATGTAGCTCTTATTGAGATGAACATTATTAGAGAAGAGATTCTTAACAAAGGAGGAGCATTTCTTACCAAGATTAGAGCTTTTCCTTTCTCTCTCCAAGCTTGATTCAGCAAAAATGGAGGAATGGAAGAGAGAGAAGATGAGAGATGGTAGGATGATGATGAAGTCAACCCTTCTCCCACACACACACACTCAACTGAATAGGAGAGAGAAAATGAGAGAAAAGTGAGGTTTTGTCCTCTAGTGCCATATCCAATGGTCCAACTTAAGCCACATGTCATCATCATAAGCACTCCCTCAAAAGCTCACATAACCGCAAAGCACAGGATTCCGACCCACGGTCAAGGAATCACAACCTTTGATCTTAAATACCATACACATAAATTCTCAAAATCACTTTGCATTAATCCCAAAAGTGCTTAATTACACAAATCTCAATGATTATCAGGATTATCAGCCCTAATCACAAATCGGGATATTACAAATCCTAGCTCTTTATCTTTGCTTCTAAGCCTATCCTCAAGATCAAACGGCAAATGTCTCTTTTGCCTTTGATCATGGCAATTTTGTTTCTTGTACCATTAGTTCTTTTAGTTATCTTTATTATTTCTTTCTAGACACCATTTCCCTTTTCCTTTGGATTCGAGTTAGGTTTCATGTCATTCTAACATATCCAAAAGGAATCGGGTATTTTCTTTTAACTAATTCGCACCAAAATTCATACTTTATTTTGGGTGTGATTTCTAAAACTCATTTTATTTCTTATTCATTCCTGGAACTCTTACTAAAATAGACTTAGTAGTATACTTTATTTAGGTTTATTCTTTAACCTCTAGTCCCAAAATTCGGGGTATTACAAAGAGAAACCATGAGTTTTAGGGAACCAAATTAGTATCAACATGTAGAGCATGAAAATACAAAGAAAATGGCACCAAACTCACTAGAAAAGGATGTTGAAAACGCCAAAAACAAAGTAAAGAGTGAGTCCACACTCCACCTAGGTCAATCGTGACCTTGCTGGAGGTTGAAGAAGACAACCTCTAGTGCAAAACAGCATCATTTCTAGGAAACGACGCCTCCCTCTATGTTTTGATCAATCTTATTAAAAAAACTGTTGGCCTTGGGGCGTTTTGGGCTGAAGCCATATTTGAATACACACACACTTTGGACGGAAAAAAAAAACCAAACTAGGCTATTAGTGTTTTGGGTTGAATAAGAAATAAAAACATTTTCACGATTTTGCATGTTTTTCTAGAAATTTTTTTTGCCTCCTTCTTCTAGGGGAACATGAAGGAGCGTTTGAGCTTCGATTGAGATGCGGTTTATTTCTAAAAATCTCTAAATTCATTAACTATATTTATACATATAACTTGTCTATTTTGAAAAATTTTTAGATCTGTTTTAGACATTTTCAGTGCTACTTTTAGTGTTTTTTATTTGTTTAAATTTTCTTAAAATATTTGGCATGATTTATTTTATCTTATTTGATGTAATTATGAATCAAGAGAGTTTGAAAAGAATTGAAACAATTTATTTTTTAGTCTTTTGAATAATGTCTTTGCTGAAAAACTTATATATAAAGTATGAACTTGTTAATAATGTTTTAAAAGAAACAGGTTTTTTAGTTAAAATACTGTGTGATGATCTAAACATAATTTTTTTTAATAGAGAAATGTAAGCCTCTTTAAGATTAATAAAGAAAGGGACTTGTATAATTAAAGCCCTTGAGTTCCATCTCAAAAAGGAGACAATCCCGAAAAGGATTGAGAAGAAATTATTTCAAAGTAAGATTCATTAACTGATATTAAAATGGAATAAAAGGAGCAATTGGAAGAGAATCCTTTGTTGAATAAGCATAAGATATAAATGGTTAGACCACTCCCACTGATCATAATGATATCTTGCATCTCGGTCAATGGAGCCATCAACTAGTTTTTGGGGTTTGTTAAACCTCAAAGCAAGATCTAGATCCATATAACCAAGGTCCAATAAAACACTATCTTTCTAGTCGAGATAATTAGTACCATCCAAGATTTTTTTGTTATTCATATCAGTGACAATCCTAGTGATAACAAGAGCTGCAAAATTATGAATTCACTTACATATTATATTTTTGAAACTAACACAAACATTGTGCCATGCGCATGCTTAATCTCATATTAAGTATGCAATTACAAATATGTAGCATCTACCTGTGGGCAAAGAATACTAGCATACAATGTATTTGTCTTAAATTGATGAAACTAAAACATAGTTATGCCAATGGGTTACTTAGAAAATACAATGCCATTTTATTTCATCCTAACTAAATATGCAATCATAAATATCCACTTGCGGGCAAAGATAAGTTATACCATCTAATTACAACCGATATTCTATAATTCTATATGTGATTAGAACATACATGCAGCAGAAATAAGGATGTTATGGCTACTCCCCAGGAAAAGGGCATGCTAATCACAAATATCATGTGTATTTAAAACATAAATATGCACCAACGTCTAATGAGAATTTTTATTTTGAACCAATCAATCTAATCAACAATTGTAATTAGACAATTGAAATTCTCCCACTTTTGTAACCCCCTTCCTTATAAATCATAATTATAATTCAAAAATGCATAATTAAGATGAATTAGAGACCATTAGATGGTAAAAGATTCGTTTTAAATCCTATCTACGAGATAGGGTTTTCACAAATTTCTTTCAAAATCCAATTAACCTGGTCTCATATTCACATTTTGCATATAATTAATCGCTCAGTTAAGTCACATTCATACATATCAGAGTGTATAACAAAATTCCCGGCAACCCCGGGTGTCATACATTAACTGAAGGGTTTATGGACATTTCTGCCTTAACAATTTCCCATTCAGGGGATTACATAAAATCATTCCAAAATTTGCACCCATATATATACAATAATCCCAACCAAAATTTGACAACTAACTATCAAAATCACATCCCTACAGGAGTCATAGCCTCCCTTGGTCGTTTGCTTCTCCTTTGAGCCACTTGCCTTGTTTGTAGGTTAGTCAATGGAAAGAATGAGATTTAAGAGAATCCCAACAGTAACAAATAACTCATACAATATATAATCACATAGCATGCAAGCAAATCATTAATCAACACAGCAACAATGATCACAGTATACACATTGCCTCAACGGCATACACATAGCCTTCGTAGCATACACAGAGCCTTACGGCTCACACATTTACAACGGCACTTACAACGGCAGGGGCAAGTGTGACTTGCATCACCCCTACGACTGCTCACGCTGTAATACACATAGCCTTTCGGATTTCACATAGCCTTTCGGCTTTCACATCCATAAGCTTCGCAATATTCAGAATCATCACAAATCAATGATAAAACATATATATAATGCATTACACATAATATAAGAGAAAGCGTCACTACCTTGTTCTTTCCAGGTGTGCTCTGGCACAGGCTACTCACAAGCAAGGCAAATATCAAATCCTAGAAACCAAGATCAAGGATGATAAATTAATCTCTATTCCAAGTTCTTAATTCCATGATACCTAAAGTTAATTATCATTTTAGTCACTTAATCAAGTCAACCAAGGAGCAAAAGTGGTCATTGCTATGATTTTAACTGATGCACTCAAGTGATAAGTAGTTTTTCACTTAAGCAAGAACTCAATACTCTAGTGATAGCCTCACACTCACTCGAGTCCTACAAAGTGCAGTATAGGAAGTGTTTATCGAGAGCAAAGAAAACTTAAAGTAAGGAGTGCACTCGAGCAATAGCTTTAGCACTCGAGGGATGGCACAACACCCGCGAGTGCTAAAACACACTCTTGAAAGATAGGCTACAAGTGTTATCCAGGGACATGAGTTCATAGTGCAAAATACACGTGCACTCGAGTGAGACAAGGTGCACTCGAGTGAGGACCCACATCATGCATAAGTGGAAAAATGCACTTTTTCTTTTTGCATGGAAACATAATTGAAAAGCTGAAGGGAAACCGAAAATATGATGTTGCACTTGAGTAAGACCTCAGTGCACTCGAGTGATGCTCTATCAGAAGCCAGAACGCAACAGAGTTTCTCTTGACATAATATTTTCCAATTTTCAACCAATGCGTCCAATGGCTCCAAAATCAACAACCAACCTTATTCCCACACAAATTTTCGCAAGGAAACCATTGGAATCACTAAAACAACCAAATTCACATCATATTAACATGTTCCACATTGGCCACAACATATCAACACAATATCATACACAAGTCTCAACATTGGAATCCTTTCCATTCCAAGTCTCAAACCAATTCCGGTTCCAATGACACAATATGACACCAATTCTACCATAATACCACCACAATACATTAGGCAATTCATTCATTCCAAAATCACACTAAAATCATGGCAAAATTCATAAATTCCAAAACTTAACTAATAACCACAACAAATATGTCAAAAAGAAGCTATTACTCATCTCTTCCTCTTTCTCAAGCTTGTTCTTGATTCCTCAACATTTAAGTTTTCTCAATCACTCAAACACCTTTCACAAATCTAAAACCATAGGGATGAAACTTTCATCAAAGTAGTCAAGATTAATGATGATCATTTCATCATTCAAGGTCAAATAGAGCACTTACCTTGAGCTTTCTTCTTTCTCTTTCTTCCTAAACTTGGACGAAAATGGAGTTGGAGAGAGAGGAATGAGATGATGATGAAGATGATCAATTTTTCCCCTTGCTCCCATGCTACTAGCCGACTTTGAGGGAGAGAGGAGAGAGGGATAAGTGGTTGAAAGTCTGACCATCATCTATATATGGCCCAAATAATGCCATGTGTCATGATCTTGAAACACCTTCCATGAACCCTAAAGCATGTGATTCCACCTTCTTAATCTCTTGATCATATCATATCCATTGATCTTTAAGTTACTAATAAGTTTTCTCTCCAGTAATTGACTAATTGGTTGGTAACTTTTCTTTTTCCCATCTGTCCCTAACTATGGCAATTTCTATTGAATCACCATTTAACACATTTTATCTTTCCATTACACCTTACCATGCGCCCTCCCTCTAATTTAATTCAATTTAGGTATTAATCCACAATTAAACTTAAATACAGGGTTTAGGCACTGATTACAACACAATCAGATCATAATTCGCATCACATTATCCAAAAGTGTTTATTTAACAGTAGTTACATTCACTTTTGAAGTTATTAGCCCTTAATCATATTTTGGAGCATTACAACTATTGCTTGAAATATTTTCAATAGAATATCCAGCAACAATCCAACAATTGTATAAATGTCCAAAATCAACAATATAAACATTTAGACAATAATTCTCAAAAGAATAAATTTTAAGCAATACATGCCAGAGATTATGTAAACAATCATAATGCTAAATAAATAAATCAGAATATTTGCTCAAGAAATAATATTTATTTAGCTCTAATGACATCTGAGAAATTATAGTAAACAACGTAAATAAGGCCCAACATAAAAGTCCAGAAATAGAATGAGCAAAAACATATTACTGGCCAGTGGACAAAACCCAACTAATTATTGTTTTAGCTAAAAATAAAACCAAAGCCTGATGCAACAAAATTCATACAACTTCAGGTAATTTATAAGGCCCATACGCTTTAATTAAAATTGAAGGCAGGCATTTAAAATCAAGAGGCCCAGAAAATAAAACGTTGCCCCGGCCTAGGACAAAATATTGCAAATAGAATTATATATTAAAAAAAGTGAAGTAAAAAGGAAACAGAGGCCCAATTTTGCATAGCCCAGTCCACGCCTATAAGTGAAACAGTACCTTTCATCAGTGCCTTAGACGACGTCGTTTAAACGCGTCTTCTCTACCTGCCTCGGGCCCTACAGTGATTTTGCCAACCGATATTGTCAAAATTTGCCCAGAACAAACTCGCAATGATTATTCACAGATGCATCAAAGATTCAAGCTCAAAAATGAATATACAGATTCAGAAAAAAAAATCATTGACGATGCGACGGCGGCGATTCAAGAAGGCGAAAACCCAAACATATATTCGAGAATTAAAACACGCATTTGGAGAACCAATCTTAAAAGCCTCTCTCTCAGAACAATTACGTATCAAGAAGAGTCAGAGCATGCCAAAACACCGAACATATGCATCAGAAAAAATCACAGCTTATAATTGCCTTCTAAAAGGAGAAAACAAAATCCAATTTCTCTCAACAGGTTAAGAGCGAACTATAATCATCGATAAAATATGACTGAAAGATTCTAACGATTAACAAGAAAAAGTTCGAATAGTTAGATATCATGTTATTAAAAAAAAGACAAAATAATAACATACATGAGACACTAGACATAGACATAGGAGAATCGATTATGGCTCTATGCCACATGTTGAAATAAATATAAAAAATAACTCCCTAAATATATAACATGAATTCTAGAATAGAGAGTAGCAGCATAAGATTTTGTTAATAGTATCTCTAGTCATAGAAACTCTGCAAGCTAAATTTCACAATTTGAGAGCCGGAAACTGAAAAGAGAGAAAAGGAAATTAGAAGAAAATAAATCAAGATTCTTCTAACGGGATGATGAGGCCGGAAACTGAAAAAAGAGAAAAGGAAATTAGAAGAAAATAAATCAAGATTCTTCTAACGGGATGATGAGGTACAATGACAAGGTACAGCGATAATCTGGAAATTGCCGTCACCCATCAGAGAACCCTTAAGGAGCAAAAGACTCAACCTAGACTATTTATAGCCTCCAATCAAGGCTTATAACAGCTTTACCGGCCAGGCAGGTGATCTTAAACTAAATCTCTATCCAAATCACTTATGAAACATGATAGGGAGATATTTTATCCAAAATATATTAAACTGATAATATTTAAAGTAATATGCTAATATTTAGAATAACTTCATAATATCTAGAATATTCTTTGATCAAAATAATCAATTAGTATAACCCTTTATATGATCAAAGAATAAATATATATCTATATATAATCTGAATAAACAAAAAAATAAAATATTATCATTTTAATAAAATATCTAACAATTTAATCATGGACAATGTCGCAGATGTCAAGAGGTATGATAGATTTGAAGGTCCATTATCTAATATGAAACTAAATTCAAGTGGAGAGACAAGAAATAATTATAACATGCTTGAAGATTCTAGAATGCTTAAAAATAGGGTGTCCCCATGATTTTCTTATTTTGTTTCCTTTAAATATGTCCTGCTGGTCAAACTTCCTGTCTTATTATGACGTACTTTGTAAATTCAATACTTCCTGCTTATATGTTATTAATAGAATATTTTTGCTGGTAAAAAAAAAAGAATATTTTTAAGTCGCTAGAATCTTATCAACTCTGGTAGTGCTTTTCATAGCTAAAGATCTAAGGGCAAATTTTTAGGGAAATTTGCATTGGGCTCCCAAGCTATGAAAAATACAAATAAAAGGTCCCTTAAAATCTTCAATTTGCAAGGAAGTCCTATGGGAGTTTTGGGTAATATAATCAAAATGTCAAAAGACCCAACTACCTTTAGTGTTAACTAACTCACCTGTCAACACAGGCACATGGACTTGTTAATAGCCGTCAATGGACTTGTTAATGGAAAAAACCATTGACAAGTCCATGAGTGGCCATTAACAGGTGGGGTAGCTGACACTAAGGGCACTAAAGGTAATTGGGTCTTATAACATCTTGATTATATTACCCAAAAGTCTCATGGGACTTGCCTATAGATTAGATATTTTAAGGGACCTTTTAGTAGTATTTTTTCCTAATTTGGGACCTTAGTACAATTTTCCCAAATTTTTATAAGATTTTAGCCCATCATATTTTTTTTATATACATTTTTTTTAATGAAAACTAGATTACAATAACCTAAACTAGGCTAAAATAGAGATCGTTCCTTCAGGAACATACACCAGCGATGCACCATGATGAACAACCGTCTCCTGAAAGGGAGGTGGTGGGTGATCAAGGATAACAAAAGTTTACCTCATACTATGCACTGATCTAGCCAAATAATCCGCTAGAGTATTTTGCTTTATGTCACATACATGAGAATGACCTGCCAGCTTTTAGCCATCCAAAGTCTAGCATTTTCTATAACGTCTGAGAACGGGTGGTCTCTATCAGAACCTCTTGTGAGTAGATTGACGGCCTCCAGATAGTCTATGAAAACTAAAATATTCTTTAAATTTCTGTTCCAACATATCTGAAGACCCTGTATAATTGCTATAATCTCCGCCACCACATGAGGCACCTGATTAAGCTTACTAACGAAACCACAAATCCAACCTCCATCTTCAGCTTTAATAGCTCTTGCGCACCCTGTCATGCCCGACTCCAGAACCAAACCATCTATTTCCAATGTGGTGAAACCAGGCCTTCCCCTCATACCAACTCCTTCTTCGGTAATAGATCGATTGTAGAAACGACAGTGATTGATAACATCCATATCCCAACTAGCTCTAAATAAACTAGAATGGGTGTTTTGATATCTAATTTCTTGATCGTTTCCAAAAACCTTTAGACAGCGAGCGACCCAGATGTCCCAACATAGATAACCGAACAAAGTTTTTATATTCATTTTCAAGCTTATACTCTAATTAAATTATTCTATATTTTATAGTGTATCTAATCAGTGCACTTTCTTTATTTTTTTAGTTGTTGGATTGTACTTTGTTAAATTTTAAATTTAAGGAAATGAAATTACAGTGCAGATTTTTTCCGAAATAAATTTCTTTTTTTTTTAGTTATAATTCTTTGATTACATTTGTGTGTGCCAAATTCTTGAGAGAATATGTTGAACATCCTTCTTTGTCAGGCCGTTTGACCCAACTAATATCAAGCACCTTCTTAAGTCTTTCTTGAGTGTTAGGCTGCAAGTTTGACCCTTATAAGTACGGTGGATGCGTGTGTTTCTTCTATTATGTGAGGTTGCAAGTTTTAAAAAATCCGTAAAGGACTAGATTGGCATTTTCACATTTGAAAGGGCTTGAAGTGGATAGATATCCTTTATTTGATGCTTTATGAATCCTAAAATCCCTGATGACATATGTAGTAACCATGATGATTTTGATCTGTGTGTTCCATTCTTATTGAATTATTATGAGTAATGTGTTAGATATGATTAATTTTGATTATGTCAATTATTAAAGCAAAAAATATATCTCTATTACTCAAATAAGAGTTGTTATTCAAATAATAGTCAAAATTCAACCTACTTTGTTATGTTCTGGTTTTGTTCAACTCTGAAATATGTTCGGTATTTCTGCAATATCTCCCTCAAAAATTTGTTTGAGGTGAAACTTGATTTATGTGAAAAGTGACTCAGAATGGGGTTCATGGACATCTGATTCACTCTCAAATGTTTCATATAAAGAAGATGTGTTTTGAAAGTTTGTGTTTGGATTTCACATGTTGGTCCTAACCCTTGTTTAGTCTTTCATAAGTCAAGGAGTTTTGAAGTGGTTTTTATTGCTTTGCAAAGTAGACTCAAATAGCTTTCCAGAAATATGTCATTTGCCAAATTTGATTCTAAGTTGAGAGAGTTTTGTCTATCCAAAGTTCATTTTAAAATCAACTCTTTAACTTTAGATATGAGAATAAATCTAGCAAGTCAAAATATATCCTAGTCAAAGATGTTATTCGAATAATGTCCTAAAGCTAAATATAAAGAACCTATGTTAGAATATAATGATAAATTTTGAGAGTCAAAATTTTTCTAAATCACAAGTCTTATCCAAATAATGCACATATCGTATCATATTTTATGAACTTATCTTGACTGCTTATATATCTTCGTTAGAATACTTTGGAACTTTATCATAAATGATTATTAACTTATTTTTTCCCAGAACCAACAAGTTTACATGCTGAAAGCAAAGGATTAAATCCCTAACGGCTAGTTCAAATGATCATATTCTGACTAGAAGATCGATCAACTCTAATAGATAGCTAAACTTTTCCAACACGGTCACCAAGATCACCTATATATAAAAGGAAAAGCATTCAAGTTGAGTAGATGATGAAGAGCAAACAATGTGAGCTTCAGTGATTATCATAATTGATCATCTTTGAGAGAAAAGATCATAGATTGTAATGCTCCATCATCAAGAGTGATTGTATCTCTACAGGAAGTAAGGTTGACTGAACAGGAAGTAAGGTTGACTGAAAGGTTTTTTCAAGTATCTACTAAATAAACTTGTGAGGTTGGAAAGGTTTTCAACTGCCAATTAAACTTGAGAAATTTAGTCGATTTGAATTCTTAAAGGTGCTGAGGGACTGAACATCGGTTTATGAAGAGACCAAACGAGGATAAAATATTTGTGCATTGTTCATCCTCATCCTCATCCTCATCTTCATCTAAATCTTCTCAGTTAATCATTAGTGGAAAAATGATTTTTTAGACCGGTTTTGGATCAGGTCTTGATATAGCCGGTCTAAAAAGTCTGATACTTTTTAGATCGATTAAGAAACTAGTCTTAAAAGTCACACTTTTAAGACCGGTTGTATTTGTAACCCCCTGCCTTAAATAGCGTAATTATAATTCGATATTACGTAATTAAATTGGTTTAGAGACCGTCGAATAGTTCAAAACTCATTTAGAACTCCCTGTGAAGTAGGGACTTTATAAAATTTTCAAAACTTCTTTCCTATTCCGGTCTCAAGTTCAATTATCGAATATAATCACCTGTGCAGTTAATTCACATTCATTCATATCAGAATATCTAATAGCAATCCCGGCAACCCCCGGGTTCCATTCATACACAAAAAGGGTTTACAACCTCCATATAGGGGACTACACAACTACGTTCAACTATTCTTTACAACCAACATAATATACAGACACCCTGTCCAACAGGTTTAACCAACATAACCAAAATAGATGTCCCTACAGGATTCTAACCGCTCCGGGTCGTACGCTTCTCCTTAGAGCCACTCGCCCTGTCTGAAAGGTTAGTTAAAGGAAAGAATGAGATTCAAGAGAATCCCAGTAGTAACAAAACATTTATACCACACATAAGCACACAGCATGTAAGCAAATCATCATACAGTAGCAGCACCACAAATCACACTCCACCCTCATCCCCTTTCTCCGCCGGGAAGGCACACCGCCTAACCCGAACCGTTGTTAGCTACTCAGGGACTATTGGCGTGGCAGTGCATACATATAGCCTTATAGCCCGTACAGCTATTCGGCTTTCACAAATGGCCCGTCGGCCTCCACAAATAGCCTTTCGGCTCACATAATCACATATATCACACCTCATCCTCATCCCCTTTCTCCGCCGGGAAGGCACACCGCCCTAACCCGAACCGTTGTTAGCTACTCAGGGACTATTGGAATGACAGTGCTAACACAAATCCACAGATGTCGCAGCATACGAATTCATTACAAATCAACGATATAACACACATACAATGCATCATATATGGTACAAAAGAAAAGTCACTACCTCGTTCCTTTCTGACGTTCGCTGGCGTAGTTGGCTCACGAGGGCGGCAAATATCGAATCCTACAATTCCAAATGCACTATTTAGACACTTCCATAGTGTTACTTAGGGTTATATGAGTCTATAATGAAAATTTACAAAAATACCCCCGGGGACCCGGCCTGAGCCCGCCATACCCGGACCGGTTGCACTTTTCTCGAAATTCTAATATGGGCTATCCTAACATATTTCCGCCCAAGGAATCCATTTCTGTACTCAGAATTATCAAATTCAATATCAAATTACGAAATTGCCCTTGGCAGCCCTACTTTTAGGGTTTTAGGGGTGTTTCCGTAATTATGCTTTCTCGGCCTTTTTTGAAAAAGTGCCCAACTGTAACCCCACCTATTTTCGCCCACTGAATCCAATGGAATCATCAAATCATTGAAAATCCAACTCTAAGACCCATTTACAGCCTTGGCCGATATATACATGTTCTCCGGGAAATATTGGGGTTTTACGATTTCGGCTCCGTAAACGCGTTCCTTTCTACTCCTAACCACTTTATTAACCATTACATTAGGTTACAACTAACATTAAGACCCAATTTGGGCAGCATAACCCCTAGGCCACCTCATTTCCAAACTTTAAAACCAATGGCAATCCGGCGAAATTTCACCGATTAAATTGCCCACAACAGCCAGAATAAGCAATATACGAAAGTTTGGAAGTTACCTCAAGCTCCTTCTAGCTTTTCTCAAATTTGGCTGAACCCTAGCCTCTTTGAAACACCAAATTCTTTGCTTCAAAACCTTAATTCACATAGAGGAATAGCTTAGGAGAAGGATTGTACGCGTTAGGAGCTAGATCGTCGGAGAAATCGGCTTACCTTGCGAGATTTCTTCCTCTTTTCTCTCTTTTCTCCAAGCTCTCTCTCACGTCTTTTTGTTTTCTGAATGGGGTCGGGAATGGCTGATGAAGATGGTGTAATTGGTTTTAATTCCATGTTGATGTCATCATACAATATGATGATGTCATAATTTTTAATTTCCCATTTTCGGATTTCTCAGAAATTCTGGCAGATTTTCTGCCCTAACTTTGAAAAATCATAACTAATTCTAGAAAAATCGAAATGAGGTGATCCCAAAGCCAAATGAAATATATTTAAGTCCTCTTCATAGGAAAAATATTGGCCATTACTGTAAATCACCACAAAATTCCCAGAATTTCAATCTTTGCATACTGTTCCAGAAAATAATTAATTTCGCTGAGCAAACTTCAAAAATCCAAAACTCTTAGGTCACAAATCAAAATGATACAAATTATATGTTCATTTTGAAGCTTGAAATGTGAACTTTAATACTGAAACATTTCAGAATTTTTAGACACCATTTTCCTATTTAAAACGTCCATACAAATTGGCTGCCCTGTACAGAGTTTCAATGGACAGAGTTTTCAACTTTAGCATGATTGTTCCCAATGGTTCCAATTTCACAATAAACACTCTCCCCACATGAATTTTCACAAGGAAGCCATTGGAATCATTAAAATATCCAAATTCCCATCACACATTCTCCAAAAGTGTTTATTCAACAATAATTATATCCACTTTTAAAGTCATTAGCCCTTAATCACTTTTTGGGATATTACAGTATTGATACTCGTTCTTAAAATAAACTATTTTAAGACTGGTTGTCATGAGCACCAGTCTTAAAAAACTTCTTTTATAGGCTGTACAGAAACATTTTTAAGATCGGTTATCCATATAATTGGTCTTAAAATTTTAAAACCAATTGTATCAAAACTTTACTTTTAAGACCGGTTGTATGAAAAATCAGTCTTAAAAGTTCTTTTAAGATCGGTTATCCATACAAGCAGTCTTAAAAGTATTATAATTATTATTTTTACTTGTCTTTGATTATGTTAGTAACCAGAACACATTTTAGAAGCTGCTTCTAATCTCATACTTTTTAAGTGTCATAAGGTGTTTATTTTCCTTCCACTTATAATTTCCTTTTTCTTTAACCTTCTCATTGGGAACTTGTAACATAACATGCGCCTTCATTCTCATGTAATGTGTTGTTTAAAACTATCATATATGCATAATTCTGTAAAACACAAGCCAATGAAATGTCTCAAACAGGTTCATATAAATGCATGGTTTCACATAATTATAAAAACAATAAACATGTCAATTCATGCAACCAACAAGTTTTGCAGAAAAGCTGAGGGAAGAAAAATTCCTCAATATATACAGAAAATTCCTCAGTTTTACAAAAACTCACTATTGTTGTAAAATTTCATAAATGAATTCAGCACAACATTTGTGAATGTAATCAATATCTTTTTCTAGAAAGGGGTTAGCAATATCAAACATCTGTAACACCAAAGCCAGACTAAATTCTGTCATGCCAAACATTAAATGTAATAAAAAAGAATAAAAGTAATAAATTTTTTTTGAAATATATATACATTTACCTCTTGAGTAAATTCTGTCATGCCTAGAGTAATAATATTATAAATGTGTCTTAAAACATACAACCCACACAAGTTGAACCCCAGTGGTTGCCTACGGCTTTGAAAAATGACATGATATCATTAAAACAAGTATAAAATTAAAGCATGGCTTATTATTGAATACATTGTTAAAACAAACCAATATGTAACTAACCTTTGGCAAGATCCATGTAGGGTCTTTTATGTCACAAACATGCCTACCACAAGTAGCGTGTAGGAATGTCCGCATAGCCCTATCATCAAAATCACAAAGGTTACTTATTTTACATAAATTCCATAAATTTTTCACGCGAAAGGTAATAATGCAAGAAAACTTACAAATTTATGGTCTTCTTCAATTCACTCCCTGGCTTGTTGTAGTGGAGGGAGCATAAGAGGATAACGGTATAACTCTTCTTTCATAGAATAACCAATTGCCAATGATCACTGAAAAAAGGGATGACTTTTAAGCAAATATAAAAAATTATGTAAATTATGAAATATAAATTTGTTTCTTACCCATGCACATTTGGAGCCAAGAAATACTCAATTAGGGTTTCACTAAGCCTCTCCGATAAGTATGTGTGTCTGATAGCAGCAGTAGTCCCTTTGTCATGGATTTGAACTGGGCATATGAATCCAAATTTATTGCTTTTGCTAGAGGAAATCAACCTATGATTCATGTACCTACAATAATGCAAGCACATAAATCAAATTTTAACGGTGTAATTTGTAAAATATTTACTACCAATTGAAGAAGATACTTACATTAAAAATAGTTGGAGAATTGAAACCATAAGCTGTTGTCTAGGAGCTACCAAAGACATTAAGTCATCCCTCTCAAGATAGCATTGCACCCTTGACTTGCCAATAGATGAATACGTAGGTCAATCTCTTGTTTGAAAGGATGTATCATATGCCATCAGAATCACTTATTTCATGACATTCAATGGAGGCTATGAAACTTCTTGAGTGGGAGGAGGTATAACTAGGATTGTGACTGGGGTTTCCTCAGTTCGATCAGAAATAAGGTTCTTTGGTCACAAGATGAAAGAATTGAGGACATCACTCATGATAAATGTATATTTTATAATTAAATAGGTATAGATTTTATGATATAATTGATTAAATTTATTAATATTTTATACCTATTTAATTATCTTTTATATATTTTTTTATCTTTTAATTAAGTTTAGGATAAAAAAAAAGAAATCTTGATATAAAATCTCTCCATATCCTATTTTTATTTTGTAGGAAATATGATGATATTGAGAAAGGGAAAATAATGATGATGTGGATAGATATATAAATATATATTTATATATATCACAACACGCATGAGTTGCAAGGGATTTGGAATGAGATGCACATGGATGTGGACCCCACGTTTTGGTCCTCTATTTCTCTTGATCTCTGCTCGATTTCTGCTCCCTCTTGTTCTGCTCTCTCTCTCTCTCTTATTTTTTTTCTTTATTCTTTGAATCTAAATTTCTTTATTTCATTATGGATTTTATTTTAGTCATGAGTAGCTAATTTTCTTTTTAGACTTAGGGAAACTATGAACTCACTAGTGAACTAAATTTTATTTCTATGATTATTTAGTTATGATTTATGTTAATTTTGGTTACTTAATCTTGTTTTATTATGTCCGTTTGATGATTGGCCACCATTAGATGTGAATTTGAGTATTAGAATTTACCTTGATGAAGGGAATTTTAATTAGGCTATGAGATTAAGTAATATGGGATTAAATTACGATTTAATTTGCGATTAGGATAGACATATACCTAATAGCCCCATATAATTGTTGAAGAGTGTGTTTGAATTATCCTGCCTTTTGAGTAATTTGATTAGACATAACAATTATACTTAAGAGAGGGTTGTGAGTGAACTGACAAGCACTTATAACTATTTATACTCGAGATTAACAAAATTAACATTTGAGATTAACTAAGTAAATGGATTTGAGATTTGGAGAGCTAGTGAGGGATTAGTGACTGTAGGTTGTGTTTGATATTGATAGTTTTCTTTAATTAATTTTATTTGAATTTACTCATAATTAGTTTCGTTTAACTTAAAAGAAATTGAGATTTTAATATCTAAATATTAATTGATTGATTCCTCGTGGAACGATACTCTACTTATCACTCTATTACTTGACACGACCAGTATACTTGCGGAGGGCATCAAGTTTTTGGCGCCATTGCCGGGGAACTCAAGGCAACTAATTTTTAGAATTAGAGGACCTTTTGTATTTTAAGCTTAACCAATTTTTTTTCTTTTTCCAGTTTTATATTTGATTATTGTCTCTTTGTCTTTGTGGTGCTTTACATTATATGTCAGGGACAGCAAAGAAAACATCTAAGAAGACAAGGAAGGTTAGCGAACTTTTAGAGACAACAACACCTCAGGATTCAGATCATGAGGAAGAAGAAACCATAAGCAAAGAGATGGCTGAGGATGAGAATGATACTTTGGGTGTCAACGATTTCCTAGGAAGGCAATCTTGAGGTTATCAATCAGGAATCAAAGTACCTGAGTTTCAAGCCAACAATTTTGAAATCAATCAAGTTATGCTTAAGATGCTTGAACTACAAGGTCAGTACGCAGGAAACAACACCGAAGATCCAAATCGGCATTTGATACAATTTCTTGATGTTTGTGACTGTTTCAAACAGAATGGAGTTCCTAGTTATGTGATCCGTCTTCGGCTTTTTCCATACTCTTTACAAGGAAAAGCCAAAGAATGGCTCAATGGTTTAGAAGAGGGCAGCATAACCTCTTGGGAGGCATAGGAGGAAAAATTCATATCAAGATTCTTTCCACATAACAAGATGGTGGATGCAAGAGCTGTTCTTACTAACTTCTGTCAACAGTTCGGGGAACATTTATATAAAGCTTGGGAGAGTTTTAAGTTGCTTGTCAGGCAGAGTCCAGGTCATAATATGGAAAAATGGGTATTGCTTCAAATCTTTTGTACTCGTTTGACTCCTGAATCTAAATCTGAATTGAACGCCATCACTAATGGAAGAATTACAAAGCAACTAGTAAATCATGTTTGGAAATGTTTAGATGACTTATCAACTAACTTTATCCAAAACAATAATGAAAGAAGAGCAGTGAAGAAAGTTATTGAAGACTCTTTGTCAGAGTTAATGGCAATGTTATAGACTCTCAACAAGAAGTTTGACCACTTAGAAGCATGAGTAAACCGATCTAATAGTAGGCATATGGGAGTAAATGCTATTTATGCTCCTTGTGATTATTGTGGAGATAACCATGTTAATGGTCAATGCCTCATATCTCAATAGATAGAGCCAGTAAACTATGCTAGAACCTACAATGGCAATAACAAAGCAATCCATACGCAAACAGTACAATCCTAGGTGGCGTAACAATCCTAACTTCTCTTAGAAACATGGTGTCACTCTTAATCAAGCATCAACTTCTAATACAAAGCAATTTTCACCTACTAGCTTCTATCAATTGGAAAAGGAATCCATTCCTACTCAAGAGCCCAAAACTAATATAGAGGCAATGATATCTCAGCTCGCAAGTTTTCAACTAAAGAGTACTCATGATCAAGCTGCTACTATTGCAAGATTAGAATCGTTTATCAAGAATCTTGAGACATAAATGGGACAACTTGCAACTACTGTGAATGCATTACAGCAAAGAGAATTACCAAGTAATATCGTGCTTAATCCTCGTAGAGATGAAAAAGCGGAATGTAAAGCCATTATCCTTAGAAGTGGTAAAGAATTACTTGAAGTACAGCAAGCAACAACAAAGCCTTCAGGTTTTAATAGAAGAGAAACTCCAGAGGTCCTTGTAGAAAATGATGAAAGGTCGACACAAAAGGTTAAGAGATTAGATGAGGATATGGACTCCCACAGGAAGGAGATAAAGAAAAAGGCAATAACTACTGAGATTCCTACATGGAGACCACCTCTACCATTTCCTCAAAGATTTCAAAAGAAGGCATTTGATGAGCAATACAAGAAGTTTTTGGATATCTTCAAGCAATTACACATTAACATCCCATTGATAGAAGCTTTGGAGCAAATGCCTAAGTATGCTAAGTACCTAAAGGAGATGTTGAGTAAGAAGAATCATTTTACTGAGTTTGCAATAGTAGCACTAACCAAGGAGATCACTAGTGTCATTAAGCCTAATGTTCCTTTAAAGTGTAAAAATCCTGGTTCTTTCACTATTCCATGTGTGATTGGTGACATATTTGATGGTCATGTACTATGTGATTTGGGGTCTGCTGTGAATCTTATGCCCCTATCTCTTTTTAAGAAGCTTCAGCTAGGGGTGGCTAATCCTACAACTGTTACACTCAAGCTAGCTGATCAAAGTTTTCTTATCCATATGGTATCATTAATGATGTGCTGGTGAAAGTTGGCTCTTTTATATATCATGCGGACTTCATTGTTCTTGACATGGAAGAGGATCAAGAGATTCCGCTAATTGTTGGGAGACCATTCCTAGCTACTACAAGAGCATTGGTGGATGTCGAACAAGGAGAGATAATTCTACGACTTGGTGATGAGCAAGTCAAGTTTAAGAGGGATAAAGTAACAAAGAATCAAAATGAGTTTAAACAATGTGCAAGGGTTGTTGTAATGGATGACCTCAATCCAATTGAATTGGATTCATTTACTACCAAAAAGCCCCTTGAGCAAGTTTTGAACACCTCTACATCATTCTCTTCGTTATATTGGCACTGCTTGTTCCAACCTCCATAACTTGCTGACATAGTCAGGCTGAAGACTATAAAACAAGTGCTTGTTGGGAGGCAACCCAATAATTTGGTTTTCATTTATTATTTTTATTTCTTTTTCTTTTCTTATTTTTATTCAGGTTTAAAGATGATCGCTCCTTTTGTGGTTGCAAATTCTTGCTCGTGCACTCTATTCTCTCTCAAAATCTAGAACATCCTGCATGGTGCTAGACAAAGAACTTCACATCAGAATCAAAGACATAAACCAGGGGAGTAATAGTTCCTTTCCCTCTTTATTAATTTTTTCAACATTGAGGATAATGTTTGATTTAAGTGTGGGGGAGAGATATAATTTTTTTTGTGCTTGTCCTTATGCAATTGAAAAGAATTTTTCTTGGCAAAAGTTGAAATTTTTGCATTGTTTAGGATTGACCTTAACTTTGAGCCGTCTCCATCTTAGAGAATGCTATTGAAAAAAAATTAAAATAGAAAAGAATGCTTCAATCAAGCCTTTACGCCTTGATTTTTTTTGTATAAATCTTGAGATGGATTATGAGAATAGGGAATAGTTTGTAATATGATCAATAAATTATTAGTTTATGAATATTTTGCTCCCTGATTTCTTTAGGAAATTAGATTATGACCCTTGCTGGCTAAGTAAGATTTAGTTTAGTGACATGACTCAGGTGAAAAAAAATACAAAAAGAAAAAATAAAAAAGAAAGAAAAAAAAAATCAAAGAATGAGAAACACAACTCAATGGCTTCTCTAGACCTAACTTAGTAACCGAGGGCATTTCATTACCAATGTTGGCACTCGCGTCAAATGGTAAAGTCAAAGAGGGTTATGAGTTGGGCTAAAAGCCTCTTGAGATATTTGTTGGAGTAACTGAGTAACCGGTGCTGCATCACCCATGTGCAGGGTCGCTTCAAAAGGGGACCTACAACAGCTCAAGATGAAAAAAAAGAAAAGAAAAGAAATAAGTGAATCAATTTTCTACCTGAGGATCCTTAGTAAATTAAATGAAAATCTTGGTTAAGTGGGGGCATTTGAATTTTTCTAAAGGAGTTTAGGAACATAATATTCCTTACTAATCTTATTGTTGCACTTATTACTTGCCGATCATTTGATCATGGGACATTAAGAGATGATTACAATTGTTTAAGGCTATTGGTTTAGTGACACATTCTTATAAAACATTAAACTGAACAAAATTTGATAGCATGATCGAAGTGTGATGGTGTGCTGCTCTCTGTTTAGGAATTTCCTAAGTAATGTGCTTTTTGTTCAAATAATGGTTTTTCTTTCTTTTGCTTGAGGACAAGCAAATGTTCAAGTGTAAGGGAATTTGATAAATGTATATTTTATAATTAAATAGGTATAGATTTTAACTCACAATCTTAAAGTTATCAATGGGGATAGGAAGAGGTGTATCTGCAATGATCACCTCTTCAACTGCCACTCTAAATTTATCAGTTTTTATTTGTTGGTGGTGGACAGTTGATCCCAAGTTGTGCATACTCCCCCATGCAACTAATCATCTCAGAGGATCCTCAATGTATAGGTCACAAGGCTTGTCAATTTCCTTTACAGGACCCTTTG
The DNA here is from genome assembly GCA_963242795.1 of Inga leiocalycina. Classification (NCBI taxonomy): domain Eukaryota; kingdom Viridiplantae; phylum Streptophyta; class Magnoliopsida; order Fabales; family Fabaceae; genus Inga; species Inga leiocalycina. The sequence goes on from OY725327.1 coordinate 30,499,110, forward strand.
ATGACTAACCAACATTGCAGCAACTCCTTTTAGTGCTATGCTTAGGTGCAAGTGAATGTGCCTGGGGAGCACTAGGATCTTGTCTTGTGCTCACAATGATAATCATTTCCTCCTTCATCTTGCTCAACCTTTCTTCTAATTATGCATCAAATGATGCTTCTGCCTCAGCCCTTACTTCCGCCCTCACAATGGCCAATATATGTTCCATCTCCTCCCTAATCACCATACTTGAGAAACGGCGTGGGGGTGCTCCAAAGTAATCCCTTATGCCTACCCCGCCTCCAACTCCCCTAACATGGTCAGGATGCTTGTGTTTTCCTATAGCAATGGTTAGGATGTTATTCCTCCCATCCAACCTAAATGATCCCTCAGCTTGTTTTTTTTAAGCTCCTTCTGTAATACACGTAAGACAAACATAAGTAATGAAATTTTGTTTACTAACTAATTAATAACAACAACAATGCTTACAATTTTTTCACCAACTATATGAGATTGTTCACTTATATAAGACTCGCTCCTCTTTTAGTGAGCGAACTTCCACATTTCTTCTGACATATTGGAGATGGTGGAGAAAGAAGAATAGAAGGATCGGATTAAGCTGCTTCTTCCAATCGCTTCCGTTTGGTAGCCAACAAGTCTTTTTCAGCCTTCACATAACCCCCATAAGACATTGTATTTAGGCAATCATTCTTTCTTCCACTCTCTTGTGCCTTTTGCCTTTTTTCCTGCTAATAAGAAATAAAAAAAAAGTTACAATCAATAAATTAAAGATAATTCATAAGTAAATAAAATGCAAAATATGTCAATCACCAAAACTTCTGGAGTAGTCCGAAGCAATCTAAATTCTTGCCAAGTGTATTTGTCAATATAAGAATACTTGTCGCAAGGATTAGGACGAGGCTTACCATCTTCCACTTTGATATGCACGTAATTGTTGGTTAGACTTATCTTAAACTTCCTCCAGTGTTCATCACAATACGTCATTGTCTTTTTATACAAGATTTCACTTCAAGAATGTCATAAGTAAGTTGTAATACATGCATTAGATAGTTAGTGACAAATTTAATAATTCAACTATACAAATATGATGTTAGTGAGGGCAATCATTTTATACCTAGATATTTTCCCAAATATGTTGCTTCACATGTTTATCCATATTTCTCTACTCCTCTATTAAGATGCTAAGCTTGTTGCATGCTAGGAGGCCTACAAAACTCCTATATCGGCTTGCATTAGGCCCGATTGGTTTCCAATATCTATCAAACTCAATTGGAATCCTTTCCCCGGTATTCTGATTGAGGGGAATGTCTCTCAATCAGGTGCCTCTTCTACCCCTTCGTATGGACTATTTACGGGGCTCACTTTGATTCTGGCTCGGAGCATTGCTAGGAGTACCCTCACTTTGATTTACGCTAGTTGGCTCTGGAGTACCCTCACTAGGACACCTCATAATTCTCACTTGAAATCAAATGAGCTAATTTATATTCCTCTGTGGTCACGGCACTTTAAATTTCAGCCTCCAATTTTTAGTTCAAGCACTATATTAACATTATAAACTTTAATTGCTCTATCCTTGTTGGTACTTAGTTGGAAATTTCTTCCTCATGCTCTCCCTATACAATTTCACCTCCAAAATTCATTGGAACCATAAAACAACACATAATTAATGGATAAAAGAACACATAATTCTCATATAGAGTCACAGAATTAAGGCTAAGACTCTATCTATATCTGTTTAGCTAAAACATATAATCCAATGTCACAGAAACTAACTCTATCTAGAATGTTAAAATAAAATATTCTACATTATTCTACATAATTCTGTCTAGCAAAAATAAAACAAAGGACAAAGGGGAGTCAAGTGTTAAAGGGATAAAGAACACATTATTCAACATTACAGAGTCACAGAATCCAAGTTAATAGACATAGAATCAACTCTGAGAAACGAAAAAGAGGCTTTACATCCACATATAATATTCTACATTAATGCTCAAAAGTTAAGATAATTAAAAAAAAAGAACAATGCCTCAGAGCAAGCAACAAAAAAAGCCAAGCGTATCTCATAATTACTTGGAGTTTGAGCTTCAGGAAGAAACCCAAGGGAGGCAAGCAACGGTGAGGTGAGAATACAATTCATTGTACCCCTGTGTCTGTAACCCCCTTCACGATCAAGGCCGAGATTAAGCTTATAATCAAGTAATTAAGTGAAATTAGAGACCTTAGATGATTTGAAACTTAAATAAAATCAAACTTCCCAAAATCAGAGTCTATAAAAACTTTTCCAAAACCTGCTCACAAAGGTCTCATACTCACATTACAAATACACAATTGGCCTGTACAGGTTGATTTCATTCATACATATCAAAGTACAGCATAAATTCCCGACACACTTGGGTTCCATTCAATAAATAAGGGTCTACAAGGCACAATTGCCCATAGAGTTTCCCATAATAAGGGGATTACACAAATACTATCCAATATGTACATGTAATTCCCAACAAAATATATATCCAAATGATTTACAAAATGATAACCAATTTTCCAAAATAAAACTCCTAGCAAGGAGCTCTATCCACTCTTCATCGCCTGCTTTCCTTTGGATCCTTCAGCCCTGTCTAAAATTGGTGTTTTTGGGAGTGAGATTCTAAAGAATCCCCATAGTAACAAACCACTCATAGTATGCACATCAATAAGGCATGAAAGCAAATCATCACACACACATAGCAACTACAACGGCAATTACAGCCGTAAGGGCAAGTATGACTCATGTCACCCTTACGTTTACTCACGCTGTATTGCATCACAACAATCCACACAATATATTTCACTACAGCTGGGATTCATATAAAGCATTTCATACGCAAGCCATATAGGCAAGATATATACACACAACCCACGGCTAGATTCACAACACGCCGCCCCACGGGTCGGATTCATAAAGATCTATATCGATTACAATGGCAGTTCAACGGCCGAGCTAGAGATAACCAACGTCAATCCTTAAACGGCTCACACTGAAGTGCTCACGTTATAATGGACCATGGCACATACAATTCATAAAACTCAATGACAAGTCATGCATACCAAAACATCATGCACAACATGAGAGAAGAGTCACTACCATGATCCTTCCGGGGGTGTCCTGGCACCGGTCTCTCCCGAGTAGGGCAAATGTCATATCCTATATTTATAATAAGCGATGAAGAGTCAATTCCTATTCCAATTCTCAATGACTACTTAAAACTTAATTTGGTTATCACTATTGCTCTTTTAGTACCCATGAAGAACTCTATCAATAGCTCTAAAGGATGGGAAGATTATCCCCAAGGATCCCTTTTTTGAAAGGTCAAACCTGATATTTTTCACTGAGACACTCGAGTGAAGAGGGCCTCACTTGAGTGATATTGTACGGATACTCAAGTGAAGGAGGCCTCACTCGAGTGATGATACAGTTTTCACTCGAGTACTAGAGAGTGAACAACAACAAGCGAATACTCGAGAGCACAAGAAACTTTTCAAAGACAAGAACACTCGAGCACAGAAAACAACACTCGAGTGATAGCGAAATGCTCACTCGAGCACTAGGAAGTGAAGCTCAGAAAGTGAAGACCCGAGAGCACAAAAGTTTTCAAGGATCAGGAGCACTCAAGTGGAATACAAAGCACTCGAGTGATGGCTTAACACCCGCAAGTGTTAAGGCACACTCTTACCTTTATCCACGGAAGTGCAACAGAAACTAGAAGCAGAAAAGAAAAACACACTAACGCACTCGAGTGAACTCACTCTCACTCAAGTGATTTTATCAAAACCCAGAAAACACAGCAAAACTGACCACATTTCCTAACACTTGCCCAATTGATTCCAATGGACCCAAAATTTCTACCAAAGCTACTCCCACACAAAAACATTCAAGGAATTTAATGGAACCATCAGAATTACCAAAATCCTATTCCATTATCATGCTTTGGTTTTGGACAACATAAACATCCAATTTCCAAAATCATCCAAACATACCATTCCCATCCCAAATCAATCTATCTATCCCTATACATTCCCAGCATACCATTACTATGCCAAAAACATGCCCAAAGGCCAGTAGTCATCATTTTCGGATTAAAGGCCAAAATTTCCAGAAATTTCAAATCTTAATCATTTGGTATAAAACATAGATAGAAGGATGGTTTCACTTACCTTATCAACTTTGCCAAAGAGATTTCTTGATTCACCAACCTCCAAAATTTCGTGTGGGCACAAATCAACACCAATAGGCACACTATAAACATCAAAATGAAGCTCTCACTCCAAGGATCAACATTAATGAAGTGAGTTTGAGCAATAGAAGCCATTTGCTTACCATAATCACAAGCTTTTCTTCTTCCCTTTTCGCTCAACAATGGTGCAAGAGAGAGAGATGAAGAGTGTTGGAGAGGATGAAGAAATGATGATAATTCTACCTCCCTCATGCTACAGCCGAAAAAGAGGAGAGAAGGAGAGAGAAAACATTTAAAAATTCCATTGTTTGACTTTCTCACCCACTCTCCCATCATTTCATTTTGACACCTGTCCACTCCTTATTGGTCCTCTTAAAATAAGTAACTAATTAGTTACTCTAACCACTCCATTAGCCATTTAGTTACATATCACATTTTTCTCTTAGCTAGTAATTAATTTTCCCTTAATCACTAACTTATGGCCAATAACTCCATTCTTTCAATTTTCCACCACTTATGGCATATTAATTAAAATTGCCACAAAACACTTATTAATTCCAATTTAAATTCACAATTATCCATAATAATTGTAATTAGCCCTTAATCAAAATTTGGGGCATTACAGCGTCCATCGACTACGTTGGTAAAGAATGAAGGAGAGACGTGGGAAGGAGAAGCTTAAAGACGAAACCTAAGGGAGGCAAGAAACCGCGCTTGAAGAAGAAACTAATCGGAGGGAACAAATGTTGATCCTTACGGTAATGTATTCAATCGAATCTCTGCGTCGACGGCAGCAAAGGTTAAGAACGGAGGAGTGACGTGGGAAGGAGAAGCTACCGCGAAAGGAGGGAGGGGTTTGTAAGAAGCTTGAGTATCATATTTCAAAGATGAAATTAGACGCAATATGAAGCGGTTTGAAATATTTAGGGCACTTTTAAGACCGGTTATACAGAAACACAGGTCTTAAAAAAATTTTAGACTGGTTCCTAATAACCATAGTACAAAAAACCGGACCGGACCGGCCGGTTCGACCGGTTGAACCGGGAACTGGTTCCTGGTCCGGTCCGGTTTGATCAATAAATCGGTTAGACCAGTTGAACCGGTCAGAATCGATTGGACCGGTCAGAACCGTTTAAAACCGGTAAAACCGGTGGTCCAACCAGTTGACCCAGTTTCTTCCTTTTTTTTTAAAAAAATTTTCCAAATTTTTATTTTGTGTTTTTTGAGGGCAAAATGGAAAGTTGAAGACTAAAATGAAGAGAAAAATAGATAAAGAAAGAAAAAATATAAAAAAATGAAGAAAATAATGAAAAAAATTATTTAAAAAGATATAATAATTATAGGAAATGAGATATCTTTGCATAAGTATAGGTATTATAACTAATACTAATAGATTTTAAACATTTTTTTTTCTAAAAATCTTTATTTTTATCTATAGAAGTTTAAAAATATATTAATATATATTATCACTAATAAATTATAATATTTTAATATGACCGGTTCAACTACCGGTTAGACCCCGGTTGACCCATTAACCCTTGAACCTGTGCTGTGACCGGTTCATTACCCGGTCCGGTTTTTCGTTCCTTGCTAATAACAACCGGTATTAAAAGTTTAACATTAAGATCGATTCTTTTTTATAACCGGTCTAGAAAAAATAAATTTTTTATTTTTCTTTATTTCAGAAAATACATTAGATTTGTTACATTTAGAACTGGTCTAGAAAATATATACATATATTTATATTTTTTAATGATTGATTTTTTAAGACCAGTTATTGATAAAACCAGTTTAAATAATATATTTAAGACTTTATTTTAATATAACCGGTCTTAGAAGTTGATTATAATTACCAAAATGCTACAAGTCATTTTTTTAAGACCTTATTCATTATAACTGATCTAAATGTACCAGTCTTAAACACCATTTATGTAGTAATGAATACACTCTTATTAGTCTCTTGGTATATACACTTAAATTACAAAAAATCCAGAACGCCCAATCCCCCTCTTGGGTGTTTAGCCACTCTTAACATATTGAACCAATTTATCAACCAAGTTCTAAAATTTTAAATCTCTCTCTCTCTCTCTCTAAGCATTAATCCCGAAACAAAGATAGGGCTCTTGCAAAATGACAATAATGAAAGAGATAATCTAAGCCTTCTACATCTATTTTGATTTAATACAATTTTTTTTTTTGGGAAAAAAATTTCGAATTGATTTAATACAATTTAAACACACATATATGTGAACACAAACATGTCAACATCTAGCTCAAACATGAGAACTCAAGAATGGTAGATGGCATTGCCATTGAGACATCTAGCCATTGACACTAAGCCTTCCACATAGAAATAAGGCTAAAGTGGATTTTTTTTTTTTCCTTTTAAATTTATGAGGTATTATTTTAATCTCTTAAATTTATAAAGTGCACTTTTAGTCCTTAAAACTTGACATTATTAATGTTACTAACAACAAGTGCCTAACTAGACAAAGTTAATTGCCGACTATGCAATGATGACAAAACAAACTTTCCACTTGCAACCTAAAAACTTATTTTATTTTAATTAATTCTACATAGCATTCACTTAATTTATATTATTTTTAAAAATAAAAATTTAATTTAAATAAATTATTTGAATCAATTTCTTCTTCCCTTTTCTCTCTTTGGAACCCTATCCTTTTGCCGCAGCCCTCTTCATCTTCATCCCCATACTTTGTTCCATTCTACATATATTTTGATTTGATTTTTATATCAAAGTGTCCACTGATCGCCACGCAGAACCTGAATCAAATTGGAGAAACTAAATTCGCGTGAAAGTGGAGGTAGAGAGACAGTGCAGGATATCGGGTCGAGGGAGGTTCGGACTTATTTGTTTGCAATCGAAAGCACTAGTCTTTCCCTCTGGCGGCAACTTGTTAAAGAAAGTGCAATTTAAGACTATTGGACTGAGGGAGGTTCGTTTATCGCTATCATCATTATCTAGCAATTGAAGACCGATTTCCAAAACTGGGTTCAATGCCAACAGTGCATATTGAACTCCCCTCGAGCTTCCATTCCTCAAAACCCGAGCCAGATTCTGCATGAATCCTTGATAGCTTTTCATTTGTTCCCTCCCTTCCATACACTTAGGCAAAATGCCTAGAACTTCAACGAGTCGGAAATTAAAATACGTCTAGAATACCAGTGGACAAGTTGATATGAAAATCAAATCAAAATACATCTAGACTTGGTAGAAAGTATGAGGATGAAGATAAAGGGGGTTGCGGCAAAAGTTAGGGCTCCACCATCAGGAAAGAAGAGAGAGTGGATTAAAACAAGTGATTACAATAATTTATTCAAATTAGATTTTTACTTAAAGAATAAAATAATGTAAATTTAGTAAATGACATGTAGGATTAAAATAAAATAGGTGTTGTGTTGCAAGTGATCAGTTTGTTTCGTCAACATTGCATAATTACCATTTAACTTTTCCTAGTTAGTATTTACCGTTAGTAATATTAACAGTGTGAAGTTTTAAGAACTAAAAATATATTTTACAAACTTAAAGGGACTAACATGATATCCCATATAAACTTAAAAAACTAAAAGTATATTTTAGTCTAGAAATAATGATCAGTCCAATAAGTTTAGCCGTTAAGCATGGAGAGAGAGCCAATCACGAAATCTCTTGATGCTTCCCTCCCATAAATAGAAAACATAAGTTTCTTATTCCAAGCATGCAAGAGACCAGCCATAATTATGAGAATACTCTTCATGATCCAAGAATAATTTGTTCTCAGTAATAGAATCTATGATTCCGAGTAGAGCCGGGAAAACGGGCCGAGCCCGTCGGGCCGGCCCTTTTAGGCTCTAGCCCTTTAAGGGCCGGGTTTGTAAATTGGAGCCTCAAAAGGAAGTCGGACCTAAAAGGTCCGGCCCTGTAGGGCCACGGGCTTAAAAGGGCCGGCCCTGGAGGGCCTCGGGCCGGCCCTTTAGGCCCGTTTATTTTTTATAATTTTTACTTAGAAAGGAACCATATTACATTTTTGAATTACATTATTGAATCTATATGTCATTTTATCCTCATATTGTATAGAGTATAATTTTTGAGTATATTGTTTTGTCTAATTGAATCATATTGTGATTTTTGAGTATGATTTTTGAGTATATTGTTCTACCTATTTAGACTAAAATCATATTATATACTATTCTGCCTGATAGAGTATGATTTTTTATGGAGGTTGTGATTATTTGACTACTTGAACCTACTGCTCAAAGTGAAACATAATTAAATGTCCTTGAAATTGATGATAGTGGCGAAGAATGTAAAAATGATAGTTGTCATACTCATGTTGTTTAGAGGTTAGAGTATTTAGCTTCTTACCTTCTTATACTTTGGCCTTTGTGTGAGTTATTTATGGACATGATTTTATCTTTGATTATACATTAGTAACTGTGTTTGTTTGTTGCAAGAAACGTGTTATTTAAACCTTAATGTTGACAACATTTATGTATTAAATTAGAACTTTAATCATTGTTATTTACTAATTATATCTCTTTGGGGAAAATACGCAGGAAAAATAGTTAAATATTATGAAAAGGATTTTCTGGCCCTACGTGTAACCCCCTGCCGTAATTAATATCCGGATTACGCGATTAAGGTGAAATAGAGACCAATAAGTCAAAACAACAATTATATACCCATCAACCAGACGGGGTTTTCAAAATCATTTAAAACACGGTCTCATATTTCCACTCCGAATATAATTACTATGCGAAGATAAATTACATTTATACAAATATCAGAGTACGCAAATTAAATTCCCGACAATTACGGGATCATATCTTCGCTCAATAAACATAGGGCACATTAGCCCATACAACTCAAATATCAGGGATTACACAACTTACCCGAATACATACTCCAAATACTGGTCCAAACATACACATACATAATCCCAACTACGTATTGATAACCAACTACTAAGCTCTCACCCAGAACGAGTCTTCTTCGTCCTTGGATGCTTGCTTCATCCTCAATCTTCCTTCCCTGTCTAAAATGTTGATAGGGGAGGGTGAGATTCTGGGGAATCTCAGTAGGAAACAGATACCAATATGCATGCAAGATAAGTATTTAATGCATGACATGCTTGCATCACAATAACACATGTTCACATAATGATATATCCGCATGCTCAATGTTCACACAACATACTCATGGCCATAGTATAAATAGAACAGAGCTACAATCATTCTCATATGTCTCACATAATCACGCAAAGCAATAACATGCATCAATACACAAATACAATTATCAATACATGCAGGAGAGGTAAGTTCCCTACACTCTTTCCATGTAAGCTCCAGATCCGGCTGCTCACGCTCAGGAAATCATCAAATCCTATAACCAAAATCAAGGACATAGGATTAATCCCTTTTCCAATTCCTTAACTTTTAGATATTCAGGTTGGTTATCATTATTGCCCTTTAAGTGCCCTCAAACACCTTAATCCATAGCTCTAAAGGGTTGGAAGACTATCCCCAAAGATCCCCTTTTGAACACTCAAACTTGATATTTTTCACTGTCTCACTCGAGCACAAGTACGGACATCACTCGAGCACAAATGCTCTCACTCGAGCATTGGTACGGACAACACCCGTGCACAAGAGAAAGTGAGACAGAAAGCACATGCCCGAGAGCACAAACCCACTCCAGAAGCACAAGCTCACTCGAAGCACAAGGGGCTCACTCGAGCACGCTGCCCATACCCGCGAGCACAAGAGAAAGTGAGACCGCGAGTGAACTCCCGAGAGCACAACTCTCACTTTCAGGAACTGGCTCACTCGAGCACAGATCCTCACTCGAGCACACACCTCCCACCCGCGAGTGAGAAGGCACACTTCTTGCACCTTGCCCGCGAGTGAAGACCAGAAAGCAACCCTTCACTCTGGACTCCCACTATCACTCGAGCAAACTATGCTCACTCGAGCATGTTCTTCGCTCACTCGAGCACAAAGTGATGTGCTCGAGCAGCGTTAATGAAAACCCAGGCGCACTCGCAGCAAAACAAAGGAAAACTCACATATCACTCGAGCAGGATCTTCCTCACTCGAGCAACATTCATCCCTCACTCGAGCACACCCCTGTCTGCTCGAGTGAATCTATCAGATTCCAGGAAAACGCAGCAAACATACCACATTCCCCTAACTCTTGCCCAATTGATCCCAATGGACCCAAAACCTCTACCAAAGCTACTCCCACACAAAATCACTCACTGAATCCAATGGAATCAACAGAATTACCAAAATTCCATTCCATTAACAAGCTTTGGTCTAGGGCAATATAATCATCAATTCTCTAAATCAACAACCTCACACATTTCAATCCCAAACCCATTTTATCTATTCAAAACTCATACCAATATACCATTTCCAATGCCATATCATGCCAAACTACCCATTACCCATATTTTCGAAATTAGGGCAATAATTCCAGAAATTCATAACATAATCATTTGGCATGAAACATAGATAGAAGGATTGGTTTCACATACCTTATCCACTTTCTCAAAGACACTCTTTGATTCTCCAAGCTTCATATTTTCGTGATCCTCAAATCACCACCAATGGAGAAGCTACAACCACCACAATGAAGCTCTCAACTCAAGGATTAACATTAGAGAAGAGAGTTTGAGCTAAAGAGGCCATTTGCTTACCTCAATAACCAAATTCTCCTTTCTCTCTCCCAAGCATATTCAGCGGAAATGGAGGAAGGAAGAGAAGAGAGAGAAACCGAGAGAGAGAGAGAGGAGAGGAGATGGAGATGATGATGATGTGTCACACTTATGACCCATCCAAGGGTCCACACTTTGCCACTTGTCACCATCTCACTCCAACTCTCATGGGCTCACATGCACACACATACACTTAATTATGCCCCTTGCTCAACTTCACAATCAATCCTAGCCATTGATCATTTTAATCACACATCTCATTTTCTCTTAGCTAGTAATTAATTTCTCTATTAATCACTAACTAATTCCCAACAATTTCACTCTTTCAATTTCCAATAATTATGGCTTATTAGCTATTATTGCCATAACCCACATAATTATTCTCAATAATTATCATTAGCCCTTAATCAGAAATTGGGATGTTACACTACGGGCCGGCCCTGGCCCTGATGCTCTTGGGCCGAGCCTTGAAAAACTGCAATTTTCCTGACCCCGAGCTCTTTAGGGCCGGCCCTGTAGGACCGGACTGACCCTGATTCCCAGCTCTAATTCAGAGCAAGTATTTTCTTCTAATCGTCTTTTCCAGAAGTATCTTCAACATAAGATACAATTCTCCGTCCTTGTTTAGCCAAAAAAGCTTTATTTAAAAAGGTGAAAAGATCAAAAGCCAACTCAACCCTACTGTTTCTTTCTAAGCAGTTTCTTCCAGCTAAGAAGATGGATATTTCTCCCACCATTAAGGTATATCCTAGAAGAAATTTGCACATTTCATATCAAATTTACTAGTAATCTTTTTTGGAAGGTACAAACAAGTGAATTGATAAATGCACGAGAACTAGAAACCTTAATATTAAGGTCAACTTAGTAGCTTGAGAGAGTAGATACCCTTTCCAATTAACAAGCTGCTTATCAATTTTACTAATTCTGCAAAGATCAAATTTTTGTTCCATCAATGATCTATTAGAATGCCCAGACTTAGATCCAATGAAGACGAGAATCTAATCCCAAGAACATTGGACCATCCCAGCTTATAATCTTAAAATGTGCTCGGGCTTAAAATTAAACCAGATTTGCCTTTATTAATAATGGTCTGCCCAGAGACGCAGAAGCAGAGGTCAATAATTATCTCCATAACTTCACAGTTATGTTCACCTTTTGGGGAAAAAAAGGTATTGTTATCAACAAAAGCAAGATGGGAGATCGGTTCCGATCTTCTGCCACTTTTAATGTATATCCTTGCCTTAGTCCCCATTCAGGAACAAACTGCTACATGATTGTCCCATTGCCAGGCAGGTGGTACGTAACAAGAGTATTAACAGAATAACTAACTGATTAATCATCACACACTCACTATTCACAAATATTATGTCAACGGATCTGTGTGAAGTGCTTGTCGTGTAGCGAGCAGCAAGTGAAGGAGCAATGTGATTTAGTCTAGTCTGGCAAAACCTTCAATCTAACACTGATTTAGTCTTGCAAAACCTTCAATCTAAAGGCATTTAATAAGATCATCTATAATCAATGGGGATGGTTTAGAAAAGAATTATAAATTTAATAGATAAAGTGGATTAAGGTCTTACAATTTGGACCAAAGAAAACCCTTTACCTAGCTCCTGCATTTAGGACTAGAGGGGGTATCAATTTAACATACAAATTAATCCGAAATAATGTACTGAGGGGGAAAATTGTATATTGACGAGTTGAGAGGGGGATCCCTCCTAACTACAGCACAACTGATATTGGATAATGAGTCAAATATAATCCTCCAATTATAATTTTCTCAAATACTAAGAAACAAAATCGTAATTGGAAGAAAACCTATGAAGAGACCTTAATCCCAGATAGAATATTAATAATATCAAAAATTGCAACTCACCCCAGTTCATGGATCCTGAATACTAAGCATTGTGACATGAAAACTTCCTTTCCATTATAAAGGGATCACAAGAAGAAACAGAAAAAATAATTAGGATAGACAAGAAAATATTATTCCTTGAAGTCATCCTTATCATCAAGGGGAATTGGTCTGTTCCTCCAAAACACAGCAAGAGCACTACCCCCAAGCTGCATTCACAATGGTGACAAACTAGTCATTAGTACATTTCTGATCCTAAAACAAGGATTGAACAAGGAAACGATAAAACAATTTGAGCATGTGCACCGAAATTGGAACACTAACATACCGCCATGCAAACAACACTAACAGCAGAAGGAACAGCTACAAGCGGGTTTGAAAAGTGCTTCTGAGCAAGCAAAAATCCCAGTGCAGAGCTCTGCAGACCAGAAGTTAGAAAATAATGCCTAGAGTAGTGATTTGGGTTTTTATGAAATAAATCTTTGGCCACATAAAAGCATACTTTAAATCTTCTACAAAATGTACAATATATTTAGAAAAGTGGGCGGCATAAAAGAATGGAGATGCACATAGGACCTGCTTTTCTTTCCAGTTACTCCTTAATTTCTCTCTGTCAATCTTTTTCTAAATATATATTATCTATGATAAAGCCTGCTGAATCAGATTAAGTCGAGGAGATAAAATGGTTGAATACTCTATTACTGAGGGAAAAATAAGATGATTACAACCAGTAGCTCTTTGCTGAAATTAACTATTAACTATCCTCTTCTAGAACTAGGATTAATGACCGGAAATATGCAGAAAAACATGCAAACGACCCTAACACAGCCAGGTTTTTGACAGACCAGATCCTCTCCTCACTCCATTCTATGGCCTACCTTCTTACAGCCTTTTCCCACAGAAAATTTTATTCACACTCCCACTACCCTGCTACTGCCAGAAGACCGTTAGCCTTCACTTTTCCCATTCTGCCCTCCACTTTGTGTGATGTTTGCTGGCTTCTAATTTGGGCCTGATCCATGTCCTCTGGCCCTTCTCTGATATGCTTGGCCCAATAGCTTGGCAGACCCAACAGTATATTGATTTTCCAACTACAAAAGATCCTAATCTCATAAAATCAACTTCCTTCCTTTGGTGTATATATGACCATGCAGAGCATATTATTTTACAAAAATAACTTTTAAGCAGTTCTAACATGTTTAGATGTACTGATCCCTCTTTCAATGATTATTTGTTGAGATATTCAACGAGTCAATATTACACGACAGACCCTTCTTATGCATCAGCTGCAACAAAGTTAATACCAACTAGCTCCCATCCAACAAACACCTGATTAACAAGTTATGTAACTACTAACAGATTCTCAATTTTCTACTCATTGTGTAAATCTAATGTGACAGTTCTCCTCTTGATACAGTTCACCCCTTTACATGCTAATCCATCAATCTATATTTTCTTACAAGATGCTATATGGTCAAGTATTCAAAACAGGTTCTCCTCAGAGTATGAGATACCAACCAACGGCTTAAGCTGCAAAGTGAAGACATATGGTTCGTCTAAATATTTCTAAGATGCACCCTGAAATCCCTTGAGGTTGAAGTTTGGGAAAGCACACTTCCAACATACTCTATATTAAAAATTCATCCACTAAAGAACAAATAATATTGGCTTATGGAGGAATAAATGTCAAGAACACGTAATGCAGATAAACCAATAAGGTATGGAATAGGGGTTTACCTGCATCCCGCATTCTATAGATATTGTGCGGGATGTCGATTCACCAAATGAGATTTTTGAAACCCAATAACCAAGAGCAAATGCAGCACCATGTAGAATCATAACTGGCAGTATCAATTGTGTGCCTTGAGCTTTCAAGACATCAGCAACTTGCCCGATCTGAAAAGTTAAAATGCGTCAAATTTCAATGCAAAGTAAAAATCACTATACCAAAATACAATGAAATGAATTGCTAAAGCTATCAAAGATTTAGTACTAGTAGCTGAACCCACCATTTAAAGTTGAGAATACTTACTGGACTAGCACAAAGAAGAGTGGTCAAAATGACTCCAATCAAAGGTGTAACTGTAATTATCTTTGAGGTAAACTTGGGGAAAAATTCATTCGCCAACACTGCCACGTAAAGAAATATTATCAGAAAACCCTTCAAAGTCTTGATAACTATGCCTCACATCAGGTGAAAACGTGTTAGACTACATTGACATTGCAGTTTCAATGCATCAACTCTAAGCAAAAATAAATCAAACGATTCATCTCTTACCTCCCACAATTGTTGGCACTAAAACAACCTGAAATGTGCTAATAGCTAGGCCCTGTTAAAAAAAATAATAATAAAAATAATTCTCCACCTGAGAGAAAATTCCAATTGAAAAACTGACAAGGTAATGGTTTTAAACAAGACAAGACATAGGTACAGCTTTTGGTCCCTTGCTACCAGGTTTTCCTATTAAATCATATCATTGAAACGTCTCCAAATCTCAGAACCATATTATTGACTTCTTAGAAAGATATCTCTACGTCATTATTATAGAGAACCTAATAGCAAATACAACTCTAGTTATATCCATTTTAAAAGATCTCGCCTGATAGCAGGCCAATACTACAGGTTCTAAACAAGTGTTCCAACATCTCAATTCTCATCAAGCCAAATAAGTCTGCTTCAACTTACAACAGCATCAACTGGAACAAGTTGGCCAGCAAGAAGCTTGGTAAGGAGTGGTGTCATTACAATAGCTCCAATTGTAGAACACCTATATGATTATTAAGAAAAACTTTATATATTAGTATAATCTAATTGCCCCTTTTGCATGGAGGGATTTAAAGGGAATCCCTTTCTATCCTCTCTATTCAATGTCCATTATGTCTTTACAAAAATTAATCAAGACTTTTTTTTAAGTTTTCAAATTAAGGTAAATAGGCTACTTTTTATCCTCAAAATTACCTTTTTAGTCTATTTTCATTGTGTGTACAAAATTAGCCCCAAGAGCTGAAAAATATCATTCTCTTTGATAATTACACTAACACACAAATTGTTTCATTCTCTATTAACGGAAAAAATTAAAAAGCCAAATGCCTTACCTAGTGGATATTATCTCCAAGCTTAAGTTGCTTTGTAATTCAGCCTTTTGCAAGCTCAACAAGTTTACATTCAAAGTGTCTTCAGTTGTTATTGATCAATATTATACATCACATTTATTTATAAACTTGCATATAGACATTAACACGTTAACCTTTAACAGCCAAAATTTAACAATTTAATAACACACTGACTAGTAATTAGCATGACAGTGACAATCCAAATTTGCATATCTCTTCTTGAGTTAGCATTGGGAAACAGATAAAATAGTTAAATTAAAATGCATAATGACTATGCATCAACTTATACTGTACAGGTAAAGCAGGATCTGATAGCAACTGCAAATTATTTTGTTTAAACAATCTAGTGCAACCCAAGACATTGTACTAGCTCTACATCTCTTAAATCAACACTCTATCAATTAAAGTTTTATCTTTCCGGTGTATTAAAAAAATAAAAACAGTTTTCAACTCAAAAGACAAAGTTAAAAGAAAGACAGCCAAAAATAACATTAAATACATATGTAGGCTAAACATACGTTGTCATGAGAACAGAAAGAGCAACGTTTCCCTTGGATATGAAGGTAGCAACATTTGATGCCTGACCTCCAGGGCAGCATGAAACCAGAATAAGACCAGTTGCTAGAGGGGCTGAAAGTTTTAGAGTCTGACAATTAGATAGAAGATATTAGAAGATTATGCAGAATGATGGTTCCCAAAATGCTTAATGCACTAGCTGCCATATGACAAATTAATATATCTTACAGATTACAAACCCTCAGTTGTCAGTTCACATACTTCTTACAGAAGGTAAGAGACATAGGATATAGAAGAGTGGCAGAGTGCTAAAAGGAACTGAGCTGCGCTCTTACAAGGTCATTTCAACATTTGTAATCAACATCTACTAAGAAATAACATGGAAATCACAAAATACAACTAATTAACAAATAGATATACTAAATCCTTGCATGTGCCAAGATAAACTTATTAAAGACCAGGTGATGCGTAGACAATGAACTATTACAGATGACATAATTATTATCACTACTCCATTCAACAAGAAAAAATTACAAAATTGAAATTAAAAGGCATACCATTGCTATGACAAACCCTAACATGGGTTTGATTAGATATTGTGCAAGAAATCCTACACCCACCTGCAAAGACAAAGCAATAACCTTAGACCATGGAAATGAATAGTAATTTACTTTATTTAAAAATTATTTGTCCCTTACAGTCCATGGATTTCGTAGACATCGTCTGAAATCCTCAAATGTCAATGTCAAGCCCATAGACAACATAAGGAAACCCAAGCCAAGGGTAAATAGGTCAGTCTCCAACCATGTTACCTGGAATAAGACACCAACATCAAAGCAATAAATCAAATGTGCTTCTTTCCATGACAAAAGCAGATGAAAAAGACAGAATTCCTACAGCAGCTGGCTTATAAATGCCAACAATGGCTCCCAAGATGACCTGTCCATGGAAATGAGACAACTATCAAACCATTGATCAAGCAACAAATGCTATGAAAAGTTTGAGATACTGGACAGAAGATCATCATTGGAGTTTGAGACATACCCACACTGGAAAAAGAGTGGTTAAGGTTTCAATTATTCTCTCAAACTGGCTCATCCCACCAGCTCTTTCAGGAAGATTTCCAGATACATCCGTTGTAGCCTTGCACAAAATCTGAGAGTTCCTAAGCCTAGCAGTTAATGAATCAATATCTTTTTTAAATTATATATTGAAAGATCAAACACCAGAACACCAACAAAAATTTTACCAGACGCTGCATGTCTGAAAAGGAATCAATTAAATTTAATGCACTTCACAAGCAAAGCCAATTTCAGACCCAGAGGAGACCAGAGCCAGACAATTAGAAACATCCATATTCTTCGGTGGAAAAGATTAGATAACTCTTGCCTGCCTAACAAGGCTTAAAATTTCAAATGGCCTATAATTAGAATAATTAAAAGATCAGAATAAGCGTAAGTACCTACTACAGATGCCTGAATATATATGCAACAAACCACCTGGATAGCTACACTTCAACACTAAAACCCATCAATTGGAAAACAAATTTGAAATCAAGGGAAAAAAAGAAAAGCTATAGGATTTCCTTTTTGAACTAGTATATATCATGTCAGCATTTTTCCTTTTTCTTTTCTTTTCTCGATTTGGAAATTATAAATAACGTCATTACCAGTTCAAATAGATACCTTGACATTTGATTGGTCAAAGAAGTTGCCGTAACAGCACCAATTGGAGCCTTCAACTTGCTTCTGACTGCAAGGCTTCTTCCATCAGGCAGAGAAAGCCGACCTTTTACAAATTAAAGACAGGAAAATAAACATACTAAGAAATCAATTCTGACTAAAACAGACAATGGAACGACGAGTCCGAGACCGAACATACCCAAAAGGGTATGACAATGACGCTTGGAAATAGGAGAGGGAGAGACCGAATAAAGCAGAGCATCATGTGCTCGAAGCTCATGGTATTTGAGTATGATTCTTGAAATGGAAGCCATGGAAGTAGTAATGATCAAAGGCGGCAAAATCTGAGAGTTGTAGGGTCCGACTTCAAAGTGTGTCCTGGAGAATAGATTCTGATACGATTTGATTTCGAAAGAGAAGTCGTTCTTTCAGAAGTTGGCTACGAACTTACGAAGTAACACCGTTGGAGATTAGGACAATTTGTGGCGGTCGTGGAAGCCCATAAGCCTCCATATTCGGCGTTGCCTTATCCATTATATAACGGTAGAGTGCCGCAATGTGCAAGTTTCCCATATCGTTGAATTTTATTGGGAAGATTTCATTTAGCGCACAAGGTGATGACTTAATTTCAGTCAACAAAAAAGATTATGAAACTTCCCTATATTTCATTGGTTTCAACGAAATTAATTTTTATAGGTAAAAAAATGATGATACCCTTCTTTTATGTTTTTAGAAGAGTATTTAGAAGATAAATAAGGATATTTATAAGATAAATAAAGGCATTTATATGATAAATATAAAGATTCAAAAAAACTTAAGAAATTTAAAATATTTTAGTTATTTATAAGATAAATATGAAAATTCACAAAATAAATATAAGAATTTACAAAATAAATAAAATGATTTTACGGAACCTTTGTAACTAAAAACATTTTAGCTATTTATAAAATAAATATAGAAATTCACTAGATCGATATAGATATTTATAAGATAAATAAGACAAATCATTTAAATTTTTTTCTATGAATATATATACTCAATATCTTTTTAGAATTCAGTATACGGAAAGATGTTCGTACAAACTATAGGAAAATAAAGAGAGCGAATATAGATTGACATATAGGGTTGAATTCACATTCGGATCCGGATTAAAGCTCCAGTGCTCCAAAACTCGAATATAATAATGCTCACGTAATTATTAGATTACTAGAGCCTAATTAAGATTAGCATAGCAGATCATTAGAACAAGAAAGATAGTAAGAGAAAAGAGAGATTGTCAAATAGCTTAACGGCAGGAGTGAGGTTCAACTGACAGAGACACATTCTATTTATAGAGATATAGAGAGACTACTAATTAGAAAATTATGTGCACTCCAACTTGCCGTCTAAGTTTTAATCAAGAAATTAATTCTTGATTAATTTCTTGATATACAATTACTTATTTCTCAATCAAAAAATTCATAATTAATATTGATTTATTTCTTATTTAATAGGGCTACTTGTTTTCCAACACATCGGACCTAACCCAAAGTTAAACACAAACTATCATCTATTTATTTATGGATTTTCTACCTTGTAAAAGCCGTGTTCGTCATCATCTACTTCAAAAATTCTTTTTATATATATAACACTTCAAAAATTCGTTTAAACATTGTTTAAAAAAAAAAAAAAAAGGCATACACTGAGCCAGTTTGCCAAGGAAAGTCTTGTTGGAATAAACATGATGATAATGACGTTAAAATACATTATCTAATTCCATAAATAAAAGCAGCATCGTGAAAGACTTGATGAAATACTTCTAGCCATAGTGATTCTATATGTAATATCTCACAACCTAGAAACTGTAGAGAACAAAAAAGAGTTAAAAGAAAATAAAATAAGTTAGGGTTTTTTCTAACCGGAGGATAGGCATAGTGATGGCTTGGGAATAGTCGTCACTCGTTATATGGAATCCTTGGGGAGCAAGTACATATTTTCTATATTACTGTTTTAACTTGACTTGTATTATTTATAGCCCTCCATCAAGGTTTGAAATAGCTTATCTGCCAAGCAAGTAATCATAAACTAAATCTCTATTCAAATCATGTGCGGGTCATAATCAGGAGATATTTTATCCAAGATAATGTCTAGATATAATCTTTATTAAATAATAAAATATCTAACATTCTCTCACTTGGCCTGCAACCTAATGTCATTTGGTGAGTCAAGTTTCATTTAAGCAATACTACAAGAATCATGGCGATAAATCATTTTTGATCGAGGATTACCTTTCATGCATCGCAAGTAGTTAATTGGTCAAAACTTAATGAATATACCCCAATTGTTTGTTTGGTTCCAACTTAAATATTTGTTAGTATCTCATACAATATTTTAAAAACCGGACCGGATGTCAAGCCAGAAAGGCTAATGGGTCATGGTCCAAAAGGTCAAATTGGTTAGGCCGTTCGGTCAAGCCAGTGACATAAAAATTAAATAAAAGTAATGTTATATACATATATAACAATTGAAATATAACAAATACACCGGTAACAATAAGGATGGAACATTAAAAAATGTAATATAATTATCACATACACTTATATGTGTTATATATATATATTGCCAGTATATAAGTGTGTTATCATGCAATTGTATTAAGAAAAATTATTTTTTTATAAAAAATTATACAAAACTATTTCTTATCGTTTGAAATTTGAATAGATTGTCCAGCAGGGAAGAGTACAGGTTTTTCTTAAAAAAAAACAATTCTTCCTTGGCCAAAAAAAAATTCTTCTTTATTATTTATAATGTTGAGTGAAAAACATTTTCACTTGGGACAAGGTGACATTAGCAGACTGCAGACCTAGGAAGAAGAAAGAAACTTGACATTTCTTGGGAACTGAAGAAACTTACCAATTCAACCTTTTATCCGATGGACTTTGTTTTGCCAATATCTGATGGATATTATTATCATATTAAGACAATGTAACTTTATATTATCTTGGGTAATTAAATGATTCTCCTAAACTAAAACCTTTTTCCTCTTTCATCTTCAATTCCTTCTTTTTTTCACCAGTTTTTCAGTTCGTCTGACATCTCTTTCTTCTTTCCCATGGCGTAAAAATCAAAACATAGATCCTATTGCTTTTTAATCTTTCTTACGTGGAACTCAGGCTTGATTTTATCATCTTCTTAAATTATTGTTAGTTTGCTTCCATTTATACACTTTTCTCCTCTTTTATCTTTATCCTATCTGATCATCTTCGTCTTCTTCTTCAGAATATTTTTGGGCTTCTCAGATCATTCGGTTATTGTTTAGTCAGAACGAGTTCTGGCCTAAAAAAGAGTTCCGGCCTAAAAGCGGCCTAATCGCATTTTAAAACGGCCTAACTCACAAAACGGCTTTTGCCTTGGAAACAAGCCATCCCCAGCACCAGCCAACGGTCTAGCTGGCCGGTCCGTTCAGTCCGATTATCTAAATGTTGATCTTATAGTTTAGGTATCAAAAATTGAAACAACAAACTTCAACTTGAACTTCATCACTTAATAATGCCTCATCTAGAGCACTAAATGTGATCCATCCCTGATGAGATATTTGATCCTTTGATTTCTCTAAAAGCATGCTCGTCATTAAAGGATCTATGCTTTATGTGTTTATGATCTATTAATTCCATGGTTAGATAACACTCTTAATTGGTTTGAATTAATTTAATAATTCCAAAACCCTCAAATGAAATTCCTTAAATGGCAATCTTACAACTTGCCCCTAAGAATAATTAGGGCAAGCGATTCATGGTGGAAATAAGCAATCAATGACTACTTAGCAATCTTGCAATCCTCCATGATGCAACTTGTTCAGCAAGTGTAAAGAAGTATCATAATGTAAACTCTTGTATAGTTAACACATCTTATGAAATTAATTAAACTAATCATTCTACTATATATAAAACATGAAACTTGATGTACATTTGGCAATGTACCACATGACTTGTAGCTTTTCAATACGCTTGACAATCCTTCTAAAATCTCTTTGCAATGACATTGCTTGTTTGTGCTCACGTTTAAGCATGCCTACACCTTGGAAATTGAATTAGAAATAATAAGATGATATTAGATACATATGGACAATCTAATTACATTCTCATAATAGATGTTACTCACAATAACTACCATTATCCATGAATGTTCAAATGCTTATGATCGTAGGTTACTTATGATATTCTCAAATATTTTAAGAATAATTTTATATATTCTAAAAGAATATCACACCTAACACAGTTACATCACAACTTTAAACAATAATGACTTAGGGCCCGTTTGGTTCAATTGCAGACCCCTCTGGTAATGCAATGGACTGCAATGCAATGGGGTGCAATACAATAATGATTACCATCATCATGTTTGGTTGCTTAATAATAAGATGTTGAGAATTTTTTTTTTATATTTAAACTGAATCATAAAAGGTCCAAAATACCCCTTAAACATAAAAAAAAACCTCCATTACCAATCTTCTCCTTCCTCACCCCAATAATCTATCTCCCCCAAGTAGCCGTTGTGAAGGTTACAGAACTTCTAAAGTCGGGTATGGGAAATCAAAAGGAAATGTATATGCATACAAAAGACTTTGGCCATAAACAAAAAACGAGAGACGTAAAAAGGAAAACGAGGGGAAATAGAATATTTAGAAAAGCACCTCCCTCTTAATCACAGGCCCGCGGGAGGGTTGATAATTTAGAGAAGTGCAATATATTTGTATGTTTCTTTGCTCTGCTTGAACATATATTCAGTTAGTATGAAAATCATTTTTCTAAGACGTGCCTCTACATTTTGCTTTTTAGTAAAGAAAATAAAATTCCAGTCATCACCATGGAGAAAGAGTGTTGAATGTTGATTGACGATGTTCTGCGCTCACGTTAGGGTTTTTGCTTTTGAAAGGCAAATAAATTGAATACAAATTTTGATGTTTTGTCTATTGAGGGTATATATTATCTTTTTATTATATTAGTAGGGTCAAAATTGAGATTTCATCAATGATTACAAGCCTGCAATGAGTTTTCATAGGGGTCCCCCTATGAATGAAGATTACCATAAAATATGCAATCTATTTTACAATTGTAATCTACATTACCATTAATAAGCCCAATCAAACAGGCCACCAATGGTAATGCAATCAAGATTATCATCGCATGTGTGCAATGCAATCTAACCAAACGGGCCCTTAGTCATTTGTAACACTTTAAGTCAAAATGCACGAGCTATAAATGAATCATTATTTTGTACAATATAGATGACTCTACTCCCACTAATCTAGTGATATATATAAGGCTTATGATGTTCTCAACAATGTATTGTATGTAATCACATCATGATACCTTAAATATCACCATTGTGAGACTTGCTCATGACAAAATGAACTCTCAATTGTGACAACTAAATTCTCTTCATTATTTATATGACCACTCTACTAATCTACATATATATCTCTCTTTATGTCCAAAATGGAAATATACCAAAGATATCCCAACTCAAGACAAACAATAAGCATAATGAGAAAATGGAAGGAATTATATATGAATATATGATGAAATACCTCACTAAATCAATTAGTTCTTCATAGAGAAGTCATAGCAATCAATTTTGTTTGTATTACTTAATGTTGTATATTAGCAACTTTACAAATACGCTAATCATGTTGCTTACCTTATATCTATAATGAATTAATGCCTTCATTTAGAATATATGGTCACTCTCAATATTTATGTTCTAGTCAAATTTCAAGAACTGCATCACGTAGTCACCATGAATTGCCAAGATTTTAATCATTCAACTCAATCCACAGATAGATTGAAGCTTAACAAGGTGAGTGCCATGTAAAACAAATGTCATATTATTATTAGTGGTGACAAATCCTCTATATGTGATCACTCTAATGAGTTTGATCACTTTCACTAATTTTTGCATTCCTTAATAATTTGGCATTTCCAAATACTACGCAAACTTTAAAATATAATATATAGCTCTTTTAAATTTCTAAGACCTCTTTGCATCTTCACCAAAAAATGTAGTCTCAGTCTCTCAGAATATTTTCCTTCCACACTCTTTATTTATAAGACAATTATATGCAAGAGTATATTTTAAACTGGGCTTCCAACCTTTCAGACTTCAAAAGGATTTAAACATAATTTTTGTTAGAAACTCATATAAAATATATATAATTGTCTTTAGTATGTCCATCAAGAGGAAAACCGTATCATCCAACATATCTATTAACATTATTTTTCTTCTTACAACACTACCACCTATACTATATGAGTTTAAATATGAAGAAACTTAACATATAGGCTAAGTTCTAGTCCAGTGGTGATGTACTTATCATACCCCCTCCCCATCTATTCCAATTGCTTTCACTATATTAATTTGTTTACCAAATTAAATAACCTACTTTTTCTCTATATACTCTAGAAGTGTCAAGTTACACTACTTAATTATAAAGCAAATGGTGTTCAAGTATTGTATGCGAAGGGTCGCTTTTAAGGAGAATGAACTATTTTATTTGTTAGAACATAACCAATGGCAAGTGTATTTTCATTACTACCTCCAATAAAGTCTTTTTTAACTATAGACACATTAAACTCTATATTACTTTATGGCTTTGAAGTTGATAGCTTGATAGCTCTTATTTAGAATCTCATTCTGTTCCGAAATTTGAGTCAAACCTTTATATACATAGTTTCAATGAATATTTAATATCCACGAAAAAGGTATATTAACTCATGTTAATGAGATAATAAAATGAACATCCTTCCACCAAAATTAATGGAGATAGCTTACCCTATTATGGAGAATCATTTTGTAGTCAACAATATAGTGCAATGACATTTATAAGAATTTCTACATTTTGTCCTTCAGCTTATAAATAGCTCTTGATGTTGTTCCATTCTTTATGTACCTATGATGACCAGCCCTTAATTGATATTGTTTTAATGAGACAATTACATATCACATTGTTATCTCACTTTTGATCCTAGTATCATTAAGTACCACAACTTTCTTGATGTCAATCTTATCTTAATGGATGGAGATATATTTATCTCCTTATAGGCTCAACAACTATTTCTAATAAATCCTATTAAACTAAACAATTAAATAGATAACAATCATGCTATAAAGTCAAAGTAAAAGTTAACCATGCTTACAAAATAAATATAAGAGGCACGGAAAAAAAACCATCACAAAAAAGTGTATATTTACCAATATAAATCATACAATTATAAATTTGTATTACTAAGGTCTACCTGTAGGCAAAAACATTAGCATAACATGAATTTATCTCAAATTTATGAATCTAGAACGTAGTTATATTTTCTAATACATATGGGCTACTTAGAAAATATAATGTCATTCTATTCCACGCTAATTAAATACGCAATTATAATTATCTACCCATGGACAAAGACTAATTATAATAATATATTTTATTACAATTTATATTCTATAATGTCATATGTGATTAAAAATGTGCATGCAACAAAATTGAAGATACTATGGCTACTCCCCAAGAAACAAGCATGCTAATCACTAATATCATATGCATTTAAAACATAAATATGCACCAATAATCTAATGAGAATTTAAACAATTAATTTAATTAACAAGAGTGACTAAATAACTGAAATTCTCCCACTTTGATTAAATTAATTAATCATTCATTGAATTTTATGTTTTAAAATATATAAGTGATTATTTATACATGCAATATTGAGGATGTTGTAGCTACTCCTCAAGATGCTTGCTAATCAAAAATATCAATTATGTGCATTTAAATTTCAAATATGCATAAATCTTTAATGAGAATTTAATTGATTAATTTAATCAACAAAATATGACTAAATAATCATTATAGATAAATTCTTCCACTATTTTATACATCTAAATTAAATCTAACATATACACATCTTAATGGAGGGGTTAACTAATTAATTTGATCAAATAAAAATTAAAATTAATAACCCTTCCGTTGTTTTATATATCCAAAATTGTTTAAGAAATCAATTTTAACATATTTCAACTCAAGTATAATTTTGTAAAATTCAAACAGTCAAAAATTTGTCCAAATTAACTACATACATATTAAAGTAATACAATGATATACCAAAAAAAAATTTTGCAAATTACCATAATGCAAAAATAGCCAAAATTAATTTTCTGATATTGAAACAATTAAAATGGTGGATAAAAATAAATCAACATTCAACTATTTTGATCAAATAAAGCATTTATGGGATGAAATAGAAATTAAACCCAAACAATTAATCAAATGTTTAATTTCTTGAAAAGAGGGAAAATTGCCAAAAAATTGAGCACAAAATGGAGTTATAGTAACTTTATTGAACTAAAATAATATCTGAAAATCAAATTTGAAGGCCTCAAAATCAATAATCCAATACATTGAACAACAATGATTGTCCAAAATTAAAATAAACATATACTTAGCCCAAAATGTGAATCAAAATGGGAAGAATATGTCCCCCCTTTTTTTAACTCAGCAACTCCAAAAGAAAACCACAAAAAAGAACCCAACATTTCGTCCAGCCCATAACATTAATAAATTAAACAAAATCCACGAAAATAAATGCCTAAGCCCAAAATCCATCAACCCATTACATAAGAAAACTAAACATATTCAAGTAAAATATAATGCCTAGGCCCAGTACATGCAAAAGATGATATAGGAATAAATAAAAATGCGAAATGAGTAATGAGAATAATAACTTAAAAACAACATTTGTTTAGCTACAACATGTGTATGAAAACATAAAGAAAATGACTTAAACAACAAAAATAAAGCCCATAAGTAAAGTCCAGAAAATAAAACAATCACATAACCATTAGCTCATAAAAAAACCCAAATAATGTAGGCCCGAATATAAACAAAAAATAATCAGATAGTTCAGAAAAATTTCAAGGACCAAAAGATTTCCCAAGCCTAGATGCATTAAAAAAAATTAGAGGCAGAAAAAGTAAAATAGTCTTGGCCCATATGCCTCAAATAAAAAACAACAGAGAGAATATTGCACAAGCCGAATTCTCAGCCCAGGAAAAAATAAACAAAAATTAACAAAAGGTCCAAATATTCCAGGACCAAAAACTCGAGCCGAAAAGAAAATATAAACCTGAAACAATAATTAAAAAAAGGCCCAAAATGCAAGTCAATTTTGAAATAATTCTGAAACAAATTTCAGGAAAACATATGCCCAATTCGCAAGGCCCAATTCACAAGAGCCTAGCCTGCCCTATGGGTCCGTTTGGTACGATGGAATTGAGGGATATGGAAATGGAATTGGATCTCAATTCCATGAGGAGGTTTGTTTGGTATGATGGAATTGGGCTTCAAATCCATTTCCATGTGGAAGTCACATAAGCCAAATCCACCAAAATGAATTCCATCTATAAGGTTAAGATTTGTAATTCCATTACCCCATTTCCATCTTCTACCCTCCTCTCTATTTTCGAGTTTCAACCTCCACCTTAGCATATACCCCATCACCAGTAATCACTCACAACAGCGGCAATGACCTCCGGCAACTTGAGACGGCGACCTCCAGCAACCCATGACAGCGGCCTCCTACTCGTCATATCTGGCTCTTCTTTCGACTATCTAGTATGATCTGAAATTTTCACTCATAGATCTCATGGCTGGTCTCTCCTTCTTCATGGCCAAAGCTCGACTGTGATCGGAAGGGAAGCTTGTCCTCTCCGTCTTCGTGGCCGAATCTCCACTCTAGTTGGAAGCTCGTCCACTCCGAAAACACGGCTATTGTGGGAAGATTTTTTTTTTAATTAGAAGGACATTTTGGTCTTTTTACATAAAAATTAGGTCTCATTTTCATGACATACCAAACATACTTTTAAACCTCATTTCCATTTCCATATCTATTTTCATTTTCATATCCATATCCATTTCCATTTCCATCAAGATCAACTCCATTGTACCAAACGAGCCGTAAATAAGTGAAACAGTTCGTTTGACTTCATGATAGATGACGTCGTTTACGGTGGCAGGAGAAGAGAGCCTTATACACGCAAAAATAAAATGACATTGTTTTGAGCTTCTTCTTCACCCAGTTGGATCCCCAGACCTAACTCACGATCTGCCCCGCGACCCTTTCACAGCCGCCGAATACAAAAGCTCTAGACAAAGTTCCCGACGATCTTGATGCTGTTTCTGGCGTTTTAGGCATCGACCTTGATAGCAATTATCACGGAAAACAATCTCTAAACACAATCGTGCACAATAGTTTAATAGATATGCGCTAAAATCGAAACAAAAGATTCAAATTTTAAAACAAGAACTTGTGTGTTTGAGGCCCCTTCGGTCTCACGAAGACATGCCCCTTTAGTCTTCGACTGTCATCGAAGAGCGGCTCTTCTTTCTGTCCCGAAACCCAAAACCAAACATATATTCAAAAGAATCCAAGAAAACCCAAATAAAGATCGATGACACATATTTAATGACGTTTTGAACATGGATTGCTTTTGATAGTTTATTTTTTATTTATAAATACTTATAAATTATGATTTACGATATACAGGATAGTTATATGGGAGGAGTTTTTTCTTAACTTAGGTAATAAACACTTATTTTTCAAAAAAAAAAAATTATTCCAACCATAGCTTGGTTTATTTCAAAAATCGTTTTAGAATTAAAATCGACGGTTTGAATCATCAACAGGATAGATTATATTCTAAAAAATCAAAGCAGTGAAACTGAAAACTCAGTCGATTAACATAAAAAAAATTGCATTGATCAGAGGGCGATGATACATGTTATCATGTCATTTTTCAAAATAGAAAAATCAAATAACACACAAAAAGACTAGGTAGAGGGAATCAAAAAACCTGTTCTGATACCACATGTTAGAATAAATAAGGTGATAATGATGTTAAAATACATTATCTAATTCCATAAACAAGAACAATAGTGAAAGACTTGATAAATATCTTTAACGATAGCGATTCTACATGTAATATCTCATAACCTACGAACTATAGAGAACAAGAAAGAGTTAGAAGAAAATAGGTCAGGGTTTCTTGATAAATACCTTTAATTATAGCAATTCTATATGTAATATCTCAACCTAGGAATTATAGAGAACAAGAAAGAGTTAGAAGAAAATAGGTTAGGGCTTCTTCTAACGGGAAGATAACCATGGGGAAGCAAGTACATATTTTCTATGTTATTGCTCTAACCTGGCCTATACTATTTATAGCCCTCCATCAAGGCTTGAAATAACTTACCGGCAAAGCAAGTAACCCTAAACGAAATCTCTATCCAAATCACGTGTGGGTTATATGCATAAGATATTTTATCCAAGATAATATCCAGATATAATCTTTATTAAATAATAAAATGTCTAACAAGTCTCTCTTCAATGCCAGATTTTGAACATCGCAGAGCTAGCTGTATACTGGGTACTTGTTTGTCATTAAGAAAAGGCATAAACTGAAAATAAATTATTATTATTATTACATAACATATATTTTTAAATTTTATCTTGTGCAAAAAAATTCAATATTTTCTGTTAATTTTTAAAGTATCCACCAAGTCTCTTTCCATTTATATTTTTCCAGCTCTTTCCATTTATTATCGTTTTTATATATGCATATCAAATATGACCAGGTCTTCTCATCCACCTTGAGTTTGCTCTTATACACAACCTTTCTGAATTATCCAAGCGTTTTTTTTTTTTTTGCCAACGAATTATCCAAGCTTCCACAGCATGATACAAATCATATAATGGATGTGCTCCTCACAGGTTATTTATTTATTTTTTGATTTAATAATCTATGATTTTATTAATAATTTTATAAAATATTAAATCATAACCTTTGAGATGAGAAGTGAATAGGAAGTGGATGAGAAGGGAAATGGAGACACTCTTTACCCTTACATTTTCATTCTTTAATATAATCATTTTTATATTTTAAAATTTATTAAGCATGTTAATTGCAGAGTCACTATCTAAATTTGATGAGTCAGCAATTGTCATTAAATGAAAAAAATTGTGTGACGATTAAGGAATTAAAAAAAATACAGCACTACTACAGATTTAGATATATATAATGTGTAACAATTACGGTGAATAAACATCATGATGTTGAGGCGAAGGTCACGCAAGAATTTATGACACTAAAAAATAACAGTTAACTATGCGCACTATGATGCATTGCAAGATAGAATTCGTGAAAGCACAAAAATAACGGTTATATTTAATAATCGTCATTTATTTAATGACAAATACTACTAGAAAAAAGGTATTCAAGACCACCACATCTAAACTTCTTATAAGCGAAGATGGTTTAAAAACTATGACCGATAATATTTTTATAAATATATGTAAAATTTTAAACCGATTACGCATACAACATGTCTAAAATAAATATACTTTTAAAATCGATTGTTTTTGCAACCAGTCTAAAAGGTATTAAAATATTTTTTATAAAAATAATATTTATAACCTTTTTAGACTTGTTCTGCATAGAACCAGTCTAAATTTAAACCTGTTGTTTGTACAATTGGTCTAAAAAATATCAAACATGTTTTTTTAAAAAAGAAATATTTACAAGCTTTTATACCGGATTTTGTTAAATCCGGTCTATAAAATTATCTAAACCCTAAAAACAATTATATAGACTTCACTCAGCTGCCTCTTTGAAACCAAATTTCATTATCTTTGCGCCTTTTCATTTACGTTTGCCATTTTTATGAAGTTATCCCCTTCCTCATCTCATTACTCTTGATCTCCTTCTCAACTACTTCAAGAGGAACAAGTTGTCCACCGTCATTTGACGGCTTTATTGATGCTAGTTTTCTTCTTTGTACTTGTCTTTTTCTTCGTGCTCGTTAGCTTCTTCATGCTTGTTGGCTTCTTCGTGTTTGTTGGCTTCCAAATCTATGCTCGTCATGTCGAGATATATGCTCTTCATATCCTTGGATGGCTTCCTCAACACTAGTTCTCGTCTATGTGCTTGTCATTTTCTTCATGATCGTCGACTTCTAGATCTATGCTCGCTATGTCTTGATCCATGCTTGTCAAGTCCAAATATATGCTCTTCATATCCAAATAACATAATCTCAAGCTCTTATCGAGTCATCACCCAAATCTACACTCATCCTCGCCACTGCCAACTTTTTTCCATGATAATGCCAAATTCTGTTTTATTTTTGTTTTAATTTTATCGAATATATTATTGTTATTTAAATCTAGCAAACTTGATGTATCGTTTGATATGATATTTTCCACTCTTCTGCTATTTTTATTGTTGGATGTTTGGTTGCAATTTTATTATATATGCCTTTTTCTTTTTCTTTTTTCAAATTTATCTTCTATTTTACTGAGATATGGATTTTATTATGAGATTTCATCAAATCATAGCTCCTTTCATGTGATTTTATGATATCTTACCCAGATCTCAAAATCCATATCTCAAAATCTTCGCAGAATAAGATGTTCTAAAATTAAATTTACAAAATCAAAAAAATTCAAATATCAAAATTGCTTCTTCACCGCGATTTTGAAATTTGGATTTTTTTTTAATTTTTGATTTTTCTTTTTAGACCGGTTGTCATTATCCGGTCTTAAAAGTGTTAGACTTTTAAAATAGCTAGATATAAGGTTCGGTTTAAAAAGCCTTTTTTTCTAGTAGTGAAATATGACAGTAAAACTTACAAAAGATTCGTCTTCCGTCCTAATACCAACAAAAACAAAAGCATAACAGTTATAACAATTGTCCATAAAGTATGAATGAGAAATATTATGTTTCTTAAGAAATAGTCATTAGATAGCACTTTCAAACAACCTGTCTTTCCCAACTACGCTTTCCCAAACTACTTGTATTTAAATTACCCTTTCATAAATCTCCAATTAAATTCACCTATTTTAATTTTTTTCCTGTAATATGTGTTAGAGCAAGAGTTTCACCCAAGAGGGGAGTGAATTGGGTGACCTTAAAAATTTCGTTGCAAATATAAAATTTGACGTTGAAATTAAAACAGGAAAGAGTAAGGAGAAATATCACCGAAGTGTACACCAGGATTTATACTGGTTCGGCCACAACCACTTTGACCTACGTCCAGTCCTCAGAGCTTCTCTGAGAGTTTCACTATAACTTCCAAGATTCAGTGGGTTCTTGGCACCTCAGTACAAGCAAGTTCCTACACCTGGACACTCGCTCCCCCTTACAAGTTGTAATTCAATCCCAACTCAAGGTTCCACAACCTTAAGTTACCTCAATAACAAATATTGAGTTTGAATGAAATATCTCTCTCACAGAGTAAATAAGAATCACTGAAGCATAGAATCACAAGTACAATGAAAAACAGAGTAATGAACTTGATGATACGTTCGTGAGTGTGTTCTTGTGTGTCTCTCTGTTCAGATGTTCCCATATATATAGATACGTTGGTAATGATTGGTGGAACATATTTCTTCATGTCCGTTGGAGCGTGCGCAGCCACTATTGACTTTTCCAGTTTTTGAAAAACATCCGTTTGTGGTAGGTGGCGGTGGGTGATATTTGAGCGTTGCTTTTGACTTTCCTTATTTGGTAAGATCTCTTCATTGTTTATCTGTTGAAATGCTAAGAATACTAATATAATGAAAAGTTAATCAAATAGGAAACAAAACAATGACCGTTGGAATGATTTCAAACTTTCTGGGTTTGCTTACTCGAGTAGCTACTCGAGTATCACATGAAGTTTACTCGAGTATCATCGGGAAATCTTAAATTAACTTCAAGTCAATGAACAAATACAAGAATACTCGGGTAGTGCATGGAATAAACTAAATCTAAGTTCTTGAAAATAGTTATTTACTCGGGTACCAACTCGAGTAAATCTTCAAATATCTTTGATTACTCGATGCTCTACTCCAGTAATGTTGGCAGAATTTCAAGGCCGAGAGCACTTACCTTATTACTCGAGTACCTACTCGAGTAAACTTACTTGTTGTGCACCACTTACTCGGGTAATGACTTGAGGTTTTCCTTGAAAATATCTTTGCATACTCGGGTACCTACTCGAGGAATCCACTTAAAATAGAACATTAAATACTTGTATACTAGAGGAATAACTCGAGGAAAATGAGATAGAATGATATCAAGTTAATCGGGTACCACCTTCAAGTTTTCACTGACTTTAATGTGTTACTCGAGTAGCTACTCGAGTAACATTGGCAGTGGTACAAAGTGCCGAGAGCAACACATTTTCAGAAACAGGGTTACTCGAGTACTTACTCGAGTATCATTGGCAGGCCGAGAGCAACTGGAAGTTTTTCATATGGTTACTCGAGTAGCTCCTCGAGTAACATTGGCAGGCCGAGAGCAACTCCAAGTTTTTACCTGGTTACTCGAGTAGTTCCTCGAGTAACATTGGCAGGTTACTGGAAGGTGCCTCTGGTTACTTCAAGTTTTGGCTCATTGCTCGAGTACCTCCTCGAGTAATGCCTTAGAAAAACTGCTTCTGATCAAGTTTCTCAGTTTTTTCTCTTCATCTTTCTTCATTACGCCAATGCTAACTTCAAGTGATGCTTATCCCTGTTATTCCTTTGTTCAAACTTGTTTATTAATCATTTCCTTTTCAAACCATTCTTTTGTTATCATCAAAACATGAGATCTAACAATATGGTGATTGATATATGCAACCATGCACACGTTAAAATAAAAAAAATCTCAAATAAATAATAGTTATTAAGAAAAACATGTCTTATTAGAATACCATTTCAAATTCCTAAAGGTTATTAAAAAATAATCGTCACCATTTATAAAATATAATGATCTTTAAAATTAAAGGACGCGACAGCTCGATAATCCACAAAATTCTCTCTATATAAATGTTGGAAAACTGAATTCCACTTTTTCACTTCTATTTCAACTTCTCATAGCCAACTGCAAGCTTTTGTTTTTCACCAAAATCATAGGCAAACGCAAGAGAACTTCTGATTCATCATCTAGGAAAAAAACTGAATGATGAACTCCCTCCACCAACATGCATTGAAGGGCTCGTCCACACGACCTATGAGCTCCATCATATGGTACATGTTTACTTATGAGAGTAAGGACATATGGACCAGTGTTTGAAGGAACTTACCGCTCTCATTCGCTCTTTGAATGAGAAGGTCGACAAGTTACTAGAGAAGGAAGAATATGATGATGCATCAAATTCTTACAACATCACCATAACTTTTTATTGTTAATTTGTTTATATAAATTTTTTTAGTAAACTGGTGTTGGCTAATCAACCACCAAAATTATTTTTAAAAAAATTCAAATACATAACGATTATTAAGTAAAACCCGTCACATATTAGAATACCATGCAAGTAAATAGCAGTTGTAATTAGTAACCGTCATATTTTGTCTCATAAGAATGAGGGTTGTTGCGTAAAAACCATCATGAAACAACAAACACCATGATGGTTCAAAACCTTTCCCTTCCCCCACACTGATGATGATACCCTATACATACTTCTTCATTCTCCAATGATCAGGCATGAGAACCAAGTACCTATTCATTACCAAGGCACGTGACTGCTACTCTTCAACTTCCAACGCATACAATGATGATTCAAACCCATCACTTCCAATCTACTTAAACTCCACATTTCCTTATATTTTTTATACTATTTCTTCATCGTCCTCCTCTATTCTCTAAAGATGAAATGCCATGCTGTAGACTTGCTAGAAAATCCTCAACGTCATCTTCCTCTTCCACCTCCTTATCCTTCCCCTGCTCTTCCTCCGTAACCTCCACCACCTCCTTTGCCTCCGCTTCCCAATCCTCTGCTCCTTCAAGTGGAGGCAATGACGTGTTATGCAAAACACATCGACAATGCCTTAAGGAGGCTAGCTAGATATTTGTCGAGTATGAACATGAAGGCCAATCTTGTAAAATCATTTCCTTAAAACTCAATTATCCACAATTAATCAAATATTTGGATAATGAACAATACTATGGTGTAAAAGATAAAACTTAAACCTGAAGGTCTACCATAATAAAAAAGATTACAACTCATCTTTCAAAAGTCAACCATGTAAGGAAAAAAAAGTTCAACAAACCATTTGAAAACACTACCATAGTTATGAAGGTTTTAAATCGCTACAGATATCTATCCATGAAGGAAAAGAACAAACTAATCATTTAAAATGTATCATGGATAATAAAATATTTCTAAGTAGTTGTGTACTAAGCCATTTGAAATCAACACATTTAAAAAGTCATTCCAATCAATAGTTGGGCCTTACGCTTCTCAAACTCCTAAATATACTCATCTGGCCACAAGTCCAATATCAAACTCAATTATCAAACTACTTAAATAACAATTTTTTTAAATATCCACTTGAGTTACTTATCCATAATCGAAAACAATATAATCCAAAATACCATAACACATCCGAGTATGCAACATGAATCCTACAGTGGCAATACACAACAATTCACTACATAAATAAAAAGGAGGAGATTTTTCAAAGATTATCACAATAATCAAGCCTACAAAGCCTTCCCAATTGACTAATAAAAGAACTATTACCTGAAAAATGTTAAATCAACAGGGTGAGACAAAAGCCTCAGAAACCAACTATCCAAACCATTACACATACTAACAGGTGCTTGTGAGGTGCCAAGTGAAACAATTTATATAACATAGTATAAGAGATATAATTCACAAAATTCCATATCACATTCTATTTTGCAAACTCCATATCACAAATTCCATATCACAAACTCCATATCACAAATTCTGTATCACAATTTTCGTATCACAATTTCCATACACAAATTCTGTATCACAATTTGTATATCAAAATTTTCATACCACACATTCATTATGACAATTTCCATAACAAAAATTCCATATCACAATTTCCGTATAACAATTCACAAGTTGTCGCCCATCAATTCAATCAAACAGCCTTATCTCAATCCAATCATCACAATAACTATCAATAAATAGCTTAATAAGAAATTTTCAAGAATTTCACATTTATATCATGCTATTCAAATCATTTTCATATACATGCCATAATATCTCAATTCTCAACACACACACACACACACACACACACACACATTTCACAATTCAAATCATGAGGTTCCTCAAGGCAATTTCTATCAAAATACTCATCATTATCATAATAACTTTGTCAATATCAATAGATTTCACGGTACTTATTGAAATATCTAGTCAATATCAATATACCATTTTCATTCTCATAATCATTTCATATAATACTCACAAACAACATACCAACACACGTAATAAGTGGAAAGTGGTTACTTCTCGCCACAGCTAAGTTTATCACAAGAATCTAAGCTCCAAGCTCAACGACAATTCACAAATCAATCTATATCAATTAATTGAAACCACAATTTAGTATTCAAACTAATTGAGTGGTTAACAAAACAATTTAGAGACTTAAAATCTCTCTAGAAGTCCCAACTATCATCTGCAGCCATTCTCAATTAACCCAATTATCAAACCTTATTTTCATTAATTACATCATCAATACCAACTCAAGATCTAGCTCACAAGTCAAACTATTCCATATCTTCATATAACCTAAATTATTCACTTTCATACAAATCCTTAAAATCTTCAATTTACTACTATAACTCTATTTCAATTATCTGTTACAGCTCTATTTCACTCATTTAAATTACTGACAATAATAATTTCCTCCATTCATCATTAAATCCCAACAAGTTTACTCGCTTTAAATCCTTAAAAAAATCGCATAAACAACCATTTCTCAAAATCATCATTCCAAATTTCATTTTTTTTATTCTATTAATTCTTTCTTAACCATTAGAATCATTAAATTATAATTGTCTCCTCAATTTCTTCAAAAACACCTAATCTCCAACACTCAAAGTTTCACCCAAAAGTTTCATTATTCATATATCATCATAAAACTCAAAACTAATCCTTTCAATCGCCAATATAACCTTTAATAAGCTAAAATAAATCATTAAATTTGAATTTAACATACCTCATATCATAAATTCTAAATTTCCTTACCAAACCCTAACTTTACTTTCCTCAAATCAACCATTCAAACAAAAATCTAAACCATACAACTCTTGTTCAAACCCCACTAACTCCATCAAAAGCAAAACAATCAACTACAACCCTCAAAACTTTAAAATCTAACAAACCCTATATTTTTCCTAAATCCAAACTGGAAATAGAAGAGGATAAAGCTCAAAAATAGGTGCTAGATAACTTACTCAAGTGAAGCCAAGCAAGATCCCTCTCCCCCTGTCCCCCTCTCCCAGCGTCGCCATGGAAGAATGAAGAGGCACTGTGCATAAAGGAATAAAAAGACAAGAATGTCATTGCAGATTGTGTGCGTGTCTGTTGAGTGTAAAGGGGAGGGAATATATTGACTTTTAAAACAAAAACATTATTGTAATTTTTTTAAAATTGTTATATATATATATATATATATATATATTTTGTAATCTTTTCTTTAATTTTTTTCCTTTTTAAACTTGATTCCTTCTTTTCTTTTCACTTTTCTACAATTGTGTTAAATCTACTCAAATAAGCTTTTCATCACATTTAAATAAATCATAATATATTATTTAAAAATATTCTAACTACTGTTTATTTAATCCCATCTAACTTTATAGATTCTCTTCTTCTAAAATCATAGTTTGGAAATTAAGTCCTTAAAATTAAATTCCATTTGATTAAAGTTCTCCTTACACCAATAATTTCATTGTAAACTCCAATTACCAAGAAATAATCCCATTAAACTCAAATTAATATCAATAAATATCTCCTAGATTAAATTTCATATTTTTCTTTTATTAATTATAATTAGATATCTTAGTAGGGATGGAAATAGGCCAGGTGACGGCCTAGCCTACATAAAGCCTAGCCTAGCCTATTTAGTAAATAGGTTAGGCTAAAGCTTAGGTCTATTGCCAAGCCTATTTAGATAAATAGGCCATGCCTATTTTCATAAGGCTTAGCCTATAAGCCTACAAGCCTGGCCTATTTAAATTTTTTAATTTATACTATAATATAAGAATATATAATGTCATTTAAATAATTATATAAATTATTTATAATTTTTCCAACTTAACTTTAATTCTAAGTTTCATATTTTATCATTATTACTCTTAACTCTTATTTTTGTATCAATCATTGACCCCCACCTCTCTTCTCTCCAATCACTCGAGATGGCAATACTACTCACTCCCTCTTCCTTGATTTGCGCTATCCACTAAAGCCTAATAATTTATATGAGTTTATTTTAGTGCCAAATGAAATATTATAATATTAGAAGATGGAGTTTGTCCCATTTTATGTGAGAACAGTAAAAGAGATAAAATCTAGTTTTATATGTTACTTGTTATGCTTAGTCAATTTTAGAAAATATATCTCATTAGTTAGCAGACATTAGTTTTCTTATTCTTATTTTCTCGAACAATTGTTGTCATTAGAGATTCTTTTCTTTTTATTACAACGAGAATGGATGCTAAGCTTTTAAGACATAATATAATATTTTAAATAAGCGTGAAGGCGGTTATATATGAATTTAGATGCATAGGTTTTAAAGGATATTTAAAGACCTATATTTTAAGTAGGCTTTTAAACAAGTTTCAAGCCTTGTCAAGCCTTTTGAAGGCCCAGGCCCAGGCCTAAAAAAAGCCTACATACAGGCCCAGGCCCAGGCTCAGACTTTAAATTTCTGTTGTAAGCCCAGGTCTATTTAGGTAAAGCCTAGCCTAACCTAGCTTATTTCCACTCCTAGATCTTAGAAAAGTATGGTTAGATCCCATTCATCCTAATTATGATTTCCCACTTTGAT
Source organism: Inga leiocalycina (assembly GCA_963242795.1). Lineage (NCBI taxonomy): Eukaryota > Viridiplantae > Streptophyta > Magnoliopsida > Fabales > Fabaceae > Inga > Inga leiocalycina. The sequence continues at coordinate 30,538,059 of OY725327.1, forward strand.
TTCAAACAATAAACTTAATTTAATTTAGTTTATCTAATTTTCAATTTAATTTATAAATCACCATATAATATTATTTAAATTCCAAAAATAAAATTTAGGATGTTACAAATTGTTAGATCTCATGTTTTGATGATAACAAAAGAATGGTTTAAAAAGGAAATGATTAATAAACAAGTTTGAACAAAGTAATGACAGGAACAAGCATCACTTGAAGTAAGCATTGGAGTAATGAAGAAAGGCCAAGAGAAAAAGCTGAGAAACTTGATGAGAAGCAAGTTTTCTAAGGCATTACTCAAGGCGTTACTCGAGTAATGAGACAAAACTTGAAGTAACCAGAGACAATTTCCAGTAACCTGCCAACGTTACTCGAGTAGGTACTCGAGTAATAGTGTAAGTATTTTCAAGGTGCTCTCAGCCTGTTAATGTTACTCGAGGAGCTACTCGAGTAACCAGGTAAAAACTTGGAGTTGCTCTCGGCCTGCCAATGTTACTCGAGGCGCTACTCGAGTAACCATGTGAAAAACTTCCAGTTGCCTTCAAGTTGCCAATGATACTCGAGTAGCTACTCGAGTAACTCTGTTTCTGAAAATGTGGAGCTCTCGGCACTTAGTACTACTGCTAATGTTACTCGAGGAGCTACTCGAGTAACGCACTAAGGTAAGTTAAAACTTGAAGGTTGTACCCGATTAACTTGATTTCTTTTTATCTCATTTTTCTTGAGTCCTTACTCTAGTATGCAAGTATCTAATGTTGTATTTTAAGTAGATTCCTCGAGTAAGTACCCGAGTATGCAGAAATATTTTCAAGGTAAACCTCAAGTCATTACCAGGGTAATTCATGCACAAGAAGTACAATTACTCGAGGTGGTACCCGAGTAACCTATGCACAAATTAGTGCATTACTCGAGTCCATACCCAAGTAACAAGGTAAGTGCTCTCGGCCTTGAAATCCTGCCAACATTACTGGAGTAAAGCATCGAGTAACCAAAAGTTTATTTGAAGGTTTACTCGAGTTGGTACCTGAGTAACTCATAAAGTTGTGAGTGCTTTACTCGAGTAGGTACCCGAGTAAACATATATTTCCAAAGGTTTGAAAATTGGTTATTCCATGCACTACCTGAGTAATCTTGTATTTATTCATTGACTTGCAGTTGATCAAAGATTTCTTGATGATACTCGAGTAAGTACTCGAGTAACATTCATGTGCTACTCGAGTAAGCAAACACAGAAAGTTTGAAATCATTCCAACGGTCATTGTTCTATTTCCTATTTGATTAACTTTTCATTATATTAGTGTACTTAGCATTTCAACAGATAAACAATGAAGAGATCTTACCAAATAAGGAAAGTCAAAAGCAACGCTCAAATGTCACCGACCGTCACCTACCATAACCTATGTTTTTCAAAAACTGGAAAAGTCAATAATGGCTGCGCACGCTCCAACGGACATAAAGAAATATGTTCCAGCAATCATTACCAACGTATCTATATATATGGGAACATCTGAACAGAGAGATACACAAGAACACACTTACGAACGTATCATCAAGTTCATTACTCTGTTTTTCATTGTACTTGTGATTCTATGCTTCAGTGATTCTTATTTACTCTGTGAGAGAGATATTTCATTCAAACTCAATATTTGTTATTGAGGTAACTTAAGGTTGTGGAACCTTGAGTTGGGATTGAATTATAACTTGTAAGGGGGAGCGAGTGTCCAGGTGTAGGAACTTGCTTGTACTGAGGTGCCAAGAACCCACTGAATCTTGGAAGTTATAGTGAAACTCTTAGAGAAGCTCTGAGGACTGGACGTAGGTCAAAGTGGTTGTGGCCGAACCAGTATAAATCCTGGTGTACACTTCGGTGATATTTCTCCTTACTCTTTCCTGTTTTAATTCCACTGTTAAAGTTTTATATTTCCGACAAAATTTTAAGGTCACCCAATTCACCCCCCTCTTGGGTGAAACGCTTGCTCTAACACAAATCTCATTCTTGATAAGTATGGGATTGGCCACCATGATCCTAACATACTCCCAAATGATTCAAGTCGCTTCTCTAGTGATAAGTAGCATGATAATGTATGGTATGCTGTGAATTTTTGGAACTTTTAATTCATTCAAATTGAAGAAAACAAAAGTTCCAAAATTTGCAGCAGACCTCATATCATCTATCAAGGGGTGATATTTTTTGTTTTATTGTTATAAAAATATAAAAATGTAATTATCTAGACACTATTAGCCTAAATTGTTTTTTTTAAAAAAAAGATATAACATAGCTCACGATTATTAAACAAAGAATCATGATAAATATAAACAAATAAATAATAGTTCTTATGAATAAACTATGATGTAAAGTTTTAGACACAGTAACCCAAAAAAACCTACCATTCCTCTTCTATTTAAAAGTTTTAAATAGAATATATTTGACACTTAGTCTGTTCGAACGAAAACCACCAACATTGTGACCCTACTATTCCTATTGTCTTTTTCAACTGTCGAGAGTCATTTTCAGTAGAACCACACCATAAAAAGCCTTCATCTGACTTCTTAGCGACAACCACGTTAATGAATACACTTGACCCTTGTCTCAATGACTATTACGTGAGTTGCTTTCACTTGCTCTAACTCGCATTTTCGTTCATGAGCCCTAGCTAGGTAGTTATAATTTACCTCATCCATTTCACATTATCCTTCCTGCATTAACTTGAAGGTGTTAGTGCAAGAGTTTCACCCAAGAGGGGGGTGAATTGGGTGATACCAAAAATTTATTTACGTATAAGAAATTTAACAGAATATTTAAAGCAGTTAAGAGTAAAGAAAAATATCACCGAAGTGTATACTGGGAGTTATACTGGTTCAGCCACAACCACTTTGACCTACGTCCAGTCCTCAGAGCGTCTCTGAGAGTTTCACTATATTCTCCAAGATTCAGTGGGTTCTTGGCACCTCAGTACACAGCAAGTTCCTTCACCTGGACACTCGCTCCCCTTTACACGTTGCAATCAAATCCCCAACTCAAGGTTCCACAACCTTAAGTTGTCTCAATAACAAATATTGAGTTTGTAATGAAAAACTCTCTCACAGAGCAAATATATAATCACTGAAGTACAATGAATGAGTATAAGAAAACAAAGCATAAAGAGTATGTTGATCAATGTGTGATTGCTTGATCTCAATTGTTGTTGTATGCTCTTTGAATGCTCCATATATATAGATGATTTGTAGTATCGGTTAGAAGCAATTCAAACATGTCCGTTAGAGTCACGCAGCAATGGTTGACTATTCTTCGAATTTGAAAACTATCCGTTTGCGGTAAGTAGAGGTAGGTGAACGTTCGGACTTTTATTTGACTTTTTACTTTTGGCATGATCTCTTCATTGTTTCTCTGCAAATATACTTAGAATACTAGTGCAATAAGAGTTAATCATATAGATAATAAATTAATAATCATTCGATTAAAAATATAATTTCTAGACTTCATTACTCGAGTGGCTACTCAAGTAGTCCCTCGAGTAAACCTATAAAAAATATGGCAGTACGTAATTCAACATTTTTCACAAGATATTACTCGAGTGGCCATGTCTTTTCCTCACAAGTTACTCGGGTGCTCCCTTCAGTAAGCTGATTACTCGAGTGATGACTCAAGTGGCCATTTCATTTCTTCACAAGTTACTCGAGTGTGCCCTCGAGTAAAGTTCAAATAAGTTTGCAGATTTCAATTACTCCCTCTAGTAATGTCATTCAAATCTTGGCTGAGAGTTTTCCTACCTGGTTACTCGAGTGATCCCTCGAGTAATAGATTAAATAACTCTGCAGATTAATGGAGTGCTCCCTCGAGTAATGCCTTTTCCTCATATGGTTACTCAAGTGGCTACTCGAGTAAAGTGTTGCATTTCTTGGCCGAGAGCTACTGGAAGATTTTTGACTTGGTTACTCAAGTGGCTACTCAAGTAATGCCTTTTCTCATGTGTTACTCGAGTGGTTACTCGAGTAATGATTTATATAACTTTGCAGATTACTTGAGTGGCTACTCGAGTAACTTCTTCCAAATTTTGGCAGTGCCTCTGAAAACATTTTCTTTCAACATTACTCAAGTGCCCACTCAAGTAACAGTGTTCCTTACTCGAGTGGTCACTCGAGTAAACATAGACTACTTCCAGTGATGGTCTTCCTTTGTTCTTCCTCTCAGAACTTCTTCATTACTCCAGTGCTTACTTCAAGTAATGTTTTTTCTGCCATTTATTTACTTTGTTCAAATTCATATGTTATCATATCCTCTTATATCATTGGTCTAATCTTTGTTATCATCAAAGCATATGGGATCTAACAGAAGGTTCCTCTCCTATTACTTGCAGTGTTCAACTCAACCAATTGGGCTGCCTTTGTGAAGTCACGATGCGATAAAGCATTCAAGGTTTGCTTTTGTGAAGTTATGTTTTTTTTTTGGAAAACTTATTATGGTTCTAATAGAAGGTTCCTTTCCTGTTACAGGAAGTTGTTGACCTATTACTTTGATTGGTGATTACTACTCTATTGTTCTTTTTGAAGTAACTTTTGGAGATATGGATCCCCAAGCGACTACCTCTCCTTTTTTGGAAGTATCCATAGCTGTAGAAGTTACTTCCAAAAGATCAATAAGGATGTGTTGAATAAACTAGTTCAATTGTACCAAGAATCATATATGATCAAGCGAATACTAGCTTTTGTGAAGTCATGACGTGATAAAGTATTCAAGGTGCCATTAAATTGCTTTATTTGTGAAGTTATGTTTTTTTTTAAAAACCCATTATTTCTCTGATCGAAGGTTCCTCTCCTATTTTTGTATTGAGCAAATGGTACCAAGTTAAAGTTCTAAAATTCGACAATGTGAGAATAGTCTTAGACTCTTTAACGTGAGCGTTTCTAAGGTACTTGATTTTGACTCTATCTAATAGAGTAGTACTTCCCACATCAAGTAGCAAAGCAATTTAGGAAGGATCAAAATTTTATAGGCTTTGTGGCTAGAATCAATAACATTTCTGACATATATATATATATGTATGTATGTATATATATATATATATAAAGTAATGCAACTATTTCCCTATACGTTATGTCTTTTCACAAAGCTAGGAAAATAAGAAGAGGGTGAAAAAGAACGAATAACCCTATCAAAAAGGGGCGCAAGGATATGCAGACCTCAATCTCTCCTTTTCTTGCTCTAGATTTGCGTACCCTTGCGCCCTTTTCGATAGAGATATTCATTCTTTTTAACGCTCTCCTTTTTTACCTTGCCTGTGAATAGACAAAAGGTATAATTCAACAGTTACAGTATTATAAATATGGTCAATAGTTGCCATTGATTCTTCCCATAAAGCATGGAATATCTTGATCCATTCTAAAATGCATGGCAACTCGTTGTGGGAGGAACTATTCTATTATATGTAGATGAATCCGACTAGCTTAGAAACTCTTACATAAAGAGTCTTACATCAATGCATTACGGTTATTATATAAAAACCATCATGTATTATAAACGTTCATATTTCTTACTTAAAAACTGTTATTTATGTCACTAAATAAATAATGGTTGTCTATGTGAGACAATTATTTATTATTATTAAAAGTCATAGTTCTTACATAAAAACCATTATTTATGTTATTGAATAAATAACGGTTTTCAAAATAAGATCGTTATGTATTATGTAAGGATTACAATATATTATGATGGTTATTTACGTATGTACATGTTACGAGTGTAAATGATCAATTAAATAGTACAAGTGTATAGTATCGTAATCAAGTAATATAGAAGTGAATAGAATATCGTTCCCACGAGGATTGATCACTATGTACTAAAATAAGTAATTTTAATTCTATTTAGTCAATTGATTTGGTAATTGAGAGTACAGAAAAAAGAAAAAAAACAATTCAATATGAATGCATATAATATGAAAGTAACTATGAGAAAAAGCCCTAGGGATTATATTTCACTTAACAAATTTCGGATTGAATCACTTATATATTCTAGCCCAATTTATTCCATATGATTGATAGACGAGTTTCCCTAATTTAATTACTAGCCTCTTCCAAGGTCAAGAAATTCTATAATTAATTGTTAATCCAATATATTCCTATATGAATTTAAGCAATTAATTATGCATTAAGATTTATGGAACTCGGTAAGACTACACAACTCATATGAATATATTCCTATTTCATATGCAAGTCATAGTTTTAATTATAGGATCTACACACATGCATCTCCTTCTGGTCGCAACATGCTTATTGAAATCATTCAAAAGGTGGCCATTCAATCAAAAGCATTAAGAATAATAATTAAAACTCAATGAAGGAGAAATTCAAACTAGATTCAATAAGTTAAGATTCTATCCGTCATTAGCAAGCTACATCATCACCCTAGGAAAATAGAAATTTAACACATGATGAAATTAAAAACTAAACCAAAATAAATCAACATTGCATAAAACTTGAATATCAAATTCTAAAATATAAATATACAACAACTACATGCATGAAAATGGAGAAAATCTAGTCGTCCCTTTAGGAGGTAAAACTTTCCATGTAGGTGGTAACCTATACCATCCATAAAAGAGGACTACATAAGCCTTCTATGTAGGAGGCATGCAGGAATTAAATACAATGCATGAAACTACTCTAAGATGGTGTATGTGGAGAAGAGAGGAAAGAAATTGATATGAAATGGTTGTGTAAGTGGAGAAGAGAGGAAAGAAATTGATATGAAATGGTTGTGTAAGTGGAGAAGAGAGGATGGCTACATATAAGGAAGAATGGAGTATGGTAGATGAACTAGTACGTAAAAAGGAAGATGAAGCGGTAGATGAAATGGTTGGTAGATGAAGTAGTAGATGAAAAGGAAGATGAAGTGGTAGATGGAATGGTTGGTAGATGAAGTAGTAGATGAAAAGGAAAATGAAGTGATAAATGGAATGGTTGGTGGAATGGTAAATGATTCCCGCTTTCAATTTCCAAGAAAAATTCGAAACCCTTAGAGATAGAATTTGGTTTTAGTCTCAACATAAAAGTATTAGAGCTCTTTCTTAGCTTTTTATCCATATATAGAATGCCTCAATATGACATCTAGAGCTCCAGATATTACCTAAAAACTAAAAGAGGGTTTAATTTAGTATTTTTTTTCAAGAAATTCTATTTTATGTCAAAATTATTATTTATTTATTAATTACACCCAAATTCATTAAATTGAGCTCAAAATCATCCACAAAATCATCATATAAGAAAAAATAAATCTACAAATATTTTACTTATCAGCCCGTTAATTGTCTCACCAAACCTCAATATATAACGGGTGTTATATTAAAATATTATAATAGCTCCAAAGTAAATAACAGTTCAAAACTGTATTGTATCTGCGCAAGCATATATATTGTCTGCAGCTATGATGGTTCAAAATCATAATTTATGATTGATAATAACCGTCATATATTAACGATTTTGTAATAATGCAGGAAAAAAAAGGAAATAAAAAAATAAAAATACATTTCATAAAATTAAGGGATTACACCGAAACTCACCGTAAATTTAGAAAACCAAACCAGTTAATAACTTCCTCGGTCTTACCATGTTCAAGCACTAGCTGAGGGGAGGACTATACTTACATTTTATTTTTGAAAAAACGCCTATACATATTGTAATGATTCGTTAACTACTTTTATGTCAATCTAACCAACTATAGACGCTTAATGTATAAATAATAATTAGCTAAAACATTTAATTATTTATATATGCCTACCTTTATTATTATAATACACACACACATGTTTATTTATTTATATGTATAACTGAAGTAATTTTGGATAGAAGTATTTTATCATTTATCTAATCTATTAATCATTATTAGGGTCGTTCATGGGTAGGGCTAGCTCCCTATCCGATGCCCTGGCCCAAAAATAAACGAGTTAAATTTGGCAATCCCGTTGGGTATAAGGGTAAGCATTCGGTTTTTCGGTTGGATTTTCGGTAAAAACCGAAATAACCAAAATCTAAATAAAGCTAATTTCAAAAACCGAACCGAATCGAAACCGATTAACCGAAATATTTTGATTCGGTTCGGTTAATAACTTAATTAACATTTTTTTTATTTATTATCTACAAAATAACATATATCTAATTAAATTTTTAAAAAATATTATTTTTAATCCTTAGGATTAGATTTAGGGGTAAAATGTATAAAATAAATTAACTAGATTTAATTTATCTATAGATTTTATCTAATATTATTGAAAATTTGCACCTATTTAATTATAAAAACATGCGTTTATCAAATAGTATATATTAAATATAAATATATTATATATATTTCGGTTTTTCGGTTTTAACTGAAGTATTTTTCTAATAACCGAAACCGAAACTGAACACCAAATTTTTAGAATAATAAAAATCAAAATTTTACTGAAAATTGAAAAAACTGAATTGAGTTCGATTCGGTTTTCGGTTCTAATTTGCTCACCCCTAGTTGCAAGGATGGTTTCTCTCTCCAAGTAGGGACACCCTACCAATGATCTTTTGAACTTCAAATATATTTCATAACAAGAATTGGTGATTGTGAGTTACAAGAGAAAATTCATATCTATATGATGCTTCAATTAGGTTATAAGAAGTCGGTCTTGTATATGCCTTTTTTTATTTTGCTCACCCATATGTTTTCAAAAGTATACAATGTCAAGAGAGAAAGAGAATTTCATAAAATTATTTAAATTTAATTTAATATTTTTGTGCTCAAGCTCAAATACTTATAATGAATCACAAATAAAAAATTAATCGAAACACATTAGAACAAAATTAAAAATATAAAAAATAAATTAGAAAATAATCATTAATAAATTATATTTAGTGAGAATCCCTTTAAAAGCCATTTGAAATACCCAATTTTTAATTTGGGTCACTGAACTTAACAAATCATTAATAATGCTATTTGACCTAAACTTGGATTTAAAAATTGGGTCAAATTACCTACATGCTCTAAAGTTATTAATGGCTCAAATAGCTACACAATAAACTTCTAATTAATTATATCCTTCTATGCAACAAAACCCAAATATAACTTCAATATTATATTTCATAATCATCCTTCTTTCTTTATTAAGGGTATGTGTATCAACAAGATTGATTCAGCAAAGAATAAGAAAGCTTCGGTGAAAGTTCCAGAAGAATTCAAACATCCTCCTATATATAAAAGGAACTATATTTTATTCTTCAACCAAAAAATAATAAGAAAAAATCAATTATAAACAAGGCACAAACAATTACTTCCAACCATACGGGTGTAGACTGAAGCAAGAAACAAAAAACTGTGTAATGTTTTTTATCCTTATTTTTTATGATGGAAAAAAGAAACAAAAAATTGCAACATCAAAACGCCTAGATCAAATCGAAGTATAGGGTCAAGAAAACGGAGTACTAAAGAACACACCACCTTCAACAAATCCACAATGCAGTTGACCTCTGCTATCTCCGCCATCAACACAAGAACCATTCACATTAAATTTAATGCTCCCTAAATACGGGCCTGCCATTGAGGTGACACTCGTTCAGAAGTAGGCGACTAACAAAGATAAGTTTTCAACCTGCGTACCATTGCTCGAATAAGAAAATCATGCTTCTTCCATCCAAGAAGAAATAGAGGGAGGAAGAGAGATGTGAGATTGATGAGGGAGGGCATTAAAGACATTTTACTAACATTTTAAAATCCTATTTTGGGTCAATGTCCTTATCAAAGATTTGTCAAGTTTATAGGCCTGATTTAGGATTTCAATATTTCAACTAGCTTTATATAGGATTTTCCCTTATATTTATTGATTAATGGATTTAAATTGAATTCCTGTATTTATTACCAAATTGAATCCCCTAGTATTTATTATCATAAAAGAATCCTATTTAAATCCAGCTGAAATATCAAAATCCAAATTCAGGCCTACACTTTTAACAAATTCTTAATCAAGCCAAGAGGCTTTTTTAGGGATTTTTAAATGTTGTTAGAAGATCAAAATGTCTCCATGTAGTTGAAAAAAATTGAAAATAGGTGTTTGCCTAATTTTGTTTTAATTGTTTTCAAAAGATTTAATTTAGATTTTCTCTTCTTTAAACATTACAAGTATCATCTAAAAAAATCAAGATTAACTTTACAATTTCGCAGATCACTTTGAGCTGTGTTAGATTCCAAGTTTTGATAATAACAAAAGATCATTGTGTGTTGTGGTAAGAAAATCATAGTTTGCAATAGTTGAAAATAGTACCAAATGCATACCACAAAGTTCAGAGGTCATTGCTGCTATTTTAACTGATGCACTCAAGTGATGGAGCTAGCACTCAAGCATTAAGCACTTTTGCACTCGGGCACAAGCAAGTGTTGATCAGAAAGTGTTTGACAGAAGTGCACTTCAGCAGAAAATGCCAGGACAACTCAAGTGATGGTCACACCACTCGAGTGATGATAAGATTTGTACCCGAGCATAAAGGGACACTCGTGCAAGTGTTTGGCAGAGAGCAATCACAGAGGCAGAATATTATCATTTCACTCGAGCACAGTCTCTCTACTCGAGTGATGGCCTCAAGTGCACCTGAGTCCTACTAAGTGTTGTACAATAAGTGCTTACCCGAGAGCAATGTATACTGAAAGCAAAAGCTCACTCGAGCACTCAATGTGCCACCTGAGTGATAATCAGAACTGCACCCGAGTCCAATTTAGTGAAGCATAGAAAGTGCATTCCCAAGAGTCAGCTAGCATGGAAGACCAAGTGCACCCGAGCAAAGGGACTTGCACCCGAGTGATACCTCAGCACCCACAAGTAAGAATTCTAACTCTCTCTATTCTGATGCAAGTGCTAAAGCAAAAGAGTATCTTATACAAGAATATACTCTTCACTCGAGTGAGGCCTCACATCACCTGCAAGTGCAAAGTCACACTCTTGATAAAATAGGATGCAAGTGTTATTCAAAGAGGTGGGCTCATAGTGTAAATTACAGGTGCACTCGAGTGAGAGAATTCGTACTCGAGTGAGGACCCACATCACTCGCAAGTGTGAAAATGCACTCTCTCAAAATCTTATGAAAGTGTAACACAAAAGCAGAAGAGCAAATATGAATATGCACTTGAGTGAGGCCTCACTGTAGCACTCAAGTGAACCTCTATCAAAAGCCAAAACGTCACTGACCCACAGTGATCAATCCGAATATGGTTTAATATTATTTAATCATTATATTTTCACTTGTTATTATTATTTAACATTATTTAACATATATTACAAGTGTGATACAAGAGTTTGATCATTTGAATTAGAAAGGCAAAGGAAGTCAAACAATAGTAGACAGAATGATTACAACCAACTAAGCTTGTATCTACCACAATATTTTATTCAAATATTTCAAACGTACGCATGCTGTTTCACAGTAAAACACTCTGCTCCACAATGACTATCATTCAACGGACAAATCTTCTGACTATAAATACAAAGTTTCAAAGAGCATCAAATATAAATTGAGAATAAGAATTCACACAAGCAAATTCACGAGTCTCTGTTATTCATATTTTCTCTGTATTCATATTGCTCTTCAGTGTTTATTATATTTGCTCTGTAAGAGAGTCTGTATACACTTCAAATTCTATTTTCATTTGATCTCAAGGTACAGGGACCTTGAGAGGGTAGATATCCTTACGAGAGAAGCAGTTGAGAGAATTCCTAGTAGGACTTTCTGCTCATAAGACTTACAGGATACAAGTAGTAGAGAACGTTGCTGCTCGTAAGACTTACAGTGGTGTAAGTAAGAGAGAACGTTGCTGCTCATAAGACTTGTATATGTAAGTAAGAGAGAAAGGTTATAGGTTTGTTTTCTTGCATGTAAGACTTGTCGTAAGGGGGGGAGAAATTTCTAGGTGTTAGAATATTTCTGCTCATAGTCCATTCAAGGATGATTGTTGTTTTGTAATGTTCTAAGAGCCCACCGAATCTTGGAAGAATAGTGAAAATCTCAGTAGGTCTTGATCTCTGAGGACTGGACGTAGGCTTAGATTTTGAATCGAACCAGTATAACTCTTTGTGTGCCAATCTTCTCATCTCTACTCTATCTATAGTTATTTTTATATACCGCATTAACCAAAAAATTTATAACATCACCCAATTTACCCCCTCTTGGGTGAAGCTTGCCTCTTTCAAGCTGATCAATTCATCCTCAAGATTTAGTCAGTATCTCATTTCCATTGTACAAATAAAAAGAACTAAAAAGCTATAATTAAATTGAGGCAAAGTTTACAATTTTTGTAATCACCCAGTTAGGTTGAAGATTCACCATGGTTAGTATATATGCAAATCATCATGTGCTATTATTATCTAAAAGATTATGCTTTCAATTTTAAACAAGAGCTAAAGTTCATTTTGCCCTAAAAGTATCCCAAAAAGAGCAATTTTGTTTTAAAGTTTTTTTGGGGACAATGTTGCCTTGAAAGTGTCAAAAGTATAGGCACTATTGCCCCTATCGTTAAAAATGGTTGATTTTGACTATTAAATCCTATATTTGAGTAATTGATGCATATATGGCACTCAAATGGGATCTCGCCCCTCCACCTCATTCTCACACTTCATCATCTCTCCCTCTTTCACTCTGAAGGCTGAAGGATGTTTACTCTCACTCAAGATGAATGACGGCTCCGTTGCTAAGATGAAGCAATCGACGGTGATGAAGACAATTGTGGCAATCAACGGTGGTAATTTTTGTGGTGGCTAGTGGTTTCAACCTTTGAGGGAGGAAGATTGACGCTTGGGATGGAATTCTCTCACAACTTGAAGGTAGAGGATGTAATATCATGAATTGTATTTGAGGGCTAATAACCTTAAAAGGGATGTAATTAATGTTAATTAAGCACTTTTGAAGTATATGATGTGCAATGTGATATAAAATGTGCTGGGTGATGGTTTAGTAAGCATTGTGATAATCAGGGGCAAAATAGTAAATTACCAACCGAATGGTCAGTTACTGAAGATGAAACTCCTTAGTAATTGAGATCAATGGCTAGGATTGAAAGGGGAGAGGCGGAATCCTACGTGTGTAAGTCCATGTGAATCCATGATGAGGAGAATAAGATGGTGACATCTGGCAAGTTATGGATCATTGAATCAAAGTCAAAGTTTCAAACATTTTTACCTCTCTCTTCTCTCTCAAAATCAGTGGTAAGCTTGGGAATGAGGGAAAACTTATGATCATCTTCTTCATCATTATTTCTCTCTCCTTGTCCTCCATTTTCGCTGGAACTAGCCAAAAAAGAGAAAAGCAAAGGTGAGTTTTTGACTTGGGAAATAATCTCTTTGGCCCAAATGTTATGTTTTAAAGTTGTTCATAATAGTAAGGGCTTCATGGCTATGGTTTCAGATTTTTGAAAAGTGGTGATTTGGTGTGTGTACAAATTTGAAAGTTGGGAAAATAGGGATTTGATCTTACCAAGTTGAAGAGGTTAAAATTTGATGCATTTTAGTATATTTATGGTGATTTTTGGTTGAGCCTTATAAATTCTGGAATTTTTTCCCTGATTTAATGAGAATTGAATAATGAAAGAGTTTGGAATGGTATGGTATAGAAAATGATGTTAAGATGTGTTATAATGTCATTAAGTTTGATTTGAAGTTGGATGAGAAAGTTTGGTAAATTGTAGTTTTGTGTGGCCTTGTGAGTTAGAGTTGAGATTGTGTTGATGGAAGGGGAATTTGGGTATTTTGAGATTACCAATAGGTTCCTTAGAAGATTTTGTGTAGGGATAAGTTTTGGTATAGGTTTTGGAACTATTGGGATCAGTTTAGGCCAATCTAGAAAACCTTATCAATTGCTGCGATTTTGGCTTCTGATGAATAACACTCGAGTGAGGGAAGGTTCACTCGAGTGCTGCGAGAAATTTTCCCTTTTTCCATTCGGTTTCGCTTGGATTCTCAGGCAAAGCTCAAGAGTGAACTTTCATTCCCGTGAGTGATATAGGTCATCACTCGAGTAACCTTGGTTTCACTCGAGTAAGGGAGTAAGTTTAAGCTTTTGGGATTTATGGTTGCTCTCAGGTAATCACTCACTGCGTCTCACTTTTTGGTGCTTGAGTACATTTGAGGTCATCACTCAAGTGCAGCTTCCTGTGCTCGAGTGAGGGTGTAAGACATGTTAAGGTTTGCTCTCGGGCAAACACTTCTATTGTGGCACTTTTGGGGACTCGAGTGAATCTGGGGGTCATCACTCGAGTGAGGTCATCTCCACTCGAGTGAGCCAACCAAAAATCAGTACTTTTGATTCCAAAAAGGCATCTTCGGGGTAATTTCTCCCAACCCTTTAAGCATATGTTTAGGCATTTAATAGCCACCTAAAGAGTTTATATGAATACCAACTTAAAGTATTATGGAATTAAGAACTTGGAAAAGAGATTGATCTATTGTCCCTAATTTGGTTTATAGGATTTGACATCTTCCGTCCTCGTGAGCCCATTGTGCCAGCGAACGTCAGAAAGGAACAAGGTAGTGACTTTTTCTTTATACCATATGTGATGTATTGTATGTGTGTTATATCATTGATTTGTGATGAATTCGTATGCTGTAACATTTGTGGATATGTGTAACCACCGCCATGCCAATAGTCCCTGAGTCGCTAACAACAGTTCGGGTTAGGACGGTGTGCCTTCCCGATGGTAAAAGGGGAAGAAGATGGGGTGTGATATGTGTGATTATGTGAAAAGCTGAAAGGCTATTTGTGAAGGCCGATGGGCCAATTGCAAAAGCCGGATAGCTATATGAGCTATAAGACTATATGTATGCACTGCCATACCAACAGTCCCTGAGTCGTTAACAACAGATCGGGTTAGAATGGTGTGCCTTCCTGATGGTAAAAGGGGATGAGGGTGGAGTGTGATTTGTGCTGCTGCTACTGTATGATGATTTGCTTACATGCTGTGTGTTTATGTGTGGTATGAATGATTTGTTACTACTGGGATTCTCTTGAATCTCATTCTTTCCTTTGACTAACATTTCAGACAGGGCAAGTGGCTCCAAGGAGAAGCGAACGACCCAGAGCTGTTAAAACCTTGTAGGGACATTTGAGTCCGTCATGTTGGTTATTCATTTTGGATAGGGAATTTTTGAGTTGTGAATAGTGTTTGAATACATGGTGGTGTAATCCTCTGATTGGGAACTAGAAACCTATAGTTATATATATATAGATGAAACCCAGGGGTTGTCGGGGATTAAGTTATACACTCTGATATGTTTAAATGTGATATAACTGCACAGGTAATTATATTCGATATTTGAACTTGAGACAGAATAGAGAAGCTTTGAAAATTTTGTGAAGTCCCTACTATATGGAGGGAGTCTTAAATGAGTTTTAAATCATCCGATAGTCTCTATTCCATTTTATTATGCATTATCAAATTTTAATTACGCTAATTAAGGTAGGGGTTTACAAAGGAGACGATGATGAGTAAGAATTTTTGGGCTTTGAAGTTATAAACCGTCGCAATCAGATCCAAAATCATAGGCAGATCTGAAATCATGTTAAGGTGAAGTCGCTACCATCTTCCTCCCCGTCGTTTCCAATTTCCACAGATAGCAAGGATGGCTTTTTAGGTGAAGTCGTCTTTCGATTGCGGATTCCATCTGAGTTGGAGCAACTATAAGAGGGAATCCAAATGGGTTTTCTCGTACCTAAGGCACTTTTCAGCATTTTGAAGCTTAAAGATCCTTTCTTAAAAAAAAATTGCCCTTCTCCATCTAACGTTACTTCCTGTCAATTCCACCATTGAAGAGGGTAAGAGACTTTTGTAATCTTAAATACTTATATAATCTTCCTTCCTCTTCATCTCCTTCATCTATCTAAAAATTATAGCTATGCTAGATTTGAGAATTTATTATGAGCTGTGTCATCCTCTATTCTACTGCTTTTAGTAATACATAATGGTTGGTATGACTTGGGCTCAGGGTGTGCTTCTGATAATATTTGATGACAAGCATGAAGGTATAATTTCAAGCTGTTACGCATTTTACCAAGTTCATTGTGATTATGAGTAGTTAGATTTGGAAACAAGGAAGTTGGTTTAATTGACTGCAAAAAAATTCCAGTGCTTTTCAGATTTGTGTTTAGTATGCTTTCTATGTTCGCAGGCTTGGTTGTGGTAGATCCGGCGATTTTGGTGGCATGAAGAAGAGAGAAGGAGAGTGGAGTGGAAGAGCCATGGTGGTTTCGGCATTTTGAAAGATAGTCATAGCAGAAGAAAAACGATGGGGTTGATGGCAAGGAAGAGAGAGGGAGGAAGTGATTTGGAGTATGATGTGGCTATGGAAGATGAGGAGGTGGTTGTGCTGATTGTGTAATATGGTCAAATTAATAGTCAAAATCAACCATTTTTAATGGTAGGGGTAACATTGCCCCACTTTTAACACTTCCGAAGCAATATATATTGCTCCTAAAAAAGTTTTCGGGGGTAAAATTGTTCTTTTGGAGATATTTCTGGGGCAAAAATGAACTTTAACCCTTTAAACAAAAACAATAATAAGTGAATGAATTGAATCATGAATAACATGTTTTATATATATATATATATATATATATATATATATATATATATATATATATATATATATATATATATATATATATATTGCTAGATGAATAAGAGATTATATATTGTATACATGTAATGTAAGAATACTATCTAAAAGATTATCATTCCTTTATCTCGTAGATTCTCCTTACACTAAAAGTATAATAAGCCTGAATGTGATTTGCAAAATTAGGGTGATTAATTAATCAACCTGAACGTGATTTGCAAAATCATAAAATTAATCTTAACATATATCAAAAAATTCCATAAATATGTGATTCGTTATCATGTATTATTTTATCTTCATTTTTCAATTGTTTTATTGGGAAAAAGCCCAATTAAATTTAGTTGAAATAATTATTACATCTACAATATTTTTTTTTACCTATAAAGGGGCATTCTGGTATTTTATTAAAATTCAAAAATCCCTAATGAGACATCTTAGCTTGCTTAAGAATTTGTTGAAAATGTAAGCCTAGATTTAAATTTTGGTATTTTAGCTGGACTTGAATAGAATTCTCCCACAAAGAATTCAATTAATTCAATTATTAGGGAATATAAATGTTGGACTTTGGGTCCAAGTCCGCCCTTGATGGGCCGGACTATTTGATTAGGGGCATAAGTTGCCTTATCAAATTTGATCAATCAACATAAGATTGTTGCTTGGTGAATAAGTTTGGGAATTAATTGAGAGATCATGATTAGGAAACAAATCCACATGATTGAGGAATTGATTTAGAATCAATTGAATTAATTCACCGACTTGGAGAGCAAGCAAGGAGTGCACACACTGCCTAATTAGTGGTCACTCTGATCACTATAAATAGGGTGTGCCTCTAGCATTGCAAACCACCCCTGCCATTGAGCTTTCTGGCAATCTCCTCTTATCTACCATCTTTCTTGTTCTGGTGCACTGCTGTGCAAATCCTGATTAGGCTCTTGTAGTCTAATCCTTGTGTGGGCTCCAAACCCGGATCCGACTTTACCGGTACGCTCTTCTACTCTAATCTGATTTTATATTTCCTTCATTGGTATCAGAGCCTGCTTGTTCTTGTGGCTGTATTCAACATGCGTTCTGCCATTTATAATATATACGTGTATATATATGTGAATTGATAATATATCACGCCTGCGTATATGTATATATGTTTTCGTTATTGCACATGTTCAAAAGATTCTCGTTATTCTTCCGCTGCTACTCTGTAAATATGAATCTGCATGTCTTCTGTATTAATCAATACCACATGCAATAAGAACCTGTGCTTAAATATGTCTCTCTTCATCTCCGTCTCTCTTCGTCTCTTTCTTCCTCTGCGAATTTCGTTTTTGATTCTGGTACATATAAGAGTTCAAAAACAGAAACTTGAACATATAAATAAATGCATGAGATCATAAAACGTAAGAAGAAAGAGAAGCACCGTGTTTTCTGTGTGAATCCACGGTCACCGACAAGCTTCGAGAAATTGGGTCTTCGAAAACGTGAGCCTCTGTGTGAAAAGAGGTTATGAACATGAAGTACTCGAGGAGACGATTCCAACGGTACCGGAATCGCGTCGAAAGAAGGTCGGACGAGGGAGAAAAAGGGAAACGAAACAGGCGGGTCGCGACAGACCCGCCTGAGCTCCGGCCGGGTCACGTCGACCCAGCTGGAGGTTGAAGAAGGGGGAGGGGGGCCAAAACGGCGTCGTTTTGGCCAGAACCCCAAAACGAGCCGTTTCACTAAGTGAAACGGCGCCGTTTAACGCTGGCCAAAACGGTGTCGTTTCGGCCAGTGGGAGCTGCGTTTCAAATCATTGAAACGCAGCGTTTCGGGTCATGGGTGACCCGAAACCCGCTTCAAAGGACATAGGGCCGGATCACTTGACCCGGACCGGCCCACCCGATTTCCAAAAAAAAAAAAAAAAAAAATATTCATTCAAAAAAAAATATATATATATATTCATTTAAAAAAAAAAAAACTTTTTTTTCTGACAGCGCGCCTATGTGGCGCGTGGGTTCCACCCCAAGGCCTAATGAGACAATTAAGGATATCATCGGACTCAGTGAATCGATACAAGTCCATATATTTTGACATTGTGTCAAAATAAGGTCTCTACGGCGGCGCGTGAATGACACGCGCCTCCACCGAGAGTGGAAATCTCAAGTTTCCTGTTTTTTAAATGAATTTTTTAAATCAGAAGCCTTCTGGTGGCGCGTGGGGGCGCGTGCATGGGTATTTTTGGAATGTTTTTTGCCCTAAAAATTTGTAAATTTATGTTCTTTACATTGATATATTATTTGTCAATTTTTGGAAATTATTCAGAATATTTTATATACGTTTTTGAGTGTTTTTTTTGACCTTAAACTATTTAAAATAAATTCTGAAAATTGTTTTTCTTTGTGATAAACAATTATTGGTCAGATATGGCTAGTATACACACTGACCAATCCTTTGATGGGGCTCCCCCTGAATATTCTCCCGCTTCTGATGATGAACAAGAGGCAAAGACCTCAAGTGGAGTTGGTAGCACCAACAAGAAGGGTCCCCCTTTGTCACTACAAGACTCCAACGCACCTGACGAGGTGCAGCAAGAAGAGAAAACAAAGTTCAAATTCGATAAGTTCGAAGAAGAGGAGGTCGATAGACCAAAAACTAGTGCTCTCATCAAATCTCTTGTTGAAAAAGACGTTGATAGATATGTTCAAATCAAAAGCGTCTATGGAGTCATTTGTGGATATGGTACACAAGTCACTAATGCTAGTGACACTGAATTCTACGTAAAAGCTATGCTTCAATACCGTGAGCAAGTGACAAAGAGGGGTCATCTCCATAGCCAAGGATTTTGGAAAGACGTTTTCAAGAGAGGCATAAACAACATGGACAAAGGAGCTCATAGAGCTAAGGCTAGGAAAATTTTTCTAGATTTTGGCATTGATGTACCTCGTTATTAAAACTTGATTATCCATGTTTTAATTTGCTTGCCTTTTGAATTTGTTTTCATTGCAACTTATATGAACTTTTCATGGAGTTATTGCTTAATGAATAAATTATTTTCTTTTGGAATTATTTATTCTATTTCCTTATGATGCTTTATTTGAGTGGGAGCATATTTTTTTTTTTCCTTTCTTTTCTTTCTGGAATTTTTTTTTTTTTTTTTAAGAAAAAAAAAAATGGGGATATGTTTAAATAAGATTAGAAATTAAGAAAAATGAGTAGTAAACTGGAATGAGTGGGATGGGGGTCAACCTAGTTGATTCCTGAACACGAAGCTGGCAAACTCTCATTCTATTAAATTCTACTCTTATTTAAACAAAGAGATAGTGTCTCAAACAATACAAATTGCATACCTAATTGAAAATGCATGTCTATGTGACAGAAAAAATGGCTCAAATGTCGAGCAAGACTTTTGTTGCTGATCTCGTTAGAGGAGACAAGCTGCATGGTGAGAACTTCGGCATGTGGCGCCGCAAGATCTCTTATGTCTTGGAGGAACAAGATGTTATGGACGTCTTGACCAATGTGCTTCCGCAACCCGATGCTAATGCACCACGAAGGGAACAGGATGCTTTCGCAACCTGGAAGAGAAAGGATACCATCGCTCGGATCACAATGCTTGCAGCAATGACCGACGATGTGATATGTCAATTTGAAGGACATGTCACTGCCTCTGCCATGTGGACAGCGCTGAAAGAAGAGTTTGATGGTACTTCTGATGCAAGACTCAGGAGAATCACTGTCAAGCTTGACAATTATAAGCTGGGTCCAAACACTACCATAAGGCAGCATTTGAGGAAAATGCAGAATATGATAAGGGAACTTATCGAGGCAGGAGGAACCCTTTCTGAAGCACAGCAAGTGCAAGCTGTTGTGAGTTCGCTCCCTGCAAGCTGGGATCACATGAAGCACACCATAACTCACAACAACACCATCAAGACTTTTGCTGACGTTGCTCGTCACATCCAATTGGAGGATGACCGTATGTACGGTGCAAAGACCAATGGTCAAGCACTCTTAACTGAAGAAAAAGGAGCTTCATCCCAGAAGCGAAAGCCCAATAAAGGCAAGGGACCCCAGAAGAGGAAGGGGAACCCAGGGGCAAAGAAGGATAAGAATGCCTTCAAGAAGAACAAGAAACCTGCAAAGAAGCGAGACCTTTCCAAGGTCAAGTGCTACTCTTGCGAAAAGAAAGGCCATTTTGCAAAAGATTGCCCTGAGAAGAATAAGGTACTATGTGATAACCCTTCTCATTTTTCTTTTGTTTCTAGTACTGCCTTTATAGCTGAGGCTAATCCTGTGTGGGTTGTAGACTCAGGGGCCACAGACCATGTGAGCAGAGATCGTGGGAACTTCACGGAGTTTCGCAAGCTACCAGCTAGAAGCAGATGGCTTTACGTTGGGAACAATGCGATGGTAGAAGTCAAAGGGATCGGCACCTGTAAATTGACTTTACAAGGCGGGCGAACCCTAATTTTGCAAGATGTCCTCTACGCTCCGGAGATCCGACGAAACCTAGTGTCTGTTATTTCTTTAGTTAAATTCAGTTTTAATGTTAACTTTCATGATCAAGTTGTTGACATTTCAATTGGGACCGATTATTTCGGATTTGGTTGTATTTCGGATGGTTTCTTTGTTTTAATGAATTATGATTTTAATTCTAGTCAATGCTATGCGATTTCATCTAATGATAATTACGATACATGGCACGCCAGATTAGGACACATTGGTCAAGAACGTATGACCAAACTAGCAAATGAAGGATTGCTAGGACAAGTGTCGAAAAGGGAAATGTCTCTATGTGAGCATTGCCTTGCTGGCAAAAGCACAAGGAAACCCTTCGGAAAGGCAACCAGAGCAGAACATCCTCTTAAACTGATACACTCGGATATCTGCGGACCTATGAGTGTGAGGGCACGACATGGAGCGTGGTACTTCATTACATTTATCGACGATTTTTCGCGATATGGAAATGTATACTTGATCTCTCACAAGTCTGAAGCTTTAGAATGCTTCAGGAAGTACCTTAATCTAGTTGAAAATCAACTGAATTGCAAGGTTAAAGCCTTGAGAACTGATAGAGGTCGAGAGTATCTCTCAGAACAGTTCAAAACGCTCTGTGATGAAAAAGGGATTGTCAGACAATTGACCATCCCTGGCACTCCTCAACAAAATGGGGTCGCCGAGAGAAGAAATAGAACACTTCTCGATATGGTTAGGTCAATGATGTCACAAGCTGAACTACCAATTTCGTATTGGGGCGATGCACTGTTGACTGCGACATTTATACTTAACCGAGTGCCTTCCAAATCAGTCACTTCTACGCCTTATGAGCTGTGGACAGGCCGCAAGCCGGATCTAAGTGTCTTACGACCATGGGGATCGGCGGCCTATATACACAACTCGTCTCATAAACATGGAAAGTTGGGACCTCGAGGCAAGAAATGTATCTTCATAAGATACTCTGAGCAATCAAAAGGATATGTCTTCATTGGTGAAAATGAGGACGGCTCAATGACTGAGGTCGAGTCAAGGGACGCAGTATTCCTAGAATCAGATTTTCCTAGCAGAGGAAGCCTTACCCAAACGGAAACTCTATATAAGAGTGAGGAAGTTGAAGGCATCCCTCAGATCACTGACCCGAGTGGGAGAAATGAGTCATTTTCACAACATGGAAATGATAATCAAGCACAGGAAGAGAATCCTATGCAACTCCCACCCCGGAGAAGCCAAAGGGATAGAATCCCTAAAAGACGCTTCTCCGTTGAAGGGGAAGTACTCATTGTCAATCCGGAAGACAATGAGGAAGATCCGAGAAGCGTTAAAGAAGCGCTAACCGGACCCGCTAAGGAAATATGGCAAAAGGCCTTAAAAGAGGAGATGAATTCCATGAAAGCTAACCAAGTTTGGGAATTGGTTGACCTGCCACTAGGCCGAAAGGCAATTGGGAACAAATGGGTTCTCAAATATAAACGAAAGGCAGATGGATCAATTGACAAACCCAAAGCACGCTTGGTGGCTAAGGGGTACACCCAACGAGAAGGGATAGATTATGAAGATACCTTCTCGCCAGTGGTGCGTTTTAACTCAATAAGACTCATACTCGCCATAGTGGCAAGTATGGACTTGGAGTTACATCAAATGGATGTAAAAACCGCATTCCTTAATGGAAAACTAGATGAAGAGATATATATGGAGCAGCCTGAGGGCTTCATAGAAAAGGGAAGTGAACAAAAGGTTTGCAAACTCCTAAGGTCCATTTACGGACTGAAACAATCATCTAGACAGTGGTATCTAAGATTTCAAGAGGCAGTGACCTCATTCAACTTCGAGATGATCGAAGAAGACCACTGTGTCTACATAAAGCGGTTTGGAGATGATTTTGTGATTTTGTCTCTTTATGTAGATGATATACTCCTGGCTGGAACGAGTCTTAAGGTAGTCAAAACAATCAAGGATTGGTTATCCTTGAATTTTGAAATGAAAGACATGGGCGAAGCAGAATATATCTTGGGAGTCAAGATAAAGAGGAATCGTTCAAAAAGATTGCTATCCTTGTCACAAAAGGCATACATAGCAAAGATCTTAGAACGATTCAATATGAGAGACTGCAAGCCTATGGATACCCCTGTGGTTAAAGGACACCACATCAGCATGGACATGTGTCCCATGGAAGAATCCGAAATAAATCGCATGAAAAGAGTCCCGTACTCGAGTGCAGTTGGAAGCTTGATGTATGCTATGCTATGTACTAGACCAGACATATGCTTCGCAGTCGGACTTGTGAGCCGGTTTCAATCCAACCCTGGAATAAAGCATTGGGAAGCTGTGAAAAGAATCATGAGGTACCTGAAGGGAACCATGGATTACGAGCTATGTTACCAAGGTAGAGATATACATCTAATAGGATACTCTGACGCCGACTGGGCGGGAGACATAGATGAACGACACTCCACCTCAGGATACGCGTACCTCCTAAACAATGGAGCAATTTCCTGGAGCAGCAAGAAACAGACCTGTGTGGCTCTGTCATCCATGGAATCTGAATACATAGCTTGTTCTGCCGCTGTTCAAGAAGCTGTATGGCTTAAGAGATTTCTAGAACGTCTAGGAATGAAAGGCAGAAAGGAGGGTCCTATTCTGATACATTGCGATAGTCAAGCCGCAATAGCCTATGCTAAGGACCCTAAGGATCACAGTAGAACAAAGCACATAGACATTAAATATCATTTTGTAAGAGACATGATCACTAAGAAACAAGTGACCGTTCAATACCTTTCTACTCATAAGATGTTAGCTGATCCCCTTACAAAGCCCATTGCCAGAAACCCTTTTGTTAAACATGTAACTGCTCTGGGCATGCGTAGAATGTAATGTATTGAACGTTGCAATAAAATGATGCATTTTCAGTTTTTCAAATATATTGTGTATATATTAATGCATAGGCACAAGGTATGCAATTCCGTATGTCGTACAGGTTAGGAAGGTTGGTTCGCTCACACGAACAACCGTCTTCCCACGATTTGCAGGGGCGTGGGATGATAAGACGAGCAAATGATCACCATGAGATGGGTAAGGAAGATCTTTGCGCTTGAGTCGCCTCAGTTGAACTGAGATGAGATCCGCACGTGTAAATACGTCATGGATCGAGGCATGATTACAAAGGATGTATCATCAGACCTGTAGCCAGGCAAAGGACTCACCTTTTACAAATGAGGTTCCACAAAGGGGAATGATTGTAAAAAGGGAAGTCCTGGTTCCAATGTTGAGTACATTTGAACTAAAGTCTGTACGGTGAAACATGAAGGTAAAATCGACATACACCATTGCAAAATCACCGTAGCATGCAATTCATACTGCATGTGCTTGAGAGAATAACTGCAATATGGGACGTAGGTGACAGATCCTTGGTTCACTACGGTGTGAGTCCCAGGAAGGAGAAATCCTTCAAACGATGCCCTCAGGACTTAGGCAGGCATCCTGAAAGCCTGACTTGGGGCCAGCTACTTTAGCTGAAGCTTTATGATCACGTACGATTCGATCAGACAACTAAAAGCTGGGAAAGCGACCAAGTCGGGAAAGATCGATGTTTCTAGTCAAAAAGGAAGGTCTATCTTGAAGTACACTTTTTGCGGTGGCATCTATGACATGTCCCTTACAGGTTATGAGAAAAACCTGTAAGTGTGGAGACCACGCGCATAGTAGGCAATCTGAGTCAAGTTCAGAAAAACAAGAGAATTTATGACTCAAGAGGGATCAGATATGCCATGAGTTGAGTGTATGGACAGACCTAGGGCATGTGAGGCAACAATTTACAGGTTCACAAAGGGTGTCCTTGGATGCTGATCCGATATCAAGGATTTCTAGTGTCACAAGCACCAAAGGTTCTGAAGATGTTGTGCCCACGCAGTCACGGCAGACACCAAGTATGAAACAAGAAGAAGATGTAGTCGCATGATGGGTGGCCCATCAAGTGCGAGTGGGAGATGTTGGACTTTGGGTCCAAGTCCGCCCTTGATGGGCCGGACTATTTGATTAGGGGCATAAGTTGCCTTATCAAATTTGATCAATCAACATAAGATTGTTGCTTGGTGAATAAGTTTGGGAATTAATTGAGAGATCATGATTAGGAAACAAATCCACATGATTGAGGAATTGATTTAGAATCAATTGAATTAATTCACCGACTTGGAGAGCAAGCAAGGAGTGCACACACTGCCTAATTAGTGGTCACTCTGATCACTATAAATAGGGTGTGCCTCTAGCATTGCAAACCACCCCTGCCATTGAGCTTTCTGGCAATCTCCTCTTATCTACCATCTTTCTTGTTCTGGTGCACTGCTGTGCAAATCCTGATTAGGCTCTTGTAGTCTAATCCTTGTGTGGGCTCCAAACCCGGATCCGACTTTACCGGTACGCTCTTCTACTCTAATCTGATTTTATATTTCCTTCAATAAAAAAATAAATTAGAAAATAATCATCAATAAATTATATTTATTAATTAATGGATCCAAACCAAATATCCTAGTATTTATTATTTTTTTAGCAAAAAAATATAATTTTAAATTATGATAACTCTTTAATTTATAAAGACAAAACAAAATTCAATTATGAAAGAAAATAAAAACAAACCGATGTTACTTGAAAATAAAATGGAATCTAACGGTATTACGATGAGTATTATAGAATATATAGGTTTCACGTACGTAATTCTATAATCAGACTCAACATAATATATCTTTAACACAACATCCATAATCAAACAAATATACAGCTGAGTCTTGAAAGTGCTACCATCACGAATCAACACCAAATATACATCAATAGGAAGCAAAAACCTTCCTTCAATTTTCGCCCTACAAGTGTCATCATCTGCCAGTTGGCAAAATCAAAAGCGAATCTACATCAATAGTAATTAAGCAAAACCCTTGATAAGTCTGTCTCTTTGACAGCATAGCATGCCCTATGCGTTCTCACTAAATAAGAATTTCAGCCATCCACTTGTTTGTCTAATATATATACAACACTTTCCACCCTTTTGTTTTGTTTTTGTTTTTTTGCCGACATATACAACACATTCCATCTAGTTCATTCTGTAATATCCTGAATTTTAATATTAGAGGCTTAAGAATAAGTTTAAATTAAACAGAATATTAAACCCCGATTTAGCAGGTGTTTCAAATTTATCTCTTAATATTTCTTATGTCTTTGGGGTATTAAAGAAAGTAAAATGGTAAATTTTGAATAAAGTAATTATGCTTCCACTGAAATTTTCTGCGAGGCGGTGAGCTTGTCATGAGGTTTTGGAAGACCAAATGATAGGAAAAATTATGAAATTTTACAGAGTGAAAGTGGACATCCTAAACTTTAATTTGATAGGTCATATGACTAAATTAGAGCTATATACAAAGAACTATGAATTTTTGAAGTTTACTCAGCGAAACTGAAAAGTTTCTGGAATAGCTTCCAAAGATAAAAAAATATGGGAATGATGTACTTCCAATTGGCAAGAGTCTATACTTTTCCTTAAACCTAGACTCAATAAGGGTTTCATAGCCTTTGGAATCGCTCTAAAACGATGTCTACAAATTTAGTTATGATTTTTCAAAGTTTGAGCAGAAAATCTGTCAGAATTGGCACTATTCCGAAAATTGGAAAATAAAATATGTTAGCAATTGTGTAAATTATAGAATAAAAAAATAGGAGGGGAAAATAATTATTTGGCTCATAAACAAGCTAAGTGTCATTATCTTGAGGCAAGAGAATTAATTATAATTGATAAAGTGTGTGCACATGTTCAAATTAAGAGTAAAATAATATTTCTTATACATGTGGTTTGATAAATGGAATTGAAGCCCAAAAGGTGGGCATGGAAAAAGGGTGGGCATGGAAGGCCCTTAGGCGTCATTGAGGGCCAACCAAGGGGAAGAGAAAATAGTTCAATGCTAATGAAAGATAATGACTTAAGTTGGTAAAGGATAAAGTCAAGTACAAAACTTGTCATAAGATCCTATTTCTATGATAAAGTTAAATAAGGGAAAATGAGAGATATTATTAAGCTTTATCATATCATTTCTCTTTCTCATTTACGTTGGGCAATAAGGAGAGAAGAAAGAGAAAGTGTCATACTTAGTGGTAGATAAGCTCAAATACAATTGGTGTCATAAACTTTAATTTTATGACAATATTGATCAAGGGAAAATGTGAAGATATTTTTAAAAGCCATGCTTCATCTTTTTTCATCCCATTTCACGTCCTAGCAAGCATAAGAGAAGAGGGAGAGAGAGTTCAAGAAACATAGAAAGAAGGAGAGCACAAAAGGAAAATCCAAGGTAAGTTCAAGGTGATTTCTACTTGTTCTTGTCTTCAAATTCATGAGCAACTCTTTCTAACCTCTAATCCTTCTTGAAATATACATATAGTAAGAGAAAAATCAAGGGAAAGAAGGAGGGAGGATGAAATTGGAGTCTAGAGAGAGAAATCAAAGGTAAACTCATAAACCTTACATTCTTGGTTGAATTCAAGGTTGTGTTGTTGTTGTGATTGGATTCTTGACTTGTATTGGTTGGTTTTATGATTTGGAATGCTAAAACCCTGAGGGGAGGTGTTGTCCAAATTTAGTCTAATCATGTTTAGAATGTGATTAAGTAGTTAAACAAGTGATTAAAGGTGATAAGAAAGTGTTTTATGGATTGAAATCATAAAACTCCATTTTCTCTAATTTTTATAAAATTTTGTCCAGATCTGTTGTGGGCTGTGTTTGGACTGAATTTTAGTGTTTTTGATAATTCCATTATGTTTAGAATGGAAAATTGTGTGGGGTTCATGTTGGGTGCGAAGTGAGAAAAGCCCTAAAAAGTAAAATGACAAAAATAGTCTTAAAACCCTCAGATAGAGGCTGCCAAGGATAAATTCATAATTAGGGCTGGAATTTGAGAAAACCGAGGTCAAAAATGGATTCCTTGGATGAAAATATGTCAAATAGTATGGGTTAAAATTTCAGGAAAAGTACAGTCAGACCAGATACGGCAGAGCCGAGGTCCCGGGGGCATTTTGGTCATTTTTCAATAGACTCATAACCCCTAGAAAAACTATGGAAGTGTCTAAAGTTTAAACTATACATTTGACATTTTAGAATTGAGTTGAGAGCCCGAGGGATTGGCATGCAAATCGAGACACGTTATTCGAGGATTAGGGAAGGGATATTAAGATAGGGAACTTACCTCTCTTACATGTATTTGGTATTTGTATGTTGGAAATTGTGCCCAAAGAGCCAATCATTATACTTTGAACATTATTAATTTAATGAAATTTCTTCATTCTGTTATCATATTATTTGCATGTTAATTGTGATAATTATATCCTTGGATAATTCATAAAGGTTGTCCTAAAATGTCCCTGGTCGATTATCTATGCGAGAGCAGAGATGAAACAAGATCAGTATGACTTTGATAAAATATGGATATACGAATCAAAGTCTTAGACACTTGTAAGAGTATAAGGTGCTGGACCGACCCACTATGAGAAAGCTACATGGATCAAGTCATAAGCTTTTTTCATGTATAACCACGTCACAATGCCCATTGACCTGAGGTCATCATGGATTCCTACATGAGAGTTGCTAAGCTTTGAACTAGTCAAAAGTCACATTTGACCAGGTGATGATAAAGGCTACAATCGGGCTTGGTGTTTTTTCATAAAGAGGAATATGAATGATCAAAATGGAATTTGTCCCTCATATTAGTAAAGAGATATTACTGGGCCCCTCGATGAGTAAGTCTGAGAAATGTATGGTCATACTACAATGGAAAAGAGTTTCCATTTCTATTGTCAGACTACTCAGGAATCGAGAAAGTAATAGTTAGGAATAAGATGATGACATTATCCGTGCCTCATCCTTGACCGATATATCGTGTGACAAAAAGGACGTGACATGGTTGTATGACAGGTTGCATCGTGTTAACGATCCTCATATGAATTGGGTAGTCGTGATGTCTTGCTAGATGCCGCTTGTGACTTGTGGGTTAGTACAGTTATTGGCTCACTGCCAACTTCATATGGACCTACAGGGTCGCACACAAGAATGACCCAACACGAGATAATGTTTAATTAGGGTGAACGAATTTTATATTTAAATATATATGTATATATGTAATATAAAA
This sequence comes from Inga leiocalycina, assembly GCA_963242795.1. Taxonomy (NCBI): domain Eukaryota; kingdom Viridiplantae; phylum Streptophyta; class Magnoliopsida; order Fabales; family Fabaceae; genus Inga; species Inga leiocalycina. Next base: position 30,567,290 of record OY725327.1, read on the forward strand.
ATTCATTAATAATATTATATAGATATGTATTTTCGAAATACATATTATATATATATATATATATTATATTATATGATATTATTATATTGTGTTAATTTTAAATTTAATTTATTAAGATAAATTAAATCTAATAACTAACATGATAAAGATATGGTATCTCAGATTTAATTTATGAAGATAATTTAAATCTAATGGCTCTTTATTTGGATTAAATAAATAGGTTAAATTAAAACTGTTGGACAAATTTAATTTAGACTGAATTTATTTAATTAACTCATCAAGATAATTAATAGTCAATTAATTTCAAAATTAATGATGATTAATTTTAAAATTTGAAAATAGCCCTCATAGGTTATAAACTTGATAGAGCAGATATATTGACATACACATGAGAATTGAGAGCCGCAAGGGAAACCCTAGGAGACATTAGAGGCGCTAGCACGCAGTCTCGGTTGGAGAGCATTCTTGTGGATACCGATAGAGGGAGCGGACCTGACGTGTTGGCTCCTAGAGATCGTGAAAACCCTGAATCATAAAAGGTATGAATCCTTCCAACTTGGTTTAAACGCCGTTGATAGATCATCGATTAGGATCGGTGAAAATTTTTAAAATTCTTCCGCTGTGCCTACCGATTCTAACATTGTAATGGTGCACTGATGCATGTTATTGTTTTGCTTGATTATGTGAAATATATATGAATGATTGAAGTTCTGTTTTTGTTTATGTTGTGACCATAGTTTTGTTGCATGAAACATTGAGCACACAGATATGTCATAAATACTCTAAAATAAGTTGAAATAAGATAAAGGTGTGATTCATTCTATCTTGCAGCAATACAAAATATTCATCCATAACTCAATAACATCTACGGAAAGCATTTGATTACACCGGTCTATAAGTATAGACCTTAAGCTTAAAAAAAGATTATTTTTTTTTTTACCAGTAAGCTTAAAAAAATATTTATATCCCTCATCACCAAAAATTTTCATTCGAAAACAAGATAAAACAAAGACAAACAATACTAAATAATCTGATGTAACTTCATATTAGAAGGAAACTTAGTTTGGGGGCTAAATAAAACTTTTTATATATATATATATATATATATATATATATATATATATTTATTTATTTATTTATTGGATAGGGCCAAATAAATAGCACAGCATAATTTGCTTTTTTTTTTTTTTTGGCCTGAAGCATATTGTGCTCAATGCTTGGCCTTGCCCAATAATTAGCCCGGCCTAAAAATGTTCATTTTTGTTTCAAGCCATTTTTTTAGGTTAGACTAGGCACTTCTTCTCCGGGCTTGAAAGGGTATATTAGGTAACTAAGCTTTTGTCTGTTTTTTTTCTTACAAAAAACAAAAAGTAAAAGGGCAATTGAGGATCTGAACACCCCTAATCAATACAAATTATTATAATTTAGAAGAATTATTTTAGAAATATGTTTATAATTAGATTTTCATTTTTTAATATGGATAATAAATTTATAAAAAAAACTAAGTGAAATATAAATAGTATAGGGAATCTAGAAAAATACAATTAAATGGGAAAAAATAAATTGATATTGTGAATTTATAAAATCTCATGTCAGAACTAAAATAAGAATATGAGATTTCCAATTCTAACCAAATTACCCTTAATTCATTTGTGAAACATGAAAGTGAAGTCATTAATGTAAAATCTGATGTTGTTAATATAGATACAGATATTGTTATTGACCCCTGAAACTTGTTCCCTCAAAATTATCTCTGGCTTTTGGGATATGAAGTTATGAAACATTAAAGAAAAGTTGTTAATGTAAAATATGATGCCGTTAAAATAGATACAGATGTTGTTATTGACCCCAGAAACTTGTACCATCAAAATTATCCCTGGTTTTTAGGATATGAAGTTGTCAAACATAAAAATAAAGTTGTTAATGTAAAATCCGATGTTGTTAATATTGATACAGATATTGTTATTGACTCCTGATACTTGTGAATTGAATTAAGGGCATTTTGGTCATTTGGTCAAAATTAGAAATATCATATTTCTACTTCAATTCTGACTGAGGATTTGATAAATTCAAAGCACAAATTTATCTTTTCCCATTTTTAATTACATTTTTCTGAAATTTTCCCAATAGTATAATACTTTGGCTTCCTTTCTAAGTTTCACACTTTTCATCTCATTTTATTAGTTTTTCTTATATCATATCCTCTTGGTTCTCCAATTTCTTCTCAAAATCTCATATTCACTCTTACATTAAAAAAAATGGATGATTAATATTTACTACTTTGTAACATTTTTATTATTATAAATAAATAAATTTAAAATGTTAAAATCTAGGGAAAATTTCTTATAAAGAACTTTAAAAATACTAAAAGATAAAAAGGTGCTCCCAATATTCATAATACCAAAGAAGTGTTAATGCCTAATTTGTATTTATTGAAATCAAAAGAAAATTATACAAATGTCCTTGACATAATCATCTTCTTTATCCTTCGACAAAATCATCTTTTCCTCCAACAATGGGGATTGTGGCCTACAAACTATTTCTCCAGCAATGACGGCCCTTAGATCTTCGATTTCTACCATCTCCAGCTCTCCAACAATTAGGGCTTACATCTTCTGCAATTTCTCCAGCTCCCACATCAATACCGATCTCTGTATACCCATCTTTTGCAATCTCTCAAAACTGACCGTATTTGCTCTATCTATTCGTCAATCCATTTCAGGATTATGTACCAAGTATCTCAAAAAATCTCTCCTGTGAAGAAGTCAACGATGATGATGAATTCCTATGCCACCAATCAATGGCGGCATCACTCCAAAACTTGACCCACCTTGGTGTTCTTCCTCCTACGATGATTCCTGTATCTAAGATCCTCCTCGAGAAGTTTGTTGGAGAACCCACAGATTTCTTGCTAACAAATCTCTGGTTCTTCAATATAAGATTAGATTTTAAGCTCTAGAACAAGATTGATCTCCTTCTATATAGTATGTTTTAGGCCTTTATTGTTTCTAGGTATGGCCGTTTATCTTCTTTCTTCCTATCCTGTTAGTTCCATAAAGTTCATTTTCCTTGTTTGAGTAAATGGTGAGTGGATGGAGGTGGGTCATAATCATTTATTCGAACAAAAAAAAATTATCATTTCATGATCTTGTAGCAACATATATCATTGGTTTGTGAAGTTTTGTGGCATACTCAGTTAGAGCAAAACGATTACCAACAATAACAATAATGTTATCACCACCCTGTGCTTTTTTGTACTTGATGAGAAACTCGCATGCTCTGAACTTATTTAGATTCATCACACAGGGTGTCTAGGACATGTAAAAGATCACTAATTCAGAAGGGGGAATTCAATCTAATAAACTAGAACATGTAAAAGATATTGTGCAATTGCAGGTTTTGAACAAGAATTAACCGCTCTGCAAAAAGAATTAAATTCAAAAATGTTAGTTCACTATAGGAGTAGAAATGGTGCAACATGAAGCTAAAGAAGGAACAAGAATAATGCTTAAATGATGACAAGAAGGCAAAAACAAGCTGCTCATGAAACAAGCTGAGTGAAACCCAAAACAATTTTCTATTGTTACAATTCACATATTTCCATTAAGTCTGACCTGTTTCTTCTTAGTAAAAAAAAGTTGGTAATACCTAATAAAATATGGGAAATGTTTTAATAAAAGTTGTGAATGACCTGATAGTGTGGATTTGTTATTTATAAACGAAAGTTGTTAAAATATAATAAAATGTGGTTAATTCCTTAACAAAAATTGTTAGAAACCTGATAGTTTAGATTTTTTATTTAGTAAACGAAATTTGTTAAAACTTAATCAAATATCATGATTTCCTTAACAAAACTTGTGAAAAACTTGATAATATAGATTTGTTACTTGGTAAACAAAAGTTGTTAAAACTTGATCAAATGTCATGATTTCCTTCATAAAACTTGTGAAAAACCTGATAGTGTAGATTTGTTACTTAGTAAACGAAAATTGTTAAAACTGAATTAAAATATCGTGAATTCCTTAACAAAATTTATGGAAAACTTGATAGTGTAGATTTGTTACATGGTAAATGAAAATTGTTAGTAAAACCTAATCAAATTTCATGAATTCCTTAATAAAAGTTGTGAAAAACCCGACAATGTAGAATTGTTACTTGGTAAATGAAAGTTATTAAAATCTGATCAAATGTCGTGAATTTCTTAATAAAACTTGTGAAAAACTTGATAATGTAGATTTGTTACTTAGTAAACGAAAGTTGTTAGTAAAACCTAATCAAATGTCGTGAATTCTTAAATAAAACTTGTGAAAAACGTTATAGTTTAATTTATATTTGATACTTGGTAAATAAAAATTGTTAAAAAATGATAAAATGTTGTGAATTCCTTAATAAATCTTATTATTTTACCAAATAATTATTCCAGGATGAGCAACTAGCTACATGGCCACTGGAGTGCTGGCGCCGATAGGGATATGTCATTGGTTGCCGGCTGGTGGTAGGGTGGGGTGAGGGTTACTCTTTTTTATTTTAAAAAATATTCTTGAGGGCATTTATATTATTTCCTTTTAACTTCAAAAAGGATAAATTAAATATTAACACCTTTCTGATATTATGAATATTAGGTATACTTTTTTTTCTTTTCATATTTTTAAAGTTCTTTATTTGTCTTTCCCACAAATATGATATACATAATTTATAACTATAATACAGATAAAGTAAAATAAATTTATAAAGTACTATATTAATAGCTTTATAAAAAAATATATTTAAACTATCCATTAGTTTTTATCTAAAGCTAGAGATAGAAATCCGAGAAGAAAAGAGAAAAAAAATATTCTGATAGGATCTTCTTCCAATCCTCTCTTAATTGGATCCCAATACATAATTATATTTTTTTCAATGAAAAATCATATTTTAGGAAATTTTTTCCATAATTAAATGGAAAATCAAACTAATTTTTAATGTAGGGCCGGCCGGGCACTAAGTTAATTTTGAGATTTATAAATATCAAAAATAAACCATATGTTCATTTTGATACATTTATCAAGGTATAATAATCTGGCTTCCTTTTAAGTTCCCTACTCTTTGTTGGCAAAAGAAAAAAGGCAAAATCTCATAAAAATATTCTGGAAATTACAAAACAACAAATCAGTGATTCGAATATATCAAGTCTTATGTCAGTACAGTTGGATGAATTTGTGATTATGAACTCTTGCCAAAAAGACGTCATTGCCAAAAACTACATATTGATGAGAGTCCGACATAAGAGAAGGGTACAAAATACAACGAACGTGACTTCTATTTAGTGGGTATCTGGGTAACGTCAAAATCACGATTTTAAAAATTTTTTTTATATAAATTAAGATAAAATTCTTTTTATATATTTATTTTATAAATCATAAAAACTATTCTTTAAAAACTAATCCAAACAAACATTAGAAAAAGACAATTTAAGGACAAAATCACATTTTTGTCAAGATTTGATACTCCCATATTCATCCACGACATAGGATGTGGTAGATTGATGATATTACTAATTTGCCCTTTTGCAACTTTCAGAGCATGTTTTCGGTATTTTCCGAAGGAAAAAAAAAAAACCATGCTTTCATCTTCTTTTTGCATTTGTATATATATATAAAAAATCTTCACTTTGCATTATTTTTCATTTCATTTCTCTAACCATATTCTCACGCTACATTAATATGAGTAATATTTATCTTTTTATTTAGTATTTAATAAAAAAAATCATATTATTAGAATTTCTTTTTGTGCTTACATATGTTTAGAAATCACCATCAATCTTGCGGATCATTTAGCTAAATTTACCTATAACATTATGGAGAATTTTGTGTTCCTTAATTATCCACCATTTTCATATCAAGAGACAGTTGATGATAAAGGATAATCAACTCATGTTAGAATTTTGATTGTAATTCGTAATATGAGCTAATGTAACATAGTTTCTAGTAAAAAAAAGAGAAAGAAATCACCATCAATAAATTCTCTTGGAGAAATAAATCTAGTTTTTAATGTGAAGCAGTGAAGCCGACTAGGAAGGTAGTAATTAATTACTAATACTGAATGCCCTCGATGATACGACTGTGGCCGTATCATATCAATGAATCATTGCGGTCAAATTAGAGGAACCATGAATCGTAACCGCGGAAGAGTATAACTCGTCAAAATAAAAAATTAAATTCACTGTTTTTCGGCCGGAAATAATTAAATTCACATTGAAACCACAAGTCCACGACACACAAAAGCCACAAGGTGTGAGGTATAAACTCACAATTACACATAGGTCAAAGAAACTGACAATTATACAATTTCTTAAAAAATCCATGAATATATGATGGGTTGATACAATTTCATTTTAATCCCCTAATTTTTAAACTAAACGTTTTGATGCTTCATTTTGTTTGAAATATTTATCTTTATTATTAAATAAAAAATCTAAATTATTTTACTCTTTAAAGGATTAAAACTTAGATTATTGTACTCTTTAAAAGACTAAAACTTCTTTTTCAAAATTTAATAGTAGAAACTAAAATAAGAGCCAACTTAAAAGATTAAAGGTTATTGTGCTCATTTATGATAGCTTATTTTTAGGTAGTAAGCGCTTATAAATCATGATTTATGGCATATGAGGTAAATATGTGAGATGAGTTTTATCTTGACTTACGTAATAAGTGATTATTGATTCCCAATAAGCAATACCAAACACACTTTTAACCTGTATATGTGTGTTTGATATTGCTTATTGGGGGTCAATAAATACTTATTAGATAAGTCAAAATAAAACCCCTCTCACATACGTATACAGTAAATAACAAATTATAAACACTTATTGTCTAAAAATAAAACTATAATTAAAAAGTCGTTTTTTCTTAGTTTTTGATTCCACTGTCATAATTAATCAAAATTAATACATTAAAGTAAACGTTTCCAGTCCCAAGTCCCAGCTCCAATAACCTTCCAGTTTCTGTCTTCTCCTTTATCACTCTCCTTTACTTCACTTTTTCTTGCCTCGTGATACTGTCCCACTCATACATGCCCACTCATACAACTCTCTCACTCTCTCTCTCTCTCTCTCATGGCATTTTGCCTCAAAACTGCTTCTGGGTTTATTAAAATTCATCCTCACGAGCCTCCTCTCTGATTGGGTGGTTATCTATTGTGTATCACATTTTGTTTTTGATTTCGTCTTTCTATGTCAATGGGGGTGGTTTTTGATGCTGGGCCTGTGATGATGATGATGATGATTCTTGTTCTGTTGCTTCTTCGGCAACTGAGTTGGCGAGTTAACTCGGAACCGACTCAGGACAAGGAAGCCCTGCTTGCCTTCATCTCCCGAACTCCTCACGCTAATCGCCTCCAGTGGAACGATTCCGACTCGGCCTGCGACTGGATTGGAGTTCAATGTGATTCGTCTCGTTCTTTTGTGTATTCTCTTCGTCTTCCCGGCGTCGACCTTGTTGGTCCCATTCCGCCTGACACAATCGGCCGGCTCACTCGCCTCCGCGTGCTCAGTCTCCGGTCTAACGGCCTCTCCGGCGAGATCCCCTTGGATTTCTCGAATTTGACCTTGCTTCGTAGCCTCTACCTCCAGGGCAACAAGCTCTCGGGGGAGCTTCCCGCCACGGTGACTCGGTTGACTCGTTTGGCGCGTCTGGACCTTTCGTACAACAACTTCACGGGTTCAATTCCTTTCTCGATCAACAATTTGACCCGCCTGAGTGGTCTATTCTTGGAAAACAATAGATTCTCTGGGAATCTTCCAAGCATTACCGCCAAATTGGTGAGCTTCAATGTTTCCCATAATCAGCTCAATGGCTCAATCCCCGAAACCCTCTCGAAATTCCCCGAATCCTCATTCGCTGGAAACCTCGCTCTCTGTGGAGCCCCATTACAATCGTGTAACCCATTCTTTCCATCGCCGGCTCCTTCCGCCGTCGTACCTTCGATTCCAGTTCACGTAAGAAATTCCAAGAAACTCTCCACTGGAGCCATCATTGGAATTTCAGTTGGCTGTGTTCTTGCTTTCTTACTACTCTTGTTCCTTCTATTGCTCTACCTCCGCAGGCGCCGGCGTCAGCAATCTTTGAAGACGCCGAAGCCGGTGGCAACTGAAACACGGGCTGCTCCGGCGGCGGAGGTGGGAACTTCATCGTCGAAAGACGATGTAACAGGTGGGTCTGCTGAGGCAGCTGAGAGGAACAAATTAGTTTTCTTCGAAGGTGGGATTTATAGTTTCGATTTGGAAGATTTGCTTCGAGCTTCAGCGGAAGTTCTGGGGAAGGGAGCCGTCGGTACGTCGTATAAGGCGGTGCTGGAGGAAGGCACGACGGTGGTGGTGAAGAGGCTGAAGGACGTGACGGCGATGAAGGGGGAGTTCGAAACACAAATGGAGATTCTGGGGAAGATTAAGCATCACAATGTGGTTCCTCTCAGAGCATTTTACTTCTCCAAAGATGAGAAATTGCTCGTCTACGATTACTTGCCCGCCGGTAGCGTGGCTGCTCTGCTTCACGGTACGTTCTTGTTCCTTCAATCTTTCTTTTATTTTTCTGTTGCTTTCGGATATGATAATGATAGTTTCTTTATTCTTCTGGGACTAACCTTATTATTATAATAATGCTAATTTTGGTAAATTATTATAATTATGGATAAAGATAAATTATTCCTTGCTTGGACCAATGAGGCAATGACTGAAAATTGCAGCTCCCGTGTGAGGAGTAGCTTGATAATGGAGGTGGGTAAAGTTTGCCCATGATTGAGAATGAAACATTCTCAAATGGACTCTTTTTTTTTCCTTTTTTTTCTAATTGATTCACAAAGCAACACGCACTCATAATTTCTAGGACACTCACAGGCTCTTTCATCGTCGCCGACATTTTTTTCTGGCCGTCGCTTTTTTGGCCTTTTCTCTTTCCCCAAGGAAGGAGACAAAGAAAAAGTTAAAAGAGCATAACCAACAACAAATAACCCATTAGGACCCAACGTTAGTGCTCGCTGCTCTATACGTTGAAGCAAGACAGGTTGCTTCAAGTTACCAAATGGGTAAAACCAAGGGAACCGTTGGGGAAAAAAAAGAATGAAGGAAACTATTCATTTGAGAACATGGTTATGGTTATTTTCTTAAAAAAAAATAAAATAGAATTACTGCATGCTTTTTCTAACATTGTTTTCTAGGAGTCTCAAATTTTTACTTTTTCTAAAATTACAATATTTTTTGGTATAGGATTTTTATAAACTTATAAATATAATTATAGTTTAAAAAATTGGCTATTTGAGTTTAATCTTGTGAAGAAAATCTATAACATCTCAGTGCATATTATCCTTTTGGGTCCTAGTTAGGTTTTAAAACGCATCAAGAGGAGAGGTATTTAAACTATTATAAGGTATCTTTTATTATCGGCTGGAAAGGGGAATGAAAGACGTCTTATAAAGATTTGGATATCTTTTCTCGACACGTTCTTAAAATGTGAGGAGTGACAAAGGCCCAAAGCCTATAATATCAAGAGCGAGATGTTGAAATGTTATAAAATTTAATTTAAAAGTCATTTTAATGCAATGTAGTTTCTTCTCAAATAAACCCTATATATAATTTTATAAGAAGTCAGACAAATAATCCATGAACATACTACTGAATTAAGATTGTTCCCCCCTTTGGCTTGTGTTTCCTTTAGTTATTTTTAAAAGTTTAAAATATACGTTTAATCATTTATGTTTGTATTAGAGTTTATTTTAATCCTCTATGACTAAAAAATGTATTTTTAGACCTCCAAACAAGTGTCCGTTTGGAATAGCTTATTTTTAGGTAATAAGTGCTTATAAATCGTGATTCACAGTATACGAGGTAAGTACGTGAGAGGAGTTTTATCTCGATTTGCGTAATAAGGACTTATTGTCCAAAAATAAGCCCAACCAAACACACAATTAATGCTGTTAATCTCACTTAAAGGAGATTGCTGACTCATAAAATTTAAGTAATTATTGTGCAGTTAAACTCTATCATATATTTACATTTTAATCTTTTTTTATTTTTAATGTTTATTTATGTTTAAAAATAAAAATAAATAAGTAAAAACAAGGCAAAAACACGTGCCTTTTTTTAGATTTCCGGTTAGAAAAGTCACATGGATCATATTCTTCTCAAGCTGCCCTCCTGTGATTCTTTCCATGAAAAATAATAAATATAGATCTTGTTAAATTTGATGATGTTAACTTAAAATTTGTGATGATTTCTTACCCAAAAAGTTTGTGACGATTTCACTCCCAAAACAATTGTGATGATTTTATAGGGAGTAGAGGGTCAGGCAGGACCCCACTGGACTGGGATAGCCGGATAAGAATAGCGATCGGAGCTGCAAGAGGGTTGGCCCACCTACACGTGTCAGCAAATTTGGTCCACGGCAACATAAAATCTTCCAACATCCTCCTCCGAGACGACCACGAGGCTTGCGTTTCGGACTTCGGGCTGAACCCGCTTTTCGGATCAATCCTCCCATCCAATCGGGTCGGAGGTTATCGGGCACCCGAGGTCGTCGAAACCCGAAAAACGACGTTCCAATCCGATGTGTACAGTTTCGGAGTGCTGTTGCTGGAGCTCCTAACCGGCAAGGCTCCGAACCAAGCGACGCTGGGCGAGGAAGGCATCGACCTTCCGAGGTGGGTCCAGTCGGTGGTGCGGGAGGAATGGACCGCCGAAGTGTTTGACGCCGAGCTGACGAGGCAACTCAACGTCGAGGAAGAGATGGTTCAGCTCTTGCAAATAGCGATGGCTTGTGTCTCCGTCGTGCCGGATCAGAGACCCGCCATGCCGGTTGTAGTTCGTATGATCGAAGATATGAACAGTGGCGCGACGGACGAGGCCTTACGACAGCCTTCCGATGATCCCTCCAAAGGCTCCGACGGTCAACGCCGCCCCTGAAGTGCGGACTACAACATAGTAAGTAAACCACGTGGCAGGGCCAGGCGCCGGTGATCGGGTCAGAGTGTGGTCCATTGATGTATTTGCTTGTTCTGCTTTTGTCAATTCTTTTGTTTGTAGAAAATTTCTGATAAAAATTGAGTTTAAATTTTACAGAAATTACATCACATTTTTTAAATTTTTATTAATATACAAAAATTTAAACAAGTATTGGTAATCTTTTGATTCAATCATGATTTTTTTTTAAATTTTATAAGATTCTAATTCCAATAGTTTGGTGGTAATTTGTAAATTTTGGTGATAATTATAAGTTTTAAAATTTGTTGGATTTAAATCTGTTGATGTGAGGTCTTTCTGTTTGGGTTTCTTTGATTTGAATGATTTATAGGTAGAGGGGGTTTTGAATTGTTGATGAAGTGAAGTGATGTTGGGTAGTTGCAAACTGATCGAAATTTGACCAATATAGTGAAGTTTAGTTGACATTTTCCACATTTGGCATTACATAATTAACATTATTAGTATGTATTCTTTCTCAAAAAGAAGTTTTATCCCATATCCTTGTCGTGTTATACTTTTTTATTCGTATGTAGTTTTTATTTTTAATTTCCTATAAATGATAAAAGGTTGACAGAAATTTAAAAGGGATAAATCTATTTTAAAGTCACATGATGTACGAAATCCAAAATCAAGTCTCCAAATTTAACAAATTCTTAATCGGTATTGTGGAATTTAAGACTATCGTGCTTAACATAGCCCTTCACATTTTTTTCAAAAGCTACCCCTACTAGCCTCCGAGGCTTTTACGGTCTATATCTTCTCTTTTACTTTATATTCGTTCATGGTAGTTTATTTTTTACTTATAAGTATTTATATTTCGTGATTTATGATATACGAAGTAAGTATGTAAGAGGAGTTTTGTCTCAACTTATATAATAAGCACTTATTTCCTAAAATTAAGCTATTCCAAACATAGCTAAATATCTACAACACTTATTTAGCTATTTACCAAGTAGAAAAAAGGGAAAATTCTAAAAAAATACGTTGGAAAATAGAAAAGGACGATTCAGTGTAGCGAAATTTGGAATTCTCATATTAGTGCTATGTCATAGCAGAGGAGGAATCTGGGATATGATATCTTGTCACAATGATTTAAATGCCCCTAGTGAAAGGGAAAAGGGAAAAAATCAGAAGAGGGAAGGCCGAATTCGAAAAGCGTGGAATTGTCAGATGAGAAACCTAAGGGGGACGGAGAGATGACAGAAACGATGGTGTAGTGACGGTGGTTGGCGGTGATCTAGGGTCTCTTGGAAGGAGGTTAACAGAGAAAGGACAAACATAGGAGGTCAGCGGCGTGGTACGGTTCTGCGGCCTGTAGTCTATCGAGGGAGGTCAGCATGTTGTTCCTACGAAGATGTTAATGAAGAAAGTGGAGTCGTTAATGAAGAATCTGGTATTGTTAATATTCCAGGAGGTGTTGTTTTCGGACATCCACATTAGGACTTTTCATGTAGTTCCTGCGAATATGTTAATCAAGGATGTGCTCCAGGAGGTGTTGTTTTCGGATATCCACATTACGAATTTCCATGTAATTTCTGTGAAGATGTTAATTGTAACCCCCTTCACGATTAAGGCTAAGATTTACGTTCGTAACACGTAATTAAGTTTGAATTAGAGACTGTAAGATGATTTGGGACTTATTCAGAGTAAACTTCCCAAAATCAGGGTTTTCAAAAACTTTTTCAAAACCTTATCATAACAATCTCATATTCATAATACCAAACAAATATGGCCTATATCGGTTGATTTCATCCATACATATCAGAGTACAGCATAAATTCCCGACACACTCGGGTTCCATTAATAAATAAAAAGGGATTTACACAAGGCACAAGCCTACAATTCATACCCTTTTTCTTGGGGATTACACAAAATCTACTATATACAATCGTTTCTACCAAAAATATCCAAAAGGTATACAATGATAACCATTAACCCAAAATATACTCCTAAACTGGAGTTCTAACTGCTCTTCGTCGCCCGTTTGCCTTTCGATCCTTCAGCCCTATCTAAAATGTTTAATTTTGGGAGAGTGAGATTCTAAAGAATCCCCGTAGTGTCAAATCAATCATATAATGTACAATAATAATGCATGTAAGCAAATCATTAACCACAACAAGCAACCATAACGGCAGTTACAACGGCAATGGTTAGTATGACACATGTCATCTCTTACGATTGCTCACGCTGAATTGCTCACATTGCATTGCATCACAGCAATCCACACAATACCTTTCACCACAGCTGAGATTCATATAATGCATTTCATACACAAGCCATACAGGCAAGATACACACAGCCCACGGCTGGATTCACAAACGCCGCCCCACGGGTCGGATTCACAATATCCATGTCGATTACGACGGCAGTTCAACGGCCGACCTAGAGATGACCATCATTAATCCCCACACGGCTCACGCTGACCTGCTCACGCCGTAATAGACCATGGCACACATTTCACAAATTCAACGATAAGTTATGCATGCCAAAACATCATACATAATATGAGAGAAGAGTCACTACCTGAGTTCTTCCAGGCGTGTCCTAGCGTTGGTCTCTCCCGAGGAAGGCAAATGTCAAATCCTATTTTCACAATTAGAGACGAAGAGTTATTCTCTATTCCAAGACTTAATTCACTTTATAATACTTAATTGGTTATCATTATTTCTCTTTTAGAGTCATTAAATACCCCTACCAAAACTCCTAAAGGGTAGGAAGAACTATCCCAAAGATCCCCTTTTGGAAGCACAAAAACTCATTTTTCACTGCTTCACCTCGAGTGAAAATGGTCTCACTCGAGCACAGGTACGGACATCACCTCAAGCACAAAATCCTCACTCGAGCACAGGTACGGAAATCACCTCAAGCACAAGGAAGTGAAGACAGAAAGCACATGCCCGAGAGCACAAGAACTTTCACAGAAAAGGATCACTCGAGCACAAAATCCTCACTCGAGCACAAATATGGAAATCACCTCAAGCACAAAATCCTCACTCGAGTACAGGTACGGAAATCACCTCAAGCACAAGGAAGTGAAGACAGAAAGCACATGCTCGAGAGCACAAGAACTTTCACCGAAAAGGATCACTCGAGCACAAAATCCTCACTCGAGCACAAATATGGAAATCACCTCAAGCACAAAATCCTCACTGGAGTACAGGTACGGAAATCACCTCAAGCACAAGGAAGTGAAGACAGAAAGCACATGCCCGAGAGCATAAGAACTTTCACAGAAAAGGATCACTCAAGCACAAAATCCTCACTCGAGCACAAATATGGAAATCACCTCAAGCACAAAATCTTCACTCGAGTGATATTCTTCCCTCACTCGAGCACACTCACTCTCACCTCAAGCACTATTATCAGAAACCAAAAAACGCAGAGGGTATGACAGCATTTCCAGAAATTTTTCCAAGTGATCCAAATGAACCCAAAGCTACTCCCACACAAAAACACCCAAGGAATTCAATGGAATCATTAAAATAATCAAAATCCAACTCCATTTTCATGTTTTGGTTTGAATCAACATAAAGCATCAATTTTCCCAAAATCACTAAACTTAACATTTCAACCTCCAATCAATCTATCTATCATAAACTCATTCCAAAACACCATTCTCATGCCAAAAACATACCAAATGAACAGTGGCACTAAATTTTCAGATTCAAGCCAAATTTCCAGAAATTATAAACTACTTCAAATGGCATGAAACTTAGATAGATAGATTAGTTTCCCTTATCTCTTTCACTTTTCCAAAGACACTCTTTGATTTTCCAACAATCAGATTTTTGTGTGGCACAAAACAACACCAAATGGCCAAACTATACACACCAAAATGAAGCTCATCACTCAAGGATCAACATTTATGAATGGTGTTTGAGCAATAGAGATCATTTACTTACCCAAAGATCAAGCTTTGCCTTTCTCTTTCTTGCCCAACAATGGCAGCTCGAATTGGAGAGAGAAAATGTGAGAGATGGAGTGAGGAAGAAGAAGCAATCATCATCCCTCTCTACCCATACCTCCAGCCGAAAGAGAGAAAAGAGAGGAGAGAGAAAATAATATATATTATCTTATTTGACTTACACACACATGCACTCTCCTTGCCACATGTCAAATTGCTATTGGCTCTCACCAAATAAGTCACCAATTAACTTATCTAATCTCTCCATTAGCCATTTAATCAGACATCTCATTTTTTCTTAGTTAGTAATTAATTTCTCCATTAATTACCACTTATGGCCAATATTTCCATTCTTCCAATTTTTCACTAATTATGACATATTACTTAATATTGCCATAAAACACATAATAATTCCAATTAAATTCATAATTATCCATAATAATCATGATTATCCCTTAATCAAAAATTGGGATATTACATTAATCAAGGATATGGAGTCGTTAATAAAGAATGTGGTGCTGTTAATAGTCCAGGAGGTGTTATTTCTAGACATCCATATTACGACTTTTCACGTAGTTCCTGCGAAGATGTTAATTAAGGATATGGAATTGTCAATTATATCACATGTGTTGTTTTGAACCTAGTGACAATGGCAAACAAAGTTGCAACACTCAAAATAATAACAACACTACATTCTTCATTAACGACTTCACATCTTTGATTAACATCTTCATAGGAACTACATGGAAAGTCATAATGTGAATGCCCGGAAACAACACCTCTTGGACTATTGACAACACCACATTCTTCATAACGACTACACATGCTTGATTAACATCTTCGCAGGAACTACATGAAAAGTCGTAATGTAGATGTTTGAAAACAACACCATATTCTTCATTAACGACTTTACATCCTTGATTAACATCTTCACAAGAACTATATAGAAAGTCCTAATGTGGATGTCCGAAAACAACACCTCCTGGACTATTAACAACACCACATTCTTCATTAACAACTCCGCTTTCTTTATTAACGCCTTCGCAGGAACAGCATGCCGACCTCCCTTGATAGACCACAGGCCGCAGAACCTTACCATGTTGCCAAACCTCCTATGTTCGTCTTTTCTCTATTAACCTCCTTCAAAGAGACCCCATATCGCTACCAACCACCATCACTACACCATCGTTCCCATCATTTTTCTGTTGCCCCTTAGGTTTCTCGTTTGATAGTTCCACGCTTTTCGAATTTGGCCTTCCCTCTTCTGATTTTTTCCCTTTTCCCTGTCACTAAGGGCATTTAAGTCATTGCGGCAAGATATCATATCCCAGATTCCTCCTCTGCTCTAACACAGCATTGATCTGGGAATTTTGAATATCGCTGCACTGAATCATCCTTTTCTATTTTCCAACATATTTTTTTTGGAATTTCCCCTAGAAAAAAAGTCTTTTTAAGATCGCTCTATTTAGATCCAAGTACTAAAAATTAGATCGGACATTGAACTGGTCAAGACATTGGGTTAAGGGTCAGTGGTTCAAATCGAGGTCAATTAAAAAATATATATATATATAATTTAAATGTTCATGTATACCATTCAAAAAACTATATAAAAGTTTTTTTTCCAATCAATAGTCCAATATAACCTCCTAAACCTAATACTCACAAAAATATCATTAAGTATATAAAGATTTTTCTCCAACCAATGCAAAACAGCAAAAATATTCCACAATACTTTTAAAACTCCTTGCAAATCAAAAAATTTTAGAGAAGTAATTTTAAGAAAAGACAAAATGACGTTGTTTGGGGTATAAAAAATTTTAAAAAAATAAAAATTAAATAAAAAAGAGGGGCAAACTGATTCATCATGGGTCACCTTAGGTCAGACTGGGTCGACCGAATCAGTTACCCCCTAGTTTTTTGACCCCAATCAGACCGATTTTTAATACATTGGTCTAGACTATACATTATGTAGACAATTCAAAAAATATGATCCCCAACATTTATGTAAATATATCTAAACTTTTAGACTAGTTCGACATACAATAGGTCTAAAATATACTTTCTAATCTAGATGCTTTTATAATCTATCTAAAAAGTATTAAAAATATTTTTTACATAAACAATTTTTACAAGATTTTAGACTTGTTTCGCATACAATTATTCTAAAATATACATTTTAAACTAGGTGTTTGTACCATTAGTCTAAAAAACATCAAAAATATTTTTTTAAGAAAATAATATTTACAAACTTTCATACTGGGTGTTGTGAAATTTGAGAAATACTTGCATCCTTCTAAAATGTCATATCATTTAAACTCTATCCAATAAAAACATAACAATTCATCATTTTCATGCTAGTTGGCTTGATGAGTCATATGAAATTATTTATATTTTATTTTGTTTTTTAAGAAAAATATTGGTTTATATTTTTTTTGGTTTTCCTCAAAGTAAGATGTTTATTTTCCTTAAAAAAAAAATGTGAATTATTTCAAATTAATCATTAACAAACAAGAATTAAAATAATCTAAATAATACATTGATGTACCCGCCACTCGGATATGAGAATATCTAACGAGTTAGAAATCATTTGGGTCAATAGCTTTAACCGAATCATACATTATATAATTCTGAATATTAGATCTGTACGTTTAATCTTAAGAAGAGATTAATATCTTGGAAAGAGTGTTTAAACTTAATATGTATTAGAAAATATCAAAACAATCTTTACAGTAAGCAAGAAGGATCTGGAGTTCATGGCAAGAAAAAAAGAAAAAAAGAAAAAAGAAGGATTTGGAGTTCAAATGAATAGTGAAGTTTTGTAAAGGTTACTCTCTTACGGTGATATGCTTTTCAACTCTAACTTGTTTTGTTGTATTGATTTAAGAACTGTATTAATCACCCAATTTACCCGGGTGATTTTGACATTGACAAACCTCATCACAAATTTTTATAGGATTAGGAACTTACACAAGATATTATACATGATGTTACGTATCTTTTGTTAATCTGATATAATTATTTTCATTAAAAAGATAACTATAAGATAACAATAAGGGGTTTATGATTAAAAAAAATAAAAAATTAAGGGTTTAAATTTAAATTTTTAAATATAAGGAGTGATCTACAACTGACCTAAAGTTTAGGAAGATTTTTATATAACTTAGCCATAATATTAATTATAAGGTAAACGTGCACTCAATACTCTAAAGTATTTTTGTAGGTACAATTAGTATTTAGGTATGCAATTTTACCCTTAATGTATTTAAATTAGATCAATTTCATCCCTCTCCCAACAGAAACATGAACGGTTTCCTCTTGCTAAATAAGCATTTTATTATTTTACAACGATGTGCGTATACCTTTTTTCTCGTCTCCTTTATTCTACAATCTCCTCACGTGGTCGTTACTTCTCTTCGAAATTTATTTGATGCTCAGGTTGAACAGACTTTTGGACTCCGCATGATTCATCATCTTCGTGTCTATGTGTCTATTTGGATTAGTGGTGGAAGCTACTTTTTTTAAATAATTTACAGTATACAAGATAAATATGTGAAATGAGTTTTATCTCAACTTACGTAAACATACTTTTTAAATGCCAACTCGGATAGCAAAGAGAAGGCATAGAGGTGACGCTGGTTGGAACAGATCTTAAAACTAGAAGACCCAATTAGAACTGAATAGCGATTACTTTGTCTTGCTTGAAAAGCCTCAAAAGAAAGTCAATGTTGGGTGCTTCCATGATGAAACTTCTCTAATCTGTGTTCTACAATTTCTCTAAGTTGAAGCAGAAGCAGGATGCCACCAACAAGTAGGATTGATATCAACAACGCGATGGCTTTACCCACTCTCGACTGGAATCTCTACCTCTCGTTCTTCGATGTTAAGCTTGAGCGTCTTAGATCTGAACAGGGATGAGTAGTTCTGTTCTGGACTTAGGTAGAATGAGGCAACTTGCTCATCTCCTCTTTATCTTGTTTTTTTTTTCCTGTCAAAATTCTAAAGTCATTTCCATAGTTTTTCTGTTCTTAACATTTTTTTGTTTTTCCTGTTGTTCCACCTGTTCCTTCTTCAGTGACCACATGTTTGGTTCTAACATTGCCTTCAATTTGTTTGAATCTCTCTATAAGTTGTGCGGTTACTTGATTCAGCTGTAGCTCTAAAGTGGGTTCAAGATGAGCCTGTGAAGCGAGGAGGATGCAGGCGGATGCACGAGAAGACGAGAAAGGTGGCGTTTTTAATAATTAAGTGTTATTATTGGTAAAATAAAATGCTTGGGTGAAGAGGGGAAAACGTCCGTCCATGTTTCTGTCGGTGAGAATGAAATTGATTCAATTTAAAATATATTCTAGGTAAAATTGTATCTCTTAATATTTTAGGATGTTAATTGTACTTCCATAAAAATTTGATTTGTTGAATGCACCTTTACCCTTAATTATATTATAAAATTTTATACTTTTAACTTCTATCATATTTATTGAAACTTTAACCTCCAAGAGCTTGTCACTGATCTAAAACAAAGATACTCCCTTAATTATCCGTTTTTAAAAAAAATGAATTTTTTTATTTAAAAATCATTATTTAAAAATCTTAAACATGGACCTTTGAAATTCCACTATAGTGACTAGCTCTTGGAGGCTAAAATACTTTTTTTAAAAAAATAATAAAAATAAAATATTCAATTTAAATCATTTAAGTGTGTGTTTGGAACAACGATTGGCAATTCGACTTATTTCAATTTGACATTTGGTAACATTACTTTTGATAAAAGTCAAATCGTGTATTGTGATTTATGTTTGAATTGATGGTTGTACAAATGACTTTTGTAAAAATAAAACTTGTTTGGATTGGCTTAAGTACAAGTGACTTTTGTGATAATAGTAAGAGAGAGTAGATGGAAAAATATTTAAAAAATCAAGTAAATATTTAAAAATTACTTTAAAATATTATGTACTACTGAAAAAATATTTTAGAGTGGGTAGAAATCAATAAATCAGTATTCTAAGTTTTGGGTGCTCTTTACTTCTAAAAATAATACATTAAAGGTAAAATTGTAATCAGTCTCCTAAGACAAGGTACAACTAAAAAATTATTTTAAGAGGTTAAAAAAACCAAAACAATATTTTAAAGTAATTTTTAGAGCTTAAAAAGTACATTAAAGGTAAAATTACAATCAGTTTGATAATAGACTAAGTATAGTTGAAAAAATATTTTAAAGGGGTTAAAAATACCAAAAAAATATTTTAAACGGTTAAAAACACTAAAAAAATATTTTAAAATAATTTTTGGAGCTGAAAAAGTACATTAAGGCTAAAATTGCAATCAGTCTGATAGCACATTAGGTAGTGGATACAACTAAAAAAATATTTTAAGGGGTTAAAAATACTCAAAAAATATTTTTTGATACTACATACTATTTAAAAAATATTTTATAGAAAAAACCAATATCATATAACTAATTTTCAAACAACCTAATCTAACATAAAATGCCATGAGTTTTTACTAAAAGCTTCTTTCTCCAGCTTCTCACAATTGAGCGTTCACCAATTGGGCTTTGGCACAAGCTTAATTGCCTGCAAGTCTCCCCAAACACTCAAACAAAATGATGGCTGCCAATTGAACTTATTGTAATGCCCTAAATTTCGATTAAGGGCCAATGACGATTATTGAGAATGAAATTAATGCGGGAAATGTTTTTGGTAAAATAGAAGTGAATTGCGACTCGAATTAATTATTTAAAATGCCAAACACCTTATATTTTAGCATAATTATGTGACAAAATAATTTTATGGGCTAAAATAAGAGGGAATGACGCATGAATGAGAGAAAGGAATGGGAAAATGTGTTAAGTGGTGATTCAATAAGAATTTCCATGATCAGAGGCAAAATTGGAAGAATGAAAAATGTAACGATCAATTAGTCAGCAACTGAGGAAGAATTTAATTACTAACTAATATAATTGGTTAGGGAACTAAGTGGAGGATTACATGTGGTGAGATTACATAAAATTGTGACATGTGGCACAAGTGGATCAAGCATGAAGAGTTGGTGAGAGAAAAATCAAACAAATCATTTTAAATTCCCTTTCCTCTCTCTTGCCTATTAGGTTGAGCATGGGCAAAGGGATGCAATTGTGCATCTTCATCATCTCTCTCACACACTCTCTCTCTCACTTGAGTTCGGCAGCCATGGTTGGAGGAAAGAGAAAAAAGAAATTTTGCAAGATGAGCTCTATTTGGCCTAGTAAATGGCATCTAATGCCAAAATTTCCTTCTTTAAAGTTGTTCCTCTTATAAAGATCTTTCATATTATTGTTTTAGATTCTCAAGATGAGGCGTTTTTGTATTTGAGAAAAGTTGGAGGTTGGTGAATCAAGAACCAAGTTTGGGAAAATGCAAGAGGTAAGTGTTAGCTATCTTTTGCCATATGTGTTGTGACTATTGGTTGAGTTGTGAAGTTTTGGTATTTTGCCCTGATTTTCACCTGAATTTGGATTGCATGATTTTCATGTTGCTTTGTTGTGGAAATGGTATATTGTGATGTTTTTAGGACAAATAAATTGGTTTGAATCATTGAACGTGGAGTTTAACAATTTTGTGTTTGGTTTTGTGTATTGGTCAAAACAGGACATGTTGATATGTTGTGATTTTAGTCATTTTGAGGTTGTCATTGTGTTCTTTATGGAAAATTGTGTGGGAGTAGTATTGGATGTGAATTTTGAACCGTAGGAAACTTAGGTTTAAAAGTTGCAAGTTTTGGTTAGTGAAAACTTTGTGCAAGCAGTTAGTTTGTATGGACTTTTTGAATAGGTAAATGATGACGAAAAATTCTAAAACTTTCCAATTCAATAGTTCATATTCCAAGCTTCAAAATGGATATATAATGGATGTCATTTCGATGTGTGTGCTGGGTGTTATGATTGTCCAAAGTTTGATGTTAAAATTGGACTTAATTCTGGCGCAGTGTGGACATTTGTTGAATTTTGTATTTTTATGGTTATCGACAGTAGTGATTTATATTTTTCCTGTAAATAGGACTTAAAAAGCTTTAATTAGGGCTTGGTAACACTTTATTTCGATTTTTCTAGAATCAGTTATGATTTTTTGAAGTTTAGCCAAGAAACAAAATTTTTATTGACTGCGGCCAGGGGATTTTTGGGCCGTGGCCAACCTCCAAAAATCAGCATTTTTTACTTTTGAAAGGTGGTTTTTTGTATAATCTTTCCCAACCCTTTAGATATATGTTTGGGCTTCTAGTATCCACCTAAAGGTTTTAAACGATAACCAACTTTAAGTATTTTGAAATTGAGTTTCGGACCAAAGAATAACTTTTCGTCCTTAATCATGATACTAGGATTTGATATTTACCCTACCCGCGAGAGACCGGTGCTTGAGTAAGAGCAGAAAGACCAAGGTAGTGACCTTTCTCTTGTGTTGTGTATGATGCTTGATATGCATGACTTATCATTATGTTGTTGTTGTGAAATGCATCGTATGAAACTTTGCCATTGTGAAAATTATGGATGTGAAATGTGCCGTAGTGCATTGCAGGGTGACTTCAGCGTGAACAGTTGTAGGGGGTGATGCGTGTCACACCTATCATTGCCATTATAATTGCCGTGACTGTGTTGTGGAATTGTGAATTCTCACTTTGAGAAACATGCCGATGCGGCTGTATTATTATGAAATGTGTACATGGAAACCTGCTGTGGTCAATTATGTGGATGTGAAATATGCTGTTGCGCATTGCAGCGTGAGCAGGCGTAGAAGTGATGCACGTCACACCTACCCCTGTCGTTGTTGTTTTATTATGATTTGTTTATATGCTTGTGGTTGTGCATACTATGAGTGAATTGTTACTACGGAGATTCTTTAGAATCTCACTCTCCCATAAAACAATTTTTAGACAGGGCTAACGGTTCTAAAAAGAAGTAGGTGATGAAGGGTGGTTAGAGCTCCGGGCTAAGAGTTTATTTTGGATAGTTGGTTATCACGCTGCATTATAGAATATATTGTTGGGAATCAATTGTATATATATTGAATAGTATTTGTGTAATCCCCTTGTTATGGGAAATTGATTATGGGCTTTTGTGCTCTCTAAACATTTAGTTGATTAATAGAACCTGAGTGTGTCAGGAAATTTTATTGCACTCTGATATTTATTAATGGAATCAAATTATGCAAACCATTTGTGTATTTAAAATATGAATATGAGACCGTGTTGAACATGTTTTTGAAAAGTTTTTGCAAACCCTGTTTTGGAAAATAAAATTTTCAATAAGTTTCAATTTATCCTATGATCTCTAATTCAATATAATTTCGTAATTGTGAACTAAATCTCAACCTTAATATAAAGTGAGTGTTTGGTATCCCCAATTGCTAATTGAGCTTAATATTGAGAAAATAGCTTTTGGTATAAGCTTAAATTTGGAGCTTTTACTGATTTAGCTTTTGGGGAGAGTGAGAATGGTTAAAGGGTGTGTTTGGGACCCCCTTTAAGCCCAATTAACCACTATAAGCTCAATTGCCAATTGAGAATTCAAATTTTGAGTGTTTGGAGAGGCCAATTGGTAATTGAGCTTTTACCAAAATCCAATTGGTGAAAGCTCAATTGGGAGAAGCTAGAAAATGGAGCTTTTATTAAAAGCTAATGACATTTTATGCTAGATTAGGTTGTCTAGAAATTAGTTATATGATATTGGCTTTTCCCATAAAATATTTTTTAAATAGTATGTAGTATCAAAAAATATTTTTTGAGTGTTTTTAACCTCTTAAAATATTTTTCTAGTTATACCCACTACCTAGTGTGCTATCAGACTGATTGTAATTTTACCCACTTTCTAGTTGTAACCACTCAAAAAATATTTTTTGAGTGTTTTTAACCACTTAAAATATTTTTTTTGGTGTTTTTAACTTCTTAAAATATTTTTTCAATTATACCCAGTGTGTTATCATATTGATTGCAATTTTACCTTTAATGTATTTTTTCAGCTCCAAAAATAACTTTAAAATATTTTTTTGGTGTTTTTAAATCCTTAAAATATTTTTTTAGTTGTATCTAGTGTGTTATCAGATTTATTATAATTTTACCCTTAATGTACTTTTTCAACTCCAAAAATTACTTTAAGATATTTTTTGGTGCTTTTAACTCTTTAAAATAATTTTTCAGTTATACACAGTCTTAGAAGACTGACTATAATTTTACCTTTAATGTATTTTTTTTAGTAGCAAAGAGCACCCAACACTTAGAATATTGATTTATTGATTTCCACCCACTCTAAAATATTTTTCCAGTAGCACCTAATATTTTAAAGTAATTTTTAAGTATTTACTTGATTTTTTAAATATTTTTCCACCCTCTCTCTCTTATCATTATCACAAAAGTCCTTATGCTTAAGTCAATCCAAACAAGTTTTATTTTTGTAAAAGCCCAATTGACAATCGACAATCCAAACATAAATCACATTATATAATTTAGTTTTTACCAAAAGTAATATCACAACAAGCCCAATTGAAACAAGCTCAATTACCAATCGCTATTCCAAACATACACAAAATATTTTTTCAGTTGTGTCTAGTGTACTATCATACTTATTACAATTTTACCCTTAATGTACTTTTTTTGCTACAAAAATTAATTTCAACTATTATTTGGTGCTTTTAACCCTTAAAATATTTTTTCAACTGTACCCAATGTGTTATCAAATTTATTGCAATTTTATCTTTAATGTACTTTTTCAGTTCCAAAAGTTATTTTAAACTATTTTTTGGTGTTTTTAACCCTTTAAAATATTTTTCCACCCACTCTCTCTTACTATTATCACAAAAGTCACTTGTGCTTAAGTCAATCCAAACAAGTTTTATTTTTACAAAAGTCATTTTTCCCATCGCTGTTCTAAACATAAATCACATTACACAATCGAGCTTTTACCAAAACTAAAATTACCAAACACTAAATTGAGAAACTCTATTTTTCCCATCGCTCTTTCAAACACACCCAAAGGGGGTTACAATTATTACTACCAATCGGGCTTATGGTTGCTCACCAAATACACATTAAATTAAATAGGAATAGTTGGAGGTAGGTAATCAGTTCTTGATTCTCACAATGAGCCCTGAACTGATTCCACTTTTCTTCAAGATCCAAAAATATATATATGTATATATATACTGTTTTTTTTTTTTTTTTTATTGTTATACAACCGACCTCTTCCTATTCAAATCTTTGATCGAATTATTTTCCCGCTCCATATTTTCTTTCGCCGCCTTTTCGCGTTTCTGTTCTTTTGCTCGACCGTCCCGATCTTTCGTGCGATCGTCACAGATCGTTCTCTACAAAGGTTCGACTCTCCTTGCTCCATCGGATCGGCGTCTGAAGAAAAAGCTTATTCGTGTCCGTTCTGATTTACGGTTTAGGATTATTGGTGTCCGTCGGAGTCTCAAGAAACAGACGCTTCTCCTTGATTATTCGTGTACATTCTGATTGTTACGATCCGTGGACGCTGACGATTTTAGAACTCTTGAATTTCAGAATTTCAAGTTTTTACGAAGAAGGTTTGGATCTTTCTGCAAGAAAGGAATCTAAGAGAGCTACTCGTTTTGGCGGTTCAACTTGTTCGGCCCTATCTGAGTGATTGACACTATCTAGAGAAAAAGAAAAGAAAGAGAAGCTTGGATATTGTACTGTTTGATTTCTATAGGAGCTCATAGTTTGTTCTGTTGGGTTGTTATTTTTTTATGTATTCCCTTTTATGTATTGATAGAGAATTGTACCAAGGCCATGTGTTATGCGTTTGATATAATAGTGGAAGGGATTATAATCCATTTCTTGTTGACTGTGCTTTATTCTCTTTTGATGAAAATTTTTTTGAATCCAAGCATTTACAGGGTATTAACTGTTCCAATGGCTGCGTACTTATAAATTTAATAAATCTGCTTAAATGATCAACTCTAAACTGAAAAAATAAGGATTTTTCTGTGGAATGATAGTCCTAGATTCTTAGGTTTGGACATTAACATAGAACAGGAAAAGGGAAATTACATTTTAGGCGTCCGACATTGAAGAATTCTGGTATCTTTAATGCTAAGAATCATATATTTGCAACATTTTATAACAGCTTTAATTTGCTGTGTTAATTCAATAAGTTCTCAGAATAAGATCTTAGATCAAGTAGGAGACTATCTTAAACATAAAATCAGATTCCAAGAGTTTTTATCTTATCATTTAAAAACGTTCTGCAGGCAAAACCTTACCAGCTCTAGATTACTCTCTTGATATCTCTCTCATGGTATGCAAAGTAACTTAATTTTTTTTATAAAACATTGATGTGGAATTCCTTAGAATGCAAACTAAGTGTTTCATAACAGGCTGAAGTCTCAAACTTAATTCAAGAGGTTCCTACACCAATGAGTAAAGCTGAAGAGGACAATAGGATTAAGGCCTTGGTTAATACGCCGGCGTTGGATTGGAAACAGTGAGTTTCCATCTTTCTTTACCGCAGGCTCTCAAAATGACACTTGTACTTTTTTGTTATCTTTCTTTGCCTCCCATAAAGACACTTCTACTTCTGTCATTATAGATATTGATGAGTTTTTTCTTTGGCAAGCAGACCTTGTCCTAATGGTTTTAGGCAGATGGTGAGAGGCCATGGTTATAGTGATGCGCAGAAAACACCTCGCCAGAGTTATGTGTGGCGCAGCGCACGGTCCATGTTTCCAACGTAACATCAAGCAAATTAATTCCAGAGGTTCTTCCAACAATGAATAAAGCTGATGAGGACAATAAAATTAAGGCGCAGGCTGATATAGGTGGACTAAACTTTGGTAATTCCCTTGGCCTAAGTTTTTTACTTTTCTTCTTTTGTGTGACGTTGACTTATTTTTCATGGGACTGGGCAGTGTTACAACAGAACAAAGTTCCACCAGGCTATGTTTGTCACAGATGTAATGTGCCAGGTGTGTATTAAAAATGTTGAAATTTTTCTCTGCAAAATTGTGGGTATTAATAACCTATGTACTTACTTGGAGTACATCCTTGCTTAATCAGGACATCTTATTAAGTACTGCCCTACAAATGACGATCCAAATTATGACATTAAAAGAGTGGCACCACCCACTGGTATCCCGAGATCCATGCTTATCGCCGCGTCAGATGGTTCCTATGTTTTACCAACCGGTACTTTAGCTGTTGTGAAGCCAGATAAGTGAGTGCCTTGATTATATTTTCTTCCTACATCTATTGTTTCATTCATTTGTGGGAATGAAATTAATGGTCATCCCTTTTCTTCTTCAACATTACTTGATGAGTCTAATAGAGAACAGAAGGTATCACCTGGTAATGAAGAAGAAAGAAGAGTACAAGATCAGTAAGGAGTTGAGAACTCCATCATGATGGCGGGGTATATAATAATTCGTACTGGAATGGCATGGGAGGATTTGTGGCACCTTTACCGTTACCATATGAAGGAGCAATGATGCAAATGATGAATTATTATGGATTAGGTCCCTTCCACATGACCATGCCCTGTGGGAATGTTATGCCTCAATTTCCCTTTGGTGGCCTCAACAATTGCATGTTCCCTGTTTTGCCTCCTCCGAGGCATTTATCAACACTCTGCTACCTCATATGCATATATATATATATATATATATATATATATATATATACATATATGTCTATTGACACAGATTAATTATATGTTTACGAATTTATTTTTTTAATCGTCTAACAGGGACATAACCAGAGATCAGGAAGTGAACAGTAGTGGGGATATTTCTTCCAAGAACTGTATTCCTCCCTCATCATCGCCGGATCAATCTTCAGGCAACTTACAACCTTCACGTCCTTCTAAAATAAAATCCGAGCACTATTCTGACAGTGATCGTAGCAGTGATCAGCACCATCACCGATCAAAGTTCTTGACAAGGCCGGCAGCAAAGTCCTCCTCTGCCACGACCAAGGCCACCGCAGATACAGAACGCAGGCATAAGGCCGATAACTTCTCCGGCGGGAGCATCCCTGAGAGGCAAGTCTCTAGGAAGAGAAAGCTCACAACATCATGTTTGACTGAGCCAGGTCGGAAATTGGCAACTTCGAGGACGACGCATCACAAGGCCATTCCGGCAAGAGGTGGTGGAGAGAAGAAGAGTACAATAGATTACAGATCTAGCGATGATGAACGACATTACAGAAGGAGGCTACATAAAGCAAGCTGGGAGGAGGAAAGAAGGCATAAGCACAAGCGAAGATATTATTAGTACTTAAATGTAGTAAAAGAAGAAACGTGTGTACAACAAACCATTAAAATTCAGTCTTTCAAGTTAAATTTCTTTGCATAATTACATCTTGTGATACTTATTCCTCCGCCATAAGTGAGGTTGCTCAATAAAATTTTCTAGGGCTTATTACTTTTTTTTTTCCCTCAAGGGTTTGTTTGGCATATGAGGAAATTGTAGGATTTAGATTTTGGAAGTTCAGCTTAATTTTATTGGGATTTTCACGTGAGACAATATCCTTACCCTAACTAACTTTAAAAATAGTTAAATTTCATTATTCAAAAATAAATTTCTAAAATAATCATTAGTTAAATAAATAAATGAATCAAATATATAAAAAACTAAAGCCATCAAAACGAGTCGAGCCGGTCAGGCTAGCCCATCTAAATGGAGAGCCGAGCTTGCATTTTAAGAAGTGCAAAAAAAAGGGGGGGGGGTTTTAAACAAGCTAACCTGTTACGGCTGAAAAATAAAAGGGTTAGCCTGTTAGGTTGAGAGCCAGCCCTTTTAAGCATGCCTACTTTTTAATTCATTAAAATAAAAGTATTCACTCTTGTCTTGTAATATCCTTAGCTTGGAAAAAAAATTAGGTACTTCAGTTTACACATACTTGATCCCTAATCAAACTTTAATGATTCAAATTGGAGTTAATCTATTTAGCTCTAACCACTCCCCATGCATTTAGTGCCGTTGTACATATGTTTTGCTTTTATTCATGCATGCACTTCTTTTTTTCAACTTGTTTCATGCATCCACTGCCCATAGGATGATTGAACTTCTAAAAACGAGAGGATATAGCATTTTACTTAATATAATCTTAGTCTACCTATTCTTAATCCCTTTCCAAAACTTTTTCAAAGAAAGTTTACGCTTAAATAATATCATAACAAAGCAAATGTAATAGTCATACGTAATTTTTTTATATGTAATAATTATGAGATTTTCTTTATCTTTTTAACTACTAAAAATTTTCTATATGCGACTAAAAAAAAGAGGTAAATTATTTTGTTTTGGAATATTTTAGTTCGGACAATATTTTATTAGTATTTGAAGTTTGATTTGAATTAGTTTTTGAAATTTAGACAATAGCTTTACACTTTATTTTTATTAATATATATGATTTGAATTAGAGATTTTATGAGATTTATTATTTTATTTTTAGATATTTCAAAATAGTTTAAAAATTTGAAATTTCATAAAAACATATGAAAGTCCAGGCCCTGAGCCCGCATGTTCAAGAGTCGAACTTTAATAATATGATGATTTTATTGTACATAGGCTTTTCAAGCATGTCCATTTTAGGCCCTAACATTTTAAGGGCTAAAGGGCTGGGCAAACCCATTTTAACAACTCTACCAAAAAGTAAACAAATAAAAACAAATGATTAATAAATTATTTA
This sequence comes from Inga leiocalycina, assembly GCA_963242795.1. NCBI lineage: Eukaryota > Viridiplantae > Streptophyta > Magnoliopsida > Fabales > Fabaceae > Inga > Inga leiocalycina. The sequence goes on from OY725327.1 coordinate 30,596,854, forward strand.
CTTAAATATGGGAATGAAATATGGAGTGTTTAAGGAATAAGGTTGAACATAAGTATTAGGGCCCGTTTGGTTAGATTGCATTGCACACCTGCGATGGTAATGTTGATCGCATTACCATTGGTTGCCTGTTTGGTTGAGCTTATTAATGGTAATGTAGATTACAATTGTAAAATAGATTGCATATTTTATGGTAATCTCCATTCATAGGGGGACCCCTATGAAAACTCATTGCAGGCTTGTAATCATTGATGAAATCTCAATTTTGACCCTACTAATATAATAAAAAGACAAGATTTATCCTCACCAAACAAATAATTAAAAACAGGCTATCATCATTTTTTTCTTCTAAAAAGCCCTAACAGAGAGAAGAACAACGTTGAGAGAGAGCAGAAGGTCAAAAGCAGCAGAGAGAGCGAGGTGGTTCACGGTGGAGGACGGCAGAAACAAAAACCGAATTTACGGTAGCCGACGAGGTAAGTTTTGGTGTTATTGTTTCGAATCTATTTTGCCTTGCTAAGGGAATCTGTTAGCCTATCTTCTCAATTTCCCTCTTTTTCTTTCTTGAACTTCAATTCATGCTGTTTAGAAATTGTTTTTGTTTGTCAAAATTTTCATCGTCTTCTTCTTCTTATGGGATTAGATGATTTAATCGGCAGGTGATTGTTGTGATTCAATATTCCTCTCGTTCCAATCGTCTTCATGCGCCTCTGTAAAAACTTTCCATATCCATAGCCTCAAACTATAGGTCACCCAAACAATTGTTCCTTGGTGTCAACACCAATGAATTCATCCTCCCTCCTTTCGAACCTTAGCCAAGCCGAAAGCACAATCTTCACCAGAATATCGTCGGCATTCTATTGGGCTGTTCGAAGACATCAAAGAAGTAGCTTTAGGTCCCCGAGGCTGCAAAGGAGAGATTACTGTTCGATGCAGATAAATGTTTTCTAGATCATTTTTTAAACCCTTCTGAGAAAGACAATAGCTTGGAACGCCCATAAACTAAAGAAGCCATGAAGAAACCCAAAAAGCAAAAAGAACAAAGAAGAACGACAATTACTTCGTTATTTCCCAGGCCAAAAAGAAAAAAAAAAGGAAAGAAGGCGAAGATAGTGGGGTGAAGGATTCTGATGCTAATCGAATCAAAGGCCTAAACTATTTTTTTAGTTGTAAATGAGTTTGATAATCTCAAGCTTGATATCCAAATATCATGTGTGCTTGTGTGAAAAAGAAATTGGTCTAAGTATGAGCTTTACACAAGAAAATCCTAAACCAACAATTTGCAGGACAATGACTACACAAAATTATGCCTTCACAGAAAAAGACAAGAGTCTTTTCATGTTAAGGCAACAACTACTGCAAAAAAGCAAAGAAGTTAACAAGGAAGAAATGACGATGGTGTTGACACGGGGAAAGAAGAAACATTATCGGGGGAGAAATTTTTTATAAGGGTCATAAGAGTCTTTTCATGATTTTTATTTTGTTCCTTTTAATTAAAAATAAATGTCATTGCATGATTCCCTGTAACAAACCAAACACATTCATGGCAATGAAAATTACATTACAATGCATTGCATTACTAAGGAACCCTGCAATTGAACCAAACGGGTACTTAGTGTGTGTTTAGACAAAGAAAAAAAAGTGCTTTTGGAAAGAAACCCAAAATAAAACCCAAACAGTGATGAAAAAGCCAGAATCCCATTTTTGACCAAAACCATGGCTTTGGAAAAGCTGAATTTTTTTTTCCTTTTTTAGGTTGGTGGGCCCCAAGCCTCTCTCTCTCTCTTATCTATTCTTTTTAGGGCTGTACATGAAACCTGGAAACCCAAATAATCCGACCTGACCAGGACAACATTGGTCCAGCACGATAGAAGGAACAATAAGCCTGAAAAAAAAATAGGGTAGGACCAGGTCTAACTCGATGTCAGGGTAAGACCAGGTATCGGGGTAGCATTCAAAACTTAGGAAGCCTGATCTTACCCGGATATATTATTATAAAAATATTATAATAAGTTTTTTGATCAAATAAAATATTATAATAAGTTGGGGTTACCACCGAAAGGAACATTGGAACAATATGATCATATGACCTTTTTTTTGAATAATGATTATATGACTCACTTTTAGACCAGCTGTACCTCCTTTTCCCTTACATCAGTCGACTCCTTTAGATTTCAATCAAAGTTATTTGTTGGCTTGTTGCAAATCCTACTCCTTTTGACTTCGGCAGGCGGCACTCGGCACCTTCAGTCCTGCAAACCGAACTCCTTTTGCTTTGAACTACTGCATTGGCGCCATTTCTCTGGTGCCTGTGCATCCATTATGTTTCCCAATCAAGTTATCTCCTCTTATCTTTCACGTCTCAGTGTGTACTCACTCCATTTTGTTTCAAGTCATGGACTTGGTATTACCTTTTAAGCTTTACAATTCTAGACTTTCATTTGGACTTTTTTTTTTTTTTTGCCATCGGTCATTTGGACTTTAAACTATGGTTGTAATCTGAATATTTTATCTTTGCTTTAGACTTGTGCCCTTTGATTATTTTGATGATGCTTGTTATCTAAGGGCAAGTTATTGATGAATTTGATAGTAGTGCATGATTGTTAGTTATGCATATGCAGGTCATTGTTCAATTATTGAATCTGTCTATATATTGATGAAATCATCGATATATATTTATCTATATTGATGATATGCAAGATCATGATATTGATATCCAGGGAAGGATATTTTATCTGCGTTTTAAAATGATATCCAAGTCATTTTTGCAAGGTTGTCTGCAGACGCATGCCTTCTATCTTGAACTTGGGCTTAAAAAAAAACACCAAGCTGGACTGGGCTATCTAGACTGTAACCCGGTCAGCCCAACCCAATGGTGATCGGGTTTACGTCCGGGCAGGACCGGTCTTCGAGTTGGACACCATCCAATTGGACCAAACCATAGGCTAGTGACCAACCCGGCCCGGTCTAGTCTATGTACAGCCCTATAGTTCTTTTGCACATTGGTGAGCCCTACGCGTTGGATTTGTCTCATTTTCTTTTTAGAATTTTATCAGATTTAATATTTTGTAAGTTATTTCTATAAATACAAACAAATAAATTTAAAATCCTAAAATTTCAAAACTACAATAATAAATAAATAAATTCTAATTTACAGAATATTAGACTTTTCCAGTTTTTTAAAATTGGTAATTGAAACTTAATTTCAATTTACATTTTAATTTCATTAAAATTAAAAGTGTTATAGTTTCATGAAAAAGCTTAATGATATTTGGACCGTTAAATTTTATTATGCAGTAGCTAAGAAACATCGATTTGGATACAAGAAAATACATCAAAATAGGTTAAATAAGACAGTTTTCAAAATTTTAATGCTCCCTCTTATCCTTAATATAAGATCTATTCATCTAATTTGATTATATTAAGAAAATTAGTTAAGTTAATTAATATCACATGTAGACAAATTTATTTCATTTTTGGTATTTATTATGAAATTTAATGTGAAATAATACATAAGATATAATCTGATTTTTTAAATGTAATTATCATAAAAGCTAATGTCCTTTTTAGTAATTTTACCATAAAAAAGGTGATTCTGATCACAATACTCAAACACTATCTTAATCAAAACCAATACAACAAATAATTAAAATTTTCAAAATAAATAGAAGCAAATAGATTTTTCAATTCAAAAAAGTAATAAGCTATCTTTAGTGCCTATTTGCGTAACAAAATTTTTTTTTTTTGAGCCTTAAAACCATGATTTGCTAAAAAAGGAACCTAAATACTCTAGAGAAATGGCAAAAGCGTTTTTTGCTCCCAAACCATGGTTTTGGGTCTCAAATGGTTTTGAAGAAGCAAAATTTTTTCTCATAATTTTCCCAACCCTATAATATTCTTTTTCTCTTTTCTTCGCCATTTCTCAACTCCCGCCCTCTTCCATAATTATTTGATGATATTTACTCTCGCCCTCTTTGCCTTTTCTCAACTCTCATAATTTCCCCAATCCTAATAATTATTGATGATATTTTACAAAAACTTCACCCTTATTTTTTAAGGTTCCATTTTATTAGCCATCAAACATTTAGCTATTGGGTAAATTACGTATTTCAATCTAAAATATATTTTTTTACATAATTATTATTTTAAAATGATTTTAGTCTATATAATTTATTAATACATATATGTTTGAGAAAATTTTTTATCAATTTATTAAATTGACTAATATTATAATTTTAATTTTGTAGACAAATTTATTTAAATTTTGGTATTTATTATGAAATTTAATGTTAAAAATATTTGAAATGGAATCTTATCCTTTATATGTAATTATCACATTAGCTAATGTCCTTTATGATAATTTAAACATGAAAAAAAATGATTATGAAAACAAATAGCCAAAAACTACCATATAATCAAAATCACTTTTTTCATAGAATTTATTATGCTCAGAACCTATTCTCTAAATTCACATTTATCACTTTTCTTCAAAAGTTATACTCTAAAAGTTAATCCAAACATAATCAATTACGGAACAATTCAAAGCCCCATGAGAATTGTTTTTCTATTTTTAATTTTTTAATAAAGACAACAAAACAAGGGACAATTTCAGTTAGCCCCTTTGGTAGCAAATTAATTTCAGTCAACCCTCAAAATTTTCTGAAACTTCACTGTACCTCCATGGTCAAAATAAAATTAATTTTTGTGGGAGAAAAAACTATGATGGCATTACTTTATTTATCTTGCAAATTGTCTTATTTGTCTTGTAAATACCCATATTTGTCTTGTGAATTTTCATATTTATCTTGTAAATGGCCAAAATATTTTTAACTCCCTAGGTTCTTTGAATCCCTTTATTTGTCTAGTAAAATATCTTTATTTATCTTGTAAATGCCCATATTTATCTAATGAATTTTCATATTTGTCTTGTAAATGGCCAAAAAGATTTTAATTCTCTATGTTTTTTCAAATCTCTTTATTTTTCTTGTAAATCTCTTTATTTGTCTTGTAAATGCCCTTATTTGTCTTATAAATATTCTGAAAAAAAAATAAAAGAAGGGCATCATTATCTTTTCATCCATAGAAATTAATTTTTTTTTACCATGGGTTGCAGTGAATTTTCAAAAAGTTTTGGGGTTGACTGATATTACAAAGGGCACTAACTGAAATTTCCCCCAAAAGAATTAGAAGCACGCAAAAGTATGAGAATGTTTTTATTCGTTGTTTTTTGGGAGAATTACATTAAGGTCCCAAGGAAGATGAGAAATGAAGAAATGATCCCTATAGATTGCAAAATGAAAAAATGGTCCTATGGAGTTGTCAATATAGACTTCTGGAGTTGTTAATGAGTTGTCAATACAGGCTCATGGAGTTGTTAATGGGACTATTTTTTCATTTTACAATCTACAGGGACTATTTCTTCATTTTTTTCTTCTATGGGACCTAAGTGTAATTCTCCCTTGTTTCTTTTTGGTTTGCGCTTTTTTTTTGCCAACAAGAACAGCAAGAATCTCTGCAAGGCCAAGCCAAACCTCCGTAGATAATAATTTCAAAATTTTGCAGTAAATAAATGTGAATCCATAATTACATGGAAAAAGAACTTTAAAATTAGTAAAAGACAAAAAGGTGATCCGAAATTGCATATTTCCAAAAAAGTGAGTGCTTGAATTGGGATATTGAAATTTGAGACAAAATGACGAGCGTAACCCTGTAAATTTTTAAATTGAAAAACGTTGAGGGAGATAAGAAGGGCAAAATTACACGAAAACTCTGTCGGGACTCTTCATCTTCTTCTGGCGTCGTCGTTGTCGTTGGTCGACCCTGGTTCCGTGGCTTGAGAGAGGATAGTAGCAGCGACACTGTGGGGCGAATTTGGGGTGGATTTGAGGAGGAGCGAAGGCGAGAAGCGGTTGTGGTGAAAGGCATTGGATAGTTGCAGAGGTACCGGTTTGCGGATGCGAAATTGAGCTTTGGTGCTGAAGTTGGGTAAGTGGTTGTGTTTAAAAATGTATTTCATTTTAACTTCTACAGTTGATTATAATGGCGGTTCAATGTGGTTGGGTTAAAATTAGTTTGGGAAATGTGGATAAAACCTATGAACTGGTGTGGTGAGTGCTTAATTTGGAACCTCGTAAGTAAAGTTGGGAATCGTTGAGGGGAAGTTGTGAAAATATGTTGTTAAGTGGGGAAGTTTGAATTGCAAATTTTGAAATTTCTAAACCGTTGAAACAGCATATGAACGCGTCAATTGGTGAAGTTGTGACACGATGTTCAGATGTAGAAAATTATGATTTTATTGTTGTGAGAATGTTATACATACAGTTGCGAATGACTTCAGTGAAGTTGTGAAACAAAACCTCTGAAAACCGCATGTTAAGTATTGAACACAAAAGAAGAATTTGTGAAAACCATAATGACACGTTGGTAACTTGTGAAACAGCATATGAAGTTGTGGATGTGAGTAGAAGTTATGAAACAGTGTATAGATATAGGAATCGCCGATTTCACAGTAGTGAAAATGTTATGCATAATGTGGATTGTTTTAAGTGAAGTGCTGAATCCCTAAGATAACCTAAGAAAATTGAATGTTATCCTGTGAAAACATTATTGGAGTTTGTGAAAACATAATGAAAAGTTGGTAAATATGTGTAGAGGTCAATTTAGGTGAGGAAATTGTGAAATTCATAGAAGAACTTGTGAATCCTTATGCAAAACTTGTGAATGATTCTCCATAAGTTGTGAGACCTTATTTAACTATAGGGAAATAGATATTTCCAATTGTTGTGGTTGTGATGGGAAGGTTGTAAAATGGTATGAGAAGTTGTGAACACCTAGCTTAAATGTGTAAACTTGTCATGTGCAAATAAAAATGTTATTAAAGCTGCTGAAATCCATAGTTGATGAGTGTAAACTGAATTTTGTGTAGGTAAAAGGAGATGGCGGGACACAAAGGTGAGACATCAAATGCATAACAAGTAAAGGCGAAAAGTGTCAAGAGTAGAGTAGTAACGAGATAAAGTAAAAAGTTTACAGCAGTAAAGGGCGATGGTGAATAGAGTAAACCAGTGATGAGTGGCTTTATAGTGTTTAGAAATGAGTATGTGGCCAAGTTAGGGGAGAAGAAGAAAAGGATGGCAGATGAAAGTAGGTCCGCAGGGAAGGCATGATGTGAGTTGCTAGAGGCGAAGAAGAAGGAATACAATGATAAAGCTATGCAAGGATGGTCGAAAAGGAAGATGAAGAAAAAGGAAGTGTCATTTCATACCAGCTGCTCACTGGGAGGATTTACATCATTGGTGCAGTTTGTGAATGATAATGAACATTTGAAGGAGAGGGTTAAGAGAATAGGATTTGGAAATTTATTGAAGGTGTAATTGGACAGACTCCCCCGTGACCTCATTGTGTCTATGCTGAGTGCATATGACCCAACAACACATCAATTCAGGATTAGGGAGAAGACATAAGAAATAGAAGTATCAGATAGGCACAAGTTTCTCGGTATACTTGATTCAGGGGAGGAGGTGAAGGAGGATGTAGAGGATTCAGATCCAACATATCAGTTGTTTAAGAGGGAGTATGGGAAGAAGAGATATATGGACATTCTGAAGCACATAAAATTTAGGTTAGCTGGCGATAAATTTGAGTTTATGTTTGTGTTGTACAGTTTAGGAACTTTGTTATGCCCTACCTCAAGTGGGCTCATAAGTGACCGAATGTTGAGAGTTATGTGTTGCTCAATGGACCGTTTTGAACATTATGACTAGGCAACATACATGATGAAAGACATATAGAAGGAAATGAGTGATTATGTGAAAGAGTATAGGGAGAAGAAGAAAAGGGAAGGGAGTTGCAATGTGGGTTGTTGCCTGTACTTACTCTGGTATATCACTTTTTACATTAATGTGTAGCTATCATTCAAGCTGAAAATAATGATCCATATATTTTCTATGGTACAATTGTTCTTTGGGGAAAATTTCCCTTTGAAACAAAGTGTTCACCAACAATCCACCACACCGATTGAATTCTGGACTAAGGAAAAGATCAATGAAATGGTGAAGATTGAGAGGATGAGCAATATGGGCATTTTGTATCAAGGGAAATGCTCTAAAGTTAGGGCAGGTAATGAGGACACAGATAATGTCCCATATTTAGACCTGCTATTTGTCTGTGGAAGCTAATTTAAAATGCAAAAATGCATTATTCATTTAATTGATGAATTAAGATGTGCTGTCACTGCATGAATTGAAGGAGGTCTATATGTGGTTGGTGAAAGTTATCGATGAAAATCGAAATAGACTTGTAAATGTGGTGGTGCAGGAGTTACTGAATGTCCAGCTGGCACGAGAGGCCAGAGACAATGCACAACAAAACGGCCCTGGTGTGATAGTAGATGAGGAATATACAGATGAGGATGATGATGATGCAACAGATGCTTCTCACGACTCAGATTCTGATGATGCAGACACAAAACACAATTCTATTGATGACGATGAAGATGATGATGCAAAGGGAACTGAGGTGGCAAAAAAAGTCCCCACAGATGAGCATGCAATTTAAAGGCCTCAACAGCTGCAGAGATCAAAGAGGCAGCCACTGTAAGCGATGACATGTCCATTTATACAGTTGGATGGGAGTCAAAAAAGGAAGACACCAACGGATGATCAGAAAACGTTGTTCAACATAGTTTCTACAATGGCCAGAGGTGCAGAGGCTGAAGTGTAAGTCTATATGTTCTGTGATTGAATAACTGTTATGTTGTTAGTATATTACCACAGCACGGGAAGCGATGAACATACTGCCATTGCATTTCAAATGTTTTTATAGGCCGTTGGTTGACATTTTGGATGAAGAACTGTGTTGAGATCAGTTGTATATGCTAGGGGGATTTCAAAGACTAAGTAATACGGTATGTATGGATAATGGCTTATGTGGATATTGGTGTCATTAAGTTATGGTGAATTTTATTTGTAGACATTGCAATGTTTCTTTTCTGTTATAAGTGATGTCAGTTGTGTGTAAGGCTTTAATGTATGACTTCAACCTGGAGGAAAGACAACCCAAGCGCCATATTTTTGATGCATGGTTCATGGTAAGTCATAGATTGTTGTATAGTGAAACAACATTTAATTTGACTATATTATGTGCACATTACTTAGTACTGTGTTTCTATGCAGACAAAGTTGGTAGGTAACCCAATAGGGTGGAAAGTGTCTTCTGCGACTAAAGAATTCTCTCCCAAAACCATCGGTTACAATATAGGTGACTGTGAGTTGATAATAGGTCCGGCACCTATGCGTGGCCACTGGTTTTGTGTTGCATTAGAGACAGACTATGACCTTCTACGTGCTTGACTCAATGAAGCCTGCTCAACATAGAAAGAAGACTACCAGGAAGGGTGGCGTGACAGATGATTACATATTTGTGGTAACTTAATTGTAAGTTCACCTGACTCCACTGCTGTAGTTGAGGTGGTTTACTTCAGTTGACCCATATTGTAAGACACATAAATGTTGTTTTTGCAGAGAGATAGGTTCGTTGACATCATGCACATTGTTAAACCTCATCTGGATGGGAAGAAGATGTTAGATATCGTGTGGCCTCTTGTTGTGCAATAGAATAATCTGTAAGCTTTTGTACATTTGCCTCTTACAATTTAGGTTGCATTGTTTGGTTAAGTAACACAATATTTTCATGTGGGTGAGAGTACAGGAGGGACTGTGGTATACATATTATGATTTGGTTGAGCCAGTGGATCCCACAAGGTGATTTCCATTATGAAAATATAAGTGGTCCAGAATTCCCTATGTACGCATTCTTATTTACTTATGATTTCCATTATGGTTTCCATTGAACCTGACACTGAGGGAATTACTTATTTACAGGAAGATATTCAACAATCGCGGAGCAACATTATGTGGTGGTTAATTAATCATCCTTTGAATTTAAAGCGGGACACAGCTTTGGCCCTCATCCCCTCTGGAGAAAAGTCCAGCAAAAGACGTGCTTAGGTTATGTTCCCGCGATATAGTAATGTCAATACTTGTCCATGTAAACTATTGTGAATGTCATAGAGTCATATACGGTAGAGTCCACTGACAAAGTTATGCACTTTAAGCTACATTAATGACATATATGTTGCAATTGCGGGATGCAATATTTCCCAATTGACTCCTCTATCATGACATTCTAAAATGTACTTGTGTGTCACCAATAAGATCTGTGTTCCTCTATCCCAATGTAACTATATCCTTCGTATGAGAGCCAGTTTCAAAATTTTTTTTAAGAGAACTAATATCCCTAACACAAAATGGCTGATGTAATGAGGCATAATGAATAATATCCTATTTAGGGTTGAATGATGCACATATTACATAAGGATTGTGTCCAGTCAAGACTGCTATGTAAGTGCACCACTTCTATTTCTAACTGCCAATAATCTGATCAGTACTACTAACAATCTATAGTCAAGAATGATGATGCACACATTACATAATTATTGTGTCCAGTCAATACTGGTTGCTAAGCAAGTGTGACACTTCCGTTTCCAACTGCCATTACTTTGATTAATACTGGCGCCAACAAATCCATAGCCATATACACTATAGCATGATCATAAATTGATGTTACCTAGACAGTGGTTTGGTGCCTCAGTCAAGTTGGCCATTGAGCACTCGAGTTTATATCAGCACTGGACGGTAACAAGCGAGTCATTCTTTAGAGCCTTACGTTGCTTTCCGCATCTCTACTCGAGTTGAGGATTACAACTTGAGTTCCTTGCATAATTGGATAGTTACCAGATAGTGCTTTTGTTAAGACTTACGAGTGTGGACTTGAGTTGTCCATTATCAACTCGAGTTTTCCTCATCACTGGAGGGTAACCAAAGAGTGATTGTGTGAAGCTTCACCAAACTTGAGTTATATAAAAGCTAACTCGAGGGTGTTGTTGGATTACTTACGAGTGTGGCTTGAGTTGTCCATTATCAACTCGAGTTTTCCTCATCACTTGAGGGTAACCAGAGAGTGATTGTACCAAGCGTCACCAAACTCGAGTTGTATAGAAGCTGACTCGAGGGCATTCTTGGATTACTTATGAGTGTGGACTCGAGTTATCTATGATCAACTCTAGTTATACACCTTACTTGAGGATAACCAAAGAGTGATTGTGTCAAGATGCATTGAACCTAAGTTTAAAATAACACACTCCAATTAAGTAGTCATATAATGAGAGGCAGAAGCTTCACTTACATGAACCTGCTACTAATCTGGTGTTGACATAATGAGAGGAAGTCTGGGACGGAATGCAACCCACTTGACTTTACTATCATGACCTTCTAAAACATACTTGACCACAGCAGCTATGCCACAAAAAAAATCTGTGTTCATGTAACCCAATGTAAGTACACATTGAACTCATGATTAATGAGGTGGTTATATATGATCTTCAACAGATGATAGTTCTTGTTGATATTCATATACCCTTTGTGAAGTATGTTGTTTGGTGTAATGATATGGAATGTGTTGCCTTGATCAGCAAACATGGCATTGTCATCGCTAGCAACAAGCTTGTGCATCAATGTACCTTGCATGAGACAATCCATATAAAAAGTAGAGATTGGGATGACAATGGTGTTTTTATTTACACAACTTTAAATCATATCAAATATCATCTTCCAAACGGAGATAATGGCATAATAAAAATAGTTGATGTCCCAATTTATATTTCTAAGACTTGTGGGAATACAATCTTCTGTTTGGATCGTGATGGGAAAAGTAGGGCCATAGCTATTGATGCTATCGAGTATTTATTCAAACTTTCTTTACTGAGGAAAAGGTATGATCTTGTTATGAATATGATAACAGTCTGATCTATACAATCTTCTGTTTGGATTGAGATGGGAAAAGAAGGGCCATAGCTATTGATTCTATCGAGTATTTATTTAAACTTTCTTTACTGAGGAAAAAGTATGATCTTGTATTGAATATGATAACAGTTTGATCTAATGAGGTAAAAACAAGATTATGTTAAAGCATACATTAAACTCGAGTTTAATGGAATTTATACTCGATTTTTGCTCAGCACTGAAGGGTAATCGAAGAGTAATGGTGGGAAGCCGCATCAAACTCGAGGTGTTCAAAAGCTAACTTCAGTGTGTACATCGATTACTTATGCATGACGACTCGAGTTGCCCTATATATCACTCGAGTTATAAACATCACTGGACGGTAACCAGATAGTTCCTGTTTCAAGTTGCACTGAACCTGAGTTGTAAAGAACAGACGACAGTGAGGTAGTGCTATGAATCAGCCAACGGACTCGAGTTTCTAATCTAAAAACTCTAGTTCTCCTCATCACTGTAGGGTAATTGAAGAGTGATCGTGTGTAGCAAAACCAAACTCGATTTGTACAGAACTCACTCTAGTGTGATCCTATGTTTAATCCACATGTGAACTTGAGTTGGCCCATTAGAAACTCGAGTTTTGCGCATCACTGGAGGGTAACCAGAGAGTTATCTTGTCAATATACATAGAACTCGAGTTTTACAAAACTTACTCCAGTGTGATCCTGTGTTCAATCCACGTGTGGACTCGAGTTGGCCCATTAGAAACTTGAGTTTTGTGCATTACTGGAGGGTAACCAGAGAGTTTTCCTGTCAATATATGCAGAACTCGAGTTGTACAAAACTCACTCTAGTGCGATCCCTTGTTCAATCCACGTGTGGACTCGAGTTGGCCCATTAGAAACTCGAGTTTTGCGCATCACTGGAAGGTAACCAGAGAGTTATCCTGTCAATATACGCAGAACTTGAGTTGTACATAACTTACTTTAGTGCGATCCCGTGTTCAATCCACGTGTGGACTCGAGTTGGTCCATTAGAAACTCGAGTTTTACACATCATTGGAGGATAACTAGAGAGTTATCCTATCAATATACGCAAAACTCAAGTTGTACAGAACTCACTCCAGTGCGATCATGTGTTCAATCCATGTGTGGACTCGAGTTGGCCCATTAGAAACTCGAGTTTTGCTCATCACTGGAGGGTAACAGAGAGTTATCCTGTCAATATACGCAGAACTCGAGTTGTAGAAAACTCACTCTAGTTAGCTGGTGCTATCAATCCACTGTTCGACTCGAGTTTACCAATTAAAACTCGAGTTAAGATCATCACTAGAGGGTAACTAGAAAGTCAAGAACAAAAAGGGGAAGAAGAACTCAAGTGGATGCACTATAAGTCGAGTTAATCAGGCTTCCACACTTTAAATCCCTCAATGCCCAAACATTTTTGTTCACTCCACTTGACCTCCGACTTCTATAGCCCTCAAGTTAATTGACGAGAAAGGTACTATTAGTCCGTTGTTGTCTGTGTAATCGTCAAAACTGTTGAAACAACCATGCCGTAAAAGCTCCATTCCCAGTAACTGTGAACGATTTGAGAAGCAAAGTTTTGACTAGCCCTAGCATTGCACTTTGTCATTCTTTCATCTGGTGCAATGGTACTTTCCAAGGGCCCCAACAGTGGTAAGAAAGAATCTCATGATTCACAAAAGTTGCCATCGAAAGGGAGTAAGGTGTTGAAACAACTGAGGAAGCCTCGGCCAAAAGTTGAGGAGCAACTTCCACCAGAATAACCGACCAGGTCTCAGGGGGTTGTGATAGCAGAATCACAGCAGAAACGGCCAAAATTATGCTCTCCTATTTCGAAGGAAGTAGTCGAGGAAGTGGCTAGAGAACCTTCGCCCTCAACCCCCACAGATAAAAAAGAAGAGTTAGAACGGAAGATAACAAAGTTTGTGACTCAATTGGTTGATCAGACATTGAATGCACCCACAAAATCCAGATATAGGGGTGCATCAACTTCAAATAAAAAAGTAAAGTGTAATGTACCCCTGAAGTGGAGGATGAGCTTCTGGGACCACCACCAGATTTCAATTCAGAGTCACTAGAGCCTAATGATAAGAGCAGGTATGACGATGATTTCGCTTATATATTATTTTTCCTGTTGTTTATCTAAATCTATAACATATTAAGGAGACACTTGATTTAGATCTGTACACTTGGTTTCAGTACTATGAACCTTGGTTAACCATCAAAACGTCATATAGTCCCTCTGTAGCAAGGCACTTCTACTGTAACTTGGAGGTGGTTGAGGTTTGTGATGAGGTGGGTGAACTGATAGACGAAAGATTAGAATCAACTGTTAGGGCCCAAAAGATTCAACTATCTCCTACATTGATTAACACATACCTTGGCATCCAATATCCTCCAATAAGGCCTCTAAAAGAATTCAGTGATGTAAAAATCTATTAGATTCTGAAGCCAATTGGTGGAAGTAAAACTTTAACTTTTAAACCTAGCTTGTTGAGTGATGTCCATCGAATTGAGTGGTACATATACTCATGATCTATGGTAAACAAATCCAACAATTTTACTCATTTCGTGGGGCAAGGTTACTAGCTGATGGCCTCAATTTTGTCATAAGAACAGAGGAACATAGGACATTACATTTACAATGAAATAAATAGATACAGGAAGTCATCCACAAGAAGTACCCCTCTACCTTTTCCGCAATTGATCTCTCACTTTCTGAAGCTGAACAATATCTGGTAACTGGAACCTAATGAGCAAATCATTCGTATTCTAAGGTTTGACAACATTCACCTAAACAGAATGAATATTAAGCTGCCAGTGGGTGCTTTTACAAGTATAACAACAAAGAAAAGGAAGGAAATGGAATCTGAAAGACCCAAAGTGGATGAGGGACAATCATCAAGAGCTGGTTCTCCTGGACCCTCATTCATGGGAGCCACAACTCATAACTACAACCAGGATGCATTGAAGACAACCACAGACCACATAAAGGTCTCAAGTGCCTGTCTGGTCGAAATGGTTGACCATCAAGTAAAACGTTTGGTTATTGGCATTAATGAGAACTTCGAGAGGCTATTCCAAATGCAAGATGCTCATACTCAGCAGTTGAAGGAATTTAATCATCGCCTTGATACTTATGAAGCTGTCCTCAGATATCAATTCACCTTTCCTCCTTTTGATATGCCGTCATAGTGTAATGCTAGACCTGTTCCATCTGCACCATCATTTACAACTCCTGCAAACTTTCTCACTGAAAATATTCTATGTGATCCTTCGTCAACCCATGTTATGTTAACACCCCCGGATCCTACCACACTCTCTAAGGTTCCCATCCCTCAGGACCCATAAGCTATTCCACAATCCAGTTCTGAGCCCTCAGGTACCAATCCCACACAGGACCCCTCTCCATCCACTCCTACATTTCATACACCATCTTGTACTCCCATTTATCCTACTTTAGACCCTAGTAAACCAACCACTATTACTCTGGAGTCCACAGCAGACCATGCACTTGCATCCTCTCCTACCTTTGCACCTCACTCTCCTACATGCTTTAGATCCCCTAATCAAATCTCTACCCCCATTGATCCTGTCTCTGCAATTACACCATATACACCACCTTGTTCTACCACTGACATAGACCCTATTCCACCAGTAGCTTCTCTTTGTATTCCACCCTCATCCTCTGCAACCTTCAATTTATATATGACCTTTACCCTTCCAGATGACGACAACCAGGGGAGACATGATTGTTAGACATATTCCTATGTGAGCTCGAGTAGAGAGCATTGCTTATCTGTATAATGTATTCTTTATGGTTCATGTGTTACTGATAGTTATGTTGTCTGCTTTGTAACTTTATGGTTTGATGAACTATAATTGCAATCACAATGTTTATTTTGTTTCTTGGCTTAATGTGTTGTATGTTGGCTGATGAATATATTTCTGGTTTGATCATTTTGTAATTAAGTAACACAAACGTTAGTCTGTCAAAATTGTATATGTTTTGTCATCATCAACATGGAAGACAATATTAGAGTACATGTTTTCATCAATACTAACTCCCAAAAGAAACTCGACCCACCACATGGTAACCGCCCAGTGATGTAGTCGGTTTTGTTTGAGGAAACAGGTTTATCACTTAAGTCATATTTTTGTCACTCGAGTGATATGCTATCATAACTACATTAGTGGCCAGGTACCAGCTAGTGACGGAAGGTTTGCATACATACCTTTGTTGTCACTGGAGTTGTGCGTATATGAACTCGAGTAATATAGGCAAAGCCTATAGTGTGTCACTCGAGTTCTATTACACCACTTGAGTTAGGAATAGAAGCTTCGCAAGTTACCACATGAAGTGGCCATTTTTTCATAACGGAGAACTCGAGTCTCACGTGTGTCACTCGAGTTGTAATATCCCGATTTGTAATTAGGACTAATGATTCTGATAATTATTGTAATTATCTTGATTAAGCACTATTATGATCTATGTAATATGAATTTTGGAATAAATACATGTGGTAATTAAGATCAAGGGTTGTGATTCCTTGACCGTAGGTCGGAATCCTACGCTTTATGTCTTTGTGAGCTCCTTGAAGGGGTGAGTGGATGATGACACGTGGCATTGTGTGAGCCATTGGATATGGCACTAAGATACAAAATACCACTTTTCCTCTCTTCTCTCTCTCCTACTCGGTTGAGTGTGTGTGTGGGAGAAAGAGTTGACTTCTTCATCATCATCATCATCTCCTCCATATCCCAATTTCTCTCTCTTCTCTCTCTCCATTTCGCTGAAGCAAGCAAGGGAAGAGGAAGAAGAAAAGCTTGAATCTTGGTAAGTTGTGATCCTCCTTTGCCCAAAACCTCTTCTCTAACATTGTTCATCTCAATGAGAGCTACATTGTGATGATTGTAGAATCTTGAATGGTGTTGATTTGAGATTTGGGCGAATTTGAAAGATAGAGAATCAAGGTTCCGGATTGATCAAGGTAAAGAGGTAGGCATTTAAAGCATTTTAGGATGATTGTTTATGATCTTTGGCTAAACTTGGTAAAATCTGGAAATTGGCCCTAATTATGCCAAATATTGGAAATTAGGAGTTTTATTGTGTTTGATGTTAAAAATGAGTTAATGTTGAGTTATTTGATTATTGGAAATAATCTAGAATGATGGAAATGTGTTAAGGGAAATTTGGAGAATGTGTATCATAGAGACCTTAATGAATGATTGTGGTCAAAGTGGTTTTTGGGGTGTTTTTGGAGTTGCCATTGTGTTCCTTAGTTAGTGCTTAAAGTGTATGAGCATTGGGAAGAGTTTGGGAACCATTGGGCATGATTTTGACCATCTGGCGTTTTCTGGTTTTTCTGCATTTCTGGGTCTCTGATACACCTCACTCGAGCAGGGGAAGAACGTGCTCGAGTGATGCATGAGTTTTTCCCTTTGTGCTTCGAGTTCTTCTGGATTCTTATGAGTAATGCTCGAGCACATCGCTTTGTGCTCGAGTGAGCGAAGAACATGCTCGAGTGAGCATGGTCTGCTTGAGTGATGGTGTAAGTCCAGAGTGAAGGGTTTCTTTCGGGTTTTCACTTGCTGGTGGATGCCACGAGTGTGTTCTGACACTCACGAGCATAGCCTTCTCACCCGAGGACTGGGGGTCATGCTCGAGTAAGATTGTGCCTCAGGTGGGAGTTGTGCTTTCGGGTTCTCACTCGCGAGTAAGGTGCTCGAGTGTGCCTTCTCACTCGCGGGTGTGAGGTGTGTGCTCGAGTGCATGTGGTTGTGCTCGAGTGATCTGGGTCTTGGAGAGCTTTGTGTGCTCTCGAGTCCTCACTTCCTGAACTTCACTCGTGAGTGCTCGAGTGAGGTTCAGCGTGCTCGAGTGAGCCAGTTCCTGAAGGTTTCTTTGTGCTCTCGGGTGCTCACTCGCAGTCTCACTCTCTCTTGTGCTCGAGTGATGTCCGTACTTGTGCTCGAGTGAGAGCATCTATGCTCGAGTGAGATGACCAAAAATGAGTGTTTTGCCTTCGAGTAAGGGGTCTTTTGGGTAGTGTTTTCCAACCCTTTAGGCATATGTTTAGGCCTCTAGTGGTCACCTAAAGAGTCCTAAATGATAACTAACTTAGAGTATTATTGAATTATACATATGGATAAGAGATTGATTGGTTGTCCCTAAATGATATAGGATTTGACATCTGTCGTCCTCGTGAGGCTAAGGTGCCAGAGCCAGTCAGGAAGGATACAGGTAGTGACTCTCTCTTTATACCTTGTGTGATACATTGTATGTATATTATGTCATTGTTTGAAATGGAATTCGTATGCTGCAAGTGTTGTGAAAATTGTGGAAGCACCGCTATACCAATAGTCCCTGAGTCGCTAATAACGGTTCGGGTGAAGGTTGTATGCCTTCCCGGCGGTAAAAGGGGATGAGGTTAGGGTGTCATATATGTGCCTATGTGAAATTGTGGAAGCACCACTATGCCAATAGTCCCTGAGTCGCTAACAACGGTTCGGGTGAAGGTCGTATGCCTTCTCGGTGGTAAAAGGGGATGAGGTTAGGGTGTGATATGTGTATATGTGGGCCGAAAGGCTAATTGTGAGCCGAAAGGCTATTTGTGAAGGCCAACGGGCCATTTGTGAAAGCTGAAAGGCTATATTTGAGCCGTGTGGCTATTTGTATGCACTGCCACGCCAATAGTCCCTGAGTCACTAACAACGGTTCAGGTGAAGGTCGTATGCCTTCCCAGCGGTAAAAGGGGATGAGGGTGGAGTGACTTGTGTTGCTGTATGAGATGAATTGTGTGCATATTCTGTGATTGCATGTGGTATGAAATTGTTGTTACTACTGGGATTCTTTAGAATCTCACCCCTTCCATATGACTAACCTTTTCAGACAGGGCGAGTGGCTCAAAAGGGAAACGGACAACCAGGAGTAGTTAGGCTTACTCCGAAATCTAAGTGGTAGTTGGTTATCATAGTTTTGGATGTGGGATTGACAAGTGTACATAAGAATGTAAATGATTATTTTGGTTATGTAATCCCCATATTTGGGAAATTTTAAACCCAAGTTATTTATGTAAGTAACCCGGGGTTTGCCGGAATTTTGGTTTCCGCACTCTGATATTGTTTATGTGATTTGATCGCTCTGGTAATTATATCCGCACGTGAATGTGAGACCTGGATTAAGTATGCTTTAGAACTGATTTTGAAAAACCCCATATCTTGGATGTAGGATTATAAATTGTCATTTCATCTTATTGGTCTCTATTTCACTTAAATTTCGTAATCCGGATGTAATTACGGTGAGGGGGTTACACGAGTTATATACAAAATTGGACAACTAACGTCCTAGTTAGTAGTTACAGTGAATATGCATTACCATTATTCCATACAAGATGTTAATTTACTAGTTTATATGCTTGGTTTCCAATTTCCCAACTCATATACCATTTTCACAAACTCCATGTTATAGATTATCAATCTACTATTACAGTTTCTTAATATCACATAAAACTTGTTCATATTCATTCCTACACAGCAACAACATTCCAACAAACTATATTGATTAAAACTAAAGAACATACTACAGTCCAACAAACTATATATTTGTAGTTGCATATTGATTAAAACTAGAGAATTAGTTGCCAAAATATACATAATCAACAATATAGTTGAGTACAAAAGCAGTGGCTAGGTACATAAACCTTCAATAACAACAGGACATTAAGATCTTACTACTTCTTAATGTTTTTTTGTCGTTGACATGACACTGCATTCATTACATACAAAAACTGCTTCTCATGCACCTCATCCCTTCATTCCAAAAACCATTGAAGGGTCAAATCAAAACATATATACAACAAAAATGATAAAGCATCAAAGATGATCATTAGAGTTCAACATGGGTTGGGATTTTTGCACGTCCTTTGTGTGTGTCCAGCTTTATGGCACTATGTACAATAGTAGATCTTTCTATTTTGGAACTGTGATTCCCGCTTCCTTCCTCCTAGTCTTCTAGGAGGTCGACTTATGATTAAAGGGTGGAGGAACGTAGCTTCAGACATGTTTTTCATGGTATAATGCTTATAATCATTGACGTTGGGCATGTCTATTGTTACAATCAGAATCATGCTGTGCTGGTAGATCTATTGCTGAGCTTCTATCTTAAAACATTCCTTAACATAGTCGTAGATGTTGCCATGCACAACCTTGATAGTTGCACAAGCTTGACAGCTGCACAAGCATGTGTGCATGGAATCCCACTCATCGGCCATGCCCCACAACTACATTGCCGTGATTGCAAGTCAACCCCATGGTCTCCATATCCTGTATACACACTGAATTGACCCTAGCCATAATCTTCACACCACATATGCTCTCATCCGCTCACATTTTCCATTACCTTTGTATCTATATTTGGCCCAACACAATTCTTCCACTTAGTCATTGCCATATAAAAGGCATGCATCTTCTTTATTACTTTCTCACGATGTGCATGAATTAGTTGGGCTACATTATACTTCCCTTCGTTCACCATCCATGCATTGAATGACTCGGCGATATTGGTTTTTATGTTATCCCATCGTTTGTATGGGAACTTGCTAAGAGCCCACCTATCAACATCACCATGATTGTTAATCCATTCATATAACTCTTGACAGTGCTCCCACATCTATTCCATTGCTTTATCAAACTCATCCACACGCCTTGCATATGCAATCTTGTCAAGAAGCATTAGTCCATCCTCCTTTAACCGGGTATTGGTCTTTCTCTTGCCCCTGTTTTTATTCAGTATCTCTACACTGAAGTTCTTCTTAACATGTCTGTAACAAAATACATGACGATGCCCTCCAAATATTGCTCCCACAGCACCTATTATGCCATTGTGACGATTTGACACAATTGTCAACTCCATAGAACCAACAATCATTTTAATCATATGCATGAACCAAGCCCAATCGTCCAGTGTCTCTCCCCTCATAATTGCTATGGCAAACGGCAACAACTCATTATTCGCATCATAGGTTGAAGCTGCAAGTAGAGTCTCCTTATACGGCCTACTTAAATGAGTTCCATCAACATATAGTACATGTCTTGAACCCCATAAAACCCTGTATACATGACCCATAAGCAAATGAAAACTCTTTCAAACTTGTAACCATATGCTACCCATTCAGCAACTGTTTTAACATCATTTTCCTTCAACCTTTGGCATATCCAAGGGATTAACATGTATGATTGTTCCGATTTTCCATGTATGTCTTCCATTGCCTTTTCCTTTGCCCTATATGCCTGTTTATATGTTAGCTTCACATCATACTCCCTTTGCAATATCTTCATAATCTCAGTTGGACGCTTCTTGGTATGGTTCCAACCTAGTCGATTATTATTGATGATGTCAATGTTGATCTTGTAGCATGGATGCTTACTTGCAAATGATCTTGAGCTGAATGAACATGATCTTTTATGAATTTTGTCATACACAGTATTCTAGAACTCCTGCCCACTGTAGACACACATAATTTCCAAGGACAACCCTCTACTTTACACTTGACATACATCTTGTCCTTATTATTCCTATCATATTTATACACAAACTTGTGGGCAATGTTATACTTGTATAAGGATTCTCTTAATGCATTAGCATGAGGAAAATGCTGACCGACCCCGGAAATTACTTCTAACGATTTCAAATAGCTTGTGTCACTAAAATTTGTCTGTTCTGTATCATAAGTTATACACCCACCACCAATTTCAAATGACACAGCCTCAAGATCATTGCCATGTGTCATGGGATATACCTCTGCTTTTGGTGACTGTTCCAAGAATCTGTGGCTCCTGCATACAACAATTACGACACTTTATAAATTATTATCAGCTTGGGAATGAACAAAATATTACGAACTTACATATCTGCATCATTCATTGGCAAGGATTTGTTAGCATTCTCTATGTGGGCTATAAACATATGCGCACTGCTTTCATTGAACCCAAATAGATTTTCAATTTCACCGTCATTGTCAAGATTAATTAATGTCCTCTCATCAAACATTACTGTGTATTTAATGTCACAACTGCTCCCTTCATAACCTGTCAATCTTGATATAATTTCTCTGAAATCTTCCACTCTTATCCCATCTTTTAGTACCTTTACCTTCACACTGCTTCCAATATATTTAACTTCACCGTCATTATTACGTTCAAATTTCTCCCTACATGAAAATAACAAAACAACTCCTTTGCATAGCTTAACCCAATATTACCATCCATTTTTTACGCCTCCTGCAACAAATAAATAACACACTGTTAGTTCACAAAAACAAAACTAAATAGGTACCTCAATCTTTCACAAATCTATATTAGGGTTTTTCAACTTCATCTTATTCATTTCTTACAAAATCTACCCCATTGATTCTCTTCAACCACAACCCTGAAACTGCACGTCATAAACCATCCCAACCTCCTCCCAGGTTCAGGCAGCATCTATATTTTTCCCTATACCACTCATCAACATTCACGTCCTTCAAACCCAAATACCCCACACTGAAATCAAAGTTTCCCACCCAAATGAAGACAAAAATGGTTTTGCTTAAGCTTGACAACGCAGGGGAAGAACATTGCCGACTCAATAAAGTACATACCTCACTCCTGTTTATCTCGCCTCCCACTTACGTTCCTGCACTGACGCTCACCCTGTATCGCGTCACCTCCTTCTTTTGTCACCAACTTCTTTTCTTTCATCAGAGGGCCAAATCTGTTATTTTACCTCCAATTCTAATATTCTAGTTTAGGCACATATGGAATATTAAATTTCTGAGCACTTTTTTGTCTTTTACTAATTTTAAAGTTCTTTTTGAGGGATTTTTCCTAATTACATTCATTGAGGAAAAAATTAAAATTAAAAATATAACAAAGGGTGAAAAATAAAAATAAGAAATAATTCGTTTTGAAAAAGCAAATTTGAGATAAATTCAGGCCAAAAGTATCTTATTTTATCTACAAAAAAATAGAACAAATAAGAATAAGATATACTTCGTTTTAATTATTGATTGGAATAAAATTTAAACTGGTCCAAGAAATAGAAAGTTTGAAATAGTTGGCAAAAAAATTGAAATGATTTCAGACCAAATGTGGCTTATTTTATTGAGAAAGAAATGAACAACTAAAAGCTTTGAAAATAAAAATAAGGGTTACTATTATTTTTGGCCCATCAAGTTTGCTCTTATTTTGGTTTTGATCCCTATAAGGTAAAATGATCCAAGTTTTTATTGAGTTATAGGGACTAATGTTTTAAATAAAATGAAATTTGAGGAGTCAAAATTTATGGTTTGAAACTCAAGAGATCCAAACCAAAATGAGGTAAATTTAAAGGACCAAAGATTATATTAACCCGAAAAATAATGTATTTTTTTAAAGTTATCTTCATTAAAGTTAATTAAAAATTGATAAATAAAAAAGGTAAAAGAAAATATTTTGTTCGACGGTCTCTTTTAGATGACCAAACATGAATAATCTCTTTAGTTAACAAAATTCTTATAAAAATGAATTTCTTTTAAAATTTAAATCTCGTCGAATCCCTTCTCACCCTCACTCGTCAGTTTAAGAAGTATGCGAAAGGAAGAAACAGAGTTACAGAGATAAGCACAGAGCTCGCGACGAAGGAAGAACCGTGAGAGGGGAAAGAACGAATGAGAGAGAAAGAGAAGCTCGAGGGAGTTTTCCTTTCTTCTGTGCAATTTTAATTTAATTGTTTCAGATTTAGGGTTCTATATTCGTAGTAGCGTGCCCCGATTGTTGCTGTTCTTTGCTCTGAAAATCTAGCTGAGAAATTAAAGATTGAGACTTTTTTTTTTCCTATCTGTAAAATTATTTTGGATAAGGTGGATGCTTGTCCATATTTGTAAAATCTTGGATGAATCGATCCCCAGGTTCTTACGTGTATATATATTTCGTTTGTTTAACATGCGTTTTCATGGTTCTGAAAGAAGTTGATATCCTTGAAAAGGTACCTCTCTGTCAGAAGAGAGGCTACTCTGTTTAGAAATCTATTTTTTTTTCCTGAATCCGAATTTTGGTGGGGAAAATGTTTAATGAAGATGTTTTACCGAATTAAATAAGGATTTTAATTTATTTTCGAAATCCCAAATTCAAATATCACCAACCGCCTTTGTTCACAGTCCAATTTTTGATTGATTGTTTATTTTACCACTCCATATTTTCTTTGATCTAAAGGCTCGATCGTCGCCAATCGTTCGCTCACAAGGTTGGACTCTTCTTGCTCCGTTGGATCGGCATCTCAAGAAAGAAACAGATGCTTCTCATTGCATATTCGTGTCCGTTCTGATTGTTACAATTTAAGAGCTCTTGACTTTCAGAATTTCGTTTGTTCCGAAGAGAGCCACTCGCTTTGGCGGTTCAACTTGTTCGGGCCTATCTGAGTGATTAGGTAGAGAAAAACAAAAACAGAGATATTGTACTGTTTGGTTTTTATAGGAGGGTGATATCAATTCCCCATTTAATCGAAGCTAGTTGTTTTTTTTTGCTTTTGTTTTACCCCTTTTACGTATTGTACCAAGGCCATGTATAATGCGTTTGATATATAGTGGAAGGGATCATAGTTCATTTCTTATTGACTGTTCTTTCTTCTCTTTTCGTCGATTGAAAGATTTCTTTTTTTCCCCCGAATCCAAGCATTTACAGGGTATTAACGGTTACCTTATAGTCATAAATTTAAGGGTTAAAGGACAAAAATGTCATGGAAGTTTTCGCAACTGAATTATGGGTGTTTGAAAGTTTTAGAAGATGTGTATTTACCCTGGAAGTTTTACAAGTGGGGCAATTTTGCCCCTCTGTTAATATACCCAAACAGTCAACGTTTGTTGACTAAATTCTGTAGAGGTGACATGCTTATATGGCATTCACCTCACTCTTTTTTCATGTCATATTTTTAAAGGGCAAAAATGACCCGTAAATTTCCATTAAGGGGCATTGGGTGTTTGAAAGTTTTAAAAATGGGGCAATTTTGCCTCAGAAGTTCTAAAAATAGGGCGATTTCACCCATTCGTTAACATACTCAAACTGTCAACCTTTGTTGACCAAATTCTGTAGAGGTGGCATGCCTACATGGCATTTGCCTCACCTTTTTTCTACATCATACTTTTCAGAAGAACAAATAAAAAAACTCAAGGTCGCTAATTGTGTAAATCTTCAGTCTCTCCCTCTGATTCACTCAGAAATTTGTATCCAAAAAACTTAGAAGACATATCGATCTCTCTTACTCAAATCTCATAGAGATCTAGGGGCTGTCTACTAGCAATGATTTTGAGCTTCTAGTGGCGGAGTGTGATGGGCTTAGTTTGGCTGGGTCTTCTCTGGCGATACTTCTCCAATGATTTGACTTCTGAGTTTAGAGAGAAAGGAGAGTGAACAAAATGGAACCCATATCAACTCTCAAACATATGGTTAATTCTAGCAAACTTTTATGAATTTGTAAAGTTTAATTCTCCATCGCATCAGGGGAGCACTAAGGAAAAGTCTGAAGAAGACTAACTTTACTAAATTCTTATTTTTTTTAAATTTATTCTTATGAAAGGTATGATATGGGAAAAAGGAGAGGTGGATGCTACGTTTCATGCCATCTCTGTAGAAGTTGGTCAACACACGTTGATTGTTTGGGTATGTTAACAAAGGGGCAAAATTGCCCCATTTTTAAAACTTTTGAGGGCAAAATTGCCCTATTTTTAAAACTTTCAGACACCCAGTGCCCCTCAGTGGAAACTTCCGGGACATTTTTGACCCTTAAAAATATGACGTGGAAAAAGAGTGAGGTGAATGCCACATAGGTATGTCACTTCTATAGAATTTTGTCAACAAACGTTGACCGTTTAAGTATGCTAACAGAGGGGTAAAATTGCCCCATTTTAAAAACTTCCAAGGCAAATATGCTCCCTTTAAAACTTCCAGACACCATAGCTCAGTTGCGAAAACTTCCGGGGCATTTTTGACCCTTATCCCTAAATTTAATAGATCTAGTTCAATGATTGGTTTTAAATTCGAAAAATATGGCTTTTTCTAAGAGATCGATTCATGCAAGATTTTTCGAATTTGCACAAAAATCCAAGATTGAAGGATTCTGATACCTTTCATGCAAAGAATAATATATTTGCAACGTTTTATAATGACTCTGTTTGTGTTAATTCAATAAGTTCTCAGATCAGTATTACTGAACAAAAGTAGGACTATTTTAAACCTAAAATCTCAATAGATGGTGGAATTTTCATGATCGATCAGATTCCAAGAGTTTTCATCTTATTGTACTTTATATGATACTTGGCCAACCTTCATAAAATATTGACTATACATTTTGCAGGCAAAAGTGGTGAACTTGAGTCTATAAACCTCTTTCATGGTATGCAAGTGTCTTCCTTTCTAACTTGCTTTTATTTTTTAAAACATTATATTGCTGTGGAATTCCTTAAAACGCAAACCAAGTGTTTCATAACAGGCTGAAGTCTCAAACTTAATTCCATTGAGTAAAGCTGAGGAGGACAATAGGATTAAGGTTTTCGTGAATTCCCCAGCGTTGGATTGGCAACAGTGAGTTACCATTTTTGTTTGCCTCTCAAAAACACATTTCTACTTTTGGTCTTATGATATTGATGACTTTTTTCTTTGACAAGCATGCCTAGTCCTAATAGTTCTAGAAGCCGTATCAGTGGACGGGTGGTGAGAGGGCATGGTTATGATGATTCTCTTGGTCTATTCTAATTTCCCCTTTCATTTTATTTTTTGGGTTAAGGTATAAATTTATCCCGGGAGTTTTTCACTGAGAAGCAATATTGCTCCGGAAGTTGTTTCAAGTTCAATATCATCCCGAAAGTTTTAAAATATAGCAAGGTTGTCCCATACCATTAAAAAATCAACTATGATGATTAAAAAAGTTAACGTTGACTGTTAATTTTTTAATGACATGGGGCAACATTGCTTCATTTTAACATTTCTGGAACAATATTGAACTTAAAAAAATTCCACGTTACTGCTCAATAAAAACTTTTAGAGCGAATTTGTACCTCAACCCTTTATTGGTTTGCTCCATTATGTGATGTTTAATTATTCTTGTTGGGGTTGGGCAGGGTTGCCGCAGAAATCATCTCGCCATAGTTATGTGTGGCGCAGAACCATGAATAAAGCCGATATAGGTGGACACAGTTTTGGTAATATCCTTAGCCTAGTTCCCCCCCTTTCTTTAGTGATCTACTACTTCAAATAATGTTATGTTTATTTATTCTTGATGGGGCTGGGCAGGGTTACAAAAGAGCAAAGTTCCACCAGGCTATGTTTGTCACAGATGTAATGTGCCAGGTATGTATTAAAAATGTTGAAATTTTTCTCTGCAAAATTGTGGGTTTCAATAACCGATGTATTTACTTAGAGTACTTCCTTGCTTGATTAGGACATCTTATTACGCACTGCCCTACAAATGATGATCCAAATTATGACATTAAAAGACTGGCACCACCCACTGGTATCCCGAGATCCATGCTTATCGCAATGTCCGATGGTTCTTATGTTTTACCAACTGGTACTTTAGTTGCTGTAAAGCCAGATGAGTGAGTACCTTGATTATATTTTCCAGGGTTATTGAACTCGGACTAGACCGGCAGGTAAACCGGTCCGGGTTCGTATTTTTTTTATAAAATTTTTTCTTTAGAATTTTATACTATAAGTCTAAAATTTTTAATTTCTCACCGGTTTGGTCCCGGTTTAGCTCCGGTTTGGCCCCGGTCTGACCCACTGACCCTTAACCCAGTAGCTCGACCAGTTCAAAGCCCGGTCCGAGTTTTAATACCTTGATATTTTCCCTCTCATCGATTGTTTAATTCATTTGTAGGCATGAAATTCATGGTCATCTTTTTTCATGGGCAGGGCTACTTTCGAGAAAGAAATGGAAGGCATAATACCATCAACACTCCCTCTGAGTGGTTCTGAGATTCCTTCTTCAACATCTTTAGATGAGTCTAAAAGAAAGCAAAAGGTGTCACCTGATAATGAATAAGAAACAAAAGTACAGGAAACTCTATGTTCACCAGAGAAGAAGTTAGAAGACGTGAAAGCCTCAAATCTTGGTCATGATGATGATTTATCTAAAGCTTCACAATATAGGCGTCAACTGGTTAAGGAAGAAGCACAACAGAAGTTGGCTCCTATTGAGGAAGGTAATGAATTTATGCCTAGTTCTTTGTGAAAACCTATTCTTTGTTTATTTTGGATGAGTGACATTAAACAGATTGTATTTATGTATTGGAAAATATATTTATTTGGTTTTAACTTAAATTGTGGGATTGCTTAGCAGAGTTTGAGTGGGAAACTGCACAAGGGTATGAAGCTGAGAACAATATGATGATGACTGGCTATAATCTGTACTGGAGTGGCATGCAAGGATTTGGGGCGCCATTGCCATTACCATATGAAGGAGCAATGCAAATGATGATGCCCTTTGGGAACTTAATGCCTGAATTTCCCTTTGGCTTCAACAATTGCATCTTCCCTCCGTGGTATTTCTTTTGTTCCTTTTTATAAGAAACAACTAGCATATTTACCTGTTTATATTGATAAGGAACATTCCAGGAATGTCTTAATTTTTGTTTGTTACTTTTCATTAGAATTTTTTGTTTGTTTGTCACATTATCATTTTGCCCCTATTTAATTTATTTATATTTTTCACATTCTCTCCACACACATGTTTTGTAATGCCCCAAATTTTGATTAAGGGCTAATGTTGATTATTGAGAATGTAATTGTGAATTAGAGTGGATTATTATGTGTTTTGTGGCAATTTTAATTAATGTACCAAAATTTAAGGAGAAATTGAAAGAATGGAATTATTGGCTTTAAGTTGGTGATTAATGGGGAAATTAATTACTAACTAAGAGGAAATGAGATGTGTGATTAAATGGCTAATGGATGGATTAGATAAGTTAATTGGTGACTTATTGTGTGAGGACCAATGAGAGAAGGACACTTGGCAAGTGGGCAGAAGAAGAGAGAGGAAGAAGGAAACGTCAAAGGTTTATTTTATTGATTTCTTCTCTCTCCTCTCTCCTCTCTCCCCCTCATTTACGGCTGACATGGGCTAGGGGGAGTATGATCATTTCCTTCTTCTTCCTCAAGCACTCATCTCTCTCTTCTCTTTCCAAAACTGTTAGCCATTGTTGAAGGAAAGGGAAGGAAAAAAAGCTTCAAAAAGGTAAGGAAAATGGCCTCAAATGCTCAAACTCATTTCTTTAAAATTGTTCCTTGAGTAATGACAGGAATTTTGATGGGTGTAGTGTGTCCATTGGTATTGATTTGTGGCTCCAAGGAATTGTGAAAGTTGGAGAATCAAAAAGCTTCTTTGAAGAAGTTGATAAAGTGAGTTTAAGAGACCTATCTATCTAAGTTTTATGCCAAATGAATTAATTTTGAATTTCTAGAATTTGTTTCCTATTTTCAAAAATAAGAGCCATTGGGCATTTGGCATGTTATTGGTGTGGAAATGGTATATTTGGAATGTATATTGATAGATGGGATTGATTGGGGATTGAATGATTGAGTTTAGTGATTTTGGAAATTTAGTGTTTAATGTTGCTCAAGACCAAAGCATGATATTGGAGTCGGAATTCTCTTGTTTTAATGGTTTTATTGGCTTCCTTGAGTGATTTTGTGTGGGGATAGCTTTGGTTGAGGTTTTGAGTCCATTGGGAACTCTTTGGGAAATCTTGGAAATTGCTGTCAATGTTTCTGCATTTTCTGGGTTCTGTTAAAGTCACTCGAGTGATCTGGGGTTCACTTGAGTGAGGGATGAATATCACTCAGGTGAGGTTAGGTTCCACTCGAGTGAGTCAGTGAAATTCTTCGTTTTCCCTTCAGTTTCTGCATTGCACTTTTGTGAAAAGGGCAAGAGTGATGCCTCACTTGCGAGTACAAACCGTACCATCACTCGGGTGCTCACTTGCTAGCCCTCACTCTCAGATATCCTAGTACAAACCGTACCATCACTCAAGTGAGGCCGTCTTCACTCGAGTGAAATAGTGAAAATATCAGTGTTTGTGCTTCCAAAAGGGGATCCCTGGGGTAGTTTTTCCAACCCTTTAGGGCTTTTATTAGAGGCATAATTGAGTACTTAAGAGACAATAATGATAACTAATTGAAGTATTGTGAAGGTATTGAGTATTGGACTAAGTGATAACGCATTGCCCTTAATTATGACTTTAGGATTCGATATTTTCCTGGAGCGTAGAAGGCCCGTGCCTGCTCAAGAACGGAAAGACTAAGGTAGTAACACTTTATCCTATATCATGTATATTGCATTGCTTGTTTGCATTAGTCATTGAATATGGATACAGTAAAGGGACGTGGCGAAAGCTTGGCCTTGAATACAGATACAGTGAGGGGACGTGGCGAAAGCCCGACCTTGTATACAGTGAAGGGGATGTGGCAGTGTGCCCGGCCTCGAATATTGATTGTTGCATTGTGATGTATGCTTACTTGCTTTGTTTAACTATGCATCATATTCGTAAACTGTTGCTACTGGGATTCTTTAGAATCTCATTCTTTCCAAATAACATTTTTAGATAGGGCTAGTGGATCAAGAAGCAAGCAAGCGTATAAGGGTGACTAGGACTGCTGGCGGTAGTCTTAGATAGATACTTTTGGTTTTTGATTGGTTACCATTTTGGACGAATGCATGTATTGAATAGATTATAGAATTATAGTTTTGTGTAATCCCCGGTATGGGAACTGAGATGGGAAATGATTCCTTGTACAAATTCTTGGATTAATGTCATTATCCCGGATGAATGTCGGGAATTTTGCTGATACTCTGATATTGTATATGTGACAAACCGAACAGGCCTATTGATTTTATAAACTAATGAATGGAGATATATTAGTACAAATATTGTAAAAAGTTTTTAATTATCCCGGATCTCTCATTTCATTATTAAACACTATCACGGCCTTTATTGAACGCGGGGTTACACGTTCTCTCTTTTCTACAATCATATTTATTACTCCTATAATATTACTAATTTCTTATTTTATCTCTTCTACAATCTTTTTTATTATAATAATTTCCTTATAACAGTATTTTTGTCAAAACGGTTACAATTTTTACATATTTGTTGTCTTTAACTGCCGCTTTAATCTACTTTATTTGGTTAAGTATCTCTTATAAAAAGGGACGAAGGGAGTATCTAACAACATTCACTATACTACACCAGTGGAAAAAAGACTTTTTAGACCGATTTTGGACTAGGTCTTGTTACAGCCGGTCTAAAAAGTCTATTTATTTTTTAGATCGGTTGTTAAAAAGTAAGATTTTTAAGATGTAGTTACAAACAATCTAAAAAACACTTTTTTAACCGGTTGTAGCTGTTTTTTTAGACCGTTTGTAGCTACAACTGGTTTTAAAAAGGTTTTTAAAGACCAGTTATCCTTTTTAAGACTGGTTGTAGCTACAACCGGTCTAAAAAAATTTCATTTTTTTAAAATGATCCTTTTGCAAATTAACTCTACCTATCTTTCATAGAAGCAATGACAGCAGCAAGACACAAGCAACAATGAAACTCTACACAAGTAACACAATGAGAAACAACACAGATTCCATTTGAAGCCATTTCCACAGAAGCAACAACACACAATCAAAAGCAATGACAGTAGCCTTACTCAACCCAAATTTCACAAAAGCAACTCTACCCATCTGTCACAAAAGCCATGTCAAAATATCCTAGATTCCACAAAAGCAGCATCACAGATTTCACAGAAACAATGACAACATCATGTTCCAATTTGCTCACAACAAAATAAAAACAAATCACACAATGGAAGCAAGGAATTTGATAGCACAATAGCAAAACTCAAAATTTTTTTGTTTTCAGAAAAGTTTTATATGCAAATGGAATGCAAAACTACTATAAACATATAAAAATGACCTCAAACACCACCAAACACCCTAACAATCACAGGTTAAATTAAAGAACACACCTAATGAAAAATAAGGTAAAAAAATTCTAGAAAATAAAGGAAATTTAGAAAAATGATGAAAACGCTTGAATTTGGCCAAAATCCACTAAGGCTAATAGCCCCTACTATTAGTCTTGTTCAAAATGCCTAAAACCTTCAAGAACTAAGGTTGTAAAATTTTTTGGGCGAAAAAGAAGTATTAGTTCCAGCAAACAAGACCCAATGGAATTTATAAGTTTATGCCTAAATCCAAGTGATTACTTTGCAAGTGCAAGAGTGTTTGAGCACACATAAACAAACTTAAGTGCACAAGCCTTACTAAAAACAACTCAAAACAAAAGGAAACATCTTATTTTCCTGAAAATAGTGTAGGAAATAACGGCAAGATAGCATAGCCAACTCCAGAATCTTTAAAAAAAGCAGAGGGAAGACAAATTCCTCACTATGGACAAAAAATTCCTCAATTTTATAGAAAAACAAAGGGAAGGAAAAGTAAAAATGTCAATCCCTCAAATCCCATGCCTATATTAACATCAGACCTAAATCACCTATATTCCGGAAATTGTCCTACAGATAGATATAAACCCAATTAGATATGAAAACCACAACACTTTATAATTGCACACATCATGTAATTGCACTGAAATGGAATTTCACACAGCAACACAATATGATAGCACATAACATGTACTTGCAATTACAACAACACTTTATAATTCATACAGCAGAAGCAATACGTATGAGAAAAATGTAACATTGGATTTAAAACTCACTATTTTTGTAAAAGCTTATAGATGAATTCAGCAACACATCTGCGGATGAAATCAATATCTTCCTCAGGAAAGGGATTACAAGGTCAAACATCTGTAACACCAAAGCTAGATAAAATAATAACTTGGTAACTTAAAAACAATAAAAGTAATACAAAATTTTTCAAATATACATTTACCTCTTTAGTAAAATCAATCATTCTTAGAGTGATAATATTGTAAATGTGTTTCAAAACATAAAAACCACATAAGTTAGACCTTGAAGGTTGTCTACGGCTCTGAAAAAAAAACATAATGTCATTAAACAAGTATAAAAGCATGCCTTATTGAATACATTCTTAAAACAACACAATATATACTAACCTTTGGCATGATCCATGTAAGATCTTTCAAGTTATCAACATGCTTACCACAAACAGTGTGTAGGAATGTTCGCATAGCCCTATCATTATCAAAATCACCAATGTTACTTATTTTACTCAAATTCCATAAACTTTGCACACAAAAGGTAATAATGCAAGAAAACTTACGAGTTCATAGTCTTTTTCAAATCATTCCTTGGTTTGAAGTGGAGGGAGTATAAGAGGATGACAGTGTAACTACTCTTGCATAGAAGAGCCAACTACCAATGATCACTGAAAAAAGAGAAGAATATTAAGCAAACATAAAACATTATATATATTATAAAATAAAATTTTTTTTCTTATCCATGCACATATGGAGCCAAGAAATATTCAGTTGCAGTTTCACTAAGTCTCTCTAATAAGTATGTATATCTAATAGCAGCAGTGATCCCTTTCCTTTGGATTTGAACTAGGCATAAGAATCCAAATTTATCACTTTTGTCAGAGGAGACCAACCTATGATTCATGTACCTACAATAATGCAAGCACACAAATCAAAGGTAAATGGCAAATTTTGTAAAATATTTACTTCGAATTGAAGAAGATACTTATATTAAGAACAGTTGGACAATCACAATCGTAACATTTTGTCTAGGAGCTACCAGGTACATTAAATTATCCTTATCAAGAAAGCATGTCACCCTTAACTTGCCAACAACTAAATCCATAGGACAATCTCTTATTTGAAAGGATGTATCATATGCCATCAGAATCACTTATTGCATGATATTCAATGGAGGTTGTGAAACTTCTTGAGTGAAAGGAGCTGGACTTGGTGGGGCTTTGATTGGGGTTTCCTCAGCTCGAATAGAAACAAGGTTCTTTGGCCACAAGATGAATGTATCCAAGACATCACTGAAAATCTTGAAATCATCAGAAGGGATAGGGATAGGTGCATATGCAATCATCACCTCTTCAACTGACACTCTAACTTGATCATCTTTCATTTGTTGGTGGTGGACAGTTGATCCCAGATTATGCACACTCCCTTGTGCAACTAACCACCTTAGAGAATCCTCGACAAAAATGTCACAAGGCTCAACAATTTCTCTTGCAGGACCCTCTGATGACTGCCAATATTGCAACAACTCCCTTTAGTGCTCTGCTTCTTAGGATCAAGCGATTGGGCCTGGGGAGCACTAGTATCTTATCTTGAGCTCAGAAACACTATCATTTCCTCTTTCATCTTGCTCAATTGGATTTCTAATAGTGTATCAAATGTTCAACCTCGGCGCTTGCTTTTGCTCTTGTAGTGGCCAACATAGTCTTTAATTCCTCCCTAGTTACGATACTTGAGGAATGGTATGAGGAAGCTCCAAAGTAATCCCTTATGCCTACCCCTCCTCTAACTCCCCTGACATGGCCTGGATGCTCATGTTTGCTAGTAGCAACAGTCAGAATATCATTCTTGCCCTTTGACCTAAAAGATCCCTCGGCTTGATTTTTTCTAAGTTCCTTTTGTAAGATAATACAAAATAACAAACACAAGTAATGAAATATGTTTCTTATGTAATTAATAACAACAATGATCTATACTTACAATTTTTTCACCTACTATATGAGATTGTTCACTCGTATAAGACCCACTCCTCTTTTGGTGAGAAAACAACCATTTTTCTTCGTGATGAATCAGAGATGGTAGAGAAAGAAGAATGAAAGGATCGGATTGAGATGCTTCTTCCAATCTCTTCCGTTTGGTTGCCAACAAGTCTTTTTTAGCCTTTGTATAACCCCCACGAGACATTGTATAAAGGCAATTATTCTTTCTACCACTTTCTTATGCTTTTTGCCTTTTTACCTATAAATAAGAAATTAAATAAAAGAAAAAGGTTACAATCAATTAAGACATTTGATAAGTAAATAAAATGCAAAATAAGTAAACTAATAAAAAATTTTGGAGTAGTCCGAAGCCTAAAAAATTCTTGCCAAGTCACTTCATCAATATATGTATACTTGCTACACGGAGTAGGATGAGGCTCACCGTTATTGACCTCGATATGAATGTAATTGTTGGCCAAATTTGTCTTAAACTTGCTCCAGCGCTCATAACAATACGTCATTGTCTTGTTGTACAAGATCTCACTCTTAGGAATATTGTAGGTGAGCTGTAATACACGCATTAAAGGAGTAAGTGATAAATTTGTGACATATTTGATAATCATTTAATGTAGAAGAGAATTATATACCTGGATAGTGTTCCAAATATGTTGTTTCACCTTTTTATCGACATTTCTTTACTCCTCTATCAAGAAGCTAGGTTTGTCGCGTGCAAGGAGGCCGACAAAACTCCTATATCAACTTGCATTAGGCCCGATTGGTTTGCAGTATCTATCAAAGTCAATCGGTATCTTTTTGCCCTATACTCCGACTGAGGGAAATGTTTGTCAACCATGTGCCACATCTACCCCTCTGTACAGACTGATTACTGGGCTCGCTTTGATTCTGGCTCAGAGCATTACTAGGCTCACTTTGGTTAACACTAGGTGAGTGACTCTGCTGAGCACTAGGTGGCTGATCCTTTACACTAGGATGCCTTAGATCCGTCATTTTCCTGTAATGACAACAAAGAAAGATAAATCCTTAAGCTATAACATGAGAAGGCTAGATCTATAAAATAACTATATACATTATTCTAATATAAATCATAATGATAATTATATTAGCTATCTAACTTTCAAAGTAATTTTATAAAGAGATACCCTCCTATATTCCCTCATGATGATCATTTCTTGTGCCATACTCATTATTTGCTTCATCTTCTTTATTCAATTCTGGTAGACCCCTGGAAAAAGGAGTCTTAAGAAGATCATAATTTGAGTGACTTTCCTCATCAACATCAATGACCCTTTTTCCTTGGAGAGCTACAGACCAAATTTTATTTGCCTGATTAGTAATATAGAAGACTTGTTTTGCCTGATCTGCCATAATAAAAGGTTCATCCCAAAACTTCTACTATTTAGATATACTAATGTAAATCCTAATCTATTGATCTTCACACCATTATTGACATCAATCTACTTGCATTTGAAAATGGGAAATTTAATTTTAACATAGTCAACCACCCAAATCTCTTCAATAACCCCATAATAAGGTATAACAACCAATTTAGGGTTTTGATCTTTCAAACTAGAGAAGTTCATAGATTCAACCACTAACACAACACCACTATTCTGGATGATGCTCTTATCATCTAGGGACTTTGTGTAAAAGGTATAACCATTGATCACAAATAAAGTCCAACTTATAACATCAACCTCAGGACCACGTGATAACAATTTTATTGTATCAGACAAATTCTTCTCCGTCAACCTTTTGTTTGAACCAATATGCTAAAGTTTTTTTATTCTCCCTAATTAACCTTTGTTCAGTCATTTGAATATTTTGTTTCCGTACAATTTCTTTGTGAGCATTTATGTAATATTGAACTTCATCAACATTATTCAAGATGTACAAGTGGACTTGTTGCAATTCATCAGGATCCATACTTTTTACTGTTGCCCTGCATCTACCCCCTTCTCCATCATGACATTTTGGAAGGCCAATATGTTGTACATTTGACAAATAATGTTGACAAAATTCCATAGCTTTTTTGTAAACATATTTCTGAACAATAGATGCTTTAGGGCGGTTAGGGTTCTTCACATACCCTTTTAGGAGTTTCATAGTTATTTCAATTGGGTACATCCACTGGAAATAGATAGAGCCACACAACTTTATCTCCATTACTAGATGAACAATTAGATGTACTATGATGTCAAAAAAAGAAGGAAGAAAAAGCTTTTCAAGCTGGCATAAGATCAGATATCCTTTATTTTTCAATTCATTTAATCTTTTTGTCTCAATGACTTTACTACAAATAGCATTGAGGAAGAAACAAAGTCTAGTCAATATGTGTTGAAGATCATGTTCGACAATGCCTTGAATAGCTACTAGGAGTAGTTGTTGCATTAAGACATGACAATTGTGAGACTTTAACTCTACTAACTTCAAGTCTTTCATCGACACAAACTTCTTAAAATTTGAAGAATACCATGAGGGAACTTTGATGCCATGTAAACACTCCCAAAAACTTCTTTTCTCATCCCTAGAAAAAGTATGAGAAGCTTGAGAACAAAAAGTTCTCTTATCATATGGCCTTGGATGTAAGTCTGATCATATTCCCATTTCTTAGCAAATCTAATCTTGCCTTCAAGCCATCCTTAGAACTAACTTGTATGTTAAGCAGTGTCCCAACAATACTATCACATACATTTTTCTCTACATGCATAAAATCAATATAATGCCTCACATCAAGATTGCGCCAATATGGAAGATCGAAGAAGACATACCTCTTTTTCCATATATTTTTCTCATTTATACTCTTTGTAGTCTTACCAAAGGTTACATTATTATTTTTCACCTATTCATAGATCTTCTCCACAGTCAATGCCTCTAGAACATCTTCAAACTCTTGGCCACCAAAAAAAGCTTTCTTTGACCTACGATATGGGTGGCCCCATATAAGAAATCTCTTATGGCCAAGATACACGGTCTTTCTTCCATATTGAAGTTGATGGTAGCATGTGCCTTTTTCACAAATCGGACATGCTTAATGTCCTTTAATGCTATATCCTGACAAGTTTCCATATGCAGGGAAATCATTGTTATGAGTGTAAATGGTCTATAAAAAAGTACAAGTGTATACTGTCGTAATCAAGTAATAAAGAAGTGATTAGAGTATTGTTCCCATGAGGATTGATCACTAAATACCAAAATGGGTAATTTTAACTCTATTTAGTTGATCGATTAGTTGGTGATTGAGAATATGAAATAAAAGATGATTAAATATGAGTGCAAATGATATGAAAGCAACTATGAGAAAAAGCCCTAGGGGTCAGATTTCACTTAACAAATTTTGGATTGAATCACTTTTCTATTCTAGCCCAATTTATTCCTCATGATTTATAGTCAAGTTTCCCTAATTTAATTACTAGCCTCTTCCAAGGTCAAGCAATTCTATAATTAATTGCTAATCCAATATATTCCTATATGAATTTAAGAAATTAATTATGCCTTAAGATTTATGGAACTCAGTAAGACTACACAACTCATATGAATATATTCCTATTTCATATGCAAGTCATGGTTTTAATTATAGGATCTACACACACGCATCTCCTTCCAGTCTCAACATGTATATTGAAATCATTCAAAAGATGGCCAATCAATCAAAAGCATTAAGAATAATAATTAAAACTCAATCGTGAAGGAAAAATTAAAACTAGATTGAATAAGTTAAGATTCAATCTGTCATTAGTAAGCTGCATAATCACTCTAAGAAAATAGAAATTTAGCTTATGATAAAATTAAAAACAAAACCAAAATAAATTGAGAATGTAATACCCCAAAATGTACTCAAGGGCTAAGATTTTCTCTTGAAAAGTAAAGATAATGATGAAGAAGCTTAAATTAATTTTCCTTCCTTCTCCCTTGATAAAAAACGTTCAAGGCCATAGGAAGAAGGAAAGAGAATTTAAATGATATACTTCTTCATCTTTTCCATTTGAAAAGTCAACAATTTTGGCTAGGTATAAGTAAAGCAAGAACTAAGAGATAAATGGATCAATATATCTTTCTCGTTTTCTCTCAATTAATTTCGTTCAAGATCCCAAAGAAAGAGAAAGAGAATATGTAATTAAATTATAGCCAATTACAAGTCAAAAAGAAAGAAAGAAGAAGAGGAGAAAATTGAACTTGACTTGCAATTTGGCACAAGTTGGAAATTTTGACCAAAAAGCAAGTAAATTGCAAGCAAGCTTAGTCAACCAAATTGTCACCTTTTTGGGACATATTTTTGGTCAAATGAAGAGAAAAGAGGGGTTGAAGATTGAACTAATTAGGATGCCTTTTTGGGCTGCAATTTATGGTCAAAAGATGAAGGGAAGAGGAAAGGAAAAACCCAAGTTAAATAATATAAGTATATGACCAAAGGAATTCATTATTACCCTCAAATTTTCACTACCTTTTGACCAAAATTTTGGCCAACCCTTTAAGTGATAAGGGAAAGGGAAAGGCTAATAATTTATCACACTCTCTCTCCATCTTTAAGTCGGCTTGCAGCTGGACCAAAATAGAAATTGAAGAACCAAGTATAGGTGAGTTCTTTCCTCTTTAGTTTCACTTCCTTAACCTTATTTATGGCTCAAATGTCCTTCATAAACATTGTTCCTATTCATGAGAGCTTCATTTTTATGATTTTAGAATTTCAAGAAGAGGTATGTTGAGGCATCATCTAAGAACAAAAGTTAAGGAAGAAAGAAAAGAACACATGAAGAAGCAAGAGGTGAGTAAGAGCATTATTTTGATGTATATGATGCTTTGATTGGCAAAGTTGTAATGGGATATTGTCGCAACCCTAATTTTGGTTTTTAGGGTATATTAGGGATCATGAAGCTTTCATCCTATGTATGTGCTAATATGTTGGTTTGGAGGCAAATGAGATAAGCTTAGTGATTAAATAGTGAGTGGTTGTTTGTTGTGAAATATCCTAAAATTCTGACCTGAACAGGGCACCATGAAGCAATGAGAATTTGTTCATTTTGATGTTACCATTGTGTTCTACCTGAAAAACAGTGTGGGAATATCCCCGGGTTGTGAATTTTGTGTAATTGAAGCTCAAAATGCAAAACTGGATTTTCTGCTGAACAGGATTCCAGTGAGGTACCTTGATTGTGTGGTGTTTTTGGACAATCAAACGATCTTTTAAAATTCTAAAAATTTTCAGTTAAATAGTAGACATATCAAGATTTAATTTGATAGGTCATTTGCATCATTTTTATTTGTATACTGGGAGTTATAAATTTTTGATGTTAGGTTATGAAAACTGGGTTGAATTCTGACAGTGTTCAACAAATAAAAATTTTGGGAATACTTTATATCCAACTAGCTATGGGTGATATTTTTTCTTGAAAATAGACTAAATAAAGGTCACATAACCTTTAGAATCACCCCATTTTGATTTTTATAGATTTAGTTATGATTTTTTAAAGTTGATGAAAAATTTTGGCAGATTTGGTCACCTATGTTAAAATTGAATATGTAATGGCATAATGTAATATTGTTGAACTCTGAGGTTAGCAATTGGTCTTTTAGGTTAATTGACCACTTTAACTCCTTAGTTGACTTGATTAAATGTCTCTAATGATAATCAAGTTTAGTGTTTGAATTAAAGAAGAATTGGATTAAGTAATAACCTGTCACCCATAATTCTAATTAGAGGATTTGACATTTTCCCTGCACGTGATAAACTAGTGTCAGAGCATGAGCAGAAAGAACAAGGTAGTGACCCTTTCTCTTATATTGTGTATGATACATTATATGCATGTCTTATCATTGAGTTGTGAAACATGCCATGTGAAACTTGACGGTGAGAAACATGCCGTTGTGAATATGCCGATGTGAAACATGCCGTTATGAAACATGCTGTTGTGAAACATGCCGTAGTGAAATATGTTGTTGTGAAAGATGCCGTTGTAAACACAGCAAAAGCTATCGTAGGAATGACGTTGATGTGTTGTTGCTTATGATTTTCTTACATGCTTTGTGATTGTACATATTATAAGTGAACTGTTACTACTGGGATTCTTTTAAATCTCATTGTTTCTATTGACTAACTTATAGTCAGGGCAAGCGATTCAAAGGAAAAACAAGTGAAGAAGGGCGGTTAGAGCTTATCGCTAGGAGTTTTAATTTTGATAGTTGGTTGTCATATTTTGTTCAGAATTAGTTGTATATATTGAATGGTGTAGTGTAATCCCTTGTATGGGAAACTGTAAATGGGCAATGTGCCCTGTAAACCTTTTATTAAGTAAATGAAACCTGAGCGTTGTCAGAAATTTTTGGTTGCACTCTAATAAGTATGAATGAAACCGGACTGCATAGGCCAATTATATTCAATATGTGAATGTGAGATCGAGCTAAACAGGTTTTGGAAAAATTTTAAATTAATCGCTGGTCTCTATTTCAACTTAATGACGCATTCTCGAACTATAAATTTGGCTATTAAGGTAGGGAGTTACAGAGAGCTTCATAAATATTGCATAAAATTTGAATATTAAATTCAAAAACATAAATATACAACCAAAAGATGCATGAAAGTAGAGAAAATCTAGCCGTCCCTTTAGGAGGTAAAACCTTCCATGTAGGTGGCAAATTATACCATCCTTAAAGGAGGACTACCTAAACCTTCCATGTAAGAGGCATGTAAGAAGCAAAAACAATGTATGAAATTAACTCTAAAATGGTGTATGTGGAGAGGAGAGGAAAGAAATGGATATGAATTGGTGTGTGTCAAATGGGAAGGAGAGGATGGCTATATATAAGGAAGAATGAAGTTGGTGAAATGGTAGATGAATTAGCAGGTGAAAAGGAAGATGAAGTGGTAGATGAAGTAGTAGGTGAAATGTGATAGATAAAATGGTTAGTGGAATTTCACATTTTGATCTTCAGAAAGTTTTAGCTCTAGATCTTAACTTGAAGATGCAAATGGAAACTCCTCATTTCAATATTTGCAGCTTTAGTTATAGTCAAATTAGTGGACACAGGTCAGACTTGAACAAATTCACGTCCTCAACTTCCAAGCAAAATTCACAGCTCTTAGAGATAGAACTGGGGTTTGGTCTCAACATAAAAATTGTAGAGCTCTTTCTTAACTTTTTATCCATATAAAGAACGTCCCAATCTAACAACTAGAGCTCCAGATATTACTTGAAAATTGAAAAAGGGTCAGATTTAGTGTTTTTTTCAAGAAATTTTATTTTATGCCCTAATCATTATTTATTTATCATTTACATCCAAATTCATTAAATTGAGCTCAAATATCATCCACAAAATCATTATATAAGTGAAAATAAAAATACAAATATTGTACTTATCAAACTCCTCCACACTTAGCTCT
The DNA here is from genome assembly GCA_963242795.1 of Inga leiocalycina. Lineage (NCBI taxonomy): Eukaryota > Viridiplantae > Streptophyta > Magnoliopsida > Fabales > Fabaceae > Inga > Inga leiocalycina. Next base: position 30,638,824 of record OY725327.1, read on the forward strand.
TGTAAGTCCTTGGACAAGGAATGACTAATAAGTGCTAATAAAATTAGAAGTGTCAAGTCATAAGCAAGAACATAATTGAAAAATAAAGAGATCATATTATTCATGAATCAACGAAAATATAAACTAGTAACTTTATTTAAAAATGAATAAATCGAGTTTGTAATTGTTACTCATTTCATTAATCTCTCAAGTGTTTAAGGGTAAGTGTTTTGTCATATTCAACCGAAAAAATTGTACTACCATAGGCTTGTTAAAAATCTCAATCTCCACTACCTAATTCACATGCATAGTTCAAATGAAAAAGACTTATTAAGGGTTATAATGGGGTTAAGGTAAAAGAAATGTAAAACGTGATTGAAGGGTTAAGAGATTAATATAACAAGTGAAAAAATTGGTCAGTTTCTGAATAAATCTATTTCATCATAACAACCCACAATTCGAATACCCAAAAAAAATATTTTTCTTTCTTTTTACCTATGTTTTTGCTATAACTCTAAAGTTGATGATATATACACCCCATACTTGTCAAAAGCCCACTTCACAAAAATTTCAAATGCTTTGCTAATCTTCCGAATGAGGTAAAAGCATTTGATATATCACTAAAATACATGTTAATGGGTCGAAAACAAAAATGACAGTCAATTAGGCTCAAAGGGGCTTATCAATGATATAATTGCAAAGTTAGCTATTTATCTCTGGCTAAAAAGAAAATGAATGCCTTGATCATTTTTGAATGTGAATGTGAAATGTAATCTCAACCAGATTTAAAGCAAGTTCTAGAATGACAACTTAATAGGTGAATATCACACACAAGAGAAATAATCATTATAGGCTCAAAAGCTCACGGTTAGGGGCTTTCAAACTCAACTCATTCAATCTCAAAATTCATCACCAATTGCAACAATCAGTTATTCATTCATGAAATCTCTAAATTCAATTGATCCATACTCAAAACTTATATACTTCTTAAGATCATTACATAGCACTTAAATAGGATTACTTTTCTTTTTGTTTACTTTTACTCTTTTTTTAAAGAAAGAACAAAAAATATGCAACTAATAAAATGCGTCTTAGGGGTTAAGAATAACTCCTTACTCTGCCATTTTTTCCACTCCTCATGCATCTAATGGTTTTACTAACTAACTAAATATATAATTTTTTTCTCTTCCCCCAACCTAAATCAAACATTGTCCCCAATGTCTTCTAGAGCTTATAGAAAGTTTTTTTTTGAAACATAAACACACAATAAAGTAAAACCAAAATGCTAAGAGTAAAATTAAGAGATTAAGGAAAGTCACAATCGAAAAGTGGTATCTGGATTATGCTTTTGATTGCTATCTAAAGATTGCCCACCTATTTGCTTGACTGATAGATCTGGTTTAGGTTCGTAGGTTTGTAGCTGATCGAGCAGTTGATCAGCAGTTTGGCAGAAATTATAGAATGACGAGTCGCTTGGGGTATGAATCCTATTTCCACAGCATGACAACAGATCATCATAAAAACCATTAACATTTAACAATCCTAATGGCTTTTTGTGAAAGTTTAACTTAGCTCAATATGCAATGCTGAAAATCCCATCCAATGTTTCCAAACCACCAGGTAGAGTGATAAAAGCTTCAAACCTGTAGAACATACGTCCCATATGTTCAGGCAAGTTTGAAATATGAAACTCTTGTCCTAAGGAAAAGATGTGACCATCTAACTCCTTCACTTTTACACTCAAACCTTTACTTCCGTTAGCGATTGCAACAATGGCCACACTTCCCCTTAGGCCTTGGATGCCTCCCCCATATACAAAATTGATCTTTCTAGCAGCTAATGCATTTCCAAGTTCTTGTGTTGCATTTAGAAGCTCTCCATTCTTTCCCTCATCAGTTTCACTAAAAATACAGATAGATTAAAACTTACATTTTAGTATGATACCCTTTTTCTCAAACCATTTGTGCTTACAAGTGGAAGAGTGCATATTTGCAAATAAAAGAGTACATATTAATACTACTAAAACAGCGACAATAAGATCATGCAAATCATGCATTTTTCAAAGAAGTTTGAAAAAAATTACCAACACAGATGACCAGTGGGCCAGTGCGTGAAGAAATTAAGCAAAATGAGTAAAAAAATTCAAAAGTTACTGAAAGATAAATAGATTAGTCAAAAGTTACTGAAATTTAAGAAAGATTAGACAAAAGCATGATTATGTACAGTAGTTGCGATTTTGGCTGACATCTTCCTCTGGTTTTAGTCTAATAATGACTTAAACGATTTCTATGAATTGAGAATTTGTTTCCTATTCAGTTTTCTTATAAACTGGCAAATAGGGTCTTTTAACGTCAGATTCCTAAGACAATAGAGCCATTTTTCTTGGATGAATACATCTACTAAATCAAGAAGAATACGATGAATATCACAACTTGCATGCATCTCAAGAGTTTGAATGATATCATCTAGTGATTCCTTACTCAATCCATCCTTTATAAATTTAATTTTATCTTCTTGATTTATAGAAACCATACCTTTGCTCTTACAGCGCTGATCACATGTCCACCTTGCACATTTATGGTAGACATTCATTCTTTTAGCGCTTCTATTTTTGGAGTAATAACTTGTTCCCATTCCTGGCAAATGTTTAACAAATGATTTATGAATCTCACATGCTAAATGTACCTTAGCTTCAATGATCCAGCGTACGTCCTCAGGAAGGCCCATACACTTGAATATCTTCATTCTTTCAAGTCGGCTACTATAGATCTTCCTGAGCATATCTTTGGAAAGAGTGGGGAACCTGTTCTTAAGTTTTACGAGAGATTCCTCCATGGTAACTAAAATTCTCAAAGTAGTGCAGTATGTTTTGGTGAGTAAGAAAGAAAAATGAGAGAGTAGGAAAGAAGTTTTGGGTTGCCTTCCAAATAGCTGCCCTTCTTTAACATCTTTAGCTAGACAAAAACTAAATCACTTTTCTTTTATTTTTTTTATTTTTTTGAGAAGGAGGACTTATATGTTGGTTCCTCAAACATGATGATAGTTTTCAAAGTATTGAGTGCACTGTCATTGTACTCTTTGAATGTTCTTGATTGTAACCACCAAAGTAGAATACATCATCAAGGGCTACCAGAAGTCTTACAAAATTATAGCAAAACATCCAACCAAACCTTGGGTTGCCTCCAAAGCAGCGCTAAATTTATAGTGTTCAGCTAGACTTCGTAATCACAAATTACTAATCAAAAGTATCAAACACCACGACTACCTTGTCTTTATTTCTTTTCAAACAACAATGGTTCAAACACAAGAAATGATCATTCAACGTAATTAATTGTACTTCTTCAATCATAGACAATTTTAGAGTATAAATATTTATTGAATTCAAATAAGTACAACATGCATGTATTTGCAAACAGATTTAGGAACTTTCAAAAGTTTAGAACATCCCACAAAATCCACTTGACTCTCATCAGTAAGAGTCAACACTTCAATAGGAGAGACATGAACAATAACTGTTGGAACATCCACATGAGTTTCAACATCAAAATGATAGGAATTAGGTTCCACAACTGGAAACTCTTCTAGGTTACACCTACTGTCCTCTCCAAAAGTGATTTCAAGTTCCTTATCACATTCCACAAGAGCTAAAGTTTCATTCAATTCCATATCCTTAACTTCATCACAAAATTCATCATCAACACAAGAAGTGGTTATCATACTTGAAGAATTATCTTGCCTTATAGTTTCAAGTGATGAAATAATTTGACTCTCATATATTTCAATATTTTGGACACTTGACTCAGCTCTAATAGCAAGTTCCTTTTTCTCTCTACTAAATTTCTCTGTTGATTCCGCAAACTCCTCACATAATCTTTCTAGATCAAACTTTTCCTTATACTCAAGAGTGTGTTCTTCAATATATAGATAAGAGTAGAAAGGAGGGGTAGGACAATACCTGACATATGGATTCAAAGACTCTTGTTGCTCTAAAATTCTACCAGGATAAAAGGAATGATCAACACAAGTTTGGTTCATATTGAAATCATCTCTCACATAATGACTGGTATTGCTACATGGATAATGCTCATAAGAATGCACTCTTCACAATAAGTACAAGAAAAACAATTATAAGAAGAAGAATTTTTAATCCAACCAGCATTTATGTTTTTTGTGTGTCATTCCATCCACATGCATTCCAGAAAAAGAACCAAGATATGACAATCTATCACTGATTAAACCAAATGAATGCTGTGAATAATTCATTTTTTTTAATTTTTCAATTTTAAAATTTTTACATGAAGACTAAGTTAGTATTAAAATTACTTGGTATTGATATTAATGATAACAATCCCCGGGAACAACGCCAAAAACTTGTTATGAGTGTAAATGGTCTATTAAAAAGTATAAGTGTACACTATCGTAATCAAATAATACAGAAGTGAGTAGAGTATCGTTCCCATGAGGAATGATCACTAAGTACCAAAATGGGTGATTTTAACTCTATTTAGTTGATCAATTAGTTGGTGATTGAGAGTACGAAATAAAAGATGATTAAATATGAGTGTAAATGATATGAAAGCAACTATGAGAAAAAGCCTTAAGGGTTTGATTTCACTTAACAAATTTTGGATTGAATCACTTTTCTATTCTAGCCTAATTTATTCCACATGATTTATAGTCAAGTTTTCCTAATTTAATTACTAGCCTCTTCTAAGGTCAAGAAATTCTATAATTAATTGCTAATCCAATATATTCCTATATGAATTTAAGAAATTAATTATGCATTAAGATTTATGGAACTCAGTAAGACTTCACAACTCATATGAATATATTCCTATTTCATATGCAAGTCATGGTTTTAATTATAGGATCTACACATACGCATCTCCTTCCGGTCTCAAATGTATATTGAAATCATTCAAAAGATTGCCAATCAATCAAAAGAATTAAGAATAATAATTGAAACTCAATTGTGAAGGAAAAATTAAAACTAGATTAAATAAGTTAAGATTTAATCCGTCTTTAGTAAGCTGTATCATCACCTTAAGAAAATAGAAATTTAGCTCATGATGAAATTAAAAACAAAACCAAAATAAATTGAGAACTTCATAAATATTTCATAAAACTCTAATATTAAATTCTAAAACATAAATATACAACCAAAAGATGCATGAAAATGGAGAAAATCTAGCCGTCCCTTTAGGAGGTAAAACCGTCCCACAACTCTTTAAGTCTTCGATCAAGGGTTCTAAGTAAATATCTATATCATTTTTAGGTTGTTTTGGTGCTGAAATCAACATAGACAACATGATGTACTTTCGTTTCATGCATAACAGAGAAGATAAGTTGTAAATAACCAAAAGAATAGGCCATGAACTATGTATACTGCTTAAACTATCGTAAGGATTCATGCCATCCATGCTAAGCCCATGCCTAAGGTTCTAAGGTTCTTCATTGAAGCTAGGAAATAATTCATCAAATTTCTTCTATTGAGAAGAATCAGCCAGATGTCAAAGCTTTCCATAAAATATCCTTTCATCCGCATGCCATCTCAAATGTTTAGCATAATTTTCATTAGCAAACAAGCGCTTGAACTTTGGTATAATTGGAAGATACTACAACACTTTTGCAAGGCCCTTATTTGATTTGTACCTCAGGGTTTCACATTTCGAACACTGCTACTTTTCTTAATGCTATTGTCTATACAATATACAATTATTAGGGCATGCATGGATCTTTTTATACTTAATCCCTAGTGGACACAATATTTTCTTAGCATCATAGTATCAACAAGGTTATACTTTATTATCCAAAAGCATGTCGTTAAAAGCCTCAAGCGTTTCTGAAAAACTCTTATTGCTCCATCCATGACGGGCTTTCAAGCTTACCAATTTCAATATTGCTTTCAACAATTGGTATTTTTTGCACTCCAGGTACAGTGGCTTCTCAGCATCACTGCACATATTACTATATGCATGTGATTGCTCAAAAGCATCTTCTCCTACATCATGAATAATATCCTCTATTCAGTCATCCATATTATCCATGCCATTATCATCAAAGGCCACTTCCCCCTATTGAGATGCACTTGGTATTTCTAATTTTTCACCATGCCATACCCATACTGTATAACTCTTACAAAATTCTTCACAAATTAAATGTGTATATATATTTGCAGCAATCAGTCGCTTCTCATTTAAACATTTTACACAAGGGTAATAGAACATCCCATTATCATCATCAGCATTTCTTCTAGTAAAGTCTAAAAAATCTCTCACCCCATTATCATATTCAACACTTGTCTGTTTAGTTTTTATCCAACTACGATCATGTATTTCAACATTTTCTTTCTCTTTTCTATTTTTCCCCTGGAAAAGGCAGGAGTATGATGAGAGCATGAAACAATCATTTCACTCAAGTACCTAGCTTAACTACTACATAATGAACACATACATAACAAATTTTAGATTACAATGCATTATATATCGCAAAGATCAATTAGTAGGCATCACTTCAATTATTTAATGACAAAGACTAATTGAATTATCCATCAATCACTTGAAGAAAGGCTTTGAAGACTAGAAACTACACAGCAAAGATCAGTTTGGTATGATGGGGTGGAATTCACGCTGGAAGAGAGGCTTTAAAGACTATAAACTACATAGCAACAACCAAATGAAAAATAAGCCCAGCAGCAACAATAGAAAAGCTGAACTTTACCATTAATAAAACCCAGATTCACAGACAATAATGGTTGAATGAAGAGAAACGATAGTACATGTCTCATGAAACAGTTGTAAAAATAATACTTCAAGTTTCTGTTTCAGTTGAAACAAGCAATGTTTCAGTTGCAGCTGGATAAATTAAAATTGAAGAATTATTACCATCAATGCACCATGATCAAGCTAATGGAAATCTTTCGTTAGCTCATTATTTCAAGGTCATCGAGCAGGAATGTAGAAATGTTTCCTTTATTAAAAATATGAATTTCAAAAATATAGTTGGGTTATGTGGTTTAAATTTTGAATGCTTCAGTAGGGAAGTTCATGCACATATTGATGAGAATAACTTGTCAGCTTTGGCGAAAATGGTAGATGCTCTTGTCAATGTTTTTAATGATGCATTATCTTAGGATTTCATGTCATGGCAAGATATTTACAGCTATTTTTTAAATTTCTAGACAGGGGGAGCTAAATATTTAGCCTTCCATTTTGAATCTTTTTTCATTTAAAAGCTTCTCTTAAAGGGTTAAGTGCTCTCTATCATAATAAGAAATGAATGATCAGTTAAAATATGCTTAGTTCAGGCCAGCAAACTTCTGGCTTATCAGTGAGAGCATTTTGCTTTCACCTAGCTACTATCAAGTCATGAGTTCCAACAGCATCGTTGAATCACAAATATGCTTAGTTCAATCAATTACAGTATATCCTAACATGTCTAGGAGTCAAGGAATTATGATAGGGTGTGGATGGCGTTGGCTCTATTAAATTGAATTATAAATTGTGCATATGGAAAAGCATAGGTGAAAGATATATTTTGAATGAGCTCGAAGGGAAAAACTAATTAAGTGCATGAAGGCATATGTGCCTAGCTGCCACCTCAGCAGAATAAGAAACATAATAAGTAGATACTAGACCTACGCCACCTATACCCAATGTAAGGATTTGTAACTTCTTTTTCAACTAGGGACAAAATATTTGATACTTAATCAGTGTCAACATGGAAAGGGCAACCAGCAAACACTAACATATAATGCAATTGATTACCTTATCATACTGCTCTTGAGATTGAGTAGGCAAAACTTTTGGGTCTTCGTGAGACTGCCTTATTTCTCTAAACACCACCTCCTGCACATAAATTTTGGACCAATATCAGAAAAGAAGAATGCAACTACAAATTTTTGCTATAGATGCAAACACTGCTAAATTAGGGATTCAAAAATTAGCGTACCCAAATTTCACCAGAAGACGCAGGACTCTCGCCGAAAGATGATGCAAAAAAATGACAAGGGAGTGTGTAAGTGCCAATGGAAACCTTGCAACTCCAAGAGAATTAGGGATTCAACAATCAGCATATCCAAATTTCACCAGAAGAAGCTGGACTCTCGCTGACTGACATTGAGAAAAAAATGAGAAAAGAGTGTTTAAACGTCAATGCAAATTTTTTGCAAACCCAAGAGAATTAGGGATTCAAACAATAGATACCGGACGGGACACCTGCCGATCGACGATTCTAAAAACTGAGCAGAGTGTGTGTAAATAGCGACAACTCGAAGGAAAGAGAGAGAAGAGTGCTGCAGTGAAAAGATTTCAAATTTTGATAGAGGCATGAACACGAGGGAAAAAATTCTTAAGGAGAACTTTTAAGACCGATTTAATGAAATAACTGGTCTAAAATATGATATTTTAGACCGGTTATTTATACCAATGGGTCTTAAATCAAGGTTTTTTAATTTTTTTTATTTAATTAAACTTTTAGACCGGTTCCTATTTATAACCGGTCTAAAAGGTTAAATATTTAAGACCGATTATTTCTAACAACCGATCTTAAATCAACGTTTTCATTTTTTTTTATTTGGTTAAACTTTTAGACCGGTTTCTATTTATAACTATTCTAAAAAGTGAAACATATAAGACCGGTTGTCACTTACAACCGGTCTTAAATGTAATAGATATATATTAATTTTGCAATTTAGTAAATATATTAGACCAGTTATTTGTATAACCGGTCTAAAAAATATATTACATAGACTTTTTTTAATTGTTTTATATTTTTAAGACCGGTTTGTTAAAAAACCGGTTTAGATAATATTTTTTAAATCGTATATTAAGGCAACCAGTCTCAGAAGTTGTCAATAGTTATGAAAATGCCATCGTGCATTTCTGTTAGACCTTACCCAGTATAACCGGTCTAAATGTGTCGGTCTAAAACACAATTTTTGTACTAGTGTTAATTTGCTTTCAAACAACAAAATTTGGCACCCTTCCCTTCCGATCTATACATGTGAAAGAAACGCTAGTAGTTCTGATATCACATCGTGATGAGATATCACAGTGTGCTAAATAAGTACTATATACATATTTGTTTTGTTTTGAAGTACCGTTAATATATATATATATAAATTACAACCAATCAGAGCATAGGAAGAAAAAAATTGAGTGTGTTTTTCAATCAGGAAAAAGGGACATTACCGGAAATCAGGAAGTGAACAGTAGTGCAGATATTTCTTCCATGAAAATGAAATCAAAGCCTGTATGTATTTTTCTTTTTGTAATATGTTTGAGTCATTTATGCTGTTTAAGTCCCCTCTCTCGTTTGATTCTTCTCTTGGTCTCAAAAGTGAAAATAATTGACGTCTAATGGTTCTATTTCATAAAAACTGGGAAAACAAGAACATTTTTAGATTATTAAAATAACTAGCTCTTTACATTGTAGAACATTTGGTTTAAGAATAGTAATAATAGTTAATAATTATATACAAAAAAAAAAAAGAAACAAATTTTATTTATAAACCCGTATATCTTGCTCAAAGTGTCTAATAATTGGTATATTTTCTTTCTCTTCAGGCGCAGATTCCTCCCTCATCAGTCCGTACAATAATCCACCATGATTATCGACAGTAGTTATTCTCGGATCAATATTCAAGAAAAGAACAACCTACACGTCCTGGTACAAGAAAATCTGAGCACTATTCCGACGATGATCGTAGCCGTGATCACGATCAAGATTATTATTTACAGGAAAAATATGAATCATTGCTGTCTATAACAAAAACAAATACAGAATTCAACAATTCTCCTTACTGTTTCAGAAATGATCCTAGTTTTGACATCAAACTTTGGAAATTCATAACTCCCAACACACACATCGAAATGATGTCCATAATTTATCAAATTAAAGCTTGAAATGTCTAATATTAGACTGGAAAGTTTCAGAATTTTAAGCCACCACTTGCCAATTCAAAACGTCCATGAAATACAACTCCCAGCACAGGATTTTCACTAACCAATTCTTGCAACTTTTAAACCTAAGTTTCCAATGGTTCAAAATTCACCCCCAACACTACTCCAACACAATTTTCTGCAAGGAATCCAATGGAAATATCAAAACTACAAAATTCTCATTCCTTTAACATGTTCTATTTTTGGCATATATTCAACACAAAACCCAAAATTGCCAAACTTTACATTTAAGCTTCAATTCAATTCTATCAATTTAAAACACTAAACAAGGCATCATTTCCATGACAACAACATACCATACTCAACATGACCCTAAATCACAAAAATTAGGGCAAATTTCCAGAAATTCAAGGCTCAACCTTATACCACAAAACTTATATAGAAAGGTTTATCTTACTCACCTCAACAACTTTCCCAAGCTTGTTCCTTGCTTCTCCAAACTCTAAATTTTCTTGAGGGCACAAACCACCACCAATGGAAAATTTAAAACCATAGAATGAAGCCCTCAACTCAAGGAACAAAATTAAAGAAGAGAGTTTTGGCATAGGAGTTCATCTTGAGGGTCAAATGACATGAGTTTTACCTTGGAAAATTTCTCTGCTTTCTTCACCTTCAATGGCTGCTGTAATGGAGGAGGGAATGAGAGAGAAATGAGGGAGAAGAGTGTGAGGAAGAAGGATAAATGATGGCTCCTCCTAGGCCATGCTTGCTTCAGGTTAAAAAAAGAGGGGGAAGAGAGAGGGAAATTGATAAAATAATGATATTTGACTTTCTTTAACTACTCTCTCTTCATACCAACTTGCCACATGTCCAAATCTCCTTATTTCTCACCAAATAAGCAACCATATAGTTATACTAACTAGTCCATTAGCCATTTGGTCACACATCTTATTTCTTCTAGTTAGTAATTAATTTCTTCAATAATCACTGACTAATTGGCCGGTAATTTTTCCATTCTTCAATTTTTGTTTTTCCTGATTATGGCACATTTATTGAAATTGCCATATAACACATATATAAATTTCATTTTCTTCATCCATGCGCCATTTTCCTCATATTTAGCCCAATTAAGTAATTATTTTGTCATATAATTATGCTAAAATACAAGGTGTTTGGGCATTTCCAATAATTAGTCTGGATCTCAAATCAACTTTAATTCACAAAATCATTCTCAAGAAATGCAATTAGCACTTAATCGAAATTTGGGGCATTATAGTGGTCTAGTGTAAACACATAGACTTCTCATTTGACTTAGTGCACTAACCCTAAAGATAACCAACCCAAGTATCTTGAGTTATCAAATAATTGGAATAAGTAATAACTCGTCCATTTGTGAATTCCAGTTTATAGGATTCAGTAGTTTCCCGGGACGACCAAGAGTCGGAAAATCTAGTTGAATATTGGAAAGGCAAAGGCAGTAAGGTAGTAACTTATCCCTCACATATTATGTATTCTTTTACATGGTTATTTTACCATCTAGAATTCAGCATGAGTAACATGAGATAGGCAGAATAGCCCAGTAAGCATTCATTAACAGAAGGGCAGAAGCCCACAGAATATCCAGCGTTGTGAGAATGGACTGTATGTCCTAAGAATGTGCATGCTGCATGCATAGAATAAACTGAATATTGAATGTGTATTGCCTTATTGAACTCATGGTTTGACTAACATATTCTATGAATTTACATTTTATCTGAGTGATATTTTTTACTATTGAGGTTCTTTTGAATCCCACCCTTTTCCAATAACCAATTTTTACAGTGCGGGCTAGCAGTTCCAAGGACAAGAAGGTAACCATAGATGAGTAAAGAACAAGATAGATAGACTTTACATTTTCTTGGTTATCTATTTTGAGAAACTATATTTGAATATGAAACTGTAGAAAGATTGATACTAGTTATAGCAGTAGAAGTAGTAACTATGCCCCTGAATAGTATACTCAAAGGCTGTAAATGAACTAGCGGGTGATAATATAGAGTGGGCCCATTAATAAACAAATGAACTGTGGGTTTTCAACAGAGAACACTTTGAGGCATACTCTGGTATTAAGAAATGGAACCATACTCTGATGAGTTAAAGTGAACCCGCAAACCATTTTGATATTGTTTCAAAGGAATTTAAAAAGTTTTTGAAAAACTCACTTAAGTGCAGGTTTGAATCCTATAGTTGAAGTTGGGACTACAACTATTTACAAATAATTTCTAGTCTCAAGTTTGAAATCATTATCTGTTTCAGCTCATCTGAACGCTTTGAAAATAAGGTGTTACAATAGGCACAAGCAAAGATATTATTAGTACTTAAATGCAGTAAAAGAAAAAAAGTGTACAACAAACAATAATTATTCCGTCTTTTAAATAAAGCTTCTCTCCAATCTTGTAACTAGGGTATTCTTCCGCCATAAGTGAGGTTACTCAATATAATTTTGCAGACTCAATATAATTTTTTAGCAGTTTTTTATCTTTATATTTTTTCTTAAGGGTATGATTCGCATAAGGGAAATTGAGGGTAGGAAAGGGGTTTGATTTTTTTAAAAAAAAAAGGTAATTAGTTATTTTCATTCTCTATTCATGACCAAATCCTCTTTTACTTTGCCTCAGAAGGAAAATAGGTAGTCAGACTTTCTTGTCTTGTTTCACAATGATTTCAATAATTTTATTTAATTCTACGTGGTTAGAGCATTTTCAGAGATATTATTTTGTTATCAAGTTAGTTGTGTGGTTGGGTTGCCCATGTAGATCACCCAGGTAGATAAGCAAACATTTTCTATATGTAACGCCTCGCTCTCCATGTCTACTTTGGGGTTCCATTACTCTCTTATAGTTTTAAAACACATTGAGAGAAAATGGATCTAGATCCTTGTAAAGCGTCCTTAGCCGATAAAAAGAGTGCTAATAATAGATTCTTAAAAGTAATTATAATTTATTTCCATTATATATAAGTTATTTTTTGAAGTAATATAATTAGAATTTATATGCTATTTGTTATGTTTTCTGCGGAAAATAATAATTGCAATGAGAAGCATCTTTGCTTATTTCTTTGGAACATCATCTCTGATAGTCTTCTGAATTTCTGGTCCAGCAAAATGATTAAGAATCATTCTTCTCTCCTCATTTTCAAAAAAAAAAAAAAAACAGAAGAAGAATAAGCCTGGCTATTTTAGTACTTTAATTTCAGAGATTGTGTAGATACAGGCTCGACAATTCGCTCTGTGAATTAAAGTCTCTATTTACTTTCATAAAAAAAAAAAAAAAGGTCTCAATTGGCTCCATGACCATTTCTTTCTTGTTTTTTTTTTTTTTGGAGTGATTTTTTTGAGTGAACTCAACGATCATTTCAATTCCCATAGTATTACCAAATACAACTCCACTCTTCCTTGACCTAAACAGGGTTCAGGATTTGTTTTCTTCTATTGATGAATTGATCTATAACACATTAACCCAAAATTGTTCATCAGTTAACCAACGAGAAAACTGAATTTATTTAATATTTATTTTTCAATTTTGAAATTAAAGCATGTATCCTATACAAATTTATATTTTACAGTATAGTCTCCGTAGAGGAACTTTTAACAGTCAATTATAAGGAATATATATTTTTAAATATACATATATTCAAGATTTTAAAAAATAGGAACAAAGAAGTGATTTGTAAGTCAAATGAAATGTCACAGCTACACCGTCATATACCACTTATTTTTTAGCATCATGTGAAACTTCAATAACCAATGCTTGTTGAACCTTCCCTAATCTCATGTTTTCACATGGTCAACTAGGTGTGGCTATATCTAGGATTAAAATTACATAAGGCAGCTTTTATGTCGGCTATAAAGCTATTAGCCTTGTCTTCCTCCCTTTGAATACTAACTCGTAGCATAAGAATTTCTTTTATAGTTTATGTTTGGGAAATAACAAAGTCATAATTTTAGAAGCCTTTTTTTATAAGCTGAGACAAAACTCATATCCAATACTTATCTCGTAAATCGTAAAAACTATTCTTCGAAAATTAGTACAAATATGCACTTAATCCTATATAGTGCCAAGTAGTATGAATTTTAATTGGGATTTATTGGTGTATTCCTTTTTTGACGGTATTAAAGCACAAGAGACTTGCTTCGTTCAATTTTCAAACTTGTTTTTCGTTTTTTAACTTGTATGATGTTCCTTTTGGGCCTTCTCTTTTGGGGTTTGTATTGAAAAGATTATGGCCTAGAGGTTTACTGTTTTGATCATAACATTTTTTGCAAATCCGAGAAAAAACCATGGAAAATTTCATTAAAAGACCGCTGTAGCAATACAATTTCTATTCACCCCAAATGATTCTGAAATTTTAAATCAGCCTCTATAGGCTCTAGCCAATAATGACATTATGAATGGGTGGAAAGTTTATTTTCGAAAGAGGAATGAAAATGAGGAAGAGAGTAGAATATCGGAGGGAGAAGAGGTGTATGAAAACAGGGACCCGGATAAACCACCAGTTCTAAAGGTGTCTATGGAAGAGTACATCGCATGGTGCAAACCTTGGATGAATTCCTTGATCATCAAAGTCCTAGGTGCTGAGTTTCCAACTTATATCATTAGAGTCCGGATTCACCGTATGTGGCAGCGGACCTAATTAAGCCGATCCCATTGAGTAATGGTTACTTCATCGTCTCTTTCACAACCAAGGAGGATCGACATTATGCTTTCTAGGATGGACGAAGGATAATTGACGACCACTATCTCATTGTGCAACGATGGAGGCCTAACTTTAATCTATGAAAGGCTGATTTGTAGATGCGTATTGCAACATCAGTTCGCTTTCCGGATTTTCCGGATGATTATTATAATGTTGACTTGCTAAGGAGGATTGAGAATATGATTAAGATTAATAGGTCTATATGGATCTATGATAAGGGTGAGTTTGCCAGGATTTGTGTTGAGGCTGATCTTCAGCAACCCTACTTCCGACGTACACAGTTCTTGGGTTGCGTTTAGTGTGCTTTATGCACGGACTGTATGGGCATCAGAAAGGGGCGTGCCCCTTAGTTGTAAGGGTGAGAAGGAGTGCAAAGGTGATGAGGTTGAGGTTCCCATGAAGAATACGGCGGCGGTTGACAGTAGTGTTAAGGGGAAGAAGGAGGAGAGTGTGGAGGGCTAGATGATTTATAACACCCCAAATTTTTATCCATAAAAAATATATAATCTTATGAAGGAAACATTTAGCGGTAAATATAATTTAGTGAATAATGGTTTAATTACAGAAGATAGATCTAAAATAAATTAAAACATTAAAGTTAAATGAAGTCTAATAAAAATATAATTAAGCAATTATTATTACTGAATTTCTTTAGAAAAGATAAAATAATAAAGTTAGTAGAGGTTAAATGAGAGTATTTAATTTTAATTATGTGTGTATAAAGCAAATAAATAATAAAATAAAAGAGACTAAGAAGTCCCACATCAACTAAATAAGGAAAAGAGGGAATTCTTAGAGCCTATATATAGGAGTAGTGAGGTGGACTCAAGGTGCAACTTTTCTAATTTCGCATACAATAGGGGCAGCCTCTGTAAAATATCATTTGTGTTTCTGTTAACCGTTGGATTGGGCTGAAACTTGGGCAGTCCATCTAAGAAAGGTCTTCAACCTCATGCCTAAGTTAAAAAGGATACCACCCTTAGTCCCATTTGATAAAATGACATTTCTTTTTTAGCTCAACTTTTTTACATATATATGTATATCACTTAATTACATAAGATTGATTGATTTTTTTTTAGTAAAGTACATGGACATCTCCACCATTACATTAAAACTATAAACAACATGGAAAGATGAATGATTCTTTGGACAGTATAAAGTAAACAACTAGAAGTGGAAGCAAAAAGGTCATGAGAACTTGAAGTCAGCTATTTATGAGGCTCGTATCATCAAGGAGGCTGCAGAGTTCTCTGTCTACTTCCTTCTGAACTTTTCTTCCCCTACCATGCAGAGTATACCTTCCTCAATCACTATCCAAATTGAGCAGACAAATTTCTTATCATGTGGGGGACCACTATCTCTCTCAATGCTGTAAACCAGAAAAAAGGAACAAGAAGGCGAAGCTTACCCGAAAGATTACATTTACAATAGTGAAGACAATACCAAGTAATATGAAGAAACTCTTGCCAGTATACTGGTTTTGACCACTTCATCTTTCTACTAATCTCATGCAGCTTTTGCTTCCCGCCTTGGGTCTCCAAAGGACTGTCAATGTTAGTGCACAAGTTTTGCCTAGTAACAGTAGAATCAGAATTGGCCAAGAGAGACAAAGCTATCTTGGCAGCATTTAGCCTAGCAATGTTCTTCTAGTCAGAAACCGCAGTAGCAACCGACTTTCCGTCCACATAAACAATGGCACGGATTTTTCCGCCTTGCTGCCAATCCTTTATGATAATTTCTTTTCCCTACTTTTTACATAACTCATAAAGCATAGTTATAGGTTGAGGATTTTGCTTGAGATCATTTGGAATTACTAGGGCTCCATAACACCTCTATGGTTTTGTTTTGTTTGAGGGGAGGGGAGGGAAATGGGAGGAAGGGAAGAGATTTTGCTTCCCTCCCCTTATTGGCAAGACTAAAAATTTAGGAGGGGAGGGGAACTGTTTTGAAATTTTCCTCTCCCTCCTCTCAAAACCCCTCCCCTCCAAATTGGGGGATTTGGAGGGGAGGCTAAAAGTATATAATCTATTGAACAAAATACCCATGATATTTTGTCATTAACCCAAAAGTACCTTTTGCCATGCATTTTTGACAATACATATATGTATAACAATAATTATAAAATATAATTTTAAATATATATATAGATATAAATATATATAATTGTATTAAATGTTGTTTATAATTTAGGGTATAAAAATGTTATTTATAATTAAGCTTTATTATATATTTAATAGAGTTTGAAAAAAATCACTTATAATATAAGGGTAAAATTTTCCATATGAAAATAATTTTCCTCCCCCTCTCCTTCTAAACCAAACAAAGTAATATTAAAATCTCTCTCATCCCTTTCACTTTTATCAATCCAAACAAGATAATATTAAAATCTCTGTCATCCCCTCCCCTCCATTAAATATCTGCTCACAATCATGCCAATTAGAGAAGAAAAGGAAAAGGAGCTATCAATTATGGGATAAAACAATGACATTCAAATGCACATCTAGTTTCATACTAATACTCACCGCCCAAAATTTGTGAATGTCATAATCAACGTCTACATAAACTGCACCAGCAATGGACTATGCAATATCAGCAAGAACCTTTGGAGATTTCACTGATCCACCATACGTAACAAGATCATCTTCATCTTTGCTCACAACCTCCGTAAACTCTCTTACCTTCATAAAACATAAAAAATCGAAGCATAATATAATCAAACCGATGACACTAGAAAAATAAGAACCCAAGCAAAAAAAGAGCAAAGATACAATTAGCTACTGTAGTCATTGATTACATGAGTAAGTTCAAAGTTTCAAACCAGCCAGACATGTCTAAAAGTTATTGCAGCAGGAAAAGTTTAGGTAATTAAAGAAATCGTTTTAGAGTCTCCATATTATTAATCACTTTTACCTTCTTGTCTATTTAAATATTTGATAAATGAGATGGGGATTGATATGAATCCTAGTCAACACAGGTGGTGTAAGAAAAGGAAAATATCTAGCTCCTTTAACTGAAATTTGAGCTAATAAGTTTTTGGAAGACTCGTTATTTATTTAATTATTTTAGAGGTTGTTAGCGGAATCTTAATTAGGAGGCCCACATCTCCAACTTTTGTTTCCAATGTTTTAGGGATTCTATAACTTATTCATTTTTATTTTGGTTGGCATTTTCATTAATAAATATCCTAGCTTTATGGATACCTCCTCTCTCAACGCGTTTTAACGTGAAGGGTCTAAAGAGGACAATATGGAAAGCGAGCAATATGGAAAGCGAGGTGATATGTTGCTTACGCTCCCAAAGCCTGATGATATCGAGAGTAAGGCTTTAGAAGCTCCTAAAGCCGGAGAACAAGGTGCTAGGATCTTACTTAAATATTATGAAAGATGGATACTTCCCCTCTCAACCTCTTTTTCAATGTGATTTAAAATCGTGGGGTTGACGGGTCTAAGGAGGATAATATGGAGAGTGAGGCGATATGACGCTTACGCATCAAAAGCTAATGATATCGAGAGGCCTTAGGAGCTCCCAAAGCGGACAATATTCAGAACGAGCCACTGAGTTCTTTCTTAAATATTCTTTAGTCTCAAAATATCAATAAGGATGCTAAAAGATATATAGGCCTAGCTTGAACAAAAACAAGATTCATTGTTTCACAGGAAACAAAAGACAAACCTCATCAAGAAGAGGAGGAGAATTATGTCGCATATAGCGAATCAAGCCTTTAAGAAGAGCGACACGAGCTAGCCTCTCGGTGCTAACTAATATTAGCAGCCCGATAAGAGACAGTTTACCAGGGTCGAGGTAGGGATGATCACGGAAGAGGTGGTTGTGGATGGTGAGGCCCAAGACTGCGTCGCCGACAAACTCCAAGCGTCCAAAGTTAAAACTCTCAGAGAAGGAAGAATGGGTGACGGCTTCTTCCAGGAGCGTCCTCTTCCTGAACCTGTAACCAACAATCGCCTCCACTGATCGAACGGAATCTTCCATCTCCGGCAACAACCCTGCTGCGCCGGGAATACAGGTGAAGAAGTTATCAGGCGATGGTTTCAATCTTTTTCCAGGCTGCATAATTTACTAACCGAGAATCACTGACTAAAAAAGATCGTCTGCTCAAAGATTATTAGCGTGTTTGTTTGCCCGTTTGGAGACGCAATCGGCCGATTGAGAGTGCCAATCGGCACTGTACAGTGATTTTGCATTTTCTTGATGTTTGTTTCGGGGATGGATCAGCAGAAAAAAGTTAAAAAAAGTGCCCATGGAAATAAGCTCTGAATTGAAGCTTATGGGAGCGATGGAATCTGTTTGGAGGAGTATTTTCATATTTTTGGGATAAATGAGATACTCAAAATCACTTCTAATCACAAAGCTTCTTTTATAAAAAATGTTCTAAATAATTTTCTTTTTCTTTAGATAGTAATCTTCTGCTAATTAGAAAATACTTTGGGATAAGAGTTTAGGCAAGTTTTGAGTTTTGTCAATATATGACTGTAGAAATGTAGAGAATAATTAATAATTAATTTTAATAATTTTAAATTTATTATTCAGTTGTTTTATGATTTTATAATCAATTTATTTTTATAAATATGTCATAAATTAGTTTCTATATGGTGTTTTTACCCATTAAATTTAGTTTAAATAATTTATTTGGATTATTGGAGGTATTATTGAGATTTTAATTGGTTTATTTTGTAAGATTTTGAGCTATGTGAAAATATGAGTTAGGATTTAATATTTAAATTAGAGTTTGATATAATTTATAAGATTTAAGCTTGAGGTGCACAGTAGAAAAGACTTTTGGAGTGTACCAATTTAAATTAGAGTTTGATATAATTTTATCAAAATTGCACCATTACCAAATTTTTAAAGTTAATTTTTGAGAAAATTGTGAAAAAATCTCTCCAAGTGTAGATATCTTCTCAGGTCTCATTGGCAATTAAGTTGCTAATGAGGACTTTTTTCACAATTATCCCCTCATTTTTTTATTTTTCATAATTTTTTCAATTTTTTTCTCTTAATTAATATAAAAGTTACTTATGCAAAAGTCAAACCAAACATCCTAACTTTTACATAAGTTACTTTAAGTTACTTATCCAATCGCTAATCCAAACACTCATCATTTTACCAATCTAACTTTTTTCCAATCTTAAGATTCCATAAGTTTAAGTAAAAATAAGTTACTTATCCTATCGCCAAAACAAACACACCCAACAATTCGTGTGTTTACGAGTAAAGGGTCAAAACTTAAGAGTACCCAAAGCTTGTGCACTACACAACGTCATGAATCCAATTTAAATTTGAATTAATGGGATGTAATAAAATAAATAATTTAACAACTTTGAATTTTGATTTGATTATGATAAACATTTCCAATCAGAATTGCATTTGTGAACACTCAACAATTCCAAATACGTGAAATAATATTAAATAAATGATTTTGAGTTTTGAAAAATAAATAATTTGAAGTTTTAAAAGAAATAGCAGTATTATTAAAAGTTAATTTGATTACTTAAGTTTAAATATTGAGAAACAGAATTGATTCTCATATATTTTAAATTTAAATTTTATAAACAGTTGATTACTGACTTTTGTTTAACATTTTTTGTACATTTTATTTGATATCTTAATATTAAACTAAAAGAATCCGAAATTAATCTTGAATTATTCTTTTATTCTTTTTAAAAGATAATTTATGATTTAGCGCAGATGACCTCGAAGACTTTTTTCTTTGGCCTGAAATGACCTTGAAGACTTTAAAAGCTTATAAATAGAAGGGAGGTCCGACAGATTAGAAGCAAGATATTATTTCTAAACATCCCAAATAGCTAGTTTCGAAGTTTCTGAAACCTGTGACATCGTTAATAGCTTTGTGGGAGATTACTGCTCCACCATCAAAATTGAAATTTTAGCCATGATGACATCTCCTCGTGCATTGAATTTAGAAGACTCGATCCAAGAAGATAGTTTTGATATCAGATTCACTGTTCAAGAATATGGGGAATCACCTCAAGTAATATCCGTGTTTGAAGTATTTGAATCTTCTTTAATTATACCTTGCGGCTCAGTACTCCAAGATGTTTCAGAATTTCTTCGTTCAACTGCATCTGACTATCTTTCAGAAAGAGACACACAGACTTTGGCTTCTGAAATCGCATCTTATTATCAACAAATAGTTCAACATTCTACGGTTGAAACTACTAGTAGTCATCGCTTGATACCATTGGAAGTGCGTTTTTATATTGATTATGCTTTTGGTTTCTATACACCAATATCCTACGTCCTTCAAACATATCAAGATCATCGCGAGACGACAGAAACCAACGAAGCCATAGATCAATCTATGCAACAATTGTCTCTGGTTCCAGCATCAAAAGAAGCTATTACATCACTCAAGAAAATAAAAATGCCTAAGAAAGAAATAAATGCAGACCTATGCAGTATTTGCTTGGAAGATTTTGATAATGATGTTGATCTCTCAGCAATGCCGTGTGATCATATTTATCACAATACTTGTATTGTAAAATGGCTTGAAACAAGTCATATGTGTCCTTTATGTCGCTATCAAATGTTGTAAAGTACAATATCATTGATATAATAGAATTTCATGTCGTTGAAATATTATTTTATATATTTTGCATTAATTTAACTATCATAATTATTGGGGTTTTTTGCGAGGAACGCAAGCTTCTGGTTGTTTGGGATCAAGTTAATGTTGAAATTAGCATCCTATTTTGATTTCAGAGCTTGCAGAGTTTTTTTCCCCAAAAAATAAAACGCGTGCCAGAGAAAAATCATTTAGGCCCTGTTTGGTTGGAGGGGAGGGGATGGGAGGGGAGGAAAAATGAGCCCCTCCCCTCATTTGGTTTGAAATTTTGGAAGGAAGTGGAGTAAAAATTTGCTTCTCTCTCCCCTCCCCTCCCCTTATTTTGATTCCCTCCAAATTGGGGGGTTTTGGAGGGGAGCCAAATATTGGGACTAATTTACCCCTCATAATTTTTTTCATATCCCATCAATGCCCATGGTTGCAACTCATGCCCTCTCCGCTGCTGTTGCTCCTAGTCTCTTGCCCTCAATTCCCTTCCTCTACTTTCTGCCAAAAACGTAAATTTGGACTTTATTTTTATGTTCTCATTTTTTGCACAGTAATATATAAGAAATCCTGATGGTCGATAGTTTCATCTTCACAAATCCTGATGCACATTTGGCTCAATAAATTTTGTCAGCAATTGAATTTTGAGAACCACGTTATAGGGTGATCTAAATAATTTGCATTGTTGCTAGTCATTTTTGGCTAAAGCATTGTTACTGGAGTCATCTTTTTTTAGAGTCAAATTAGCCCTTCGTTGAAAACGTAGTTTAAACAAAAATTATTATATCAGTTGTTATATATATATTAAGGTGAGAGTAAGTTTTCAAAAATTATATAACTTATATTAAGGTGTAAATTAATTTAAATAATTTATATAAGTAAAAATATATAAACTAATATATAAGGGTAAAATGGTAAATTACATATTATCTCCCCTCCCATCCCCTCTTGAACCAAACAAAAGATCATTAAAAAACCTTCCCCTTCCTTCCCCTTCAACCAAACCAAACAAGGTAACCTCCTATCCTTCCCTTCCATCCCCTCCCCTCCATTCCCTCCCATTCCATCCCCTCCCATTGAACCAAACAGGCCCTTAGGGATTCAAAATAACGTAATTTTCCTGAATAACTGAATTATTAATTGAAGATTTTGATGATGATGCTCGTGTTTCAGCAATGTCGTGTGACCATATTTATCACAATACTTGTAGTTTAAAATGGATGGAAACAAGTCATACTTATATCCAATGACTAAAGTGTAGTACCATAATACAAATACACATTTCTATTAATATATATATAAAAAAATTTCATAAAGATGAATTATTATACTTTTGTGAGGAACGCATCCTTCTGGTTGTTTGTGATCAATTTAATTTTGAAAAATAAGCATATCCCTATTTTGATTCCAGAGCTTGTGGGTTTTTTCCAGTAAAATTATTTTTAGTAATCAGCATCCTTTTATATATCCGTTAACCATCTAAGAAAATCTTATTTATGGACATTCTTTATAATATGAGAAAGTGCAAAGTTTCAAACCAGCCAGACATGCCTAAAAGTTATTGCGGGGAAAAGCTTAAAGATATATAGTCTGAACAGAAACAAAATCAAAGCATAGTCCTAGCAATACCATTTTGCCCGCCTGCTCGTACTGTAGTTATTGATTTTGAACTACAATCAGCTCCTCATGTCTATATTATGTTATTGACACGGTTTGATGGTTCAAGATGGGCTTTTGACTCATAAAAAAATAAGGTAGTCTCAAAATAGTAAGTTACATATATATATATATATATATATATATTCTTATACCCACTTTATGTTTTGATTAAGATGCATCTAGCATCCTGAAATATTTTAGGTGTATCTATCACTCTAAGATAATGTTTTTTTTTTTTTGCAACTTTGTGCTTATTAATTTAGGTAATTTAGGATATTGGAGACATTTGAAACATTCTTTAGGTGCTTGACGTGGTAAAAAATATTTTAAGATGTTAAATATATCATAAATTACTTTAAGATATTAGTCAGTGATGGAATATTAGTTAATAATTTAAACGATGTTGCCTTTGTGGTTAGTAATAATTTAACCATACATCTTCATTGTTTAGTAGTTAATTGTAAATTTTTGAATTTTTTAAATTTAGAATGCAATTTAAAAAAACAGATGGAAAAAGGAGAGAAATTTAGATTCTTTGAGCGGGCCGTACAAAAATATGAGGCAAAGTGAATAAAAATGCTCTCAGTTGTATAATGACGTGATTTTACCTAATATCAAGTTTCTCTGCGTTAAGTGCTTTGCTTAATCGGGAGATCGAGTTAAGTATATCGGCACCGTCCATATCTAATTCAAACAATCCCTACTTTGATATTCTTAAAATAGTGATTTTTAAATTAAAACAAAGTATCTATTATATATGGATTACGAACGCTAGTAGACTGGCTTTGTGACACGTTGCAAGCTGGCTTACGTGCCACATTCTCAAGATATGTGGCCACTCCCTACTATTATATCATCATAACTTCCTTTTTCATATATAAAACTAAAAATCTAAACCCTTAAATTGAAATATTTAATATATTATAACAATTTAAATACCAAATCTTCATACACAAGCGATAATAAATTTTTAAGTAAATATAATTCCCATATATTTAGTTTTTAACTTCCCTAATTCTTTTAACAATTTAAATAAACATATTTTATATGCATAAGTATCTAATCTCTAATTTTTTTCTCTTTATGTTATCGCTTCCCATCCTTTTTAAATTTCAAATAAAAAAAATCAGTTCGTCGTTTTATGCCAACCAAATTTTCCCGTGGGCATGGTATGAACTGTTTTAGACGTGTGGGGTGGGTGCCCCATAACCTATATTCATTTTTTGCAATTATCTTATGTAATTATTGATTATAATATCATATTATTTAATTATTAAATTAAATTTGTGAGTTTCAACTAATTGTTTATTTACAATTAGATCTTTTAAAATATCATATATTCACACTCGGATACGGGTGTTTCTAAACTCATTTTTGAAAATAATAATAATAATAATTTAAGAGATTATTTTAAGAAAAAATTTTAAATAAATACCATTTGAATTTATAAAACCCCAAAAAGTTTGTTAATACATGAAAATGACATAAATATGACATATTAAATTGAAATTTTAAAGTGTTGATATTTTACCATTATACTCCTCAGTTTTTTAAAAAAAATGATGAAAAGAAAAGGTACCCTTGCCGGAACACCACAGTCGACCAACCACCAAAGCTCTGGCACCGAGGGCTGGTTTTTGGGGATGGGGTTCAATTTCTTTTTAAAAACAATGAAAGCAAGGGGGCAAGGGGTGGGATTCAAACCCACCTGACTACTTTGCCAAAGGGGCACTGGTGGAAAAATGACTTTTTAGACCGGTTAAAAACGACTTTTTAGATCGGTTTTAGATCAGGTCTTGATACAGCCGGTCTAAAAAGTCTGTCACTTTTTAGACCGGTTGTTACAACCGGTCTTAAAAATGTCACTTTTTAGACCGGTTGTAACTACAATCAGTCTAAAAGTTCCATTTTTTTAAAAAAAAATCCCAAAATGAATCCAGAAATTGCCCAAAACACAACTGTGGGGATGAGCTGCCGCAGTTCAAGCGTTGGATCGAAGTCGCCGAAATCGTCAATGGCTCTGTCTGTTTCAGCCTCAACGACATCGTCTGCCCCTTCGACAACCTCGATGGCCTCGACCAAGATGACAATAGGGAAATCGCCTATGAGATCTTTTTGACCGTGTGTCAATCGTCGCCTGGCTTTGGAGGAGGATCTTGGGTTGAAGATGTGGTCGTCAAGGAGGATATCTTTTTTAGAATACATAAACTTAAATTAAAACTCTGCTCTGCTATTTCCTCTAAGCCTCTTTGCGCACAAAATACAGCTTACCCATCACATAAAGGATGGCAACAAATGCTATGAAGCCAATGCTCATTACAAGAACCACATTTGGGGAGATCTTAAGTCCTGGTGCATCATCTGTGTAAAATTGAAGCATAGTTCCAACTGCCCCTCCTGAAGCTCCTCCACCAGTAGTTTTCCTCCTGCGCATACTTGCAGTGCTGGCTGCACTTCCTCTTTGGGGGAGCTGTTCCACCTAAAGCCATTTTCTAGGATCGACTGGTACGAGTTGAGCGAAAGATCTGAAACGGAGATGAACAAGCCGGCGGTAGAATGAACTTTCTCTGCCTTCGATATTTTTACCTAAAAGTGATTTGGGGATATCTTTTAAGCGCGGAGGAGTTCAATTAAAGTGCGGGAAGAGAGATTTGGGAATATATTTTAGACCGGTTATGATTCATAACCGGTCTTAAAATGGGAAAAACATATATTCTAGACTGGTTGTGAATCATAACCGGTCTTAAAATGAGAAAAAAAATATTTTAGACCGGTTTAAAAAACAATCAGTCTAAAAAATTTTATCTTTAAGACCGGTTATTAGTGAAAACCGGTCTAAAAACTTCAGAATTTTTTTTTTTAAAATTTTTTTTATCTTTTTAGACCGGTTGTTTGAATAACCGGTCTAAAAACTTTCAATTTTTTTTATTTTTTTATCTTTTTAGACCGGTTGTTTTAAGAACCGGTCTAAATAATTTATTTTAGACCTCATATTTTAAGAACCAGTCTTACAGGTTCTTTATAATTACAAAACTGCCACCGGTCATCTTTTTTAGACTTTATCCGTTATAACCGGTCTAAATGTGGCGGTCTAAAAAGACAATTTTGTACTAGTGAGGCTTTAGTGGCCATATATACATTAGTATGTATATATATATGTACAATATAAATAAAGGTGTAATGACATTGACCAAATAAATAATAGAAATGACTATATACGTAATGGTATTGACTAGAGGTATAATGTATTTACTAAATGAGTGATGACATTAACTAAATGAGTAATGATAGTCATTTAAGGTATAAATAAACTCACTAAAGGTGTAATGGTTAGGAGTGGGCAAAAGCCCAGTGGTCTGGTCCATGCTCATCCCTAATAATGATATTGACTAAACAACTAATAAGATTGACTAAAGACATAATAATATTGACTAGATGAGTAATAGTATTGACTAAAGGCGTAATGACATTAACTAAATGAGTAATGGTCTTGACTAAAGGCGTAATGACATTGACTAAACGTGTAATGGTATTGACTAAATGAATAATGGTATTGAGTAAACAAGTAATGAGACTGACTAAAGGCGTAATGACATTGACTAAATGAATAATGGTATCGACTAAACAAGTAATAAGATTGACTAAAGGCGTAATGACAATCTCATTACTTATTTAGTCAAGCATCATTACTCGTTTAGTCAATGTCATTATGCCTTTAGTCAACACCATTATTCATTTAATTAATGTCATTTTTCCTTTAATCAATACCATTACTCATTAAGTCAGTGTCATTATGCCTTTAGTCAATCTTACTACTCATTTAGTTAATATCATTACTCATTTAGTCAATGTCATTACACCTTTAGTCAATCTCATTACTCATTTAGTAAATACCATTATTAGGGATAATCATGGACCAAACCACCAGGCTTTTTCCCCTCCTAACCATTACGCCTTTAGTAAGTTTATTTACACCTTAAATGAATATCATTACTCATTTAGTAAATATCATTATACCTTTAGTTGATGTCATAACTCATTTAGTCAATACAATTATACCTCTAGTCAATACTGTAATATCCCAAATTTTGGGATCAGAGGCTTGGGAATAAGCCTGAATTAAGTGGACTGCTAAGCCCCTATTTAGCAGGTACCCCAAATCTATTCCCTAATGTTTCTAATATCTTTGGGATATTAAAGAAAGTAAAATGATGAATTTTGGAGAATGTGATTATGCTTCCAGTAAATTTTTCTGTGAGGCAGTGAGATTTTCATGTGATTTTGTATGGACAAATGATGAGAAACAATAATGAGATTTTATAGGATGAAAGTAGACATCCTAATCTTTAATTTGATAGGTCATATGACTCAATTAGAGCTATATATCAAAAGTTATGCATTTTTGAATTTAGCCTAGAAAAACTGTGAAGTTTCTGGAATAGCATGTAAAGATTAAAACTCTGGAAATGATGTGCTTTCAATTGGAAAATGGCTATATTTTTCCTTGAATGTAGCCTCAATAAGGGTTCCATAGCCTTTGGAACCACTTCAATTCGAATTTTCTAGAATTAGTTATGAGTTTTTAAAGTTTGGGCAGAAAATTTGCCAGAATTTCAAATTAATCCGAATTTTGAAAAAATGGACAAATGAATAAAATACAATAGAATATATCATAAAAAGCCATCATCCTCTTCTTGCTTAGCCATAACTGACGTGAACCAGGGCTGAATAGAGGGAGAGAAGTTCAAGATTTTAGAGAGAGAGAGAGAGAGAGAGAGAGGAAGAAATCTCATAAGGTAAGCTGATTCCTCTGGCGATTTAGCTCCTAACTCATATAACTTCGACCCTAAGCTAATCCTCTTTGTTATGTAAGGTTTTGAAGCTCAAAATATGTTTTTGAGTACTTAAGGTTTTAACCACATTGAGGAAAAGCTAGTGGAAGCTTGAGGTAACTTCCAAACTCTTATATATTGACTACTCTGGTTGTTGTGGACAATTTAATCGGTGAAATTTCGTCAGATTGTCTTTGTTTGTAGAAATAGAAAATGAGCATTAGAGTTGGAATTTCAATAATTTGATAGTTCCATTGAGTTCAGGAGAAAATATTAGGTGGGGTTACAGTTGGTTACTTTTTCAGAAAATTCTGAAAAAGCATAATTACGAAAACGCTCCTGAGATCCTTAAAGTGAGGTTGCCAAGGGCATTCTTGTCTTTTGGCAGTGAATTTGGTAATTTCAAGTCCTAAAGTGGATTTCTAGGGTGAAAATATGTTAGAATAGCCCAAGTCAAAAATTCAGGAAAAGTACGGTCGGACCGGGTAGGGCGGGGCCAGGCTGGGTTCTAGGGGCATTTTGGTAAATTTTCATAATAGGCTCATATTGCCACCAGAAACACTATGGAGGTGTCTAAATGGTACATTTGGAATTATAAGACCAAGTGGAGAGCCAAGCTGTGACCAACTTTACGAGGCATGTAATTCGAGGTGGAAAAAGATTTAAGGTAGGAAACTTACCTCTTCTGCATGTATTTGATATTTGTGCTAGTGTATTAATGTATGTTATTGCTTTGTTTGATTATGTGAAATATATATGAATGATTGAAGCTCTTTTTCTATTTATATTGTGGCCATAGTTTTGTTGCATGAACATTGAGTATACAGATATGTCATTGTGTTAACATGAGTTTATGTGATATAAGCATATCATACATTAAGCACTTATCTTACATGCATAATGATACTTTTTTTCTACTAAGATTCTCTCAAATCTCACCCTCCCCTACCAACAAATTAGACAGGTGAAAACAAGAGGTGTACTGAAAGTAGGGATGAGAACTATACGAGAGGATTGCAGTGGTGGAACGAAGATGGGAAGATGTCTCTGTTTTACTAGGATGAATTTAGATACCCTAGAGCCCTGTATGGCTACAATGTTTGTAATTATTATGTATGAAACCCTAGGGGGAATTTCTATAATCATGCATATATTATCAGTATATTTATGTTATTCCTATGTTGCCCACCAAACTGCATATCATTTTTTGCCAATACTCTGAAAAACGTGAAAATAAAATAAGGGTATGACATTTTGGTATCAGAACAAGGATTCTGGCCACAGAATTGTTTGCTCAGAGTAAATGCGACAGTTCTGGCAACAAAATAGTATACTGATATGCTTGATTATACAGTGATAGGAACAACGAAGTGAATTACTTCGGCTAGTTTACAAGCCCTTGAAAGGAACAAACAAACCATGAGGAATAGTGGAATACTCGAAAGGTAGTATATAATACTATACCAGAGAGATGATGGTACAAAGATGATATGGACACTGAGGGAGTGGGTCTAAGTAAGGCCAAAGTGTGGAGCCTCATCTTAAAACAGAATCACCAGTTGGCTGAACAGCGACCAACCACAATTATGGGTAGTAAAGTAACAGGCAGATAAGCCACAAATAAATAAGACAGAGACAGATCCGGGTTTTGTTACCGATCCCAGAGTTGGAGTGGTATACGTGATGCGTGGTTTACAATAGGAGGATTATGGGAGGATGTCCGGAGCATATACCTGCAGGATGTTCGTGAGTACAACACCCCAGTGGCCCAATATATAGTATACACGAATAAACTAACCCCAGTGGTCGATAGTCAGGGATTCTAAATGACATAGGGATCCACATAGTACTACACTTCTTTCTAGATATAGTGTTTTGGCTCAGAAAAAGAATGAGATTGCATGGCGGAGTCAGACAGACAACTTTGTAGACATAAGGGAACATATTAGGGTACGTATTCAGGTACTTGTACTGGCACTGATATGAAGTCCACAAACAGTGTTTAGTTAATCGACGAAAGTTGACACGACTCTCAAGATAAGGGTAGTCTCAGGGTACCGGTGAATGGGGATAGATACAGTCGGTATCTGTGTTTTAGCATGGGTACCAAAAAGTTAAGCATTCTCAACCTAGAAAATCTTAGGATGTGTGACCCCCCTGGGAAGTTACATATACATGTTGTGATATGTCATGTAATAAGAGCAAGCACATGTTGTATAGTAGTTTAGAGGACTGTATATTGCTATAAGTCTTCCTTGGCTACTACAAACATCTGTTATACGTGATTTCAGGAGTATCTATGTAACCAATACATGTAAAAGAAAGAAATGCCCTTGTGATAATATGATATTTACCTCTTTTTTGCTTCATATAGTAAAACACAAAGATGGTAAGGCTAAGAGGTTCAGATGCTGGGCAAGGTCAAGAAGTTAGATCTAACCTAATACAACAAACACAGGGCAAGATAATCGAACCAGGTACAACGGGGTAGGTTGGGTCCTGAGGGCATTTTGGTAAATTTTCATAATATGTTCATATTACCACCAGAAACACTATGGAAGTGTCTAAATGGTACATTTGGAATTGTAGGATCGAGTGGAGAGCTGAGCTGTGACATGCTTTCAAGGCACGTAAGTCGAGGTGGAAAAAGGTTTAAGGTAGGGAGCTTACCTCTCCTGCATGTATTTGATATTTGTACTAGTGTATTGATGCATGTTATTGCTTTGCTTTAATTATGTGAAACATATATGAATGATTGAAGCTATGTTTTTGTTTATACTGTGGCCATAGTTTTGTTGTGTGAAACATTGAGCACACATATATGTCATTATGTTAACATGAGTTTATGTGATACAAGCATATCATGCATTAAGCACTTATCTTGCATGCATAATGGTACTTTTTTCCTATTGAGATTCTCTCGAATCTCACCCTCCCCTATCAACAAATTAGACAGGTGAAAACAAGAGGTGTACTGAAAGCAGGAAAGAGAACTATACGAGAGGATTACAGTGGTGGAACGAAGACATGAAGATGTCTCCGTTTTACTAGGATAGCTTTAAATACCCTAGAGCTCTTTGCGGCTACAAGGTTTGTAATTATTATGTACAAAACTCTAGGGGAAATTTCTGTAATTATGCACATATTATCAGTATATTTATGCTATTCCTGTGTTGCCCACCGAACTGCATATCGATTTTCGCCAATACTCTGAAAAACATGAAAATAAGATAAGGGCGTAACAAATACCATTACACATTTAGTCATTTCCATTACTTATTTTGCCAATGCCATTATGTCTTTATTTGTATTATCAATGTTTTAAAAGCTGGACTGGATATTGAGCCGGAGAGGTCAACGGGTCATGGTTCAAATGATTGAATTGTTCAATCGAGCCGGTGATGTAATAATTAAATAAAAATAATATTATATAATTAAAGGAAAACATGTAAGAAATAAAATATTAAATCCTCAAAAAAATTAAGAAAATTAATTGGTCTGAATATATATATTTTAACTTTATATCAAGTATTATATATTTTGTCCAAAGTTATTTCATGCAAAATTATTTAAATAAATTGTTTTGCCATATATGTAAATATAATAATACTAAAAATAATAAATTAAAACGGAAAACATGTGTAGATGATTTGATTAAAAAATATAAAAGTCTTGTTATCTTTACATATTTCAAGAAGTAAAAGTAAGTGGGATGGGTTAAAAATAAAGAGATTTTTTTTGTGATATAATAACATGATTTTTATGAACAATAAATAATAAAATTTTTCAAGAGAAATATTTAACAAAAATAAATTGATTATTTGAATCGGTCAAAATGTGTTGCAGACATTTCACCACTCACGAGGCGTGACTAACAAGGACAATATAGGTTTTATTCCTCTTTCCAACGATTGCCTCTTCATCCTTCTTTTCTTCCTACTTCTTTTTTTTTCAGACGTTTCGACAATGAAAGATGGGCATGAAGGATGGAGAACAGTCCGAAGAAGATCATATTTCCTGTTTCATTTCAAGAAAAAATCAATCTTGTGTCACAGATAAGACTTTTACCCCCTTTTCTTGAATAATCATGTTTGTTCTTTTACTCTTCGTCTTCAATCCCAATCTTCTTCCTCGCTCTGCTCATCTTTGATTTTTTCTAATCTTCGTCTGCCTCATTTTTAAGACTTGTCCAGTTCTTAATAATCCGTTCCGGTTCTTGGCTAGATTCTGGCTAAAGACTCAAAAGGCAGTTTCCGACGGCCCAATCCTGTCTAACTACTCAAACAGTCTCACTGTATGAGCCAAAATGTTCCTTTCTTCGGTTGATGGTCCTACCGATCTGACCATCCGGTCCGGTCTGGTTCCAAAAACATTATGTATTATATATATATTCTAATGCATATACATATACATATCAAAGAGGCTTGGGTGGGCTAATAGACACCTAGCCCCTTTGGCAAAAGTGATGGGGTGGGTTCGAATCCCACCCCTTGCCCCCTTGCTTCCATTTTTTGTAAAAAAAGAAATTTTAAATCCCACCCCCAAAAAGCAGCACTCGACGTCGGAGCTTAAGCGGCCGAACGGTGATGATGCTCCAACAAAGGCAGGTTTTCTTTTTTTTCTTTTTAAACTAAGAGACATAATGGTAAAATCATCAACACTCTAAAATCCCAATTTGATACATGTCATATTTATGTCATTTCTATGTGTTGACAGAATTTTTAGGATTTTATATATTCAAATTGTATTTATTTAGAATTTTACCAAGATATAAATTTGAAATTCTAAAACACTTGATTGATTTTAAATAGTTGGCATTTTTACAATTTCCCGGTATAAATGGCCAAATTAAAATTTTACATATTGGACTCATCTTTCAGATTTCAAATTTTAAAAGGTATTTTATTGGGATTTAAAAAAAAAAGCACTCTTAAATTAGTCAAAACTCAAATCAGTCCCAAAAATCACAAAATGCCAAACAAGTCTCTTGGACCAAAATGGGATTTCAAAATTTTGGTGAAATGACCTTCCTGTCTCTCATATAAAAGGGGCAAAAAAAGCTTTCCCCTCCACCCATCGGTTGGAGAATTGGGCGGTTAAGATGGGATTTGATCTCACTATTAAATAAGCCACTGAAACATCATAGTAACTAGCCTAGGCCCGCGCGATGTGCGGGTGAGAGACCGGGTAAATTTTTAATGTGTTATTATGTAAAAAAAATCACTTTGATTGAAAACAATATTTTGTAGTATGGAATACACTTTGACCCATATAGAGATATATATGGGTGGAGAGGTAATATAGCAATTTTGACTTTCATTTTCCATCATGTACATAAAATACTCAAAACCACTCTATATAAAAAGTCATAATTAATTTATTAGAATCCCTATATTTTCTATTGAGTAGATACCCTAAATTTGAACATTTGCACATACTTATATTTATAATTATAGTATTATATTCCTTCCTTTTAAAGATCTCAAAGGGAATAATCTAAATATTAAATTAACTATTTACTTAATATTTTGTATCTGCCTTCTCCATTATTAATTTATAAAGTATTATGTAACTACCTTCCCCATTATTTATCTGTTCTAACCACCTCGCAGCATTATTATTATTATTATTATTATTATTATTATTATTATTATTATTTACTTAATATTTTGTATCTACATTCCCCACTATTAATTTATAAAATATTGTATAACTACCTTCCCCATTATCTATCTTTCATAACCGCCACACATCATCATCATCATCATTTTATTTTAGTATTTTGAGCCTGCCATTTTACTGATGTGTTGGCCAGAGAGATGCTTACTGCTCTACTTTTATATAGTTAAAATATAGTACAATATAATATATACAATAATTATTAAGCTTTGAAATATATGAAATGATAAGAACAACTAAGCAAATAACAACAATTGACTATCAAATAATCATATCATATAAGCCAGTGATTATTATTTTTATAAACACTCATTGGCTCAATTACACGTTTAATAATAAATAAATATGGGCATAGCAAATAACAATAATCTTTGTGGAGGGCAATAAAGTTATTTCACCAAAATTCTGAAATCTCATTTTCTAAGGGATTGTCTAAAATAATACTTGACAATGTTTGAATTTGAACAAGTCAAATCATCATATTAAAAGAAAATAAAACCCATTCAAACAATAATTAAATCTATACTTGTTTTTTCAAAACAAATCACTGTACGAAAACTCGGATCGGACCGGCCGGTTTGACGGGTTGAATGGGGAACTGGCCAGTCTAGTTTGATGGTTAAACCGAGGAACCGGACTGAAACTAGTTAAAACCGATAGTTCAACTGGTTGGAATGGTTTCATTTTTTTTTTATAGTTTTGTTTTGCTTTTTTTAGGGGAAAATTGGAAGTTGAAGATTAAAGTGAAGAGAAAAATAGGTAAAGAAAGAATAAATCTAAAACAATGAAGAAGATAATGAAAAAAATTATTTAAAAAGATATAATAATTATAGAAAAGGAGATATCATTGCATAAGTATAGGCATTATAATTCATACTAATAGATTTTAAGTATTTTTTTCTAAAAATCTTCATTTTTATCTATAGAAATTTAAAACTATATTAATATATATTGCCAATAATAAATTATAATATTTTAATATGACCGGTTCAACTACCGGTTAGACCCCAGTTGACCCATTAACCTTTGAACCTGTGTTGTGACCGGTTCATTACCCGGTCCGGTTTTTCGTTCCTTGAAACAAATAGAAGCAAATAGATTTTGCAATTCAAAAAAGTAATCCACTATTTTTAGTGGGTGTTTCATTGTTAGGATTAATTTATTTTAATTATTATTTTTTGAATAAATACTGGAATCGCTATCTCAACAAAGACTATTTTAATTAATTTTATATGCAAATAGAGTTTTATTTCTGTGATAGTATTTTCAATTTAAAATCAATTACATAACAAGAGTTTCAAAACACATAATTGGAAGTGCATAATCAAAAGAATCACTCCAAAGCCAAACCCCAGTTATATATATATATATATATATATATATATATATATATATATATATATATATATATATATAGCCTAATCAGTTAGCTCTTTCTCATAAAACCATTAAATATGTCTCTCATTATGCTTTCAATAAAGTTATCATATATCCAGGTACTCCTGTAAGTATTGTAAATATATTGTATAATTTTGGGTTTATTCAGAGTATATATCCATCACTATCCATGGAAGAAATCTCTGAGTTACCTTAGATTACAAAGTTTCCTGTACCAGAGTATTTTAAAATGGGTTAAGGTCAAAAATACCCATAAACTTTTCTCAAAAGTGCATCCAACACCATAAACTTTTTTTAGGTACAAAAATACCCATGAACTTCTCAAAATGGTGCAAAAATGTCAAACCGTTAATTGGTACAAACGTCCGTTTTGTGGGACCCATAATTTTATATTTTAAGGTGCAAAAATATCATGAACTTTTCTAAAAAGTGCACCCAACACCATAAAATTTTTTCTGGGTGCAAAAATGCCCATGAACTTTTCAAAAGTTTATGGTGTTGGGTGCACTTTTTAGAAAAGTTCATGGGTATTTTTGCACCTCAAAAAATAAAATTGTGGGTCCCACAAAACGGACGTTTGTACCAATTAACGGTTTGACATTTTTGCCCCATTTTGAGAAGTTCATGGGTATTTTTGCACCTAAAAAAAGTTTATGGTGTTGGATGCACTTTTGAAAAAAGTTCATGGGTATTTTTGCACCTTAACCCTTTTAAAATTGTAACTTAACATCAAGTATTTGTAAGGTGTTACTCAACTGTTGCTGGAATAACACCAGATAAATTTTATGTACCAATAAATTTAGTTAGACTAGGAACTACAAAAAAGCCTCTCGAGTATGAACCAGAGATCAAGGAAGAAATTGAAGATGATGAAGAATTCCAATTTAGAGTCTCAAATATAAGAGCTCAAGATTATCATATTATCTTCCAAGAAATGAATAGGATCAAGACTTCAGACAAAGTCCCTCAAGAATGTCCAGGGGTATATCGGTCTAATAGCTCAACATGTGTATATTCCCTTGGAACAAAACTACACAATGATAAGCAATTTAGCCTCTGGTATGACAAGATAAAGAAGAACAACATGGATAATACTAGAGAAACTAAGAGGAAATTTTGTCAGATAATGGAAGATTATCCAAATCATGAGTGTATTATCTATAAAGAACAGGAAAGGATTGACATGAATCTAGACATACTATTGGACCCCAAACTCCTATAAGATGACAGAAGAAAGTGTAGGCAACCTCTATCGGCATAACAAGAAAAAGAAGGAAAAATTGAGTAAGTGGAAGACAAAGTAGAAAGTAGATTCCAAGAAAAGATAAAAAGATGAAGTGACAAAAGTATTGTGACACTCCAAATATTTTTCATCAAATATATTGTAATTATTGGAAATAGTCAATGAAATAAAATGGTGAATTTTGGAGAATATAATTATGTTTTTTGTGACATCGCCCATGAGGCAATGAGTTTGTCATGTGATTTTGTGTGATCAAATGATGAGCAAATATTATGAACTTTTACAGGGTGAAAGTATACATCTTGAGCTTTAATTTTGTAGGTCATATGAATCATTTGAAGCTATATGCAAAAAGATGTGAATTTTTGAAATTGACCCAGCGAAACTAGAAAGTTTCTATGACAACGTCTAAAGATGAAATTTTTGAGAATAATGTGCTTCTAATTGGCTAAAGAATATATTTTTCCTTGAAACTAGACTCAATGAGGGTTTCATAGCTTTTTAAATCACTCCAATTCAATTTTTCTACAATTAGTTATAATTTTTTGAAGTCAGGGAAAAAAATCTGCCAGAATTTGTATAAATCCGAAAATAAGGGAACAATTATGACATAAGCAAGGTGTTATGATGACATAAGCTAAATATTATAAAAACATCATCCTCTTCCTTCGTTAGCCAAAATCGTGCAGTACCATGGAGAAAAAGATAGAGAGTTTTTGAGAGAGAATAGGAAGAAAACTCATAAGGTAGATCAATTTCTTCGGTGAATTCATACCTAACGTGTATATCTTTTCTCCTAAGCTCCTCTTCTATGTTATTTAAGGTGTTGAAAGCTTGAATTTTCGTGTGGAGAACGCTAGGGTTTCACACATTAAAGTGAAAAGTTAGAGGGAACTTGAGGTAACTTCCAAACTCTTGTATATTGACTATTCTGACTGCTGTGGATAATTTATTCAGTGAAATTTCACCGGATTGTTTTTGTTTGTAATTTTTTGAAATTGGTTTTCTTAGGGGTTATGTTGCCCAAATTGGAACTAAATAGTAGTTGTAACCTAAAGGAATAGTCAATAAAGTGGTTAGAAGTAGAAAGAAACATGTTTACAGAGCCGAAACCGAAAAACCTCAATTTTTTTTGGAATACTTGAGAATTTTGGCTAGGGTTGTTATAGGGCCTTAGGGTTGGATTTTCAATGATTTGATGATTTCGTTGTGTTCAGGAAGGAAAATTAGGTGAGGTTATAGTTGGTTACTTTTTCGGAAAAGGCCAAAAAATCATAATTATGAAAACGCCCCTGAAACCCTTAAAATGGGGTTGTCAAGGGCAATATTGTCTTTTGGCAGTGAATTTGGTAATTTTGAATCCAAAAATGGATTCTTTGGGTGAAAATATGTCAGAATAGCCCATGTCAAAATTTTGAAAAAAGTACAGTTGGACCAGGTACGGCTGGGCCGGGTCAGGGTCCCGTGGACATTTTGGTAAATTTTCATAATAAACTCATATAGCCCTCAGAAACACTATGGAAGTGTCTAAATGGTACATTTGGAATTATAGGATCGAGTGGAGAACAGAGCTGCGAAACGCAAATCGAGGCGCACGGTTCGAGGTGGAAAAGGTTTAAGGTATGGAACCTACCTCTTCTGTGTGTATTTGATATTTGTGCTGGTGTATTGATGCATGTTATTTCTTTGCTTGATTATGTGAAACATATATGCATGATTGAAGCTCTGTTTCTATTTATGCTATGGCCATAAGTATATTGTTTGAAACATTGAGCACGCAGATATATCCTTGTGTTAGCATGAGTTATGTAATGCAAGCATGTCATGCATTAAGCACTTATCCTGCATGCATATTGGTACTATTTTCTACTGAGATTCTCTCGAATCTCACCCTCTCCTACCAACAATTTAGCTAGGAGAAGACAGTAGATATGCTGAGAACAACAAAGAGAATCGTACAAGGGTATTGCAGTGGTGGAACGAAGACAAGAAGGCGTGTCATTTTCACTGGATGGGTTTAGACCCAAGTAGCCCTGTGTGGCTACATTGATGGTAATTATTATGTACGAACCCTTATGAGGAATTTCTGTAATTATGCACTAATTATCAGTATATTTACGCTATTCCTGTGTTGCCTACCGAACCGCATATCATTTTTCACAAAAACTCTGAAATAGCTGAAAATAAGATAAGGGTCTGACAAGTACAACTCAAATCTTATAACCATAGTTAGAAATGTAATCAAGGTTAGGATGCCAACTCTATATAAACTCACTTTGTAAACATTTTGAAAAATGTCGAATGAGAACAACTCTTTTGCATTCATACACTCACTCTCATATTTCTGATATCTGTGAGCAGTTGCTGTAGACTTCAATTTTAGCTTACTGTAAGTCATCCAACATAAATATATCGACGGCATATAAGGTATGAGTGGCTAAACTCTTTTGGGGGATTTAGGGAGAAGTTTTATCTAAAAATCATTGTGATGATCCTATAAAGGGATTTACTAGGCAATAAAAAAGAAAGAGTCTGAAAGGGAATAAAGAAAAATGAAGTATTATGCCTCCTATAGGAAATGAAGGCAGGCTGTACTGAAATAACTTGAAGGAGAAAGGTTGAGATTCAAATGGAGGATTCTTTGTAAATGGTTCATATATGAAAGAGGACATGATTCCTTTCATAACCTGGCTTATATTTGGTCGAAATTACTTGGTTTTTCTTTATTAACTTATTGTATAGTTTATTTTTGCAAGTGTGCTTGTGTCTTAAATTTCTATTATTTATTTTAATCTCAAACACTTACAACTGCCTAGTTTGTTCGTTTATGGTATCAAAGCCTTGTTTTTATAAGATAAAATGAAATCCTAGATCCCTAATATTCGCATATTGTTATTCATTCTCATATTAATATCAGATTGTTGAATATTATTTACTTGAATTATTTTAATCAAAGTTTAGAATAGTATAGATTTGCATAAAACAAATTTATATATATTAGTTAAAATTGTAAAATGAATATATTCAAGAATTTAAAACCTCGAATATATGAAATAGAGAGCAAGAACTTGCCTGAGAGTTCATATTTACCTATAACTGATTAAGAAACTTGTATGTTTTCACCTTTTTTGGCTGGAGGTCAAGGTGATAATACATAGAATTTAATAAACTGGAATATGTATTTTATGAAAAAATTAGGAAAATATATAAATCCAAATATAAAAGATTTGTTAGAAATATATGGCTTAGAAGATACAATAAGAATGATTCCGAAAGATGTAAGGGAAAAAGTAATAATGGAACGACCAAACTATAGAATAGGAAGATTAGAAAATTTATGTACACCAATGGAAGAAAAAATATATGATATACAAAAACAATTAGAATCGAACACAGGAGAATTAAAATATATAAAAAAATTTAAAAAAATATTATGAAATCTCTTGGAATAGAAGAATCTGAAGTTTGTAATAAATTAGAATTAATAAATCCAGAAAATAGACAATTAAATATGATGAAAGCTTTAGAGGAAATGGAAAAATTAGAAACATCAAGAGAACAAATAAGAAATCGACCTATGGATGAAAACGGAAAACAGACTACAATAATGGTAGAGGAAATAATAAAAGGACAACAGGTGATAAATAGTAATTTATGGACTATAAACGATAATATAAATAAGAAAGAAAAATTAAAAGAGAAAGAAATCATAAAAGTAGAAAAAAACAAAAACAAAAGAAGAAGATAAAGAATTAAGTGAAGTGCATAGGATAGCAGAAATAATATGTTATACAGCAACAACAAATGAATTATTAGAAATATTAAATCCAACTTTGAAAATGATGAATGCAATAGAAGAAAGTGAATATGATGAAATAGAAAGATTAATGGGTCAAGAAGAAGAGGAATTAGAACAAATTAGAAAGGAATTTAAAAATGCTACAATATTAGAATGTCAAGAAAATAAGCAATTAAATACAGGACTAGTAATACAAGAAGGAGGTAGTTTAGGAACTAAGATGGAAACTAATATACCTGAAAAGATAAGAACAGAAGAAGATTATATTATAACTAGAATGCAAAGAGAAGCAGAATTAAGAGTAGAAGAATTGAAACATAAAGAAAACATGAAAGAAGAAACAATGGAATATGAAGTAAAATTTAATACACCAAAAAGTTCAGGATTTGTACCACCCCCTATAGAACAATTTGAAACAAAAAGTATACCTAATTCAGGAATTTGGTTAGATTTAGATTGTAACCTAAATAATGAAAAAAATAATAGAAGAATGGGCTAAAGCACAATTAATAGCATTAATGAGAAAAACTTGAGAAAAATCTGTAACAAGCTTATTAATAGAATCAAGTTTCTTAGAAAATGTACTAAATTGGTGGAAAAGTACAAATGAAGATTGGAGAGAAGAAGTAAGAAGAATAAATAAACATGATTATGAAAATGAAAAGGAATTTAATGCATTATTAGTAAGAAGATATGAACAAGTGATAAGAAATGAATTTGTAGGAAGAAGTTCACGAGCTAATGAAGAAACACAGAGTAAAAGAGCAATAGAAAAAATATATCAAATAGAAATATGCTTTTTGGAACCAAGATATTTAAATCAATATATATATGCGAATTTCAAAGATATTATTATGAAATAAGAATGAATCAAGATAAAAAAAGGAAAATATATTTAGATTTGTTTTATAGAAAATTACCTAGAATAATAGGAGAAAATATAATAGAGGATTATTTTAAAGGATTTAAAGATAGAATAGATTTAATACCATTTGTGGATACCTTAGGAAGAAGAATAGATTTCTTAAGAGAATATTTGCCAAATAAATGTAAACAAGCATGGAGAAATATGAAGTATTATAAAACCAACAAAATGATAATAAGATGTGGAGAATATGAAAAACCTCATAGATGGGGATGTGATAAAGAAAGAAAAATAAAACGGAAATCTAGAAAATATAATAAATTCAGAAAACCAATAAAAAGATATAATAAGTATAGATATAAATTTAAGAAATATCTGAAAGAGAAATTTTATAAAAAATATAAACCAAAAAAATATTTCAAGAAAGGAAGAAAAATATATTATAGTAAAAAACCTAGAAAATGCAAATGTTATAATTGTGGAAAAATAGTACATATATCTACAGAATGTAAATAATCAAGAGATAAAAAGACAATGAAAATATTAGAACAAGCTAATGAATATAATTTAGAACTTTTTGAATTTGATGAAAAAATATATAGTGATATAGAAAATCCAGAAATAGAAATTTATAAAATAAAATTAATGAGTGATTCAAAAGTAGAAACAGAAACAAAATATGAATCAGAAGATAATTCAAATATAGAATATTTAAAAGAAGGAATAAGGTTATATATGATGAATAGTTATGAAAAAGAAGAAATAAATAATGAAGAAAAACAAAGTAATCCATATGAAGAGTGTGAAGAATATAGAAAAGTAAATGAAGGATCTA
This sequence comes from Inga leiocalycina, assembly GCA_963242795.1. Lineage (NCBI taxonomy): Eukaryota > Viridiplantae > Streptophyta > Magnoliopsida > Fabales > Fabaceae > Inga > Inga leiocalycina. The sequence continues at coordinate 30,680,335 of OY725327.1, forward strand.
TTGAAAGAAGAATGACATTTAATAAAAAAACAATATGATAAGATAAAAGATATAAAATTAAATATGAAACAAGAACAATTAACAAAAGAAAATTTATGGGAAAAGTAAGTAAGATATTAAAAAATAAGAAAAATATAAAAAGCCATTATGTAATATTAGAAAAGAAACATCCTATAGAATCATCATTAACAGAAGGAGTATTTGATAATACCATTGATAAGTAAAGGATTAATCAAGGAACGAAAAATCGGACCGAGCAATGAACTGGTCACAGCACAGATTCTAGGGTTAATGGGTCAACCGGGGTCTAACCGGTAGTTGAACCGGTCATATTAAAATATTATAATTTATTAGTGACAATATATATTAATATATTTTTAAACTTCTATAGATAAAAATGAAGAATTTTAGAAAAAAAATTTACTTAAAATCTATTAGTATGAGTTATAATGCCTATACTTATGCAATGATATCTCCTTTTCTATAACTATTATATCTTTTTAAATAATTTTTTTCATTATCTTCTTCATTTTTTTAGATTTTTTCTTTCTTTACCTATTTTTCTCTTCATTTTGGTCTTCAACTTCCAATTTTGTCCTAAAAAAAGCAAAAGAAAAATTATAAAAAAGATTTAAGAAAAAAAACCGAAACTGGTGGTGGTTCAGCCGGTTCCCTGGTTTAACCATCAAACCAGACCGGACCACTGGCCGGTTCCCAATTCCCGATTCAATAGTTCGAACCGGCCGGTCCAATTTTTCGTACAGTGGGATTAATAGAAGATGAACTTTCTAAGTTACCATTTAAAGATGAAGTAACTGAGATATATATATTGCAGGAATACAACTATTAGTAAAGGCATATTTTAGAGAGGGAATAATTCACCTATATAATTGTTGGTAACAGATGGCAGAATAATAAGTAGTGCATAAGATAGTATATGTAATACCCCGAAATTTGGGATTGGAGGCTTGGGAATAAGCCTAAATTAAGTAGAATGCTAAGCCTCAATTTAGCAAGAGCCCAAATTTATCCCCTAATGATTCTAATATCTTTGGGGTATTAAGAAAGTAAAATGATGAATTTTGGAGAAAGTAATTATGTTTTTGGTGAAATCGCCTATGAGGTAGTAAGCTTGTCATGTTCATTTAAATGAACAAATGATGATCAAAAATTATGAAATTTTACAGGATGAAAGTAGACATCCTAAGATTTGATTTGATATGTCATATGACTCAATTAGAGCTATACACAAAAAGATATGAATTTTTGAAGTCAGCACAGATAAACTGTGAAATTTCTGGAACAATATGCAAAGATTGAAATTCTGGGAATTTTGTGATTCCATTAAGCAAAAGTCTATATTTTTCCTTGAAACTAGACTCAATAAGGGTTTTATAGGCTTTGGAACCACTCCAATTCGATTTTTCTAGAATTAGTTATAATTTTTCAAAGTTTGGGCAGAAATCTGCCAGAATTTTGCAAAAATCCGAAAATTGGGAAAATTAATTAATTAAATTAGATATATCATTATAATCATCCTCCTCCTTCTTCAGCTCATTTCTGACGTGAACTTGCTGAACATAGAGAGAGGAAGTGTGAAATTTTAGAGAGAGAAAAGGGGAGGAAAAAGCTTACAAAGGTAAGTGATTTCTTCGGTAAATCGGTTCCTAATGCGTATAACTCCACTCCTAAGCTATTCTTCTATGTGATTCAAGGGTTGGAAGCTCAAATTTGGTGTTCAAGAGAGCTAGGGTTTCAGCCATAAGAAGAAAAGCTAGTGGGAGCTTGAGGTAACTTCCAAACCTTCGTATATTGACTATTCTAGCTGCTGTGGGCAATTTAATCGGTGAAATTTCGCCGGATTGCCATTGGTTTTAATTTTTGGAAATGGGTTTCCCTAGGGGTTATGCTGCCCAAATTGATACTAAATGGTAGTTGTAACCTAATGGAATAGTCAATAAAGTGGTTAGGAGTAGAAATGAACGTGTTTACGGAGCCGAAACGGAAAAACCCCGATTTCCCCTGGAAAACCCATATATTTCGGTTAGGGGTCTAAATGGGTCTTAGAGTTGGATTTTCAATGATTTGATGGTTCCATTGGATTCAGGAGGGAAAATTAGGTGGGGTTACAGTTGGGCACTTTTTCGGAAAAGGCCGAAAAAGCATAATTACGGAAACGCCCCTAAAACCCTAAAAGTAGGGATGCCAAGGGCAATTTCGTAATTTTACATTGAATTTGATAATTCCAAGTTTGGAAATGGATTCCTTGGGCGAAAATATGTCAGGATAGCCCAGGTTAGAATTTCGAGTAAAGTACAGCCGGACCGGGTATGATGGGGCGGGTCCCCGGGGGTATTGTAGTAATTTTTCAAGATAGACTCATATAACCCCCAGAAACACTATGGAAGTGTCTAAATAGTACATTTGACATTGTAGGATCGAATATGGAGCCCCGAGCTGTTTGCACATAGATCGAGGCACGCGTTTTGAGGCGGAAACGGGTTAAGGTAGGGGACTTACCTTACTTGCATGTATTTGATATCTTTGCTTGTGTAATGATGTATGTGATTGCTTTACTTGATTGTGTAGAGCATATTTGAATAAATGAAGCTCTGTTTCTGTTTTCGCTGTGGCCATAGTCTTGTTGTGTGAAACATTGAGCATGCAGAAATGTCATTATGGGGCATACATCTAGATAAAGCTAACATGTCATACACATAGCATCAATCATGCATGTATTATGGTATCTGTTTCCTACTGAGATTCTCTCGAATCTCACCCTCCCCTACCAACAGTTTAGACAGGAGACGACAGAAGATATGCTGAGAACAATACAGAGAATCATAGGAGGGGATTGCAATGGTGGAACGAAGATGAGAATATGTCTCTATTTCACTGGGATGGGTTTAGATACCCCAGTAGCCCTGTGGGGCTACATTGATGGTAATGATCATGTACGAACCCCTATGGGGAATTTATGTAATCATGCACTTATTATTAGTATATTCATGTTATTCCTGTGCTGCCCACTGAACCGCATACCGTTTTCCGCTAATACTCTGGTAAATGTGAAATTGAGATAAGGGCGTGACAGTATATTAGGAATATTAGTAGGAAATCTTATATATCAAAAATTAAAATTTACTTTAAATACTAATTTTGCAATTTCAAGAAATGATGAACATAAAGATCAATCTATAATGATATATCATAAATTAAAAGGAATAAAATTATTACGAGGAGCAAAAACTATAAGTATAACAACCATGTTAGGATTAGTGTTTACAAATGAACATAAAATATTTAATAGATCAATAGGAAGGATAAGTTTAGAGAAACAATTTATGCCAATACTGAAAGAAATACCTGTAGATCCAACAAATATAACTATACCAAAACAATTAAAAATAGAAATAGATAAAACCATAAGTTTTAATGATAAACCTGGAAAAAGATTAATAGCAAATGATAATTTAGGAAATAGATCTTTAAGAATAAATAATTCAGAACATCCACAATTAAATATAAATATAGATTCAAGAAGAAGTATTGATATGAGTAGAAGTTTAAATTCAAGATCAAGTGAAAGAACATTAGCATAAATCCCTATAACAATAGATTTAGCAGAAATAAAACAAGAAGTAGATTATTTGGATATAACTAAGACAAAAACAGAAAATAAAATATTAGCATAAATAAAACAAAATGGATTATGGAAAGAAATAATAATATTGATAGATGAAAAAAAAGAAAGAAGCACTGTAGAATTAGATTGTGCTGAAAATAATTTAGAAGAAACAGCAGATAGAATTAAAAGAGTGCAATATTAAGATTTAATAAAAGAGATATATTAGAATTAGTATTATGGGTAGATGAAGACAAAAATAAGATTTGTAAAATAATATTAGGAAAAGATTTTTTAGAAAAAGTAAAACCTTATAAAATTCAAGAAGAGAGAATGATGTTTAATATAAACTATCAAACAATTATAATTCAAAAGTTAAAATGATGTTACACATAAATCAAACGGTAAAAGTAATAAGAGTAACATTAGGAGAAAATAACTATTATTATATAGATGATGACAAAATAATAATTCCAAAAGCAGATAAAAGTATGATGAGATATATAGTAAATAAAATAGAAAAATCAAATCAAAGAGAGAAAAGAATGTTAAGAAGAGTATATTTTGAACAACTAGAAAACTTTGTACAAAAATATAATGAAGTAATAAATAATATGATGAATAGAAAAGAAATAAAAGAAAAATAGAATTGTTATCTAGAGTTTAGTTTATGGATAGGATAACAATTTATTATAAAACTACATGGTATTATTATCAACAGAATAGAAGAGTAAGGATACCTACAATAGAAAAAGGGTTAATGAAGAGTATAATAAATAAAATTAATAAGGTAAACCAGGATGAAGAGGAAGCTTTAAGACAATTAATTGAAGAAGGTCAATATAATATAGATCAATATTTACAAATGCTTAATAATGTCATGAGAAGAAAGCGACAAAAAAATAATCTTAAAAGAATATTTAAAAAACATCTATAAGTATTATCAAGAGTTTGATATGGATAGGTTAATTATGGGAGAAGATAATTGGGAATATTATAAAAAAGGAAGAAGTGTAATTATACCAAAAAATGATAAGATTTTTAAAAGATTAATAGTAAAGAAAATAAAAAGAACTCATAAATATGAGAATAGAAGGTTAGAATACATTTTCTTTAATCATCCATTATTATATGAAGAAGAATCTAATATAATTCTAGAGGAAAGAGATAGGAAAAAAGTGTAAAGAAAACATTGAAATCAAGATTAGAATTATTGTCAAGGATATGAGGCCATTATATTACATTTTGGTAAAATTTAATTATAAAAAATATAGAGCTAGAAAATATCATGCTGCCACACCCTTATTTTAATTTCACATTTATCAGAGTATTCGCAGAAGATGATATGTGGTTCGGTAGGCAACACAGAAATAGCATAACTATACTGATAATAAGTGCATGATTACATAAATTCCCCATAGGGGTTTGTACATGATACTTACGATTAAGATAGCCGCACAAGGCTACTAGGGTGTCTAAACCCGTCCCAGTGAAACGGAGACTTCTTCCCGTCTTCGTTCCACTACTGTAATCCCCTCGTACGGTACTCTGCATTGTTGTTTGCTTATCTTCTGTCGTCTCCTGTCTGAATTATTAGTAGAGGAGGGTGAGATTCGAGAGAATCTCAGTAGGAAACAGATACCGTAATGCATGCATGATTGATGCTATGTGTATGACATGTTAGCTTTATCTAGATGTATGCCCCATAATGACATTTCTGCATGCTCAATGTTTCATACAACAAGACTATGGCCACAGCGAAAACAGAAACAGAGCTTCATTTATTCAAATATGCTCTACATAATCAAGTAAAGCAATCACATACATCATTACACAAGTAATCAAATACATGCAAGTAAGGTAAGTCCCCTACCTTAACCCTTATCCGCCTTGAAACGCGTGCCTCGATCTACGTGCAAACAGCTCAAGGCTCCATATTCGATCCTACAATGTCAAATGTACTATTTAGACACTTCCATAGTGTTTTTGGGGTTTATATGAGTCTATCTTGAAAAATTACTAAAATACCCCCGGGACCCGGCCCCATCGTACCCGGTCCGGCTGTACTTTTCTCGAAATTGTAACCTGGGCTATCCTAACATATTTTCGCCCAAGGAATCTATTTCCGGACTCGGAATTATCAAATTCACTACCAAAAGACGAAATTGCCCTCGGCAGCCCTTTTTTCAGTGTTTTCGGGGCATTTTCGTAATTATGCTTTCTCAGCCTTTTCCGAAAAAGTGCCCAACTGTAACCCCACCTAATTTTCGCTCCTGAACTCAATGGAACCATCAAATAATTGAAAATCCAACTCTAAGACCCATTTCTAGAGCTGGCTGAAACTTAGAGGAACTCCGGGGAAAATTGGGGTTTTCCAAATCTGACTCCGCAGACTTGCTTCTTTCTACTCCTAACTACCTTACTAACGATTTAATTACGTTATAACTACCATTTAGACTCAATTTTGGCAGCATAACGCCTAGAACACAATATTTCCCAAATTTACATTCAGAACAAAATCAGCAGAAATCCACCGATTAAATTGTTCACAGCAGCCAGAATAGTCAATATTTAAAGTTCAGGCAGTTACCTCTTCTTCTTTCTGGCTTTTCCTTCTCATGTTGAACCCTAACTCTACCCCACACTAAAATTCAAGCTTCCAACCCCTTAAATAATATAGAAGAGGAGCTTAGGAGAAGAGTTATACACGTTAAGAAGTAGATCGTCGGAGAAATCGGCTTACCTTGCGAGTTTCTTCCTCTTCTCTCTCTAAAACTCTCTCTCTCTCTTTCTCCATGTTGCTTCACGGAAAAATGACGGAAACTAGAGGAAGAAGATGCAGATTTTATTTTTAATATCATGCTGATGTCATGTTTTATTATGCTGATGTAATAATTCCCATTTTCGGATTTTATGACAGTTTTTCTGCCCAAACTTTGAAAAATCATAACTAATTCTAGAAAAATCTAAATGAGGTGATTCCAAAGCCTATAGAACCCTTATTGAGTCTAGTTTCAAGGAAAAATATAGAATTTTGCTTTCTGGAATCACAAAATTCCCAGAATTTCAATCTTTGCATATTGTTCCAGAAATTTCACAGTTTATCTGTGCTGACTTCAAAAATTCATATCTTTTTGTATGTAGCTCTAATTGATTCATATGACCTATCAAATTAAAGCTTAGGATGTCTACTTTCATCCTGTAAAATTGCATAATTTTTTATCATCATTTGATCATTAAAAATCACATGACAAGCTCTCTACCTCATAAGCGATTTCACCAAAATTGTAATTATATTCTCCAAAATTCACCATTTTACTTTCTTAATACCCCAAAGATATAAGAAACATTAGAGAATAGATTTGGGACATCTACTAAACCGGGGCTTAGTAGTCCGCTTAATTTAGGCTTATTCCCAAGCCTCTAATCCCAAAATTCGGGACATTACACATGCCTTATGAGATACAGAGCGAACCTAACTGTAGCAAAATATAATGTATTGCCATAAAAAATGTGGAAAAGAAAGAATAAAATGCTTAGAATGGAAAGTGCAGGAAAAGAAATTCATATGATTGAACTAAAAGCAAAAGATATAAACATATAAATAGGAAATTATGAATTATTAATAAAATAATTAAATCAATATAATGAACGATCATGTGATGTAATATTAGGATTGGAATTTTTAGAACAATATTATCCTATACATATGACAAGTAAAGCCTTAGTATTAACTATACTCTGTAAGCATGAAGCATGGGGAATAAGAATAACTAGAACATATAGAAGAAAAGATGAAAAATTTCAAAAAAAATGATGAAAAATTTCAAAAGATAAATAATGAAAATGAAGTTCAATTCTTACCTAATAATGATCCCGTAGAAATACAACACTTATTAGCTACTTTGCATATTATAGAAGTAAAAACTCTAGAACAAAGAATAATAGATAATTATAGTGAAAATCCTTTAGTTCACTGGGAAAAATCTAAACCTATAGCAAAAATAGAGTTAAAAGATTATAGTAAAGAAATTAATTGTAAGCCTTATGCATGGACAGAAAATGATAGAAAGGAATTTATAATGCATATAGAAGAAATGAAAAAAATTTAATTTAATAAGAGAAAGTAGATCAAAATATTCATCACCAGCTATAATAGTAATGAAACACAGTGAAGAAAAAAGAGGAAAAACTAAAATGGTAATTAATTATCAAAAGTTAAATGGCTTACCTATAAGAAATAGATATCCAATACCTAAAATGGAATTGTTATTTAATCTTATAAAAGGAAAGACAATATTCAATAAGGTTGATTGTCAATCAGGATTTTTTTCAAGTAAGACTAGAAGAAGAAAGTAAGAAATATACAGCTTTTAGTACATCAGAAGATCTATATGAATGGAATGCGTCAACACCTATTTCCATTTCGATAATCAAAGAGTAATAAAGACTGAATTCCATGGGCATATAGAAAAGTATATATATACTAATAAGTATTAATTTACAATCTCAAAGTCGTTCATAGACAAAATACAGAATACAGCGGAAACTTCAATATATACAGGATTCCCCAAAATATCTTAAGCATAAACTAACTATAACAACCATCTTTAACCTTGCCTCGAGACACATGTCAATCACTTCTCGACGTCTATACCTTTGCCTTTCATCCCACTGGCACCCACTAAGATGTTTGTTTAGAAAAGGTGGTGAGATTCCAAGGAATTCCATTAGAAACATGCTATCGTTCATAGAAAATGTGAAAAGTAAATATGATATGTGTCATGTATGCACCAATTAATGAACAATATAAACATATCATCTGCATGTATATATGAGTAGGGCCCAGCCCCACTAATCTGCACCGGTTGAATTCTCACCAACTCCCAGTGTAAGTGCCCCTGGCACTAATTGCCCCTCTCTAAGCAAAACATGTTGTTTAATAAAGTACACTTACAACAATGGCATCCACACATTTATATAACTATGACATGATATATGAAGGATAATGTCCCTACCTCAAAGTTCTTTCAACCCCTTTTTAGTATATCTCGTAAAACGTGTCGTTTTCGGCTTCCAACTCGGTCCTAAAATATTTAATGTACAAGAAATAGGTTAAAACCTATCCAAGTATCATTTTAGACTCTTTCATAGTGTTTCTTGTGGTTATATTAGTCTATGGTTAGAATTTACCAAAATGCCCCAGGGACCCCGGCCCGACCCCGCCGTACCTGGCCCGATGGCATGTTTTTTCAAAATTTTGACTAAAGCTATCCTGACATATTTTCACCTAAAGAATCCATTTCCAAGCTCAAAATCAAAAAATTCAGAGTCAAATTTAGAAAATACCCTTGACAGCCTCGATTTAAGGTTTTAGGGGTGCTTTCATAATTATGATTTTTCGTCCTTTTCTGAAAGAGTGACCAACTATAACCCCACTTATTTTTACCTCCTGAATCCAATGGAACTATCACTTTCATGAAAATCCAACTCCTACCCCCATATCTGACCTTGGCCGAAACATAGGTCAAGAAAAAAGAAAAATTGGACTTTTGTGTTTGAGCTTCCAAAGCTTGTACTTGTTTACTTCTAATCCCTTATTAACTCATTTAAACACATTCTAATCATGATTTAAAGGAATTTGGGAAGCATAACCCCTTAGGATTAGGGCTTTCCAAATTTACAACTTAACCAAAAATCACCAAACCAACCACAAACCTCAACAACAACATCATACAAGAATAGATCTAAGGTTTGTGAGGTTACTTATTGAGATCTTGAGTTCTATCTCTCTATTCATCCTCTCCTCTCTCTCCTTGAGCTCAAAATGTCTCTTCAACACCACGGATTCCATGAAGGAGAAAGGCTTTGAGAAGGTTTTCATGGAAGATTTCAAGAAAAATGCTTAAGAAACAATGTCTTACCTTAAGCTTTCTCTCCTTCCTTCTCTCTAGCACCCAATGTCTTCAAAGCTCTCTCTCTTTCTCTCTCTTGTTTCTCTATCTTTCAACGAAAAATGAAGGGAAGAGGAAGGAAGGGTACTTCATAAAATATCTCCCTTCACCCTACACCACGTGATTTCATCAAGGCATATGATGGTGACACTTGTCACAATCCACACCTCCTTCATAGTTGTGTCATAATTGCTCCATTAGGCTTCCATTAGCATTGAACTAATTTCCTCTCCCTTTTGGTTAGCATAAAACCGTCCCCCTTAATGCTCTCCCTAACCAAATGGGTTTTCTCCAACTAATCCAACCATCCACTCAAGTAGTGTACCATTAACGTCATTAATCATGATTACTATGTCTATATAGCATTATTTTAATGCAATTAGATATGTGCTTATCTTCATAAATCATAATCTAATCCCCTCACCATATGATAATGACACTTGGCATGTTTAATCCAAAAATCATGTTTTTCCTTTATTTCTTTATTTCACAATTTATACAATCACCATTACATCATTCTTTTTCAAATTCGCAACAATTAGAAATTTTGGTAGATTTTCTGACCAAACTTTGAAAAATCATAACTAAATTTGTAGACATTGTTTCGGAGCAATTCCAAAGGCCATGGAACCGTTATTGAGTCTAGTTTCAAGGAAAAATATGGACTTTAGCCAGTTCGAAACATATGATTCCCATATTTCATTTCTTTGACCGCTGCTTCTGAAAATTTTCATATTTTCTGGGCTAACTTCAAAAATTCATATCTTTTTGCATATAGCTTCCAATGACTCATATACCTATCAAATTAAAGCTTAGGATGTCTCCTTTCACCCTGTATAATTTCATAATTTTTGCTCATCATTTTTTTTCCAAAACTACATGACAAACTCACTGCCTCGCAAGTGATTTCATTGTAAACACTATTCAGCTTTCAATTTTCAATATTTAATTCCTTTGGCCTTAATTATTCACCATTTTATGGAATATATATAATAATCAAAGTATACTCTTGGTGAGTAAAATTTAGGGTGTTACAGTTCTCCCCTACTTAAATAAATTCCATCCCCAAAGTATGCTACACGTTTATAACCATAAACTCCGGGGTAACATTTCTGCGTATGTCTTACTTACATCATTACCGCTGATCAAGATTTGCTTATACAGACAAGATCCCTAAATTTCCTCGATTGAATTTTTACCCATAATTAATCATATTTGCCATCTGTACTATCTTACGGCTCAATGTGTCAATGACATTTGCCTGCCTTGGTCGACATTTACATTCCAGGTCTTAATCTTTCAACAACTTTATCCACTCACATTGCATCATATTTCCCTCTTTTTGATCATACACACATTTCAATCTTTATGGTTACAGTATAATTCCACCATTGTGCCATAAAGGCAACGTTTCTAGATTCAAAACAAACATTATTACCATTACTCAAGATTATAGATGGAATAGTTCAATTCCTGAAGCTTCAGTTGACATGATTTATACGCCCTCACCCTGTTCGCATCAATTCATATCTCATTCCATGCCTACTCGCATATGGGATTCAATAAAGGTCCACTATGGATCTGGGATTATCAGTATTAGTACTTTAATAAATTTTCGTTTCAGCTCTGCGAAGCTCCTCTCACTATCATCAACCCATGCATAATGTTTGAGTTCTGGGAAGTTTTGATATAGACATATCATAATAATCAACAAGACTCATAATACTGCATATCATTTCTGACTTCTAACTCAATCCTAAAATATTAAATGTACAAGAAATAGGTCATAACCTATCCAAGTATCATTTTACACTCTTCCATAGTGTTTCTTATGGTTAAATTAGTCTATGGTGAAAATTTGCCAAAATGCCCCCGGGACCCCGGCTCGGCCCCGCTGTACCCGGTCCAATAGCACATTTTCCCAAAACTAACTTGGGCTATCCTGATATATTTTTACCCAAGGATTCCTGACTAGAGCTTGAAATCACTAAATTGTAGGGTTTCAGGGGGTTGTCGTAATTATGCTTTTTCGGCCTTTTTCGAAAAAGTGACCACTTGTAACCGCACTTATTTTTGCCTCGTGAATCCAATGGAACTATCACTTTCATGAAAATCCAACTCCTACCCCCATATCTGACCTTGGCTGAAACATAGGTCAAGAAAAAGGAAAAATTGGACTTTTGTGTTTTAGCTTCCAAAGCTTATACCTTTTCACTTCTAATCCCTTATTAACTCATTTAAACACATTCTAATCATGATTTAAAGAAATTTGGGCAGTATAAACCGTTAGGATTAGGGATTTGCAAATTTACAACTTAACCAAAAATCACCAAACCAACCACAAACCTCAACAACAACATCATAGAAGAATACATCTAAGGTTTGTGAGGTTACCTCTTGAGATCTTGAGTTCTCTCTCGCTAGGCATCCTCTCCTCTCTTTCCTTGAGCTCAAAATGTGTCTTCAACACCAAGGATTCCATGAAGGAGAAAGGTTTAGAGAAGGTTTTCATAGAAGATTTCAAGAAAAATGCTTGAGAAATAATGTCTTAGGTTAAGCTTTCTCTCCTTCCTTCTCTCTAGCACCCAATGTCTTCAAAGCTCTCTCTCTTTCTCTCTCTTGTTTCTCTATCTTTCAACGAAAAATGAAGGGAAGAGGAAGGAAGGGTACTTCATAAAATATCTCCCTTCACCCTACACCACGTGATTTCATCAAGGCATATGATGGTGACACTTGTCACAATCCACACCTCCTTCATAGTTGTGTCATAATTGCTCCATTAGGCTTCCATTAGCATTGAACTAATTTCCTCTCCCTTTTGGTTAGCATAAAACCGTCCCCCTTAATGCTCTCCCTAACCAAATGGGTTTTCTCCAACTAATCCAAGCATCCACTCAAGTAGTGTACCATTTTCGTCATTAATCATGATTACTATGTCTATATAGCATTATTTTAATGCAATTAGACATGTGCTTATCTTCATAAATCATAATCTAATCCCCTCACCATATGATAATGACACTTGGCATGTTTAATCCAAAAATCATTTTTCCTCTATTTCTTTATTTCACAATTTATACAATCACCATTACATCTTTCTTTTTCAAATTTGCAACAATTAGCAATTTTGGCAGATTTTCTGACCAAACTTTGAAAAATCATAACTCAATTTGTAAGCATAATTTTGGAGCGATTCCAAAGGCCATAGAACCCTTATTGAGTCTAGTTTCAAGGAAAAATATGAATTTTAGCTAGTTGGAAGCATATAATTCCCATATTTCATTTCGTTGACCGCTGCTTCAAAGACTTTCCAGATTTTTTGGGTTCATGCGATCTTTTTCATAATCAACGGTTTTGTTTTGTGAATTTTTGTACATTCGAGAAGGTAATGATAATCTCCGTTAATAAGTGAGGAAGAAACTTGTTTCAATCTTGAAATCTGCCTCCCTTTTTCCCACCTTTTGTTGTTTAGTGTTCAATGTTGAAACAGAATGAGTATTTATTTTATTTTTTTATTTATTTACTTCTTTTATTTGTTGCTTTTACAAACATTAATTTTCTCTTCTATATCCCGAATGCAAAGGATAATTTTCCCCTATTTTTCTTCTATCTTCTTTTGGAACAAACAAACATATATATAACCCCAAATCAAATATTATCACTTATGTGCTTTGTCATTAGGATCTCAAATTAATACTAATCATGCCAATATATTATAGGGTTGACCTCACTACAAAAAAATGTGATTTAGTAGCGGTTAAAAATAGATATTAGTAGCGGTTTTAACCGCTACAAACAACATTAGTAGCGGTTAGGAAAACCGCTACTAAATCGTATGTTGCAAGCGGTTTTGTAGCGGTTATACAAAACCGCTACTCAAGGAATATAACCGCTACATACTTTGTAGCGGTTACAAAAAACCGCTACAACATTCCCATGAACGAAATTTTTTTTCAAAGATAAAACCGCTACAAATATAAAAAATTGAAATTTTGAAAGCTGGAAAAGAAAAATGACATTTTTTCAATTTCATAGTGGTTAAGAAACCGCTACTAATTTTGAATTTTTATAAAATTTGTAGCGGTTATAAAACCGCTACTAATTTCATGAAATTCAAATTTAGCGCCAAAAAATTTAATTTGAGTTTAAAAAGGCGCGCTTGTTAGTAGCGGTTTAATAACCGCTACAAATATTTAAATTTTTTTTAAAAATTATACAATCATTTGTTTCTGTTCTTTTAATATTAAATTAATTAGTTTCTTTTTTTATTAGTTTATCTAATTTAATTAGCTTATTAATAAATTAAAAGGATAAATTTAATTTAATTGGATTAGTATAAAAATTATATTAATAATATTATTAAGGATACGTAGATAATAAGGAATTATTATGTTGTCTAATATAATGTAATTGTGTATGAAAAATAGATGAAAATGAGATACAGTTCTAATATATTTGAAAAAAAAATGGTGAGAATAAATTTTATATAAAGGAAAGAAGTATTGTAAAAAGAAATTAAAAAAAACTTGTTACCATATGTGATTGTATTATTTAGCTCTTCTACTCATACAAAAGAAGTTGTAAATGAGAGAAAATGAAAGAAAGGTAAGGTGTAAAGAAATTGGAGAGTGTTTGAAATGAGTTGTGGTAAGGGTATTTATAGGGATCCACGTACTATTTGTAGCGGTTAATGTGTCGATTTTGTAGCGGTTTTTATTTAGTAGCGGTTATTGTTACTTTTGTAGCGGTTTGATAACCGCTACAAATATCATTTTATTTTATTTTTTTAAATTTTTTTTTAAATTTTTTTCCAGTTTTTTTAAAGAGAAAAGCATAATTTGAATTTGACCACTCATCATCGCCATCCCTATAGAAATTATGTAGAAAAATTATTGTTATGGATGTTTTATTAAATTTAAAAAATTTAATTTAAATGACATGGACTTAAAAAAACTCACCGCAATAGAGGTAAATTGTCATTGCCTTCAGGGAAGTAGTTTTCAAAATCGGCTAGCTGAAATGATTCACTCTCGTAGGTGATGTATCGCCTTCACCTATGTCGTAAAGGTCTCGTGGCTTTAGATGAACGACTATGTGCCAATCCCTGTGCCTCTTGTCCTCGACATAATAAACCTGATGTGCCCTGAAGCTAGAATATACGGTTCATCATCTTGAGAAATACCAGTATGAATCGGCCGTGAGAAATTGACTGATGTGATCCCTAAGTCGTCAGTTGTCGGTCCCCGAGAAGTAGTGGTATTTGGCCACAAACACTTGAACAGCGTCACGGTGAAACAACCTTGATAATTAAGTTCAACCACATCAAGAAGCTTGCCATAGTAAGGGACGGCTCCGAACTGCATGTTGGCGTCACTGCTGCTCACATAACTCCTTGTCCCAAATGTGCCATAAACACCCGAATTCTGAGTTTGCAATCCTTGATCCCGTGAAACCGTGCAAAACTTAAAACCATTGACATTGTATGTTATAAACCTTTTTGCATGGTCAAGAGGGCCGATTGCGAGAGCTCTGAAATCTGGTGAGTGTGGGTTGTGGTCATTTAGTATTCTGCGCGCAAACCAGCTCAGGAATTCTCTGTGGACCCTCCTATCAACTTTCGAGGATGTCTATGTATGGATCCTGAGTTGACGTGTAATATCCCAAAAAGTGATTAAGGGCTAATGACTTCAAAAGTGGATGTAATTATTGTTGAATAAACACTTTTGAAGAATGTGTGATGGGAATTTGGATATTTTAATGATTCCAATGGATTCCTTGTGAAAATTTATGTGGGAATGATGTTTGGTATGAAAATGGAACCAATGGAAGCAAAGATGCAAAATCTAAAATTCTGTCCAGTGAAATTCTATTCTGGGCAGTCCGTTTGTGTGAACGTTTTTAATGACCAAATGGTATCTAAAAATTCTGAAATTTTCCAGTCTTATAGTCCACATCTCAAGCTTCAAAATGGACATATAATTTGTTCCATTTCGTTTTGTGAACTAGGAGATATAACTGTCCAAAGTTTGGGATGGAAACTGAACTCTGTTTTGGGGCAGTGATGAGTTTTATGTAATTATGGAATTGTGTGGTGATTTTTAGTAATGGCCAATATTTTTCTTATGAAGAGGACTTAAATATCTTTCATTTGGCTTTGGAAGCACCTCATTTTGAGGTTTCTAGAATTAGTTATGATTTTTCAAAGTTTGGGCAGAAAATCTGCCAGAAAATCCGAAAATGGGAATTATGACATCATCTCAATAAAAGATGACATCAGCATGGAATTAAAAGCAATTCCATCATCTTGATCAGCCATTCCCGACCCATTTCAGAGAAAAAAAAAGACGTGAAGAGAGCTTGGAGAAAAGAGAGGAAAAGAGGAAGAAATCTCGCAAGGTAAGCCGATTTCTCCGACGATCTAGCTCCTAACGCGTATAATTCCGACTCTAAGCTACTCCTCTTTATTCTTTAAGGTTGTGAAGCTCAAAATTTGGTGTTTCAAAGAGGCTAGGGTTCAGCCAAATTTGGAAAAAGCCAGAGGGAGCTTGAGGTAACTTCCAAACTTTCATATATTGCTTATTCTGGCTGCTGTGGGCAATTTAATCGGTGAAATTTCGCCGGATTGCCATTGGTTTAAATTTTGGAAATTGAGTTTCCTAAGGGTTATGCTGCCCAATTTTGGTTCAAATGGTAGTTATAACCTAATGTAATAGTGAATAAAGTGGTTAGGAGTAGAAAGGAACGCGTTTACGGAGCCGAAATCGAAAAAACCCCAATTTTCCCCGGAGAACATATATATATTTCGGCCAAGGCTGTAAATGGGTCTTAGAGTTGGATTTTCAATGATTTGATGATTCCATTGGATTTAGTGGGCGAAAATAGGTGGGGTTACAGTTGGGCAATTTTTCAAAAAAGGCCGAGAAAGCATAATTACGGAAACACCCCTAAAACCCTAAAAGTAGGGCTGCCAAGGGAAATTTCGTAATTTGACATTGAATTTGATAATTCTGAGTAAGGAAATGGATTCCTTGGGGGGAAATATGTTAGGATAGCCCAGATTAGAATTTCAGGAAAAGTGCAACCGGACCGGGTACGGCGGGCCCAGGCCGGGTCCCCGGGGGTATTTTTGTAAATTTTCATTATAGACTCATATAACCCCAAGTAACACTATGGAAGTGTCTAAATGGTGCATTTGGAATTGCAGGATTCGATATTTGCCGCCCTCGTGAGCCAACTACGCTGAAGGACGTTAGGAAAGGACAAGGTAGTGACTCTCTCTTATACTATGTGTAATGCTCTGTATGTGTGTGTTATCACTGTTCTGTGATGAATCTTTGATGCTGCTGCGGTTACAGCTGGTGATGGCTGTCGTTTACAGTGTAAGCTGTCGTTTACAGCGTAAGCTGTCGTTATTGTGATTACAGCGTAAGCTGTCGTGATGGTGATTACAGCGTAAGCTGTCGTGATTATGATTACAGCGAGAGCTGTCGTATTGTGTATACAGCCGTGAGTGCTATCGTTTGTGGTGAAAACCATGTATCTCTGAGATTGCTGCTGCTGTTGCTGTTTGTGATTTATATACATGCTTTGTGTTTATGCATTGTGTGAGTGGTTTGTTACTACTGAGATTCTCTCGAATCTCATTCTTTCCTATGACTAACATTTCAGACAGGGCGTGTGGCTCAAAGGAGAAGCGGCCAACCCGGAGCAATTAGGACCCTTGGGGGTATATAGTTGACTTGGAAACGTTGGTTATCCATTTTGAACCCGGGATTACTGTATATTTTGAAATAGGAATATTATATTCGATTTTGGTTGTGTAATCCCCTAGTGGATACTTATAAACCCTCAGGTTATATATGTATAGAACCCGGGAGTTGCCGGTTAGACGGTTATACACTCTGATATGATTGAATGTATATTAACTGCACAGGTAATTATATTCGAATATTGAAATTGAGACCAGGATGGGAAAAAGAGTTTTGAAAGTTTTTGTGAAAATTTTACTGTGAGACAGAAAGTTTAAAACGAGGTTAAAGCATCCAATGGTCTCTAATCCGATTTAAATATGTGTTATCGAATTATAATTACGTGTTTAAAGTCAGGGGGTTACATGACGCTTCACATGACTTCTGAATTCCCTGCAATTAATAATGGAAAGACGATAGTGAAATGAAAGTGAGAAATGTTACGAAAGATATAGATCGAATAACATGTGAGTGTACAATTCTTACCTATGAAAGGTTCAACTTGAGTGCAATTAATCAAGACATGTATATATGCTTGCAACTTCTCAGTTGCTGTTAGTTTGAAGTTCTCAATTGCTCCAACTAGTTTACCAACACGAGGGATAAATTGTCCTGATGTTGGCACAGGATCAAGATAATCGTCAACACAAGGTGGGCGGTTGAAAGCCGTCTCAAGATCATCAAAGTACCTTGAGAAAAAATATAGCACCTCATCCCCTATATAGCCTTCAGCTATAGAACCTTCTAGCCATGCCTTATTCTTTACGTAAGATTTTAATTTCCCAAGGAACCTATAAAGTACAGATGAGAAAATGGATATAAAATGCTAAAAAGGATGACTAGCAAACATTAAATATGGAGAATAAAGCACATATTTAAAATGAGTACCTCTCAATCGAATACATCCAACGATATTGTACTGGTCCAGCGAGCTTTGTTTCATGAACGAGGTGGACTTTAAGGTGAACCATCACAGTAAAAAGGACGGAGGAAAGATCATCTCTAAATGACAAAGCGTAAGAATAATTTTGGACTGCAGCTGATCGAGTTCCTCAATGATCAAAACCTTAGAATACAACTTTCGAAAGAAAGAACAAAGTTCCACCAAAACGATGGAAACATCGGGAGGAAGTGTATTTTTTATAGCCAGAGGGAGTAACTGTTGCATAAGAACATGTGAGTCATGACTCTTCAGGCCAGCAACCTTTCGAGCCTGCAAGTCAACACATCGAGAAATGTTGCTTGAATACCCATAAGGAACTTTTAATTTCTTCAATGTCGCGAGGAAGACTTCCTTGTTCGATTTTGTGAGGGTAAACTTTGCCGGTTGAAATCTGTCATGCTCATCTGGCCAAGCGTCTTCACGAACTCCCATGTCACGTAAATCTTTCCTCACTTGAAGGTGATCTTTTGTCTTGCCGGGTTCGTTAAGCAGCGTATACAGCACATTGTCGTAAACATTCTTTTCAATGTGCATTACATCAAGACTGTGGCGAAGTAAATTAGATCTCCAATATGGAAGAGTGAATAAAATACTTATCTTCTTCCACTGCTGAGGCGACAAAGTCCTGCACGTCTTTTGGTGAGTTTGTGCTTAATCGTCGCTTTTTCCAAACTCGAAGTCAACATGCTCAAGCTGCTGTAAGATATCTGTACCGGACAAAGTCTGAGGAGGTCCTCTTTTTTCTGGTTTCCCATTGAAGTGATTCCATTGCAATATGAACTTATGCGTGCCATCGAGAAACCTTCAATGCCCCATAAAGCACCACTTTCGACTGTGGGGAAGGCGCATTGAGTCAGAGTCAAAATTACAAGCTGGACACGCCGACCCAGTATGCACTGTAATATCCTGATTTGTAATCAGGGATTAGTAGCTTCAAATGATGTAATTAATGTTAATTAAGCATATTTGAGTATATGTTGTGCGTTATGATATAAGGATGATTAGTGATGATTTCATGAGTCAAGAACCAATCAGGGGTAAAACGGTAAATTTACCAACTGTCTGGTTAGCTAATGATGAGAAAAACCCCTTAGTAATCAAGATCAATGGTTGAGATTGAAAGACCAAGGGGTGGAATTTGATGCAAGCAAGCTTAGGTGAAAGCATTGTGGGAAGAGTAAGATGATGCCAAGTGGCAAGCTTTGGACCATTGGATGAGTCAAAGTTTTCAAACACTCTTCTCTCTCCCTCTTAGTCGGTTTTTGCATGGGAAAAAGGAAAGAATGATCATCACCAACATCTCACCTTCTCTCTCCATTTCTTCCATTTTCGGCGGTGCAAGCTAAGGAAAGAGAAAGAGAAAAGCTTAAGTCTTGGTAAGTAAAGGTCTCCATATGCTTATATACCTTTCATTAATGTTGATCAAGAAGTTGAGAGCATTACTTCTATGATTTCAGAATTTCCATTGGTGGTGTTTGATTGTTTGATAAATCTGAAAAGTGGTGGAATCAAAGTGTTGATTTCAGCAAGTTGAAGAGGTAGGTTTGTAATGCATTTTGATATATATGTCAAGATGTTTGCCTAATCAATGAAAATTCTGGAAATTTGACCTAATTATGATGTTAAATGAAGGGTAGTCTTTGATGAGAGTGTCACTGTTCATTTGGTCAGTTTTGACACTTGGGAGTGATTAGAATTTGATTTGAAGTTGAATAAGGGAAGTTGTTAGAAATGTGTTAAGTTGTGGTTTTGGTGGATTTATGGTTTAGAGATGAGATCTTGTTGTTGAGTGGAAATTTGGGTTGTTTATGGTTGTCAACGGGTTCCTTGTGATGATATATGAGAGAATGAGTAATGGTATGAGTTAGGGAACTATTGGAATTCATTTGGTGAATTCTGGTAAACCATGTCAGTTTCTGCGTTTTGGGTATCTGGTGTGAATTCTCGAGTGAGAGAAGAACTCACTCGAGCACAGGAAGAACATGCTCGAGTGAGCATGTTTGTGCTCGAGTGAGGGTGCCTTTTTGGTGCTGCGGGTGAGTGTCTCAGGGTATCACTCGTGAGTGATTGCCAAGAGTGCGCCTGGCACTCGCGAGCATTGGGAGATCACTCAAGCACAGGTGTTGTGCTCGAGTGAATCTGTGGTCTGGGAGTTGGGGTGCTCTCGGGCAGACACTCGCTGCCTTGTGCTCGCGAGCACTGAGGGGCAGTGCTCGAGCACAGGTGTTTGTGCTCGAGTGTTGGAGAAGGAAGAGGTTAAGAGATGCTCTCGGGTTGTCACTCGTAGGCCTCACTTCCGTGGTTCTCGAGTGTGCTCGGGATCTCTGCTCGAGCACAGCCTTTTGTGCTCGAGTGAGAGTGTAGGTTGGTCGCGGGAGTTGCTCTCGGGCAAGCACTTCCTGCGTCTCACTCGCGAGTGAGGGGGAGTTGTGCTCGAGCACGGCCTTCTGTGCTCGAGTGAGGGGTGCGAGTGAGGGGTCCAAAAATCAGATCTTAGCTTTCTAAAGAGGGATCTTTGGGGATAGTTATCCCAACCCTTTAGGCATATGTTTAGGCATATTATGGCTATCTAAAGAGTCCGAATGAATACCAACTTAGAGTGTTATTGAAGTAAGAACTTGGAAAAGGAAATTAACCAAATGTCCCTATTTTGATTATAGGATTTGATATCTGCTATCCTCGTGAGCCTACTGTGCCCAGAGACATCAGGAAAGGATCAGGTAGTGACTTTTCTTTCGTACCATTTGTGATGCATCGTATGTGTGTATTTTCATTGCTTTGCGATAAGTTGTATGCTGCGACTTATGTGGATATATGTGAGCACCGTCAGTCCAATAGTCCCTGAGTAGCTAATAACGGTTCGGATAAAGACTGTGTGTCTTTCCGGCGGAGAAAGGGGATGAGGATGAGGTGTGATTATGTGACATGAAAGCCGAGAGGCTGATTGTGGGCCGAAAGGTCGGTTATGAGCCAAAAGGCTATTTGTGAGGCTGACGAGCCGTTTGTGAAGCCGGATAGCTATGTGCTATAAGGCTATATGTATGCACTGCCACGCCAATAGTCCCTGAGTAGCTAACAACGGTTCGGGTTAGGCAGTGTGCCTTCCCGGCGGAGAAAGGGGAGGAGGCTGGAGTGTGATATGTGTTGCTGCTGTATGATGATTTACTTACATGCTATGTACTTATGTGTGGTATAAATGCTTAGTTACTACTGGGATTCTTTAGAATCTCATTCTTTCCTTTAAACTAACCTTTCAGACAGGGCGACTGGCTCCAAGGAGAAGCGCGTGACCCGAAGTGGTTAGAGTTTTCTTAGGGACATTAGTATAGTTTTGTTGGTTTATTCATTTTGGATAGGGATTACTGTATTATGTTTTGGAGATGTGTATAGTTTGAAATACTTGGTTGTAATCCCTAATCAGGATTTGGAATTCTAGGTATGTAGTTGAACCCGGGGGTTGCCGGGATTTTGGTTATACACTCTGTTATTCGTAAATGTATATAAACTGCACAGGTAATTATATTCGATAAATTGAACTTGAGACCGGAAAAGAAATGAAGTTTTGAAAATTTCGTAAAGTCCCTACTGCGAGAGGGAAGTTTAAATGAGTTTTAAACCATACGACGGTCTCTAATCTAATTTAATTACCTAATATCGAGTTATAATCACGTGTTTAAAAGCAGGGTGTTACATGCACATTCCAACCAGATAATGTGCCAAGGCCAGGAAAGTCACTAATTGTCCACATCAAGGCTGCACGCAAATTGAACAAAGTCTTGCCATAAGTGTCGTACATCTCCAAGCCGACATTTCACAGGTCAGGCAATTCTGCAATAAGCAGTTAGAGATACACATCGATATCATTGCCCGGTGCCTTTTTGCCTAGAATGATCATAGACATAATGAAAGAGCTTTATTTCATACACACCAGGGGGTAAGTTGTAGGGAACTAAGACTACCGGCCAAATACTGTAACTTGTGCTAAGATTCCCGAAAGGATTGAAACCGTCAGTCACCAATGCAAGCTAAACATTTCTGGGATCAGTCGCAAAATCTGGAAAGTCATTGTCAAACGTTTTCCAAGCAGCAGCATCCCGAGGATGTCTTAATTTACCTTCTTCGTTGTGTTCAACGGCATGCCACCTCATGTTCTCCGCAGTTTTAGACGACATAAATAATCTTTGTAGGCAAGGTTTCAAAGGGAAGTACCTGAGAATCTTTGTAGGTTTCTTCTTCTGCTTTTTCCCCTTCCGAATTTTCTTGTACCTCGATGTGTGACATCTCTTACAAGTGTCCCTGCTAGAATCGTCTCCCCAATACAGCATACAATCATTTAGGCATGCATCAATCTTTTAATACTTCAACCCCAACCTGTTGATAATCTTTTTGGCCTCGTAGAACGTTGTGGGAATCTCAGCGTTGGGGAATGCATCTTGTAATAAGTCGAGCAACATCGACATTCCCTTATCTATGATCCCACACAAGCACTTGATATGATACAATTTGATCAAGAAAGATAATTTAGAATATTTGTGACAACCTTGATATAAAGGATGATCTGCTTTATCCATCAAGCTGAAAAAATCCCGAGCTGCTTCATTCCTCATAAAAACTGGCTCAGAACTATGTACTTCTTTGTTGAAGTTGTCACCTTGAAATCTAAACGCATCACGCACAGCATCATTCACAGGATCATCTTCATTTACTTGAACGCCTACTTGAGAACTTTGAGGAAGAGCATCTTCATATCTAATGCCGGCCTTCTCACCATGAACTGCCCAGAACGTATAGTCCTTAGGTAAAGGCTTCACAAGTAAATGTTCCTTTACAACATTTCATGCATGCCACTTCTTGAACTTGCATCTCAGACACGAACAAACGATCTTGCCGTTACAGCTGGCGTGAGTGAATGCGAAATCTAAGAAACTATTTAATTTGTACAAATATTCAGGAGAATTGCACGGCAACCTGATCCATGATTTATCCATAGCTACTAGTGAAAGAGAAGAAAGTATAGAGAAGAAGATGAGTGAGAAGAGAATGACGAATGCCAAGAACCTTATATTCTAAAATTCCAATGTTTACAATTTTGTAGTGGTTCTTAAACCGCTACACTAACCGCTATAGTTCTAAAATATTTGTAGCGGTTATATATATAAAACCACTACTAATTTTCAAGTCGTTGGAATTTTCACACATTGGTGGGAAATTCAAAATATAAACGTTGAGTATTTGTAGCAATTATATATATACAACCGCTACTAATATTAAAGCTGTTGGACAACAAATTTAAAAAGTATTTTTAATTTGTAGCAGTTATACATAACATAAGTGCTACAAATGTGCACAAAGGCGGCAAATTTTAAAATTCAAATGATGAGTATTTGTAGCGGTTTTTATTGGAAAACCACTACAACCATATATATATATATATATATATATTTGTAGCGGTTTCTATTGTAGAACTGCTACAAATATATATATTGTTGTAGCGGTTTCTATTGTAGAACTGCTACAAAAATATATATTATTGTAGCGGTTTTTCTTGTAGAACCGCTACAACTATATATATTTGTAGCAGTTTTTATTTAAAACCGCTACAAATATATATATATATATATGCTTTATTTTTTTTAATTTAGAAATATAAATAATATTGTTGCAATTAATTCATAAATTCAATAACGCGGTCTAATAATATAAATATAATTATATTAAACACAATAAGAATTTAAGTTCTGAAATACAAACTCATATATATATATATTTACAAATATTTCAACAACAAATAAAAAAAAGATGTCCTAAACTAAGTAGCTAGGGTTGATCATCTGGTGCTCCCTCAGGTACTGCTGGATCGGGCCGCTGAACAGAGTGAACCGCACCATCAACATCAGCAGGAGCAGGAGGAGGAGTAGTAGTCACGACGACGTACCGAGGGACAGGGGGAACATGTGGATGCGGCTCATCCGGGAACAGGCGACTCCATGACCGCTCGAGCATGTTGTTCGTGATATCACTCCACTGTGTCTGCTGAGCGTAGATCATATCAGCCTGCAGCTGCATCTGCTGCAGATGTAGCTGGTGCATATGTTGTTGTTGTTGCTGCTGCTGTGCCATCTGCTGCTCCAAATTTGACCGCAGCTGGTCAATAGACTCGTCCCTCGGACGTTTGACCCCTCTAGAGCTGCCAGCCTCAGAGGCGGCGCTCCTGCCATAGACCATGCTAGGTCTGGTGCCTATCCCCATCTCCCGCACATGTCCGGGGTTCTCAGCCTGAGCCAGACCCGTATTCAAAGGAGCCGTTGGGTCCACTGACCCCTATGACTCCTCGGCCTGGGTCTGTCGCAGCTCAGCTTGCGACTGCTACATCCGCTCCTGCCATTTTATGAAACAATTACTAATTAGCATTTTTCATTATTAAGTTGGTTTTATAAAAATTATAATAATAAAATTACTTACAATGGCCGCCTCTGCCTGCTGAGAGGTTGCAGTTCCGTCACGGTGTCTGTGTGTGATGGCGTACAACTCCCCATAGTCCGTCTGACAATTCTCCTGCTGTGCCTTCTTCTCCTAAAACAATTACAAAATTCAATTAATTAGTATTATGAAATAACCAACTCAAAGTCAGTGATATTTTGAAAAGTTACTAGCTTGCTGTAGGTGACAACAACGGTCTTCGATCCTGCTGTGTGGTGGATCGTCTGCTGCGCACGGATCCTGGTATTCCTCTGAGAAAGCTCCTGGAAAAAAAATAATATTAAATATATTAAAAAACTAAAAACATTTAAAATTAATAAAATTCAAATTAAAAATAATTAAATTGAAATTATAATTTAATAATTAAAAATTAAAAAAAGTAAATAAATAATCTAATAAATACATTACCTGCCCATCAGCTCTCCTCCTGAACTGGACGAAACCCGCCTAGTCGTTCGACGGCACGCCGTCCGGGATGCTCTCGATCAGCTGCTCCAGAGGCATCGTCCCGTCCTTATCCACCCTGCGGAAGAGACGGTTCCTCCTATTCCTCCAACCGTCACCCATCTTCACGAGGGTGTACCTCTTTCGGTTAGCCCAGACGACAAACCGCAGCTGCAAAAAAATCATTTAAATATCATTAATTACAAAAATCCAATTAAAAAATATTAATTAAATAGAATTAATTACAAAAAATATTAATTAAATACTATTAATTACCTGCACCACCTCCTCCCAAGCCTGGTCCTTCGGTCCCTTCGGAACGTGCCTCCACGTCCTGAAGTGAAGGGGGAACCGCATCCAATTCGCGCCCAGGTCATTCAGGAAGTGGTTGAACAGGTGACCCCCATTGTCGATGGGCTGGTCAGTACCCTCATTCCACGGCACTATAACTCGCAGGGTCTGGTCCATGCTGTTCACACCGGCCACGTCCAGACTCCTCGTCGAAACGTTCCCCTGCTCATTTGCACATTTTACCGCACGTTAGATAAATTGTAATTCAAAGTTAACATTTCGAATTTAAATAAATAATTTATTAAATTAAAAAATTTATTTACCTTTAACCTACACCTCAAACCCAGTGGACCGCGAAGACGACCCTCGTGGGTTGTTCTACTCTCAAGCCTCCTCCTTATCGAGGAATTGCTCCATCTCCCTGATCCCAATCAGGATCTCGAAGTCCTCCTCGTCGTAGTCCTTCGACGCTGATATCTACCCCCCCAAACTCGGGCACCTCTGGTGTGATAATCTCCTGTGGGATCGTCTGCGGAGCCTGTGGTAGGGCTGACTCCTGTGGGGGGATGGGCTGAAATACCGCGGTCACCCTGCCTCTGCGCTACCCCCTCCCTCTGCCCCCTGCTCGGCTGCTGCCACCCCACAAAATCGGTCTAGGGACCTCAGGGCCTTCCCCTTATCCTCTCTTAAAGCCATATCAACTGTAAAAATCCAAAAAAATTTTTAGTCACATTATTATGCAAAAATTTAATAAAAATCAAATACAAATAAAATACGTATTATATACATACCTCAAGTGCAAATACTGAGAAATACCGTAGCAAAAACTCTTTCACAAATGTTTGAATGCTCAAATCTTGAAGAAACCACTCAGAGAAACCCCAGGAAACAAAATGAGCAAACGGAAAAATGAGGGAGGCGCCTCCTTAAATAGGCCAGACATTTGTAGAGGTTATTCCAATAACCGCTACCATAACCGCTACAAAGCACCCAGGGCGCCTTAAATTTGTAGCGGTTATTATAAAACCGCTACAAATTACAAGAACCTTTGAAATTCTGTAGCGGTTATGGCCCAGAACCGCTACAAACTTGGAGACTCCTGAAATTCTATAACCGCTACAAATTACAAGAACCTTTGAAATTCTGTAGCGGTTATGGCCCAGAACCGTTACAAACTTGGAGACTCCTGAAATTCTGTAGCGGTTATATCCCTATAACCGCTACAGATACCTGACGTTTGGCATTTTGTAGCGGTTTTATTGCTATAATCGCTACAAATAACCACTACACTGTTGGTGGGTCTTGGTTGCGCCAAGTGGTGGGAATATTGTAGCGGTTTTTGTTTATTAACCGCTACAACTGAACCGCTACAAGTTTTGGCGGGAATTTAGCGCCATTTTTGTAACGGTTTAGTTTATCTAACCGCTACAAAAAACGCTGCTAATCTGCGCGCCACTTGGCGTGTAGCTTGCCATTATAATTTTATAGCAGTTTAGATTAAAACCGCTACAAATACTATAATTTGTAGCAATTTGATATAACCGCTACAATACCACCGCTACAGAATACCTTTTTTTTTGTAGTGCCTATTTTAATCTCAACTTGAAGTAAATTAAATTTTAATTCCAAATTTAATTACTTAATCTTGCGTAAGAGAAAGGAGTATATGGGAGAATTTATGGTTTCTAATTCTTAATTGAGCGTTATCATTACTCACCGCTAAATGTAATATCTCAAATTTTGGGATTGGAGGCTTGAGAATAAGCCTGAACTAAGTGGACTACTAAACCCCGATTTAGCAGGTGTCCCAAATTTATTCCCTAATTTTTTTTTTATATCTTTGAGGTATTAAAGGGAATAAAATACTAAATTAAAGAGTATAGAAAATTTGTATACAAAAATGGAATTTAATGAAGTTGCAAATGCTTGTCGTTTCATTGCTTCAAGTGAGGCAGTGAATTTGTCATAAGCTTTTGGAAAAAGCTAGTGGGAGCTTGAGGTAACATCCAAACTTTGCATATTGACTATTCTAGTTGTTGTGGACAATTTAATCGGTGAAATTTTGTTATATTGTCCTTATGTGTAAAAATGAAAAATGGGTTGTGAGGGCTGTTATGCTGCTCAAATTGGTACTAAATGGTAGTTGTAACCTAATAGAAAAGTCAATAAAGCGGTTAACAGTAGAAAGGAACACGTTTACAGAACCGAAATCGCTAAACCCCAATTTTCCCTTAAGAACCTATATATTTCGGCCAAGGCTAAATGAGCCTTATAGTTGGATTTTTAATGATTTGATTATTCCATTGAGTTCAGGAGGAAAAATTAGGTAGGGTTACAGTTTATCACTTTTTTGAAAAAGCACAAAAAAACATAATTATAAAAATGCCCCTGAAACCCCTTAAAGTGGGGCTATCAAGGGTTATATTATAATTTGACATTTAATTTGATAATTTCGAGTTCAAAAATAGATTCCTTGGGTGAAAATATATCAAAATAGCCCATGTTAGAATTGCAGGAAAAGTGCAACTAGGTTGGGTACTGCAAGGCTGAGCCGGGGTCTTAGGGGCATTTTGGTAAATTTTCACCATAAGATAATATAAGCACTATAAAATTTCCTAAAATGATACATGGATAGGTTTTAATCTATTTCTTGTACATTTGGTATTTTAGGACCGATTTGGGAGTCGTAGCTTGGCACGTTTTTTGAGGTATACCAAACGGGGTGAACGAGACTTGAGATAGGAACATTATCCTTCATACATCATGCCTTAGTTTATATGATTGTGTGGATACCATTTTTTGTACTTTCATTAATTAACATAGTTTGCCTAAAGGGGGCAGTTAGTGCCGGAAGTACACTTATACCTGGGGGATTGGATGAGAATCCAACCGGTGTACGATTAGTGAGACTATTGCCCTACTCATGTATATATGACGATGTAATTATATTGTTCATTAATTGGTGCATACATGGTGCATGTCATATTTACTTATTGCATGTTATGTGAATAATAATATGTTTCTACTGAGGTTCATCAGAATTTCACCCCTTTTTCTAACAAAAAATGTCTCAACGAGGGCCAGCAGATCAAAAGGCAAGGACACAGACACAGGGAACTGAAGAGCATGTTTCCCATAATGAGGAATGTGGTTATATCTAGTCTTTAATTTTGAATATTTCAAGAAATTGTATATATTACCTAACCCTGAAGGGAATTCCTCAATGTAATCATATACTATATATCGATATTTTTACGCTATTCCTGTGTTGCCCACCGAACTGGGCCAAGCACTCAGAAAATATGGAAAATAAAATAAGGGTATGAAGGCTGGAATTCTATAATTTAGGATTAATATTGTTAATATATTTGAAAATAAACTACTTTGGATTAATGTTGTCCTCATCCTCCTCATTTGTTTCTCCTCCTCACTTTGTCATATTCACATCACTTCTCTTTTGGCCATAGGTGTAATGTATTTTTTATACTCTCCTCCTTGACTATTATAATAGAGGTAAATTAGATAAAAATTGACGAATATGAAAAATGTCTTATATTTAGTAATAAGATCAACTCCCCAAATATGTCTTGTATTAAAAACAGAAGGAGTATTTTGTTTTTTTATATTTTACTCCTTTTTTTTGTTGTTTTTACGAACATTAATTTGTTTTTCACAATCCCAGATGAAAAGGACAATTGTTCCCTATTTTTCTTCTATCTTTTTTGGATCAAACAAACATATATATATATAACCTCCAATCAAATATTATCACTTATGTGCATTATCATTAGGATCTCAAATTAATACTAATCACCCTAATATAGTATAGGGTTGACCAATCATATTCTCAACTTGAAGTCAATTCAATTTTCATTCCTAATTTAATTACTTAATTTTGCTTAAGAGAAAGGAGTAGAGGGGAGAAATTATGGTTTCTAATTCTTAATTGAGCTTTATCATTTACTCACCACTACGTGTGACTGCTTATCTTCAACTTTCAATGTGCAATGATGGTTTAAAGCCCAATTTTCAACTTCCCATTCACCCCTCCTCCTCCCCTACCTCCTCTGCTTCATGAACAAAAGGTTATTATGCAGCCCGTAGCGCACATTGACCGCGTCATGAGGAGGCAATCTTTAATGTTTTTAGGCTTTTATGTTTTTTAAAAAATATGTAATTATTTGGACAATAGTAGCCCAACAATTAAAATTAAATATTCATGATACTTGATGGTTATTAAAAAACACCTGTCAAGTATTATTGCCTTTTATTATTTAAATTATAATTATACTTGACGATTCTTACTACAAAACTGTCAAGGAAAGGCAACAATTCTTGACGTTTATTACTGTAGAACCGTCAAGTAAGAACTTTTAAAAATGTTATATGCTCCATCCATATTTAAAATATGAAAACATATTAACTCATACTCAAAAGCTCTCTATCACCTTTGCGCCATCATGATTCAAACCCCGTAGTCTTCACTCGTATTCCATACTACCATTTCGACCAAACCCACCACCATTTTCAGTCACGTGAGTTCCCTACGCTATTAATGAAATAGTTTGAACAACGTGTCTAATCATCTCTCCTTTAGGGAAAATTCATGGTTCACTTCTCTATTCTTCATTGTTGATTCACCATTGGTAATCTTCTTGTGATGTTATGTTGTCCTTTTAAGTTCAAAGTTTTCTCACTTTTCCCCTTTTCCTTCATAACAAATGGGTTTGAAATGTTGTTGGCTTTTATCTCAAATTATTCTCCAAATCGATCTTTGTGTACATGTGTGAAAGCTTTGTGATATCTATGCAAGTCCTTTATTTGTGGTTGCTTCGACTTGTGCCCTCTCTCTATTCAACCAAAACATTTTCCTCCTTCAACTTTGAGGTTGTCATTAAGGTTATTGAGTTTTCTGTCATATTGATTTTTAAAAAAATGAGCTATTTGTTTGGGGTATTTTTATATTTCAAATGAATTTGGTGAGTTAAAATTTTCACATATGGATTAATATATTTTGAGGTGCTAGTTGATGGAAATGGGTTGGAGTTTTGATTTTTTGCATTTTCCTCTAAATGATTTGTGCTAGATTGAGATTTAAGATGAAAAATGGATGTATGTCGATCGTTGATCCAAGGAATATTAGGGAGGGATGGCAAGTTTCCTTGACATTGTATATGAGTATAATGCCAGCGACGACCCTATTATTATTTGCCCTTATATAAGGTGTTTCAATTTGAAGTAGGTTGATCTAGAAACTTGTGAGTCATACTTAGTGATTCATAGAATCGATTATACTTATAAGTATTGGATAAGGTGAGACAACGAGTAATAGTAGCCAAGGCATAGCAAAAGGTGTGCATCACATAATTTCGACACAAGTACATATGAAGCTGACCACATCAAAGATATAGCCAATAATACGTCTTGATGGAGAACATTATTTTGGTAGTTTATAAAATGCATTTTACCAGATTAGGTGCATGATACAATCTCTATGTTATTTTTTGCTGTAAGTTTCTTTATGGTAAATTGACTCCAATAAATTTCCTTGGTTGCAAAATCGAATCATAGCCACATTTTATAAGCTTTAGATCTATTTTCCATGTATCATTCTTTAACATCATGGTACCCCTAATGGCTCAATTGGTTAAAGAGATATAATTACCTGATATGCCCTATTTAAAGTGGATGTACTTTTTGAACATATTAAATATAACACTCATAATGTATTAGTCCATTGTTACATGTATAATGGTTATTGCAAGAAACCGTTAGGTATTTTGGAAACTTATATAATGATTTCTAGCAAATAACTATTAAATATTTGCAACATTTCATTTTAAAAAAATTAGGAGGTACTACTATCGATTTCCACCTACTTCCATAAAACAAACATAAAAAAACAAAAATACAACAGATCATCTATAAAAACACAAAAATTAACTCATCCCAACAGTAGGGAAACAACAATACACAATTAAAATATAGAAATTAAGCTCCTCTTTTTCTTTTTCTAGTCTTAGCTTTTTGTAAGTTAATTTTTTTTAACTTGAATTATTCTCCTCTTATCAAGTAATAATTTTCCCCTCTTTGAAACTAAATGCCTTCATTATGATCGTGTCTGATATACAAAGCATCTTCTTCATCTAAATGTAATCGTTTAAGTGACATCTCCATTGAATGAATCATCCTTAACTCAATCACCCATCTCCTCATCAATCACTTTATTTGTCAACAAAATAATGGACTATCCATGTTTAGAAGGATCACAGACATAGAACACTTGTTTAGTCTGAAAAGCCAAAATGAAAGGCTCTTCTTTATACCCTTCCTTGTTCAAATTCAATTGTATCAAGCCTCAATCATCAATTCATTGGCCATGATTCTGGTAAACCCACTTGCAACTAAATATGGGAACCTGAAAGCCGATATAATCTAACTCCTAGATGTCCTCAGTCACCCCAAAGTATGCAATCTTCACATAGATAAGATTTATATCTTTAGAACTTGATACAAGCATGGTGTTAGCGACAAGAATTACACCTCTATTTTGCATTTTGATTCTATCATCTTGCTCTTTGGTGTAGAAAGTGAACCCATTGATGATGTAGCTTGCATAAGACCCTACTTGATTGCTTGGACTGTATGCTAAAAACTTCAATTTGCTAAAAACTATTTTAGGATCAGCTATATACTCGTGAAGGACTTCATCTTTAAATCATGTTGTAAAATGTTTATTATGTTGTTGAGCACACTATCTTTCTCCTTTGTAAGGATTTTCCCTCTAAATTTGATGCATATGGTTGCACACATACTTGTCAACTTCATCAGAGTTATGCAACACATATAAGTGTGCTTGCTACAACTGTCGGTCTGAGATGGTTACAACTTTCCTACCTATGATTTGTTCTCCCTCAGACCTTCTTCCCTCATGCCGAGACACAAGAAGCCCAATATCGCTTGCATGCTTTAAGTATGTGGCAGAAAATTTAGTGCCCTCTCTACATATATATCGTTCAATAGTGCAACCCTTTGGATAAATTTTTTTTTTCACAAACCCTTTCATTATCTTCATGAAATGTTCAACTGAGTACATCTACCTTAAATAGGCCAGGCCACAAAATTATACCTCTTTAACCAAGTGAGTTGTTAGGTGGACCATGATGTCAAAGAACGCTAGAGGATAATACATCTCAAGTTCACATAAAATGTGTACGATTCAGTTTTGCAACCTCAATAATTTTTTAGGGTCTATCACTTTACTACAAAGTAACTTAAAGAAGAAACATATCTTGGTAATTGCAGCTCACACCCCCTAAGGCAAGATTCCCTGGATAACCATGGAATCAAGTTCTCCATCAATAAATGGAAGTCATGAGATTTTAATCCCTTTAGTTTGAAGTCTTTTACTAACAAGAGTTTGATATTTGAAGAGGAACCCTCTAGGACCTTGACTAAAGTAAGAAACTGACAAAACTACTTTTTTCTTTGATAGTTTGTGAGCCACGGGACAACAAAATGTACGGGTTCCCCTATCTTCTAGTGCTAATTCTTCCCTTATTCCTATATCAACCATGTCTAGCCTAGCATTTATGCTATCTTTGGTCTTACCTGGCATAAGGAGTAATCTACCAGCAATACTTTCATGTCAAACCCCTTAACATTTCGATATGCACAGAGTGTTAAAGGCATAATTCCACAGACATACAGAAATAGTACAAATATATTGATAAAAAGTATTTGTTTACATACAGGAGTCTCCACGCAGGGTTTGATAGAATATATACAGATTGTCAAAAATATTAAAATTAAACTAATATAAACTAATATAACCAAATAGCTCCTATCTCGGGATCCACACACCTTAACTGCTCGTATTTGTTGATTTGCCCGTGGAGCCACTAGCTTCTACTGCAATATGTCTTTATTTAAAAAAGGGTGAGATTCAAAGAATCTCAGTAGTAACATACAACCAATCATATAAAATGTAAAAATTAAATATGCAATGCACCATATAATATAAAATGAAAAATCCATACTATATCATATATGTGCATAATGCTTGGGGCCAAATGACTGTTTCGATCCCCTACTTGTCCATGTTCCTCAACTGGGTCCCAGACCACAGCTAGGTAATGTGCCCCAAGCATCGTGTTCATATCACAGAATATAGCAACATACAACATATCAATGTTCACATAGAGTATGAGAGCACTACTGGAAAAAGCCCTTTTTAGACCACCACATTTAGACCCATTTTGGCGGATAAGGTCTTAAAAGTTTGTGCGGTGGTAGTTTAGTAATTATATTGAACTTCTAAGACCGGTTCTTAAAAAAAATGGTCTTAAAAAATTTATTTAGACCGGTTATAAATAAAACCGGTCTTAAAATGATAAAATTTTTATGAATTTAAAATGTTTTAACATTTAAGACCAGTTTACATAAAAACCGGTCTTAGAAGTAAAATATTTAAGACCGGTTTATGTTGAAACCGGTCTTAAATCTTTAACATTTAAGACCGGTTTTTATGTAAACCGGTCTTAAATGTTAAAACATTTTTATTCTTAAAAATTTTAACATTTTAAGACCAGTTTGTACAAAAACCGGTCTTAAAGGTAAGATTTTTTGTTGGTATTTTTACTCCTGCGCCCAGATCACGCGCTCTATGAACCCTTTCTTCTCTTTTTGCCATTTCTCTGTGAGCTCTATCCGTGCTTGTTCTAAACTCGTCCATGGTGTCCCGTCCCTCATTTACTCAACTCTCCTTCATTATTACCGTTGTCGTTGCTGTGTTCGTCATCACTGTTCTTTGATTATCGTTAGTCTTCTCCACCGCCACCTCTATTCTCTACAGTGACCATTCTCCTCTGACTTGACTTCCCTTTATCAGTGCCGTGAATTTGAGGACTTCATTTTAACCTCAGTCAACGCCACCGTGAGTTTGGATTGAAGCTCACTCCTTGGTCTTCAATTAGGTTAGTGTTCGATTTGTTATTTAGTTGTACTTTGTTCAATAATTAATAATGTTCTATGAAAAATGGATCTTGTTGTTGCTTTGAGCACTTAAACGTAATGTGGAAAAAATTAAATCTGTACATTCTTGTTAGATATATGCTTTGACTTTTAATTACATCCCTGTGATATTTGGCTTGGATTAATACCACTCTATGTTCTGTTTTAATTTAGTGTGGTTGTTTGATTAATGTCAGTGTTATTGGTTTGTTAAAACAATACTAGTTTCAAATGGTGCCTGTTAATTTTGTTGAAATATCTAAAACTCTATTGTTATTGTTTTTTGTCTATCCTTTTGTTGTTGGATATAGGGTGCTAGAAGTGTTGAGATATATATGGATCATAGTTGGATAAACGCTAAACGAACGAGTGTTGAATATGATAATGGGGTGAGGGGTTTTTTAGACTTTGCTAGTAGAAATGCCGATAATGGTAGTGGGAAGTTTTATTGCCCTTGTGTAGTATGTTTGAATGAAAAGTGACTAAGTACTGCAGATATATATACACATTTAATTTGTGAAGGATTTTATAAGAGTTATACAATGTGGGTATGGAATGGTGAAGAATTAGAAATGTCAAGTTCATCTCAACAGGGGGGAGTGAACTTTGATGATAATGACACGGATACGGATGATCGGATAGAGAATATTATTCGTGATGTAAGAGAAGAGACTTTTGAGCAATCACATGCATATGGTAATATGTGTAGTGATGCTGAGACGTCGTTGTCCCGGGGTGTAAAAAGTACCAATTATTGAAAGCAGTATTGAAAGTGGTAAGCTTGAAAGCACGACATGGATGGAGCGACAAGAGTTTTTCAGAAACGCTTGAGGCTTTTAAGGACATGCTTCCATATGATAATATGTTGCCTTCTCGATACTATGATGCTAAGAAAATATTGTGTCCACTAGGGATGAAGTATAAAAAGATCCATACATGCCCTAATGATTGTATATTATATAGAAAAAAGCATGAAGAGGAACAACATTGTCCGATATGTGAAACCCCGAGGTACAAATCAAATAACGCTCCTGCAAAAGTATTGTGGTACTTTCAATCATACCAAGGTTCAAGCACTTGTTTGCTAATGAAAACGAAGCAAGAAATTTGAGATGGCATGTGGATGAGAGGATATATGATGGAAAGCTTCGACATCCGGCTGATTCTTCTGAATGGAAGAAAATCGATCAATTATTTCCTGCCTTCAGTGAAGAGCCTAAGAACCTTAGGCTTGGGCTTAGCACGAATGGCATGAATCCTTTTGGTAGCCTGAGCAGTATACATAGTTCATGGCCTGTTCTATTGGTAATTTACAACTTATCTCCTATGTTATGCATGAAACGAAAGTACATCATGTTATCTATGTTGATTTTGGGACCAAAAAAACCCAAAAATGACATAGATGTTTACCCGGAACTCTTGATTGAAGACTTGAAAGAGTTGTAGGACAAATGTGTTAATGTTTTTTACGTGAACAAGAAGGTTTTTAAAATGTGAGTCATGATCTTTTGTACTATAAATGACTTCCCTGTATATGGAAACTTGTCAGGCTATAGTGTTAAAGGCCATAAAGCATGTCCAATTTGTGAAAAAGGAACATGTTACCATCAACTTCAACATGAAAGATAGACAGTTTATCTTGGCCATAGGAGATTTCTTAGACGAGGCCACCCGTATCGCAGATTAAAGAAAACTTTTTTTGGTGGACAAGAGTTTGAAGATGCTCAAAGGCATTGACTGGGGAGCAAGTTTATGAAAAGCTGAAAAATATGAATGTTATCTTTGGTAAGACTATAAAGAATAGTAATGAGAAAAGTAAATAGAAAAAAGGAGGTTTGTCTTCCTCAATCTTCCATATTGGCCGAAGCTTGATGTGAGACACTGTATTGATTTCATGCATATGGAGAAAAACGTTTGTGATAGTATTGTTGGGATACTGCTTAACATACAAGATAGTTCTAAGGATGGCGTGAAGGCAAGATTAGATTTGCAAGAAATAGGGATACGAGAAGACTTGCATCCAAAGCCATATGGTAAGAGAACTTTTTGTCCTCCAATTGCTCATACTTTGTCTAAGGATAAGAAAAGAAGCTTTTGTGATTGTTAACATGGCATCAAAGTTCCTTCAGGGTATTCTTCAAATGTTAGGAAGCTTGTGTCAATGAAAGACTTGAAGTTAGTGGGGCTAAAGTCTCATGATTGTCATGTCTTAATGCAACAACTACTCCTAGTAGCTATTCAAGGCATTGCCGAATATGATCTTCAACATATTTTGACTAGATTTTGTTTCTTCTTCAATGCTATTTGTAGTAAAGTCATTGAGAAAGAAAAATTGGATGAACTGGAAAATAAAGGATATCTGATCTTGTGCCAGCTTGAGAAGCTTTTTCTTCCTTCTTTTTTCGACATCATGGTACATCTAATTGTTCATCTAGTCAAGGAGATCAAGTTGTGTGGCCCTATCTATTTATGATGGATGTACCCAATTGAAAGAACTATGAAAATCCTAAAAGGGTATATGAAGAACCCTAATCGGCCTAAAGCATTTATTGTTCAGAAATTGTTTCTGAAGAAGCCATAGAGTTTTATCAAGATTACTTGTCAAATGTAGGAGACATTGTACCTCCTAAATGTCGTGACGAAGAAGGCGGTAGACGCGGGGATTCAGTAAAGAGTATGGATCCTGATTAATTGCAATAAGTCCACTTGTACATCTTGAATAATGTTGATGAAGTTCAAGATTACATTTACATTAATGCTCATAAAAATTATACGGAAAGGAAATAGTCGAATGACTGAACAAAGGTTAATTAGGGAGCATAACAAAACTTTTGCACATTGGTTCAAACAAAAGGTTGACGGTGAAGAATGTGTTTATGATACAATTAAATGGTTAGCACGTGGTCCTGAGGCTAATGTCATAAGTTGAACTTCATTTATGATCAATGGTTATACGTTTTACACGAAGTCCCTTAATGATAGGAGCACCGTCCAGAACAGTGGGATTATGTTAGTGGCTGAATCTATGCACTTCTCTAGTTCAAAAGATAAGAATCCTAGATTGGCAGCAATACCTTATTATAAGGCGATTGAAGAGATTTAGGTGGTTGATTATGTTAAAGTTAAACTTCCCATTTTCAAATGCAAGTAGGTTGATGTCAACAATGGTGTCATGATTTATCAGTTGGGATTTACATTGGTTGATTTGAATAGTAGAAGTTTTAGAGATGAACCTTTTATTATGGCATATCAAGCGAAACAAGTGTTCTATGTTACTGATCAGGCAAATAAAATGTGGTTTGTAGCTCTCCAAGTAAAAAAGGTCGTTGATATTAATTAGGAAAGTCATTTAATGAATTATCTGCTTGAGATTCCTTCTTTTTCTAGGGGTTTACCAGAATTGAATGAAAAAGATGAAGCAGACAATGAACACGCACAAGAAACGATCATAATGAAGGGATATGGGAGGATATCCCTTTATAAAACTACATTGAAGGTTAGTTAGCTAAAATAATTATCATGAACTATATTTGAATTATGTATATTTTTATTGGGTATATATATAACTACTTTTTTTGTTGTCGTCACAGGAAAATGAAGGATATGAGGAGTATGTCTTAATACAGATTCTCCAAAACCAGGCCAGCTAGTGATCATCAGCCTGAGAAGAGTGTGTATAAAGTATTTTGGCCCTAATGAATAACAGCATTGTCATGAATGTAATTTAATCTTTGATGTATGTATGTAAGTGAAAAGATAAGGAACTTGGTCAAAACAACATTGTCATGGTTGTATGATTTCCTTGCATAATGATTCTGTCTATGATTGTGAGTTTATTATTCATGGTTGTTTTCCTTGCTTCTATTTAGACCAGCACTGTTTAAGCACAAGGGAGTTTATTTTTAATATGTTCCAATGAGTATTGAGTCTCTCACATGTCACTAAGATATTAGTTATATAATCTGTAAGAGAAGAAGATTTATTTGAAAGTCGTTGAACTGGCTGCTGCTTGCTGAGTGAAATATTTTAACAGGGGAAATGGCTTGCTGGGTATATCTTTTAAATGAAAATTTTAAAAAAACTCAACTTTTAAGACCGGTTCTCTCCACAACAGGTCTGAAAAGTACATTTAAGACCGGTTTTGGAGAGAATCGATTTAAAAAGTTGAAATTTTAGACCGATTTTTTGAAAAACCAGTCTAAAAAGTAATACTTTTTAAGACCCGTTTTGTATAAAACCAGTCATAAAATTTCAAATTTTTAGACCGTTTTTTCAGAAAACTGGTCTAAAATTTGAACTGTTAGACCGGTTCCTCTGATAACTAGTTTAAAAATATTTATTTTTAGACCGGTTTTATAATAACCGGTCTTAAAAATTTTTTTAAGACCAGCTCTATAACGAGTCTAAAAAGTAGCAAACTTTTTAAACCGGATGAAGAACCGGTCTAAAATGTCTTTTTTAATCGGTCTTAAAAGTGATTTTTTCAATAGTGGAGATAAAGTTATTACCTTGTGTCCCATTTGGTAACACAAAACATATCCTAATTTGGTTTGGCTCTGGCTCAATAGAGTGGTCCTAAAAATCTAATTTACAAGAATTAGATTAAAACCCATTCATGTATCAGTTTAGACTCTTACAAAATACTTTTGTTGATTATATTAGTCTAAAACTGCAAAATTACTAAAATGTCCCTAGGGACCCGGTCTAAGCCCCTTTTTACCCTGTCTGACCGTACTTTTTCAGAAATTTTGACCTGAGCTATTCCTACACAGTTTTATGTGTAGAATCTTTTTTTGACCTTGATTTTCACAAAATCACTGTCAAATGATAGTTTTGCCCTTGACATCCCCTATTTAGGGTTTTAAGGGTATTTTCATAATTTCACTTTCTAGAGCTTTTCTTGTAATATCCTAAATTGTAACTAAGGACTAATGACCTCAAAAGTGGTGTAATTAATGTTAATTAAGCACTTTTGAAGTATATGATGTGAATTGTGATGTAAAATTTGCTTGATGAGGGTATCGTATATGTTATGACAATCAGGGGCAAAATGGTAAATTCACCAACCAATTGGATAGTTACCGAAAAGGAAACTTATAGGTAATTGAGACCAATGGCTAAGATAGAAAAAGCAATGGGTGGAATCCCATGCATAGGGATGTATGTGAGTTCATAGAAGAGAGAATAGGATATTGACACATGGCCTAAGGAGAGCCTTAGACTTGGTCAAAATGTCAAAAAGAATTTCCCTCTCTCTTCCGTCCCTCAAGGTCGTCCTAAGAGGCCTTGGGACACCAAAATTTATGTTCATCATCATCATCTTCATCTCATATTTCCTCTCTCTCCCAACCTCTATTTTCGTCCAACCTCAAGAAGAAAGAGAAAGAAGAAGCTTGGATTTTAGGTAAGGATTTGACCCTAAATGCTCAAGTGTTCTTCATTAACATTATTCATAGTGTCAAGAGCTTTATTCCTATGGTTTCAAATTTTTGATTTGTGGTGTTTGGAAGCTTGAGAAAATTTAGAAGTCGTGGAAATCAAGAACAAGTTTTGGGAAAAAGTTAAGGTGAGTATTTGGAACCTTTTGGTATATTGATTGTGGTCATTAGCTTGGTCTTGAGATTTTGTGATTTTGCCCTGATTTTTTGTGAATTTTGAATGGTATGTAATGGTTGGTATGTGATGTTAAATTTAGTGTTAAATGGTGTCTTTGTGCCATTGGGTTTGATTTGGAATTATGGATTGGAAAGAATTGCAATGTGTGTGATGTTTAGGGATGTTGTGGTGACATGTTGTAATTATGGTAAAACATGCCAATGGACATTGAATACGGTCATTTTGATGGCTCTAATGGATTCTTTGTGCAAAATTATGTGAGAATGGTATTTGGTTTGAAATTAGGAACCATTGGAAGCCAATTGGCAAAATCTAGAAAATCTGGAAAATTGACCAAGTCTGGAATGCTGTGCAAGTGACTAACTTGGCATGGTATTTTGACCTAGCAAAAGGTGTTGAAATGTTGTAAAATTTTCCAGGATTGTAATACACATTGCAAGCTTTCCATCCATATAAAAATTGAGTCATTCTGAGTTTGTGCACAAAGTTATAAGTGTTTGAAAATTAGCCAAGAGTTAGGGTCACAGGTTGGCCGTAGCCTATGAAGCTGGCCGCGACCCAAAATCTTCTGACCAATGGGTTGGTCGTGGCCCATGAGGGGCTGGCCACGGCCCAAGAATTACTGACCTAATTTTGGCCGCGGCCCAGGGAGGCTGGCTACGACCAAAAGGTTTTTATGCATCTGTTGGTCGCGGCCCACGGTCGACTTGGCCACGAGCTACGGTCGAGCTGACCGCGGCCAACCATTGGAAATTTGCACTTTGAGCCTCCAAGGGGGATCTTTCCTACAATTTTTCCCTAACTCTTTAGGCATATGTTTAGGCCTATAATAGCCACCTAAAAGAGTTTAAATGATAACCAACTTAAAGTACTACGGAATGAAGAACTTAGAAAAGAGATTGACGGGTTGTCCCTGATTTGGTTTATGGGATTTGATATTTACCGTACGCGTGAGCCTACTGTACCAAGGAACGTCAGGAAAGAACAAGGCATTGAATCTTTCTCTTATACTGTGTGTGAAACACTATATGTATGTTTGTCATGCATTATGAATACTTTGTGATACATTGTGATGCTTTAAGTTAGCAGCGAAAGCTGACGATTAGTGATACTTTGTGATATAGAGATTGCTGCGACAGTTGATACATAGAGTTTACAGCCATGAGTGCTGTAACCCCCTCAGTAATTATATCCGAAATACACAATTAAAATAAAATAGAGACCAATAATAATCAAATAACATTTACTAACCCATCACATGATGGGGTTTTCAAAAATACCTTTCGAAATCATTTATAAACTTGGTCCCATATTCACATTTCGAATACAATTACTACGCGAAGATAAATCACATTCATATAAATATCAGAGTGCACAACACAATCATCCCGGCAATCTCGGGTACATACCTTTGCTAAAGATATACAAAGCACAATTGCCCATTACAATTCTTCAAATGGGGATTACACAATCCCATCTCGAATGAGTCCTGCCGCTCCCTCCATGAGCCACTTGCCCTGTCTAAATTGTTGGTAAGGGAGGGTGAGATTCGAGAGAATCTCAGTAGGGAAACATTATCAATATGCAGGCAAGATAAGTGTTTAATGCATGACATGCTTGCATCACATAACTCATGCACACATACAATGACAAATCTATAAGCTCAATGCTTCGAACGATACACATATGGCCATAGCATATATTGAAACATAGCTTCAAATCATTCATACATGCTCCACATAATCAAGCAAAGCAATAACATGCATAAACACATTAATACAGTTATCAGAGCATGCAGGAGAGATAAGTTCCCTACCTCCAGTCTTTTCTCCTCGATTTACGTGCCAACAACTCGGGGCTTCACATTCGATCCTACAATGTCAAATGTACTATTTAGATACTTCCATAGTGTTTCTGGGGGTTATATGAAGCTATATGGAAAAATTACTAAAATACCCCCGGGGACCCGGCAGGTCCCGCCGTACCCGGTCTGGCTGTACTTTTCCCGAAATTTTGACATGGGCTACTCTAACATATTTTCGCCCAAGGAATCCATTTTCGGACTCGGAATTATCAAATTCAATGTCAATTACAAAATTACCCTTGACAGCCCCACTTTAAGGGTTTCAGGGGCGTTTTCGTAATTATGCTTTTTCGGCCTTTTCCGAAAAAGTGCCCAACTGTAACCCCACCTATTTTCGCCCACTGAATCCAATGGAATCATCAAATCATTGAAAATCCAACTCTAAGACCCATTTACAATGCTGGCCGAAATATATAGGTTTTAAGGGGAAAATTGGGGTTTTTCGGTTTCGGCTCCGTAAACGCGTTCCTTTCTACTCCTAACCACTTTATTAACCATTACATTGGGTTAGAACTACCATTTAGTATCAATTTGGGCAGCATAACACCTAGGCCAACCCATTTTCCAAATTTACAAACAAAGACAATCCGGTGAAATTTCACCGATTAAATCAACCACAGCAGCCAGAACAATCAAACATTGAAGTTTCGGAAGTTACCTCAAGCTCCCTCTGGCTTTTACTCAATATGGCTGAACCCTAGCCCCTTTTAAACCATGAAAATTGAGCTTCCAACACCTTAAAGAACATGAAAGAGAAGCTTAGAAGCAAGGTTATACGCGTTAGGAGCTAGATCGTCGGAGAAATCGGCTTACCTTGTGAGATTTCTCCTCTTTCTCTCTCTAAGAGCTCCCAAACGTCTCTCTCTCTTTTCAGCTGCAACTCACGACAGAAATGAGAGAAAGAAGAAGATGGGAAATATTTTAAGTACATGATGATGTCATCTTTTATTGAGATGATGTCATAATTCCCATTTTCGGATTTTCTGGCGGATTTTCTGGCCAAACTTTGAAAACTCATAACTAATTCTAGAAAAATATAAATGAGGTGATTCTAAAGCCAAATGAAAGATATTTAAGTCCTCTTCATAGGAAAAATATTGGCCATTACTGAAAATCACCACACAATTCCAGAATTACATAAAACTCATCACTGCCCCAAAACAGAGTTCAGTTTCTATCCCAAAACGAAATGGCACAAATTATATGTCCATTTTGAAGCTTGGGATGTGAACTCTAAGACGGGAAAGTTTCATAATTTTATGACATCATTTTCCTAGTCAAAACATCCACACGAGAAGACTGGCCATACAGAATTCACACTGGACAGCATTTCCAGTTTTGCAACCAATGTGTCCAATTCAATTTAAATCAATTCCAATGATTAAATAACACAACATGACACCATTTCCATCACAATACCCCATTCAATTATTCCCTCTATTCTAAGTCAATTTGGATGTTAATCCGCAATTGAACTCAAATATAGGGTTTTGGCGTTGCTCATAACACAAGCGACTACAATCCACTTTATATTCTCTAAAAAGGTTCATTAACTCCTAATCAAAATTTGGGATCTTGCTAAACCGGGGCTTAGCAATCCACTAATCTCAGGCTTATTCTCTAGCCTCGAGTCTCAAAATTCGGGGTATTACAAGTGCTGTCGTTTATGGCATGAGCCATGATACATTGTGATACTGCTTAACATGATCATATATGCTATGTGTTTATGCACTATATGAGTGATTTGTTACTACTGGGATTCTCTTGAATCTCACTCTTTC
The DNA here is from genome assembly GCA_963242795.1 of Inga leiocalycina. Lineage (NCBI taxonomy): Eukaryota > Viridiplantae > Streptophyta > Magnoliopsida > Fabales > Fabaceae > Inga > Inga leiocalycina. The sequence goes on from OY725327.1 coordinate 30,724,093, forward strand.
TAATGACTAACATTTCAGACAAGCCAAGTGGCTCTAAAGAAAAGCGGGCAACCAGGAGCGATTAGGACCCTTTGGAGTATATTTGATTTTGGGAAAGTTGGTTGTCTACTTTTGAACTAGGGATTACTGTATATTTTGATATGTAAATATTATATTTGATTTTGGTCATGTAATCCCCTGGTTGAGACTTATAATCCCTTAGTTTATATATGTATAAAACCTAGGAGTTGCCGGGGATTTGGTTATACGCTTTGATATGTAGGAATGTGAATTAACTACACAGGATATTATATTCGAAATTTGAAATTAAGACCAGGATAAGGAAAAGTTTTGAAAGATTTTGTGAAAACCCTACTGTAAGGTAGGAAATTGAAATAAGTTTAAATTATCCGACGGTCTCTAATCCATTTTAATTATGTATTATCGAATCATAATTATGCTAATCATGGTAGGGGGTTACATTTCTCACAAAGTGTTCAACATCAACCCTACACAATTTTCCCTCCTGAACACCATGGAATCATCATATTAATGAAATTCTAGCCCTAACCCCTATAACTCCTCTTGGTCGATACTTAAACCAAAGGAATAGAAAATGTGATTTTTGAAGTCCAACACCTAAAGCTTACTCCTTTTCACTTGTTAAACCATTTAAACACATACCAAACAATATTTGAGGAAATTTGGGCAGTATAACCTCTTAGGGTTTACGCTTTCCAAATTTACAAAATCAACAATAAATCACCAACTAAGCCAAAAACAAAAATAACAACAATAATAAATCAAGAGATTTGATGTTCTTGAGGCTAACTTGGGTTGCTTCACTTTATCTCTCAAACCCGACCTCCCTTTCTCTCCTTAACATTGCGATTTTGCTTGCTACACAATGGATTTCATGGAGAATAAGAGATTAGAGAGGAGATTACACAAGTTGAAAGCCTTAAAACTTGAATTCACAAAGCCTTACCTTGAGATTTCTCCTCCTTCTCTCTAGATTTTCCTAAGCTTTCTCTCTCTCTCTCTCTCTATGTGTGTAGTTGGGACAGAAATGAGGAAGAGGAAAGAGATGACCCAAATATCTAATAATATCTCACATTGTCCCTTAATTAAGTTTATTAAAAAAATGATTTATGACATGGCTTATGTACTAAGTCTTATCCCCTTCTAACTTGTGTCATAAAACCCATTGTAATTGAACTAATTCTTTCCTCCTCTAGTTGGCCCAAAAGACGTCCCCAAGCCCCCTTCATACACCAAGTTGGGCTTCATTGCTTTAAGCCAATTACATGGACAAGTTAATAGTATTTTAATCTAATTAAGCATGTGCTCCAACTTTAACAATTATAATTTAATCCCTTGCCTTAGGATAATGACACTTGGCATTTTCATAATCTAAATAATTATTTCCCCTTTAATTTCCTTAATTAATTGAAATTAACTTCAATTAATTAGAAAGTAACTAATATTGTGCTTTATTGGCAAAATTACAAGTTTGCCATTATATTTTTGGATTTTATTTTGGAGGTTATTTCCTTTTCTTCATCCATGGCCAAAATTATCATTAATATTGGGCCAAATATTATGCTTTACTATTTCTCCATTTTGGGCTTTAATATTAGGCTTTTTGGAACACCCAAAAATAATTTCCATAATTAGTTCTAGCCCAAATTTCATAAAAATGAAAATTTACTAACTCCTTAAATCCCAAAATCACAAATATTCACCATTTCATTTCATCAATTACCATAAATAATTACAAGGTACATTGGTAAATAAAGTTTGGGGTGTTATATTTTGCACACATTTTTCTCAATGTGCATAACATTAAGAAAATGTCTTACATATAAAGTCTTCCAATAAGGCAAGTCAAAAAAAATGGACCTATTCTTACACCCACTTGTTCTAACATCCCTTGCAAAAAGGTTTGCTAAATAGACATTTTATATCTTTCACCTTTTGATATACTTGTTCACCGATCAACGGTTGAGGTGCCCTACTCTCTTCTGATTTTCCATTGAAATATTTTTTAAACACCGGTAAGGATGCTCGCGAGGCAACCATCTTTAATGTCCTATATAGGAAGTCATCATGCCATGCTTCAATCTAATTGAATGCATACCCTCTTTGCAAATTGGGCATCCAAGTTTGCCTTTAATGTTGTATCCTAACAAATTACCATATGCAGGAAAGTCATTGATCGTGCCAAAGAGCATGGTTGTCAAGTTGAACATTTCTTCCTTGTAAACATCATCCCCCATGACCCCATTATCCCACAAGCACATCAATTCTTCGATTAGCAGAGTCAAGTAGACATCTATGTCATTCTTGGGTTGCCTGGGCCCCAAGATTAGCATAGACAATATAAAGTACTTGCACTTCATGCAGAGCCATATAGGAAGGTTATATATAAAGAGTATTACTGTCATACCCTTATCTTATTTTCATATTTTTCAGAGTGCTTGCGCGTAGTTCGATGAGCAACACAGGATTAGTGTAAATATACTGATATATTCATACAAATTACTTGATTACATCACAAATTTTCCCTATAGGGTTTTACAATATTTACAAAGTTCTCCAAAATATTCAAAAAATTAGACTACGTATAACCACTAACTTCCATCTCGAGATTCATGCCATCAGTTTCCTGTGTCTATAACCTTGCCTTTGGATCCGCTGGTTCCCACTGGCACATTATCATTTATGAAAAGGATGAGATTCTAAGGAATCCCAGTAGCAACATACAATCGTTCATGTAAAATATGGAAAGTAAATATGTTATACACCAATTAATGAACAATATAAAGACATATATACATGGGATAGGGCTTAACTACCACTATCCGTGAACCTTGGTTGGATTATAACTCAACCACCAGGTAAGAGTGAATTTCCCGCACTAGCTACCCTTTCCTAGTAGATTGCCCTTTCTCAGCAAACCATGTTGATTAATGAAAGCACAAACAATGGAAAACTGTAACCCCCTTCCTTAATAGCCGTTAAAATGGTTCAAAAATGTGCCATCAAGTTAAGTTGGAGACCAACGGAGAACTTATAAAAGTCCCAGCTTTAAGATAGAGTTAGGTCCTATGATAAAGTGGGCTTTTCAAAACTTTTCACAATCTTTTTAATCAGGTCTCATTTTCACATTTCAAAACTATTTGGCCTGGTCGGTACCATTCCATTCATTAATATCAGAGTACTCAATGAAATTCCTGATGACACTCATGTTTCAATCTTAATTATAAGAGCCTACAGGAAATATTTGCCCATTTTCAAACAGGGATTACAAACAATTACACAAATCTACTACATCAGTCTACATTTACATATACAATTATCCCAACATTTGATAACCAATACAAAATTAATCACCCAGCCATGAACTCTAACCGTCCTTGTATACCAGCTTCTCCTTTTATTTGTCAGCCCTAGCTATAAGTTAGTAATGGAAAGAGTGAGATTCATAAGAATCTCAGTAGTAACAATTTCAATCATATGATATATAATAAACAAGGCATGTAAGCAATTATCACAACACGATAACACTATAATATTCTCAGCGGCAATTTACAACAGTAGCGCCTTTTAACGTAATGACCTCATCCGTACATCAGCCGGGACTTTTGGCCAGCCACCCTTAATCGTAGATCAGCCAGGACTTTTGGCATAAACAACAACAGCATTTGTTGTATTCACTTTCATGGCATTACGACAGCTTTTGCTATATACACAATAACGATAGCTTTTGCTATATCCACAATGATTCGTGACTTGCGTCACAAAACAATAACCTTCGCTATAATCACAATGATGTGTGACTTGCATCACAAATGATAGCCTTCACTGTAATTACAATGATGCGTGACAATTGTCACAATAGCTTTCCCTGTATTCAACTATTGCTTTCTTCACAATTCAGCTTCCACATGCTTCACAATTCAATGATAAACACAGACATACCAATATTATACATGATATAAGAGAAAGAGTCACTACCTTGTTCTTTCCGTTCATGCTCGGGCACCAATTTCACATGCTCAGGGTGGATGTCAAATCCTATAAATCATAATCAAGGATGACAAGTTATTCCCTATGCCAATTCTTAAATCACTATAAAACACTTGGAGTTAGTGATCATTTTGGCCCCTTAGGTGGCTATGATAAGCCCAAACAAAAGCCTAAAAGGGTTTGGAAGAGCTAGATCAGACACCACCTTTCAAAAGTCCAAAATACTGAAATCAGGGGTTGGCAGCAACCAACAATCCTCTGGCCTTAGCTAAGAAGTGGTCAGAAACATTTTGGCTGCAATAAAAAACCTTTGGCAGCGGCCAAAAATAGGTCAGAAACATTTGGGCAGTAGCCAAAACCCTTCCTGCCATGGCAAAGAAAAATCCTGTTTCTTGGTTGAATCTTCAAAAATCATAACTAATTCTACAAAAATTGAAATGAGGTGATTCCAACTTCTATGGAAAGCTATTTACGCCCTCTATATAGGAAAAACATGAACCACTACTATTTACAACTACAAAAATACATAATCCAATGAATTTCCATATTGTTCTAGAATTAAGTCCAGTTTCAACCTTAAACTTTGGAAATACATAACTTCCAGCACACACATCAAAATGCCAGCCATAATTTATCAAATTAATGCTTGGCATGTCTACTACTATATTTTGAAGTTTCAGAATTTTTAGAGATCATTTACTCATTCAAAACTACCATGCAAGCCGACTACCCTGCACAGAGTTTACACTTAATAGAATTTCCAATTTTTAACCAATGTTCCCAATGGTCTAGAATTCACAACCAATACTACTCCCCACACAAATTCTCGCATGGAATCCAATGGAAACATCAAAACAACCAAATTCAAATTCCTTTCACATGTTCTAAAAATTGGACTTTTGTGTACATTGACTTATCTACCTATAATGTTGTCATAAAGCCTAATAACATGTAACTAATATTACAATCCCTTGTTCCATCTAAAATGATGCCTAGGAGGGTCCTTCAATTAGCCCAAATGGCTTTTCCCATTTATCTCATAATTTCAAAATTGCCATCACATTATTTCTTCATTTTCGGATTAATTGGAAATTCTGGAAGATTTTCTGCTCAAACTTTGAAAAATCATAACTAAATTTATAGAACTTCAATTGGAGTGTTTCCAAAGGCCTGAAGCCATTATTGAGTCTAGTTTCAAGTAAAAATATAGCCTTTATCCAATTGAGAGGTCAACATTCCCAGAATTCAAATCTTTGGATGTTGTTCTAAAAACTTTCCAGTTTCACTGGGTAAACTTCAAAAATTCACAACTCTTTGTGTACAGCTCCAAAAATTGCCCATTACCTATCAAATTAAATCTTAGGATGTCTGCTTTCATCCTATAAAATTTTACAATTTTTAAACATCATTTTCCTATTTAAAAAATTCCACACAACAAGACTACTACACAAGAAAACTCACCGGTAGCAAACATCAACTGGTATAACTTGTGTTTCCACATCATAATGTTGTGTTTGACCCCTATTTGCCTTGTTGTGTCATTCCATATGCTCTTTAATTCACCATTTTATTCCCTTAAATATAAGAAATTTTGATGACCGAAATTTGAGATGTTATAATTATCGGTCATATGCTATGTGTACTGATTTGCATCGCAAACGGATTTATCTCATCAGTAGCTAATGCAAGGCAAAGGTTCCTATTATCTTTAGCGAATTTGGGGTGGTTCATATCAAACTTATTCTATTCTAGAGAATCAGCAGGATGTTGAAGCATGTCATCATCTATCCTTTCATCCGCATGCCACCTCAAATTTTTTTGCATCATCGAAATTGCTATATAGGCGTTTAAATTTAGGTATATGACGTAAATACCATAATGCCTTCTTCAAGCTCTTCCTATTTTGTTGGTAGCATGGCTCCTCACACTTGAGACAATGTGTTGGTGATATGTATTCATTCTTGAACAAGATAAATTGTTTGGGCAAGCATGTATCTTCTCGTAGCTAAGGCTGATAGAGCCCAACATCTTCTTTGCGGCATATGTTTTGGGTAGAAGCACGTTGTTTGTCGGTAGCATTTTATTTAGAGCATTAAGCAATTCTATGAAGCTCATATCAGACCACCCATTTCTCACCTTCAAGTTGTTAAGCATCAACACAAGGTTTAATAAGGTAAACTCAGTACACCCCTCATACAATGGCTTCACCACGTCGCCTGATAAGTAAAATATTTGCATATTTATTTTGCTTATATGATGAACTTCTGGGTGGTATTTGAGCTTAATTTAATGAATTTGGGTGTAATTGATAAATAAATAAAGATTTTGGCATAAAATAGAAGTTATTGAAAAATACTAAATTTTAACCTTGTTTCAGTTTTTAGGCAGTTTCTGGAGCTCTAAATGTCAGATTGGTATATTCTTTATATGGATAAAAAACTAAGAAAAATCCCTACAACTTTTATGTTGAGACCAAAACCCAATTTTGTCTTCAATTTTGCTTAGAAATTGAAATCATGGAGTTGTCCAAGTCTGACCTTTACCTACTAATTTGACCATAACTTGAGCTACAAATATTGAAATGAGGAGCTCTCACATTCTTTTTCAAGATAAAATCCAGATCTATAACTTTCATGGAGATAAAAATGTGAGAATCCATCGTGTTGACTATCAAAATTTGGCTACAATTGAGAAGCATGGTTGCCACAAGGTCAACATTGGTGGTGTTAGATCTCACATGTTTTGATGATAACAAAGAATGGGTGTGAAAAAGTTTTGATAAACAAACAAGTTTGAACAAAGTAATTACAAAGCAAATCATCACTTGAAGTAAGCACTGGAATAATGAAGAAAGGCCAAGAGAGAAAGCTAAGAAACTTCATCACTGGCAGAATTTCTAAAAGGCTACTTGAGTAAGAACTCGAGTAATGAGACAGAAACTTGAAGTAACTAGAGCACAGAACCTCAAGTAACTCACGGCCAGATACATCACTCGAGGAACGACTTGAGTAATATGAAGTGAAAAGAAGAGTTACTCGAGTCAACACTCGAAGTAACCTGCCATAAGGAAATGAGTGGCTCTCGGCCATGTAATCCTACCAACATTACTCAAGTAAGCACTCGAGTAATCAGGGAAATCACTTTCAGTTGCTCTCGGCCTGCCAACGTTACTCGAGTCAGTACTCAAGTCCCCTACTTCAAGAAATATGCTGCTCTCGGCATTTCAATCCTGCTAATGTTACTCAAGGAGCCACTCGAGTAAATCACTGTGGTAAACAAAACTTGAAGGTAATACTCAATTAATCTGAAATGTTATTATCACACTTCACTCTAGGCACCACTTAAGTATGCAGGTATGAAAATGTTATATGTCAAAGACTTGAACGAGATTACTCGAGTCAGTAATCGAGTGATCTGCAGAATTATTTACAATGCACTTGAAGTATCCACCCGAGTAAGCTATACAGAAAATAGATGTTCACTCGAGGCGGTACTCGAGTAAACAGGTAAGCAAAACTTGAAGTGCTCTCGGCCTGAAATCCTACCAACATTACTGGAGTAAAGCATCGAGTAATCTGTTGGGTTATTTGAAAGACCACTCGAGTAGCCTGTGAAGAAAATTGTAGTATACTCCAGTGAGTACTCGAGTAAACAGGTATTTCCAAGGTTTGTAAATTTGTTTACTCTATACACTACCCGAGTAATGTGTTGTTCACTTATTGACTTGCTCTTTATTAATATTTTCACGAAGATACTCAAGTAACCACTCGAGTAAACTTAATGAACACTCGAGGGACCAATCGAGTATCCAAGTCCAGAAATTCAGAAATCATTCCAACGTTCATTGATTTGTTTTCTATATGATTAACCTTTCATTGTATTAGTATTCTTAGCATATTCGCAGATAAACAATGAAGAGATCTTACCAAATAAGGAAAGTCAAATGCAATGTTCAAATGCTACCTACCGCCACCTACCACAAACAGATATTTTTCAAAATCTGGAAAAGTCAACAGTGGCTGCACATACTCTAATGGGCGAGAAGAAAATGTTCCAATGGTTATTATCAATATATCTATATATAAGGGAACATCCAAATAGAGATGAGAACAACGAGTACACACACGAACGCATTATCAAGTTCACGCTCAATACTCTGTTTTTACACATACTTGTAATTCTGTACTTTAGTGATTCTTATTCACTCTATAAGAGAGATATTTCATTCAAACTCAATATTTGTTATTGAGGTAACTTAAGGTTGTGGAGCCTTGAGTTGGGATTGGATTACAACTTGTAAGGGGGAGCAAGTGTCCAGGTGAAGGAACTTGCTTCTACCAAGGTGCCAAGAACCCACTGAATCTTGGAAATTGTAATATCCCAAAAAGTGATTAAGGGCTAATGACTTTAAAAGTGGATATAATTATTGTTGAATAAACACTTTTAGAGAATGTGTAATGGGAATTTGGATATTTTAATGATTCCAATGGATTCCTTGCGAAAATTTATGTGGGAATGATGTTTGGTATGAAAATGGAACCATTGGAAGTAAAGATGCAAAATCTGAAATTCTGTCCAGTGAAACTCTATTCTGGGCAGTCTTCTCGTGTGGATGTTTTGATTAGGAAAATGATGTCATAAAATTATGAAACTTTCCAGTCTTAAATTTCACCTCCCAAGCTTCAAAATGGACATATAATTTGTGCCATTTCGTTTTGGGAAATGGGAGATATGACTGTCCAAAGTTTGAGGTCGAAAATGGACTCTGTTTTGGGGCAATGATGAAATTTGTGTAATTCTGGAATTTTTTGGTGATTTCTGGTAATGGATCATATTTTTCCTATAAATAGGACTTAAATATATTTCATTTGGCTTTGGGATCACATCATTTCAATTTTTCTAGAATTAGTTATGAGTTTTCAAAGTTAGGGCAGAAAATCTGCCAACAAATCCGAAAATGGAAAATTTGTGATGGTAACTTTGTAATTATGGGATAATTTGTGATCAGCCCATTTTGGCACAAAATTGGGCCCCTGGACGTGCATATGACTGACCAAGAAGAGGAAAGAGTGGTTGGAATTTAATTGGGCTTGTGAATCATTTATATGTACAAAAAGGATTTGTGTACATAAAGTGGATTTTTGGAAATTCCTAAATATGACATAAGCAAGCAATACCATGACATGAGCCTAATGTTATAAAACAATCACAACACCTTTTCCCTTCCATTTCCCGTCGTCTTTTCCAGCAGCACAAACGTGAGAGAGAGCTTGGAGAAAAGAGAGAAAAAGAGGAAGAAATCTCGCAAGGTAAGCCGATTTCTCCGACGATCTAGCTTCTAACGCATATAACTCCGACTCTAAGCTACTCCTCTTTATTCTTTAAGGTTGTGAAGCTCAAAATTTGGTGTTTCAAAGAGGCTAGGGTTCAGCCAAATTTGGGAAAAGCTAGTAGGAGCTTGAGGTAACTTCCAAACTTTCGTATATTGCTTATTCTGGCTGCTGTGGGCAATTTAATCGGTGAAATTTCGCCGGATTGCCATTGGTTTTAAAGTTTGGAAATGATGTGGCCTAGGGGTTATGCTGCCCAAATTGGGTCTTAATGTTAGTTGTAACCTAATGTAATGGTTAATAAAGTGGTTAGGAGTAGAAAGGAACGCGTTTACGGAGCCGAAATCGTAAAACCCCGATTTTCCCTGGAGAACTCATAAATTTCGGCCAGCCCTAGAAATGGGTCTTAGAGTTGGATTTTCAATGATTTGATGGTTCCATTGAGTTCAGGGGTGAAAATTAGGTGGGGTTACAGTTGGTCACTTTTTCAAAAAAGGCCGAGAAAGTATAATTACGGAAGCACCCCTAAAACCCTAAAAGTAGGGCTGCCAAGGGCAATTTCGTAATTTGACATTGAATTTGATAATTCCGAGTTCGGAAATGGATTCCTTGGGCGAAAATATGTTAGGATAGCCCATGTCAAAATTTCAAGAAAAGTGTAGCCGGACCGGGTACGGCGGGCCCAGGCCGGGTCCCCGGGGGTATTTTTGTAAATTTTCATTATAGACTCATATAACCCTAAGTAACACTATGGAAGTGTCTAAATAGTGCATTTGGAATTGTAGGATTCGATATTTGCCGCCCTCGTGAGCCAACTACGCCAGCGAACGTCAGAAAGGAACGAGGTAGTGACTTTTCTTTTGTACCATATATGATGCATTGTATGTGTGTTATATCATTGATTTGTAATGAATTCGTATGCTGCGACATCTGTGGATTTGTGTTAGCACTGTCATTCCAATAGTCCCTGAGTAGCTAACAACGGTTCGGGTTAGGACGGTGTGCCTTCCCGGCGGAGAAAGGGGATGAGGATGAGGTGTGATATATGTGATTATGTGAGCCGAAAGGCTATTTGTGGAGGCTGACGGGCCATTTGTGAAAGCCGAATAGCTGTATGGGCTATAAGGCTATATGTATGCACTGCCACGCCAATAGTCCCTGAGTAGCTAACAACGGTTCGGGTTAGGCGGTGTGCCTTCCCGGCGGAGAAAGGGGATGAGGGTGGAGTGTGATTTGTGGTGCTGCTGCTGTATGATGATTGGCTTACATGCCGTGTGCTTATGTGTGGTATAAATGTTTTGTTACTACTGGGATTCTCTTGAATCTCATTCTTTCCTTTAACTAACCTTTCAGACAGGGCGAGTGGCTCTAAGGAGAAGCGTACGACCCGGAGCGGTTAGAATCCTGTAGGGACATCTATTTTGGTTATGTTGGTTAAACCTGTTGGACAGGGTGTCTGTATATTATGTTGGTTGTAAAGAATAGTTGAACGTAGTTGTGTAGTCCCCTATATGGAGGTTGTAAACCCTTTTTTGTGTATGAACGGAACCCGAGGGTTGCCGGGATTGCTATTAGATATTCTGATATGAATGAATGTGAATTAACTGCACAGGTGATTATATTCGATAATTGAACTTGAGACCGGAATAGGAAAGAAGTTTTGAAAATTTTATAAAGTCCCTACTTCACAGGGAGTTCTAAATGAGTTTTGAACTATTCGACGGTCTCTAAACCAATTTAATTACGTAATATCGAATTATAATTACGCTATTTAAGGCAGGGGGTTACAGAAATTGTAGTGAAACTCTCAGAGGTACTCTGAGGACTGGACATAGGTCAAAGTGGTTGTGGCCGAACCAGTATAACTCCTAGTGTACACTTCGGTGATATTTCTCCTTACTCTTTACTGCCTTATATTCACCTTCAAGTTTTATATTTGCAACGAAATTTTTAGTATCACCCAATTCACCCACCCTCTTAGGTGAAACGCTTGCTCTAACAGGTGGCTTCAAGTCAAGATTCATATCTAACAAGTGGAAATCTTTATACCCCATTCATCTATAAATAGAGGAGTAGGAGACACACAATCTTAGAGTTTAATTTCATGCATTGTATTATTTCTTGCATGCCTCCTCCATGGAAAGCTTAGGTAGGCCTCTTTCATGGATGGTATAGGTTGCTACCTACATGGAATGTTTTACCTCCGATAAGAAAGGCTAGATTTTTCTATTTTCATGCATCTTATAGTTGTATCTTTATGTTTTAGAATTTAATAATTAATTTTTATGCAATGTTTATGAAGTTTTCAATTTATTTTGGTTTTGTTTTTAATTTCATCATAAGCTAAATTTTTATTTTCCTAGGGTGATGATGTAGCTTAATAATGACAGATTGAATCTTAACTTATTAAATCTAGTTTTAATTTTTCCTTCATAATTGGGTTTTGATTATTGTTCTTAATGATTTCAATTGATTGGCCATCTTTTGAATGATTTCAATATGTATGCTGAGACCAGAAGTAGATGAATGTATGTAGATCCTACAATTAAAACCATAACTTGCATATGAAATAGGAATATATTCATATGGGTTGTGTAGTCTTAATGAGTTCTATAAATCTTAATGCATGATTAATTGTTTTAGTTCATTTAGGAATATATTGATTAGCACTTAGTTATAGAATTGCTTGACCTTGGAAGAGGCTAGTAATTAAATTGAGGGAACTCGGCTATCAATTATGTAGAATAAATTATACTAGAATAAATAAGTGATTCAATCCAAAATTTGCTAAGTGAAATATGAACCCTAAGGATTTTTCTTATAGTTGTTTTCATATCAATTGCATTTATCTTTAATCATTTTTAATTTTGTAATCTCAATCACCAACTAATTATCGACTAAATAGAATTAAGATTGCTAATTTTGGTAATTAGTGATCAATCCTCGTGGGAACAATACTCTACTCACCTCTATATTACTTGTTTACAACAGTGTACACTTGTACTTTTTAATAAATCATTTACACACGTAAAATCACCCTTTAAAGTTTCCATCATTTTAGGACAATTCCAGAGGTCCTCTTCTAATGCCTTAGCCATATCATCGAAACGGTCGACGTCAAATGCACTTGTGTCAAAATCAAGTAATACACAACTTTCATATGCTTAACCACCCCAGTGTGTCTCCTCATGCCTTATCCAACATGTATAAGTAGGATTGATTCCATAAATCACTAAGTACGACTTATACATTTCTCAATCACACTACTGTACATTTCCACACTTTACATAGGGGTAAAGAATCAAACCGTCGTTTAGGGGATTATGAACAAATACAAAGTCAAGGAAATCTGTTGCCCCATTCAAGTAGTCTCTCGTTAGATGATCGGCATACATCCACTGCTTATTCAAAGACCGCATCTTATATAAATCATTTAGAAACAAAAAATCCAATCAAAACCTAATAATCATCCATGCTCAGAGTAAATTCATGAAAATGCATATAATGAAAGAAAAACCATAAACCTTATATCAACCCAACTGTAAGTTGAAGAAAGAAAACTCTGAAGTTGAATGAACACCTTTCACAGAGCTGAAAGAGCTAGAGCTTTTCATCAAGTGCATAAGTTTTCAAATATCGAACTGATTGGATGTTTTACAAACAAACTCCTATTATAGATTTGAAGGTTTTACATAACAGTTAGTTGGTGAGAACCGCTAAATATTTTATTTTTATAACGGTTGTGCTCAAATAATCATGAGGTATGTTATTAACAACTCTATAGTGTTTAAGGTCTTACATAATGGTTAGTTGGTAAGAACCACTAATTATAATTTTACTTTTATAATGGTTATTTTTAGTTTACCATGAGGTATGTTATTTATTTGATTTATCATGGTTCTTTAATAAATGTTGGAGCCATTACATTAATACATTTTTATAAGTAAAACTAAAAAACAAACATAAATAAAACCCACACATCATCCTCAAAGGAGTTATTTGAATCATTTGAGAAGATGAGAACAAGCCTATAGTAGACACAGTAGTAGCGCCAGCCATGGGCCAGAGGCAGCGATGGAGGTTGGGTAGGAAGAGAAAGGGAAGCAAGTAGGGGTGAAGGTTGGGGGAGGAGGCGAAGCAGGCAAAGGAGCAAGTTGGGAAGAAGAAGCATGAGGAGGGCATGGAGATTGGCTAGAAGGAGGAAGAGAAGCAGGTGGAAGTGTATGTTAAGAACCAACAAGAGGAAGAGAATAAGGTAGGGAGGACAATTCTCTAGCATTTTTTTAGCATATCGCTTAACGATGATGATAAGGAGAATAGAGGAAGAAGGTGAAGAAAACATATGAAAATGAGGAGTTTAAATAGATTGGTAGTGAAGCATGCGATGGAAGTTGAAGAAGATCAGTCTGCTTAACTATATATGTTCTTTTGCCCATGCCATGAGTTTCATGACTGTTGTTTTATAAACACCATTATTTATTTGTGAATTAATGATGGTTGTTTCAAAAGAACAATTAACAAACTATGTTTTATTATATGTAATAAAGGTTGTTTTCTAATAACCATGAGAAATGTTCTTTTTTTAACTACATTTAAAACAATAAAATGTAAAAAAGAACAGTGGCGAGTAGCCTGATAAATTGATGAGATCATCAGGCTACTTGTCACTAGAGGAGTAGCTAGGATCATGGCTAATCCTATACTTATCGAGTATGAGATTGGCCTTCCTGTTCATACTGGAGAGGTATAAAGAAAGCCTTCCCGAGGCATGGCCAGTGTGTTTTGCATGTCACAACATTGCCTCCAATTGTGAAAGCATAGGATACAGAGGTGAAGGAAGTAGTAGTGGCTAATGCTAGGGATGTAATATCCCAAAATGCATCCAAAGGCTAAATGTAATAGATAGTGAAATAAAAGGATTAATGGCACTCTAAATTAATATTGTCATAATCAAGGGCAAAAGAGACAATTGCTAATTGATCTTGAGGTCAAAATTGGAAACCAAAATGAAGGGTCGAGATTTGATCTTGAAAAGCAAATGTAATCATAAGAATGAAAAGAAAAAATTTACTCTTCCTCTCACCTTGTCAAACGTCCAAAAATTTAAAATAGAAATAAGGGAAAAGTTGGTTAAAATGTCCAACCACATTAAGGAAAAACAAGGTCAAGCTTGAACCTATAGACATGAGATTACATGGTCAACACATTTCTCTTCAATTTTGTTTAGGACCCAAAGAAAAGAGGAAGAGGATAGGCAATTTAAGTGATGCCAAATATATTGAATAAGTCAAAAAGCAAAAGGAAGGAGAAGAAAAAGAACAAGCCAACATGTTTTCATTCTTGGTCAATAATTGTGGCTAGCCATAAAAGAGAAAAGAAGAGAGGATTTAACCAATATACTTCCTCACTCTTGGCACATTTGGACATCCAAATACAAGAGCAAAGAGAAGACTTGATGAAAGGACAAAAAACTCAAGTTGAATTGTTACAAATATTTGACCAAGGTGAATAAATTTTGACCACAACTTTTTACCACCTTTGGACCACAATTTTGGCTACCTCTTTAAGTGATAAGGGAAAGGAAAATCTGATCATTTATCACTCTCTCTCCATCTTCAAGTCAGTTTGCAGCAACCCAAAACGTAGAGCAAGAAAAGCAAGGTTTCAAGGTAAGTCTGATCTTGATTTTTCACCTCTTTAACCTCATCTATGGCTCAAGTGACCTTCATGAAACTTGTTCCTCTCTTCCTTAGCTTCATTTCTATGGTTTTTGTTTTTGAAGAAGAGGAGTTTTCAGCCACCTTGCAAGAACAAAAGTTAAGGAATCAAGAATAGAACACAAGAAGAAGCAAGAGGTGAGTAAGAGCATTATGTTTATGTATATGATGCTTTAATTGGCTGAGTTGTGGTGGGCTATTGTGACAGCCCTAATTTCGGTTTTTAGAGTATATTAGGGATCATGAAGCTTTCATCCTATGTATGTGCTTATATGTTGGTTTGGAGGCAAATGAGCTAAGCTTAGTGATTAGATAGTGAAGTAGTTGTTGGTTGTGAAATACCCTAAACTTTTGCCAAAATAGGACATGGGGAATGAGTGGAAATTTTTTCATCTTAATTTTACCATTGTGTTCTGTACTAACAATTGTGTGGGAATAGGTTTGGTTATTGATTTTGGAGCCATTAGACACATTGGTTGAAAATTGGAAAAACTGTCAAGTGAAACTCTGTACAGGGCAATTAGGTTGTCTGGACGTTTTGAATGGGCAAATGGTGTCTAAAAATTTTGAAACTTCCCAGAATTAAATTTCACATTTCAAGCTTCAAAATGGACATATAATTTGTGTCATTTTGTCTTTTGTGCTGGGAGTAATGACTGTCCAAAGTTTGGAATTAAAACTAGAATCTGTTTTGGAGCAGTGGTGAATTTTGTGAAATTCTGTAATTGTGTGGTGATTTCTGGTAATGATTCATATTTTTCCTATGAAGAATACTTAAAGAGCTTTCAATAGTCTTTAGGATCACCTCATTTTGATTTTTTTAGAATTAGTTATGATTTTTCAAAGATGCTGAAAAATTCTAGCAGATTGGTCACCTATGCAAAAATTGAAGATTTTATGGCATAATGTAATATTGTGGAACTTTGAGGTTAGAAATTGGCCTTTTAGGTTAATTGATCACTTTAGCTCTTTAGTTGACTTGATTAAATGACCATAGTGATAATCAACCCAAGTATTATGAGTTATTAAAGAATTGGAATAGGTAATAATTTGTCATCCTTAATTTTGGTTTATAGGATTCAATATTTACCCTGTTCGTGATCCACCTGCTCTAAAGCACAATCGGAAAGAACAAAGTAGTGACTCTTTCTCTTATACTGTGTGTAAAGCGTTGTATGTATGTTGCCATGCATTGTAATGCTTTGAGATACTGCTGCCATTACAGCGAAAGTTGTCGCATTGAGCATAGAGATTACAACGAAAGCTATCGTATTGAGCATAGAGATTATAGCGAAAGCTATCACATTGTGTATATAGCCGTAAGTGCTGTCGTATATGGCATGAGCCATGTATCATTGTATTACTGCTAAACGTGATTTTACATGATGTGTGCTTATATACTGTATGAGTAATTTGTTACTACTAAGATTCTCTTGAATCTCATTCTTTCCATTGACTAACCTTACAGAAAGGGTAAGTGGCTCTAAGGAGAAACGGACGACTAGAAGCTGCTAGGACCGTGTAGGGATATTTAGTTTTGGATTGTCAGTTATCCATTTTGGATTTGGAATCACTGTATAGTTTTGGAATGTAAATATTATTTTGGGATATAATTATGTAATCCCCAAAAAGGGAATCTTGTAAACCCTTAGTACACCTACATGAAACCCGGGGATTACTGGGATTTTTGCTGTACACTCTGATATATATATATATATATATATGAATGTGATTTAACTGCACAGGGTAATGATATTCGAAACTTGTATTTGAGACCAGGATAGGAAGAGAAATTTTTGAAAGAATTTGTGAAAATCCTACCATAAGGAAGGGATTGAATTAAGTTTAATTATCCGTTAGTCTCTAATCAATCTTAACTATGCGTTATCGAATTATAATTACGCTTATTAAGGCAGGTGGTTATAGGGGAGGAGAAGTACGATGGGAGGAGGAGGAGGATAACACCGAGAGCTTTCTAGAAATTCTTCTGCACAGCATTTCATCTTTATGATTGAAAAATCAAAGAGGAGGATGATGAACAAAACGTAGGAAAAAAAATGAAAATTGGGAGTTTAAATAGGCATCTAGAACTATATAAGGGACCGATAAAACCATCATTACATGTTTTGGAAATTGAATAGAATGTAATGAAGGGTACCCCGTTCTCTTGATGATCATTGGGTAATGAGGGGCACCCAGAGTCAAGACAGGGAAAAGGAAAGGTTTCAAAAGCTTTAATTAATGTTTATTAAGTTAGAACTGTTTAGTATAATAGTGTTTTGTAACCACAGTACGAGAATACTTTACTGTTATTAATTAATAATAGTGAAGTATGAAGTATTTTTTATAACTTATTTTTTTAATATTTTAAAAATACAATAGTGGTGTTCAATCATCACCACCATTGTTGTCCTCTTCCTCCTCGTCCTCATCATCATCAAAGGAAGAAGATGAAGGGTCTGACTGCAAGTCATATTCAACCTCATCCCATTATGATGAAGTATGAGATTCAACTTCTTGTACAACTTGTTGGCGTATGTCGCGAGATGCCTTGTATGGCAGTCAAGGCCTACTAAAAGCTGCATCAAAGCCTCTATTTCAAGTGGAGGCAGAGAAGGAGGGGGTGATGGCAGCGGAGGAGCTCCCTGAGATGTTAACATGATAGAAAAAAGGAGGAGGCCGATAAAGAAAGTAGTAAGAATCACAAGGAATATGTGAGTTTGAATGGAAGTCTAATGGATATTACGAAGGGTTATGACTTATGAAGGTCTAATGATGTTACGAAGGGTTTTGACATATGACTTGGTACTTGGGGAAGACAGGTCGTTTGAAAGTGTTACATAATGGTTGTTTTTGAAGACCGCTATATTTTGTCTTCATTGAAATAAGAAGTTGGAAGTTGAATTATTTGTAAGTGTTACATGACAGTTGTTTTAAAAGAACCGTCACTTTTGTTACTAAATAAATGACGGTTATTAACTACAACCATTATTTTTTTTGTTTTCGTGAATTCCATCTCACAATATATAATGATGTGCAGAATTAACCATTACTTTTAAGCGTTATATATCCTTACGCAACATTCAGCTTGACATACATAACGTTTATAAGTTGTAACCATTATGTATTAAGCGTTATAAATGTGTGAATCAGTAGTAGTGTATGCGGCATTTACTGTCCCCAAAAAAAAGGTTAAATGCCATGTAAGATATCTAATAGAATTTTCTTCTGATTCTTATCAACAATCATAAGTCATAACCACTACAAAGCACTTTTTTATCTTGTAGTGATATATGCACAACGTATGAATAAAAATTTAAATATTTATGTTTTTATTGTTGTAGTTATTTATTTATAATTACTTGTACAATTTTATTTTACAATTGGTCTTAAATATTATTACCTTTTATAAAATTATAAAGCTAAATTTTTTAATATTTTATTTTTATTAATCTTAAATGTGCTTTTGCGTTGCATAAGATCAAAATCTAGTTACTTATATTGTTACGTTTTTTTTCTGGCAAAAACAAATGTTACGTTTTTAACCACAACGCGAAAGTTTTACTTGAAGTCGAATAATAAGTTAAGCTTTAATTTTGATCTAAATATGTGCCCTCCTTATTCAATAATTAAAATCACATGATATTGGATTTTTTTTTTTTTTTGTCATCATGAAATTAAAGCAATATGTTGGAAATTAATAGATTGGGGGAGTTGGCAAAAAAAACAATAGA
Source organism: Inga leiocalycina (assembly GCA_963242795.1). Classification (NCBI taxonomy): domain Eukaryota; kingdom Viridiplantae; phylum Streptophyta; class Magnoliopsida; order Fabales; family Fabaceae; genus Inga; species Inga leiocalycina. The sequence goes on from OY725327.1 coordinate 30,742,885, forward strand.
ATTTGATAGGTTGGGTGCCCATTGATGAGCTAATGACTTATTAATAATGGGAAAAAATTAATTATGTGATTAATTAATTATTTAACATATGGATTTGAATTTTTAATTCTAATTATGAGAAGAGAATTTATATTAAGGGAGGAGTAATACACATAATAATTGTGTATTTAATCTTTCTCCTTCTTGACAACTCTTCTTCAGATTCTCTCATCAGTCAGTCCAATTGTAATTTTGACTTTACCGTAACGAGTACAATTCAGAATAATTAACAGATGTATAAACATCTCTGGGAAAGAAGTAACAACTAATTAGAAGAGTCAACTCTATAAGAAGGAATAGTCAGAAATTAACTAATCCTATAAGGGAAAACTTCAGAAAAATACCTTTAAAATATTAAAATCCCACATCAGTTTTGTTTCCTATACAATATTTTAGTTATTGGCTATACTTTATTAGCAATTCACAACTCACTTTAGTAGGAAATCACCGATTTGGGATTTTCATATTTTAAAAGTATTTTCTAGAATTTTCCTATCTTACTACGATTTTGTATTCTTTATGTTACAGAAAAATAATTATGCCAGTACTGCCACGAGCCTTGGGCCCAAATCTAGCACTACTACAAAATAAGGATTTAGCGGTATCAATCTTATGGCACTTTTTCAAACAATTATCAAAGGAGACTTCTTATTTTTTTTTAAAAAAATGCATGTAACAGCTACGGCCCTTGATCAGAAAAACACCATAGTTGATTAATACATTGTATGACGCTTGCCTGAGAAAGCGCCGTACAAGGGGTTATTTTTATAAAAAAAAATTAATCACTTTACTACTAATTAAAAAAAGACGTGTGGTAACTATGGAATAATATAAATTATGTAAGAGTCAAAGCTCTATTATTATGATAAGATGTTTTCTTAAGAAAATTTTTCTATACTAAAAACAAAAATTAAATTTAAGAATTGATTTAGAGATCAAAACCTAAAGATAAATCGTCCCTAAATTTTTTTATCTCAACTAAATAACCTAGATACTAACATATATGTATCGCCTTCCATCACTTGAATAAACAAGTTTTTTCTAGCACCAAATCACACATGGTATCAGCACGACCATGATCCAATTCGGCAATCTCATTACAGATAATGGCCAGCATGACTCAACTCCAACGGCGCCCAACACCTCTTCAACATAGTAAGTCCAACCATGAATTCCCAAGCGCAAATTGACACTAGCAGCTCTCCCATTACCATTGAATGGACAGCATTACATTTAATGGGCTACTAGTATATGCCTATATGTGATTGGCAAAGACAATTTTGGATATTTGGATCGTGAAATAGAGAAACCAGCAGTAACTGATGCAAAGTACTGAACCTGGGTAGCAAAGGATCCTATGATTCAATCATGGCTGATCAATTCAACGACCACATAAATTAGCGCCACCTTCTCCTTATTCAAGTCCTTGCGAGAAGTATGGGAGGCGACCAAAAATACGTTCGCTTCCGTGAAGAATAGAGCCGCTATTCTAGACATTGAAGGCAACTGGATAGACTCAGGCAAGGTAATCTTACTCTCACCGAATATTGGACTAAGTTAGTTACTTTGTGGCTATAGTTAGATATGTATGATACCCATGAGTGGACATGCCCTTCGGATGTTCGACTCTTTGCAAAAATACAAGAGGAAAAACGCATCAACAAATTCTTACTTGGTCTTCAACCCTCTTATGATGAAGTCTGGGGATGAATTATGAATCAAGAAAAACTCCCAAGCCTTATTAAGGTCTTTTTCATTGCAAAGCAGGAAGATAGCAGAAAGAAACTTCCTTAAATTGCTACATTTGAAGCTGAACCAAGAGTTTTTCTCTCTAAGGGCTTCTAGTCACATGAAACCAGAGAAAAAAGGGGCAGGAGGTGGTGTGATCACTACTAAAAACCAGGTCATGCACAATATATAGGCTGGAAGTTACATGGGAAATTACCGCATCAGAAGAGTTGAGGCAAATATTAGTCCAAAACCCACGTTACAAATGTTGATTCCAGGGTTAAGATCCAAGATAACCTCAATAAAGAAGAGGCCAATGTGCTAAGAAAGGTGCTGGATAAACATAGCACTAAAGAGCAGTTGCTAGCCACCGGTAATGTCACATACTCATGTAATGCTATTTTGGCTTTCAATGCTCAATTTTATCATGAAAATATTTGAATAATATACTCTGGAGCCACTGACCATATGAGTGGAAATAAAGAACTACTCAAGAATATTAAGCCATGTCATACACACATGTTTATCAAAGTTACAGATATGAAATTTATTAAGGTGCATGGAATTGGAAAAGTATGCTTGCTTGGTGCTATGACTCTCATAAATGTGTTATATGCTCCAGACCTTAAATGCAATTTAATTTCTATAAGCAAGAAAACCCTCTATTAGCATCCTCACGTTCCTTTTTCTGCCACTAAATGTGTGTTTCAGGAGTTGGCATTGGGGAAGACGATTGGCAGCACAAAGTTATTAGAGGGGCTTTATTCCACGGAGGATTATGAAGGAACAACACATGCCTAGCTCAATAGCAGTAGCGATGCAGTCATTTACCTAATTCACGAATAAAGAAGTGTTGTTATGGCATCTTAGATTAGACCACCCAAACTTCATGGATCTATCCAAATTAATTATTTCCAAATTCAATGAATAAAACTGCATCCTTTATTCCTTGTGAAATTTGCCAATCATTAAAACATACAAGAAGCAATTACCAAGCTCACCCTCATCAATTTTTTCATCCCTTTTCACTCATACACAATGATATTTGGGGACCTGCCCGCATTCCATCTTTATCACATGCTAAATGGTTCGTAACACTAATTGATGATCACACTCGATTCACATGGGTATCCCTCGTGAAAGATAAATCTGACATAATCCAAATCTTCATAGACTTTCACAAAATGATCCACACACAATTTAACACATCTATACAAGTCCTTCAATGTGACAATGGACTTGAATACCTAAACCCTACCCTCCAATCCTATTTTAAATAGTAATATATCGTTCATCAAACCTTTTGTGTCAATACACCTTAACAAAACGGTACTGCTGAAAGAAAAAACCGTCACCTCCTTGACGTCACTAGAGCCCTTAGGTTAACTCATAATGTTCTCAAATTTTATTAGGGGGAAGCCCTTCTTACTGCAACATACCTTATCAATCGTTTACCCTCCAAAACACTTAACTTCCAAACACCATTTCAAGTTCTATCTACCTTTTATCCGCCTTCACTTGTCCTTAGTCACATTGAAGAAATATTTTTGGATGTATACCCTATGTCTACCATGACTCTGGTGGCAAACTTGGCCCTCGAGCTCTCAAATGCGTATTCTTGGAATATTCTTCAACACAAAAAAGGTTATAAATGCTATTCCCCAACCTTCAAGAAGCTTTATGTCACCATGGATGTTACCTTTGACGAAACATATGGTTACTACAAAAAACACCCATTCAAGGGGAGAGTGATAGCGAATGGGAGCTTTTCTATGAACCAGAATTATCACCAAGTCCTACAACATCCATAGCCCCAAGTCCTCCACTTCCTACTGCACTTCCTGCACCAACCGAACCCGACCTAACCGAACACCAACCTTGAGCCTAACGATGCTAATAGTGATAAGGAGGAAGCATGTCTAGATATTCATGATGAATAGGAAGCTGCTGGAGATGACCCAACAACATCTTTTTGTACTGAAGCTCCTTTTATAACTGAACAGCACCTTGACTCGACCCTAGCACCAAGTTTTGATGATCTTGAATGACCTATTGCCTTAAGAAAGGGTAAGATCATTCACTCAGCACCCCATAAGTAACTTTGTTTCATATAACTATTTGTCACCTTCTATGCATAGCTTTGTTACTCGACTAGCAAATGAACAGTTACCTACTATTTTTCCATGAGGCTGTTCTAGACATGAATTGGAAGAAAGGCTATGGATGAAGAATTAAGGGCCTTAATGAAAAATTAGACCTGGAAAATCATCAAATTACCAACCGGGAAACGGGCTGTAGGATCTAACTTGTAAGTGGGAGTTTACGAAGAAATAAAACCCTGATGGGACAATCAACAAATATAAAGCTTGGGGTATTCTCAAACCCATGGAATTGATTATTAGGAGACATTTGCTCCTATTGCAAATTTAAATACAATTTGAATACTATTGTCTCTAGCAGCAAACCTAGATTGGCCATTTCACCAACTTGATGTGAAAAACACATTTCTTAATGGTGACTTAAAAGAGGAAGTGTGTGTGTGTGTGTGTGTGTGTGTGTGTATGAATATCCCCAAGGGCGTGTCAGAATGTAACACTCCAAGAATGGTGTATGTAGACTTTACAAATCACTCTATGGCCTGAAGCATTTTCCTAGAGCATGGTTTGGTAAATTTGTCCAAGCAGTAAAGAATGAAGGTTTTACTCAATGCCAAGCAGACCACACACTATTTGTGAAACACTCAAGAGGTAAAAGAACACTACTACAAAAAAGTTAATTAGTAGCACTTATTTTTTCATTTTTGTAGCACTTTTTGAGTGCTACAAAAGCCTCTGCTACAATAGGTTTTTGTAGCACTTAAAAAGTGCTACAATAGGTGAACTCTTTTGTAGCGTGTTTTTGACAAAACGTTATAATAAGTAATTATTTTTTAAAAAACATATTGATCTCTTGTAGCGCTTTGTTGGATTAGTGCTACAATAAATTATGTAGCTCTTTTTCAAGAAAGAGCTACAAAAAGGTTTTTTTAAAAAAAAAATTCAAAATTAAATGAACAACTATTTTATATACTGATTTCTTTAGCCATTATATCTAAAAAATATGTATCAGACAATCAATACCATAATTACAGAACAATTAACTTTTAATATGAATGCATGTTTAACAATTAGATTAACGTGAAAAAAATAACTTAACTTATATAAATACCTTAATTTTCTTCCCACTATGGCTATTTCTCCCCTACTATTGGCCTATTACATGTAGGCTCATAAATGAGAATTGTACTCTCCCGGTGTCCCTCAAAACGCTATGGTATAAATGCCTTCATATAAAACAAACAATTAGATTAACATGAATAAAATTACATGATAAAGAAAAAGGATGATAAGGTACTTAATCTATATGTTGGTGCTTCCACAATTAAGTATGTTATTCAATCATCCTAATTTAACTAGAAATATTATAAAAAAAATTTCTTTAGAAAATATTACTCTAAATATCTACTCCTATCTTAATATCTAGTTCAAATCCTTAAATATCTAACTTAAATAATAAATAAATAACATTTAAACCAAATCCTAACAATATAAATATCTAAAATCCAAATCCTAGCTAATAAGATAATCTATCATAATCTTAACAAAATATTCTAAATAACATATCTCAATGATTCTCAAGAGCCCATAACAAAAAGAACTCTCATTTACCAACATATCATAGCTCTTAAATAGAAAATAAATAATTTTTCCTAACACAAGAAATTAAACATAATATTTAAAAGAACTCTTTTTTTTACTTGACCCAAAAGGTCTTTTTTAGATCATACAAAGTTTAAGGTTCGCCAAATTACACAGACATAGAAAATACTAGAAGTAGCATAGCTCTATATTTTGAAGATAAGAAATATTAAGATGAGGAAAAAATTATCTTATCTTTTTTTTTTTTTATGGTGACAAATCTGTTCTTCATATCATACAAATGACATGAAAAATGCAGCTATCAACTCTTTTTCCTTATATAAAAGGCAACTTAGAACTTGAGGTTAAAGCTTACAACACTAATAGTGACTACCACTATCCGTCCACTGCCCACATACAGGCTTCACATCCAGGATGTGGTTCATGAATAATCATACCATGCCTTTAGGGGAAAAAAAGAGGCAAATGGGCCATCAATTTTAACACAATAAAAAAATGCAGCCACCAAATAAAATATGTTGGACTTCCTTAGAGAAATCTTGAGCAAATAAAACTAGATATAATATAATATGATATAATATAATATCTCTCTCACACGCACATAACTTTCTCTTAATAACAAATCAATTGATCAAGAAATCCAATTCCCTCTAATGAATCAATAAATCAAGAAAACATTGCAAAGCATCTACAGTTCTAATTACTCTATTCTTGCTCAGGATGCTTTTGTTTTTTAAAAGGACGAACATTGAAGAGGCCAAACTAGGGAATAGTAAGCAACAATTTCAAATGAAAAAAGCAGTACCTTGAAAGCTTTTTGATTTCTAACTAGAGGAAGAACAATGTAAAATAGATTTCAAATTTTTAACTTGAAGAGACTAAAACCATTTAAATGAAAAAGAAAATTCACTACTAAAACTTACTAGAGACGGAGGGAAATCTTCAAAGAAAAGCTTCACAAACTTCATCTTTAGGGAACATAATCGCTGCTATAAACGATGTTGAAAAACTTGAATGCCGTCATTGCAGCATCCATATGCGAGAAAAGAGTAAATTGGGCTGAGAACAAAGGGGGAAAAGAAGGAAATGAGGAAGAAGAAAAATGGTGAAAAGATAGCTTGGGGAGCCGGAGAACAATAAGATTGAATGGCAAAGAGAGAGTTTGGTATAAGAGTTGAAGGAAAACTAACGATTTTTTGCCCTAGAGATGAAAAAGGAAAAAAGAACAGTTATTCATGTGGAGAAACATTTGAAAGTTACAGCCTTTGTGGGTGTAGTGGGTGAGTTAAGTGGGGGTAATATTAGGGTTTAAAATATATTTTTAAAAAAAAAGCCTATTGTCACTCTTAACCAACTAAATGCTACAATACCTAAATATTTAAATAAATTTTAACTGACACTTATGTAGCCTTTTCTTAAAAAAATGCTATAATTGTTTTAGTAATTTTTTTTAAAGAAAAATTATGACCAATTGTAGCACTTTGTTAAAAAAGAGCTACAATTGGTAAAATCTATTGTAGCACTAGTTTACACTAGCGCTATCATAAGTTCCGCCTTCTTATTTGTAACCCTTCATCATTTAAGTGCTACAAATGGTGTGCTACAAAAAACATTTTTTGTAGTAGTGGAACAATTCTTATTGTATATGTTGATGAGACTACTCTAACTGGCAATGACACACATGAGTTAGCCAAACTCCAGAGATCACACAAATTAGAATAAGGTTTAAGGTGCTTAAATAACCTTCAACTTTTCTAAAAGTTACAACAGTAACTATAAACTATTTTTTAGAGTAAAAGTAACCATAAATATTATACAAAGGGAAAAAGTGATCATGACGTTAATAACCCCAAACATCCATTACTATGAGGTTTTTAATGAAAAGTTAAAGTGCTAAAATAGCTATACCAAAAGTGAAAAAGTAACCATAAAATTTGTTTGGAGCAAAAGTAACTAAAAGGTGACTTCTTGAACATTAATTCATAAGTCTTTAACTACTACAGATTTGTACATATATAACGATTAACAAATAATGGTTACCACTAATAAACATCATGTATGTCCAGGCGGAGGTCTCGTAAGAATATATAACGCTAAAACGTAATGGTTGATTACGCACACTATCATATATTGTGAGGTGGAATTTGTAAAAACACAAAAATAACAGTTGTAGTTAATAATCATCATTTATTTAGTGAGAAAAATGATTGTTCTTACAAAATAACCGTCATGTAACACTTACAAATGATTCTTCTTCCAACCTTAAATCGACAAAAACATAATATTTATATCAATTAATCATAAAGTAATCGTCCAAATAAGTGACATAATTAAATTGGACCAGACTAACTGGTCAGGCTAGACCATTTTATGGACTAGGTAATCAAACCACTTGGACTGGTCCTACCTGGTTGGATCAATTTTTTTGAATACTTTGTAATTTAGATGTTTCTTTTTATTTTGTATTTAATGTTGTTGGCCTTTTTTAAGGATTTACAATTAAGTTTTATTGTTTTAATGGACTTTTATATAATTGCAGGAATTTTTATTATCTTAATTGTGTTTATTAGGCTTAAATATTTTTTCCAACATATTTTTTTATTGTCATTGAATGTTGCCTAATAAACACAATTAAGATAATAAAAATACCTACAATTATAGGTATTTTTTGTATAAAAAAAATTGATATTTTTTATGGTCTTAATTGTGTTCAATAAGTTAAAATTTTGCCTCCTAAAGAGGGAAAAAAAGTAAAAAAAAAAATCAAATTGAGATCCTAGATTGCTTGAACTAGTCCAAGCAGTCCGCCAGATAGAATATGGTCTAACCTGACCTCAAGTTGGTGTTGGACCATACTACACCACATGTTGCCTTATACAACTCGAGGTCCTTTCTAGACCAGACCTTGAGTTGATGTCAAACTCGGTCTAGTCTAGTCCGAGCACATCCCTAATAAGATATATAGGAAAAATGTGCAAATGACAATATTGCCATTAATAAGAAATTTAAATTAATTTGAAAATAAAAAATAAATTATAATTTAATAAATAAATATAAATATTCAATAGAAAAATAAAAATAACTATGTATAGATATTAAATTAGTGAAACATAATTAAATAAAAAATAAATAAATAAATATAAATAAAATATAACAAATGAAAAGGGAAAAATTCCACACACACAAAAAACCTTCAAAATTTGAAAATCCTAAATCAATTATTTCCTATTAAGATGAGTTGTGAATTACGAATAAGTGTAGTCAATACCTAAATTTTTGTTGAAAACATAACTAATTTGGGATTTTACTATTTTGAAAGTATTTTTCTGAAATTTTTTTAATGAAAAAAAGTGGCTCTTAGTCAATCAACCTTAGGGTCATTCCTAGCAATATCTCAACAACATCGATCACTTGCATAAAACCAAAAAGAAAAAGCACCACAAGTCCATGACCATCATCATCATTGTAACCCCCTTCCAACTAAGGCCGAGATTTACGTTCAAAATACGTAATTAACTTGAATTAGAGACCATGGAATAAATTGAAACTTATAATTGTTTCCATTTCCTGAAACAGGGTTTACAAAAACTTTTCAAAAATCTATTCAACATGGTCTCAAGTTCGCATTTCAAATACACAATTGACCTATACAATTTGATTCCACTCATAAACATCAAAGTGCATAAAATTTCCCGACATAATCGAGTTCCATTAATCATCTAAAGGGTTTACACGGTACAAATGGCCATAATTAGTTTCCCTTTTAAGGGGATTACACAAATACTATTCAATAACTCCTACATATATAAAATTCCCAACAACATATCCAAATGTTAAACTATGATAACCAATCATCCAAAAGAAAAACTCCTAATCCTAAGCCCTATCCGCCCTTCGTCACCTGCTTCTCTTTAGAACCACTGACCCTGTCTGAAAATCATTTTATGGGAGAGTGAGATTCTAAGGAATCCTCGTGGTAACAAATCACTCATAGTATGCACAACCACAAAGCATGTAAGCAAATCATCATAACACAACACACAGCAATTACAACGGCAGTTCAGTGACAGGGGCAGTATGACGTCCATCACCCTTACGTCTGCTCACGTTGAAGTGCTCACGCTGTATTGCACCACAACATGGTTCACAACTATACATATTTCACCACAGCTGGGCTTCATATAAAACATTTCACAACACATAGCCATATTGGCATGTTCTCAAAGTAGGAATTCACAATTCCACAACACCGCTACAGCAATTACAATGGCAATTATAGTGGCAGGGGTAAGTGTGATAAGCATCACCCCCTACTACTGCTCATACAGAAGTGCTCATGCTGCAATACACTAAGGCACATTTCACATTCACAATTTCACAATGGCATCACGACCACAATTTCCACAACATCAAGTTTCATGTGATATTTCACAACAACACAATGATAAGTCATGCATACCAAGCATCATACACAACATGAGAGAAAAGTCACTACCTTGTTCTTTCCTCGCATGCTCTGGCACTGGTCTATCGCGAGCAGGGCAAATGTCAAATCCTATAATTCATAATTAGGGACGAAGTGTTAGTCTCTATTCCAATACTCAAATGACTTCAAAACACTTAGATTTGGTTATCATTAAAGTCCCTTAGGTGGCTACTAGAAGCCCAAAAAAATACCTAAAGGGTTGGGGAGTACTATCTCAAAGACCACCCTACGATAGTGAAAAGTTCTTATTTTTGGGCGTTGGCCGCTTTAATGCCCCAAAATTTGAGTAAGGGATTATGACTCCAAAGGTGAAGGTGATTATTGTCAAACCAACACTTTTGAAGAATACAATATAAGTTGTGATTTGAAAGTGTTGCAGTCAGTGCCCAAACCCTGTATTTAAGCTTAATTGTGTGTCAAAGCTTAAAATGCATTGAAGGAGAAGGGGAGGGCGCATGATTGGTGAAAGGAAATGAGAAAATATGTTTGGTTGTGATTCAAGAATAATTGTCATAATCAAGGAAAAAATGAGAGTTACCAACCATTTGGTCAGTTACTAAAGAGAAAACTTATTAGTAACGTAAAGATCAATGGTGGTGATTGATTTTGCAAGAGATCAAGAGGGTGGAATCACATGTGTGGATGCTTACGTGAGTTTTGTGTTGTGATATTATGTGACATGTTGTGGTCATTGGGGCAAACATGTCAATGTGATGTGAATTAGGTTTATTTGGTGTTTTCAATGAATTCCTTGTGGAAATTTATGTGGGAATGGTGTTTATTGTGAAATTGGAACCATTGGGAACATAGGTACAAAAATATGAAATTCTGTCCAGTGTGAACTCTATACAGGGCAGTCAGCTTATCTGGATATTTTGAATGGGCAAATGATGTCTAAAAATTCTGAAACTTTCTAGTTTTAAATTTCACATGCCAAGCTTCAAAATGGAAAAATAACTCATGTCATTTCGTTTTGGGAGCTGGGCGTTATGATTTTCCAAAATCTGGGATTAAAACTGAAATCTGTTTTGGAGCAGTGTTGGATTTTGTGCAATTCTGTATTTTTGTGGTTATGGACAGACTTGATTCATATTTTTCCTGTGAAGAGGACTTAAATAGCTTTCAATAGGCTCTGGGATCACTCCATTTCAATTTTTCTAGAATTATTTATGATTTTTCAAAGATTGGACAGAAAATCTGCAATAAAATCCGAAAATAGAATTATGACATAAGCATACTTAAAGATGACATAAGCATGGACTTATGAAATAACTCTCCATCTCCTTCCTATAGACAAAACATACATGAACCAGCTGAAATAAGAGAGAGGAAGTGCAGCCATTTTCTAGAGAGAGAAAGGAGAAGAGAACTTGTACAGTAGGTCGATTTCTTCGGTAAATCGGTTACTAACGTGTATAACTCCGATCCTAAGTTGTTCTTCTATATTAATTCAGGTTTAGGAAGCTTAAATTCTCTTGTTCAAGGACCTAGGGTTTTAGCCAAGAAGAGGAAAAGCTAGTGGGAACTTGAGGTAACTTTCAAACCTTCGTATATTGACTATTATGGCTGATGTGGACAATTTAATTGGTGAAATTTTGCTGGATTGTCTTTGTTTGTAAATTTGGAAAATGGGTTGGCCTAGGTGTTATGCTACCCAAATTGATATTAAATGGTAGTTGTAACCTAATGGAATAGTCAATAAAGTGGTTAGGAGTATAAAGGAACATATTTATGGAGCTGAAACCAAAAAACCCCAATTTTCCCCGAAGTACCTGTATATTTCGGCTAGGGCTAAAAATGGGCCTTAGAGTTGAATTTTCATTGATTTAATGATTCCATTGAGTTCATGAGGGAAAATTAGGTGGGGTTACAGTTGGTCACTCTTTCGTAAAAGGCCGAAAAAGTATAATTACGAAAACGCCCCTAAAATCCTTAAAATAGGGTTGCCAAGGGTAATTTTGTAATTTGACATTGAATTTGATAATTCTGAGTCTGAAAATGGATTTTTTGGGCAAAAATATGTCAAAACAGCCCATGTCAAAATTTCGGGAAAAGTATAGTCCGACAGGTATGCCAGGGCCGAGCCAGGGTCCTGGGGGTATTTTGGTAAATTTTTATAATAGGCTCATATAACCCCCAGAAACACTATGGAAGTGTCTAAACTGGTACATTTGACATTTTAGGACCAAGTTGAAAGCCTGAGGGATTGACACGCAAATTGAAGCACACGGTTCGAGGTGAAAAAGGTCTAAGGTAGGGAACATGTATTGATGCCTGTATTTGATATTTGTGCTAGTGTATTGTTACATGTTATTGCTTTGCTTGATTATGTGAAACATATATGAATTTTTGAAGCTATGTTTCTGTTTATACTATGGCCATAGTTTTGTTGCACGAAACATTGAGCACGCAGATATGTCATTGTGTTGCATGAGTTTATGTAATGTAAGCATATCATGCATTAAGCACTTATCTTGCATGCATATTGGTACTATTTTCCTATTGAGATTCTCTCGAATCTCACCCTTCCCTACCAACAATTTAAACAGGTGAAGACGGAATGTATGCTGAGAACAAAGAAAAGAACAGTACGAGGGGATTACAGTGGTGGAACGAAGATGGGAAGGTGTCTCCATTTCACTCGGATGAGTTTAGACACCCTGGTAGTCCTGTGTGGCTACATTGATGGTAATTATTATGTACGAATCCCTATGAAGAATTTCTATAATCATGCACATATCATTAGTATATTTATGCTATTCCTGTATTAATCACCGAACTACATATCATTTTCCGCGAATACTCTTGTAAAGGTGAAATTAAGATAAGGGCGTGACAACAGCGGCCAAGAATCTTTGGCTACGGCAAAAAATAGATCAGAAACTTTTGGGCTTCGGCCAAAATCAGGTTAGAGAGTTTTTTGGCTGGGGCCAAAAGTAGGTCAGAAGCTTTTTGGCTGCGGCCAAGAAAAATTTTAGTTTCTAAGCTAAATTTCCAAAAATCATAACTAATTATAGAAAAATCAAAATGTGGTGATCCCAAAGCCTATTGAAAGATATTCAAATCCTCTACACAGGAAAAATATGAATGAAGGCTGTTCATAAGCATAAAAATATAGAATTACACGAAATCTCATATTGCTCCAGAATTACGTCCAGTTTCAACCCCAAACTTTGGAAAATCATAACTCCTGGCTCACAAATCGAAATGACATTAATTATTTGTCTATTTTGAAGCTTGGCATGTGAAATTTAAGACTGAAAAGCTTTAAAATTTTTCATCACCATTTACTCATTCAAAAAGTCCATGCAAACTGACTGCCTGCACAAGGTTCTCACTAACCAAAACTTGCAACTTTTAAACATAAGTTTCCAATGGTTCAAAATTTACATTCAACACTACTCTCATACAATTTTCCATAAGGAATACAATGGCAACCTCAAAATGACCAAAATCACAACCTATCAACATGTCCTATTTTGACCAATACACAAAACTAAACACAAATTACCAAACCCAACCTTCAATGATTCAATTCACTTCTGTCCATCCAAAACACATCTCAAGGTATCAATTCCATAGCAACAACATGTCAAATACGCAATAACCCTAATTTTCGAAAATAGGGCAAAAATTCCAAAATTTCAAGACTAAATCAAATGGCCACAAAGTTCATATCAAAGTGTTCATCTTACTCACCTCAACAACTTTCTTAAAGGTGTTCATTGGTTCTTCAACCTCTAGATTTTCTTGTGTACTCAAAACACTACCAATGGAAAATCTAAAACCATAGGATGAAAGCTATTAACAAGATGAACAACTTTAAAGAAGGAGATTTTGACATTCAAGGTCAAAATCTTACCTTAATCTCAAGATTTTCTTTTCTCTTTCTACCTCTTGTTGGATGAAAATGGAGAGAGCAAGAGAGAGAAAGTGTGTGATGATGAAGATGAAGATGAGGTCCGATTTTTCCCTTTTTCCCATGCTTAAACGAAATAGAGAGAGGGAGAGGGAAGACAAAAGGATTAAAATATAATTACTTGACTTTTCCCATCAACCACTCTTCATTCAATGGTGCTACATGTCATAATCTCTTTGCTTCTCATAAAGTAAGTAACTACTTGGTTACTCTAACTAGCTCCATTAACCATTTAGTCGCACTCCTTATTTCTTTTAATTAGTAATTAATTTCTTCATTAATCACTGATTAATTGACCGGAAAATTTTCCATTCTTCCAAATTTTCCTCTGGTTATGGCACATTCACAAGAATTGTCATATAACACATATTCTAATTATTTTTCCTTTCTCCATGCGTCATTTCCTTCTTATTTTAGCCTAATAATTACTTTGTCATATAATTATGCTAAAATATAAAGTGTTAGGCATTTCCGATAATTAATTCCGATCTCAAACCAACTTTAATTCACAACTCATTCTCAATAAATGCAATTAGCCTTTAATCGAAATTTAGGGTATTACAATCATGAATCCACATATCCAAATGCAGAAAACAAAATCAAACCATCCTCATTGTATTATGATCCGCAATGAACTTGACATCGCAAGAGTCCTTATCAAAGGCAAGGTCATAAAGACCAAGCAACCTCTTCTCCACCACACCTGAAACGCTAAATGAACAACGATTGGGAACCGCCTCCTTTCATATACAAGTGATATGTAAGAAGTTTTATCAAACGAATAGGAGTTTGATACACGAATGACCATGAAACATTCGACAAATTCGAATTTTAGCAGTTTCAATTTTGACACAAAGTAGCCATTTGCGAGCAAGTTTGAATATGTTTAGTAAATTCTATTTTGTGTCCCTCTCTTCCTCTTCAGTAATACACTTGACTGCCCTTGTTTTTTAAATGTTAAATAGAGCAATTTATAAGATTAAAGAAGAATATGGACACACTCGTCTCCGAAAAAAAAAGGTGCAGATCTTCTACCCTAACACGACATATTCAAATTAGAATTTCCTAAACATATTCAAACTTGCTCGCAATCTTCCTCTTCAGTAATACACTTGACTACCCTTGTTTTTAAAATGTTGAATAGAGCAATTTATATTAAAGAAGAAAATGGACACACTCGTCTCAGAAAGAAAAGGTGCAGATCTTCTACCCTAACACGACGTCCCAGTTCAGAGATGAAAACTAGACAAACCCACCGGCCACCTCTCAACTCACAATAACGCACGTCCACGATCAAAATTTCATAACCGAAGCGATTACTTGAACAGAGTTATGGCTCTTCAAGCTTTGCAGGCTTCGAGCTCGTCAGAGGTGTGAAGTTTTTATTCACATTTTAGGGACAAATTTGTCCTTGGCATCTTCCATCAGTTACTGGAAAATTGGTTTTCACCAATTTTAATGGGATACGAAGAGTTTTATAAGTCATGAATAGTATGTCTTAGGAAGACCAATACAAATTTATTACAAACTACTAACTTAATTAATTTTTTTAATATTTATAATTATAAATTAGTTATATAACTCCCACCTTTAGTATATCAGATGAAGCAATATATTTCTAATTTCTTACATACTTGGCTCCTCTCCTCCACTCTTCCCATTCACTTTCTCTACCCACGACTCATTCCTACCATTAAATTAAAATTTGAGTAGTTTATATTTATGTTTTATAAAATTATTAATAAAATTTTAAATTATAAATAAATAAATTCAACATGTTAAACCTTAGACATGATAGTTTAAACTGATATATATATATATATAAAAGATGATTTTATAAAACACTAAATCTCAACCACTTAAATTTTAATCCTATGGTGGAGATGGGCAGTAGATAGTAGATAGGAAGTAAACAGGAAGATAGAAGAGATAAACTTAGGGCCTGTTTGATTTGATCCCATTACACCCTGCGGTGCAATGCAATGCGATGCAATGGTAATGCAATGCAATATTAATTATAGGGGTAGTATTTGGTTTGATTTTTAAGTAAAGTGCAATGAGTTAATATTTTAACAATTATTTAAAATTAATATATTACACAAAGTCTATTTTACCCCTTAATATAATCTTTGTAGAAAAAATAGTTACAAGCCAGCGATGACGAGGATGGAGGAGGAGGAGGTAGTGGCGGTGGCAATGATGGCGGTGGCAGGGGAGGAGGTGGTGGCGGCGGTGGCGGTGATGGAGGAGGAGGTGGTGGCTGTGGCGGTGTTCGGTGGGTCGGGGTGGCGGCGGAGGAGAAGGTGGTGGTGGTGGTGGTGGGCAACGGGGGTGGAGGAGGTGGTGGTGGCCGGTGGGCCGGTGGGGGCGGCGGGGGTGAGGGTGGCGGCGGAGAAGGAGGTAGTGGCGGCGGTGGTGGAGAAAGAGGTGGTGGTAGCGGTGGGTGGCGGGGGGTGGAAGAGGTGGTGGTGGGTGGTTGGCCGGTAGCGGCGGAGGAGGTGGTGGTGGCGGGCAGCGGGGGTTAGGGTGGCAGCAGAGGAGGAGGTGGTGGTGGTGGGCAGTGGGCCAGTGGCGGGGCCGGGGGTGGTGAGGGTGACGGTGATGTAGGAGGTTGTGGTGGCGGCAGAGGGTGGAGGTGACGATTGTGGAAGAGGAAGAGGTTATGGCGGTGGCAGTTGTGACGTGATGCAGCAAGTGAAATAAAATAAGTTAAACAAATACAAGGGAAATTAAAGGGTAAATTGAAATTTTTAGACCATGCAATGAGATGGTAATGAGGATTCATAGGGGGGAGGTATGAATGAGGATTATCAATTTTTTGGTAATCATCATTACCATGGTAAACCCTATTACCATATTAAAGAGCAACCAAACACTCTTATCTTGGTAATGCAATCATGATCACCATTGCATGCATATAATGTGGTTGAACTAAACGGGCTCTTAGTCACCTACGTTAGCCAATGTATTCAATTGAAATTTCAAACTTCAAAAAACCATAAAAAAAAATGCGCATGAAAATGAATACATACAAAACAAAGCAAAAACAGCAAAACGCTCACTTTCATGCCGTTTCAGCCTCTCCGAAAGCACACTAATTACTACTCCCCATATCTTAATTATAAGATAAAGTTGACATTTTTAGAGAAATTAAGGAAGCTAATTAAATTACTTTAGAGTGTTTATATTTTTAATATCCTTAGACTATATATTAGTTTATTAGTCAAATTAATTAGTTTGGAGGAAAAAAAATAAAAATATAAACACTCTTAAGTAATTTAATTAGCTTCCTTAATTTCTTAAAAAAAATTAACTTTACCTTATAATTAGTATTGGAGAAAGTAGCTCGTAAGGAAATTTCCTTCCAAAATTATACATTTTTATCTTTCAGAGGATCCAATAATAATAAATTACCCTATTCTCTAACCCGATAATACATTATGCGCTGCTTCTACAGTTTGAGGCATATGTCACCACCGCCTTTACTCACTTCCCTTTGGTTCTCACTACTACTTTGTGACTTGCCATCTTCTATGGTCTCTGATTCCGGCGACCTCTGCCTGTGCGACGTCGTTTTGTACCCATTGAGGTGGTGGAGGGTGTGGTTGTGTGGTTGTGGTGTTGAGGCGGTGTACATAAAGTCTTGGGGCGGAGGGGCGTGAGGGAAGTAGTGTGGTGGCGGCGCGTGAGAGACTGGGTGTGGGCTGAAGAGCGCGTTAGCGGTGCCTGTTGCAGGTGGGACCCATATTCCTCCTAAGACTACGAGCTGAGGGGCGCCTGCCCCACCTACTTGCGAATTTGGGCCGGGTCGTCTTGTGTGGAGACGATATTTCTGTGAACCAAAAAGGCCCAAACAGTAGAATGAATCAGTAAAGGAACCATTGGCCCAAAAAAAGAATCAGTAAGGAAACCAACATGGACAGAAAATTAAATTTGTGAAAAATAATGGATTTAATTTGATGGGGAGAAAAACAAAAACGCATCGATTTTATATAATTTTTTAGTTTGGTCTCTTCATTCTATAAAATATACTACTTCAGTAATCTAATCTTAACATTATTAGTTTCAAATAATATTTGTTTATAATTATTATTATTTTAAAAATTTAATTTAATATTTTTTTTGCCTGCACATTTACCTAAAACAAGTAAATAAATGTGGCGCACCTATCATCATCCATGTTTTATTAAAATTATAAAATAGTTAAAATCATTTATTTACATTGTTGTTCATACTCCTATAGTCCTATGTTCTCAATATTACTGAGGTTATTAATCGATGATGTCTTGTAATTAATAAATTGGGAATGCTTTCCGATTTAATAATTGAATGAATTTTTATTAAAAATGTAATGCATAGAACCAAAGTATTTATTGTTATTCAATTAATATATAATTATTTATTCATAAAATCCTCCATTTAATATGAAACGTTAGATATATATTTACCTGGAGATGGCTTTTAACTTCATCATTGGTCAATCCGTCAACCTTCATCAGCTCCCTAATCTGTTTTGGGGTGGCCACTGTTGATATAAACAATAAAATTTCAATTATTTATATATCATAAAGTTCTGATTGTAAAATATCATAAAGCAGTGTTAATAAAGTAGTTAATTACCTTGAGATCCACCAAGCATCTGAAGGGCATTCACAAATCGCCGGTGCAAGTCCGGCGACCAACACCTTCTTGCTTTCCGATGACTTTGCGTAGTACCGGTGGACGTCGAAGCAGCAGTTTTGCCTGTTGTTTTCGCCTCACACGACGAAACTACCGTAACCCCTTTTCCTTGATCACCACCATTATTATTATTATTGCTTCCTCCTTTACCAGAATTCTCAATCGTCTCTGAGTATAATTTCTTATCCTCCTCCGCTTGTTTCTCATCAGCAGAGGCCAGTGCCAGCTCCGGAAGAGCCTGTAATGGCGTCGACGAAGAACACTGGTTCGAGCTATTTCGTTCCTTATTATTTGTGAATGGAAGGAAGGCTCCACCATTGATATTTCTGTGAAGCTTATTAGGGTTAACATCGAACCCAACAATCTGATGAGCATCTGCTTCTTTAGTGTTATTAAGGGATGGAATTGTGGAATACTGTGTCTTGGTTTCTTCACTAGCTTGGCTCCATAGCTGAGCAGAAATCATCCAATTAGCTTTATCACAATTATTATTATTGCTTGATGCTTTATCAGAGCTTTCAAAAGTTGAATGCTTTAAGGGTATGAATTCTTCCAGAGTTGCACTTTTCTTGCCTTCATTTCCTCTCAAAGCCTCGATTTTCTGCCTTGACTCCTCCATAGCTGTCACATGACAGAAGATTAGTCCATGTATACATATCTACATATTTGTTAGGGTTAGGGTCCAATTTTGGTCAACAACTTTTCTAGATCAATTTCAAGCTAGAAGTGTTGAAAATAGGAGTATTGTCACCTCCGTTAAAAATACTGATGGTCAATATTAATTTTTTAGTAATTAATGTTAGTTTTTTCACTATTAGGGTAAATTTACTTTATTTTTAACACTTCCAGTATGAAATTGATTCAAAAAAACTTCTAGATATCCACTGCGCCTACATAAAAATTTCCTAAGCAAAATTGAACTTCATCACAATTTTTAAGAACAAAGTATAAAGGGAGAGAAAATATCAAAAGATTAGCCTATTGGCTGAGAAATCACACTTAATCCACTTATATGTGAGGCTTCTCATGAGAAACTCATAATAATATTCTTTTATGTGTTGTGTGAGTTTGAGTTAATTTAAAGCTTTGGAGGTGTACCGTTGGTGAGAAGTTGCATGCAGAGAGGAAGCTCGCGCTTGAAGGCATCGATCTTGAGGCGTTCTTCTTCGAGGCGAGAGATGAATTCTTCCAGCGTGAGGTTGTGAGTGTCATCAGACTGATTATGGTGTCGAAAAGATTTGAGAAGAATGGAAAAGCTGTGGTGGGGTTTGCAATCCAGGCTAAGCTCATAAGGTATTGCCATAATATTTTTTTTCTCTTTTCAACGTACGTACAGACAAAGACAACAAACCAGGAAGCTATATATAAAGAAGATAGTACCAGAATAGGCGCTTAGGGATATGTTATGTTAGGAACAAACAAGAGAAAAAAGATAGTGTTTGGCTTCTTGCTTCAGATGTGAATTGTAAACACAAGGAGGATTCGAGGGAGTATCGTCTTCTTTTTCGAGGAATAAAGCAGTTTAAGAGACCCAAAAAAGGGATAAAGCAAAGAGAAATGAAAATTCCCACAGAATTAGGGTAAAACGGAAGGGAAAAAATTGATAAATATAAAGAAGGCATGGTTTAATTAAAACTTTAAATTAATCCCAATGTTTCTTCTTTTTTTTTTTTTATTTGATAGGGATATAATTACTTTTGAGGTTTAAAAGGCGAAGGATTTTTGCTTCTCCACCGACCAATGTTCTTTCTAAGATTCAAACTTGTATTCTTCTCATTATGTGGGTGAGGTTGCTTACCACTTCAACTAATAACTTATTGGTTTAATCTCATTATTTCTGTAAATACCTTATGTAGCTAATACCGTGTTACTTGAATTATGAAATTCAATTCTTCTATGAACTTTGTTTTTAGGAAAAAAAATTAAACAGAAAAGAAAAGAAAAGGGAATCAGAGAGTCTGACATTAGAGGTTCATGTGCATACTGAGAGCATCGTTGTATAGAACTTTTTGTGTAGTCTTTGTAGGAATATGGACAATATAAATTAAAGAGGATTCTTCTTCTTACTGTCTTAACTCCTTTAATTTTTTCTCTCTCTCTTTTTATTCTTTGCTTTAATTTCTTTATCCCCATTATATACTGTCTTTTCTTTCTTTTTTTTATCTGCAACCTTAGCGACTCTCAGATTCTCGGGCAGCTTCAAATAGCTTTATTGTCTTTCTTGTCACCCTTTATTCTTCATCTGACATTGTATTTTTTTCCTCCATGAAAATCTAATGTACCACTTATTATCTATGTGGATAGTTAAAGGATTAGTACGTTTAAAAATGCAGAAATTAAAATTCATTCATGACATATAAGGCTTATGTCCCTCCTCACTATAGTGATGAGCATCGAGTCCTCATTACTATGATGAGATTCAAACCATTCAAATATAATATGAACAGCCTAGGTTTAAATTTGTTTAATCTATAATTTTTGTAATTGGTAAATTTATTTTTCTGAGAAATCATAGTTATAAGAATATTTTTATTTTAAATTTTAATTATATTAAAATAAAAGGTTATTTAAAATATGGAAATTAAATTAAATATGGACCCTCCAAAATCAATCTTCTAAACAGTCCAAATTAATGATGAGTACAAAAATGTGCTTCTATCCAAGTAACACCATGTTAAACGAACCAAGTTTAGATGCTCATCAAGAGTGATGAGCACCCAAACTCATCCGATTTAAATGATTCAAATTTAAAATTTCAATTGATATTTTAAAATTTAAAATTATTTTTTTTTGAAATAATGATAGTGAAGAGATTATTTTTATTTTATAATTTACATTCATTAAAATAATTTTTATAAAATTAAAAAATTAAATCTAAACAATCTAAATTTAATGAGCTTGGGTGCCCAACTGCTCATCATCATTCCCATGTTAAGTGGGAGAGATCCTCATGCCATTTGAGACGTGAATATAATTAATCAATATAAACCAAAAATATTAAATATATATATATATATATATATATATATATATATATATACACACACACATATTGTTATACTATTTATTAGTCATAATTAATAGGTATGGCTCCTCTCAAATTTTTAGCAACCTTTTTTTGCTATTCTTCCGATCTTTATTCCTATTTATTATCATATTCAAATTTTGTTAGAGTTCTTTCTTTTAGATTTAAGTCCTTAGGAAGTAATTTCCTAAGTTTGATGTTATAATTATATTCTTTAAACTCACAAAAATGAAAGAGATATTATATGTGTGTGTGTGTGTGTGTGTGTGTGTGTGTGTGTGTGTGTGTGTGTGTGTGTGTGTGTGTGTGTGTGTGTGTGTGTGTGTGTGTGTGTGTGTGTGTGTGTGTGTGTGTGTGTGTGTGTGTGTGTGTGTGTGTGTGTGTGTGTGTGTGTAAAATAAAGGAGAGGGACCAAGGGTTGGGTCTGACAGAAGGAATCAATCCTTATAACGTGGCAAATCAATATTTAAATCTATGTTGGAAGAGGTACTCTCATTTAGCTTCTAACAATATTTTGAATAGGATTATCTCTAATAAGAAAATATATGTGTGCTTATCAAAAGAAGAGGGGGAAACACATATTCAAATGAATTTAACTTGTAGTTTGAATCCACCCAACAACTTGCTTTTGAAGTTTAAAAGTTGAATAGTTGTCCACAAATGGAGTGCATTGAGTTAGGGAAATATCTCATCTGAAAAATGATCGACGTTAATTTCATGAAAGAATACATTTAGTTGCATATAAGGAAGGAATAACACAAAATATATGTGAAAGCCTCCAAAAGAGTGATAAAGGAGTCTCATACCCATACATGGGAATCTTCTTCCCTATCTAACTTTATTGAAGTGAGTAGGAAGGTAACAAGATTCTCCCTTTCATATATTTCAGGAATATATATTTTGTACTTTTAGATATCAAGGTATAAATCATTTTTTTCATGTATTTGATTATGCATTAAAAATAAGTTTATATTAAAAAAATAATTACACACGCATGCGCATGCGCATGCACATAGAGTGTGCATGACTTTTTTTTAAAACATATATTATATCCATTTTACTTTAGAAATATTAAATATTTGTCCTGGAAAAGTTGAAATTTTGGATGAGTTGGGATTATTCATTACTAAGAAATCATATATTCGAATCATGTAAAAAAATCATACAACAAGAGCTCTGTTTGCTTTCAAACCACTATAGCCAATCAAAGTCGAATTATTTCGTAGTATAAAAAACCAAATAGATCTCACAACAACAAAAATTTATTAACCAAAATATCGATCATACTGTGCATGGATTTCCGCAAGAAAATATATATACATATATAAACACACATATATAAAGTTGTCACAAGACAAGTTTTTAAGAGATTGGATCATATAAAACGTCAAAGTTTTAATAATATATACTTCCGGTACTTAATATAAAAGCTAGTTAAAAATTATTTGGTCATAAGTAAAAAACTTTAATTCGGCCACTTTGTCTCTAAAAATTATAATTTTTTTCTTAAAACTATACCTATTGATTATATGCATTAAGGAGTTTTTATCCAAAAATAGTCATGATGAAATATAATATTTTAGGGAAAAAATAGAAATAACTAATTTTATTAATATATTCATATTAGTTAATTAGCTCTTATATTAAATATTGGAAGTAGTATACTTGAATGAATGTAACCAGTAGAAAAGTTATACTCCATTCGGTCTTAAATATAACACAAAGTTGATTTTTTTTAAGAGATTAAGGAAACTAAATAAGGTACTTAATTATATCATATATTGTGTATCTTTAAATTATATATTAGTTTATTAGTCAAACTAACTAGTTTTGAGGAAAAAAATAAAAATAAAAATATTCTAAGTAATTTAATTAGCTTCCTTAATCTCTCTAAAAAGATTAACTTTGTCTTATATTTAGGACTAAAGGGAATATTTTATCTGTAAAAATTAAATTTTGTTAAGAAATAAAATTAAGAAAATTCGTAAATTTATTAATGGGTGACCTCATATATATAATCTGATTTTTTCTTTTATGAAACACATGCACGAGTTGTTGTTATCTATGCACTTTCTATTAAAAATATTGTGTTTGGCCAAAAGAAAAGGTTATATTTTGGTGACGAAACAAGTTTTTCATTCTTGTAGTGCTTCTCGTTTGACTAGTAACATATGGTATATAAGCGAACACTACTACTCCTTGACTCCTTGATATAAGATATATTTAAAAAGTTGATCTTGGTTATAAATATAAGATATAGTTTTTAAATTTGTCAATGTTTTTCTAATTAATCCCTATTGTTGCTCCATCAACCATAATCAAATAGGAGAAGGAATTAATGGAGATAATTAGAGTGGTTTAAAAAATATATGCCATATCAACTAACGTAATTAATTTTCTTAAGTTAATCAAATTAAGTAAATATATTTTATATTAAGGACCAGATGAGTATTTTTCAGTACACAGATATAAGGAATGTGAATTAGGGGTCTACCAATTTGTCCAAATATAATTCAAATTCATATTTATTTGTTTCTAGAAAATTCTAAATAAGTCATGGTATTTAACGTTTTGCGAAAAATATATATTTCTATGTTTTAAATTTTAAATTTTTCATTTTTTCTATATGTTATATATTTTCCTTTGTATAAAAAAAAATTATTTTCCATTTTTTTAATTTTTTTTTTCTAATTTACCTCTATTGATGCTTCATCAACCATAATCAAGTAAAAAAAAGATAGAGAGAATTAAGGATAATAATTAAAGTGTTTTAAAAAAAACATTTCATACTAAATATCTTAACTAACTTCTTTAATCTAATCAAATTAGGTAAATAGGTCTTATATCAAGAACTAGAAGAAGTACCATTTATGACAAATAAATACTAGGAATCTTATAATTTTATTTATGTAAGAAAAATATGATAACGAAAGTTGTAAAAAGATAAGCAATTAAGAAAATGTCACCCTTTCTTAGAGAGAAGTGGGGAGAGAAGTGGGATAAAGGGAAAGAATCAAATTCTTTGAGCACTTGGTTGCATTCCAACTTTACTCTTCTCCTACAAGCTACATTCCAACTATTACCTTTTCTTTGGATTCCCTTTGTTTTCTCTTTTTCTTTCAAGGGAGGGGGAAAAATGAATGAATATAGAAGAAAGAGAAGGAACATTATCATGTCATGACACGTGCTCGTAATATTCTTCACATCCTGCCTTTTCTTCTTTGAATATTTTCGTTTATGATCTCTTTAAATTCATAAAAATATCTAAAAATCAAAAATGAAAAAAAAAATGATCAAGTGTTGAGATATCATGTGATTTTTAATCATATTTTAATCACCCCTTTCTCTTTAAATACATTAATATATATATATATATATATAATTGTTAAAGTAGTTATTGTCTCCACTCTTTTTTTTTGTTGCCCACCCGATTCACCGGAGCTTTACCCTGATTATATCTGGATCCGACCCGCGTCGCGCACCTGGCTATAGTGGGAGAGTCTCCCAATGGAAATTTTCTGCATACACAATACTCGAATCCAAGACCTTACTTAAGCGGAACTAAACCGCTTACCACTTAGACCAACTCCCATTTATTATTGTCTCCACTCTTTGATTTCAGAATATAGTTTTTCCCCAGTCTTTTAGGCAAAAAAATATTTTGTAAGGGAAAAAAGTCACAGTCTGGGATTTTGAATTGGATCCATATTAGCCGATGGCCATTGGAAGATGCCGCCTCAGAAAAAGAAAAAAAATCAAAGTTGTATGGGCTCTTGAATTTGGCCCACTTTTGTTAAATGCTCATCAATCATCATAAGCAGCATGGTACTCGGCGTCTTGGTGTAAGTCGTAACTAGGGGTGTTCATGAGGCCCAGAAACCCGCAATGTCTGTCCGAGCCCGATAAAAAAATGTCCAGCCCGGCCCTAAAAAATACGCCCATAAATCATTTAGGCATCTTCGGGCAGGGCTGGGCACCGGGTAAGGTGTGTTGCCCTGCCCATTTGGCCCTGCCCAATATGTATGTATAATTGTATTTAAAATATATATATATTGTATATATAATTGAACAAGTATTTACTTACTATTCAATTAGAATTTAATGAATAAACATATTTTGTATTTATTAGGCATATAGGCATATTTTTTCATACACATATTTAATTAAGAAGTGGGTAAATTGAGTTTTTGAAAAGTAAATTATTTTCAAATAATAACAAAAATAATCTCTATTGAATTAATTTGTTTTTTTGGCCCATGAATCGAATCTAAGTAATAAAATCTCAAAAGGACTATGGTATAAAATATGTTTTTGAAATATCAAACTATATATTTTTTCTGTATTATTATTATTTAATACTTTATTATTTTTAAATTTTTAAGAGATTTTTGGGCACATAAGCCCGCCCAGCCCAGCCCAGCCCGAAAATTACTCAGGCTTTCATTGGGCAGGGCCGGTCAACGGGCCTCAAAACGCCGCCCATTCTTTTTTCGGGCTGAGCATCGGGCATGGTCTATGCCCTACCTAGCCCTGCCCATGTACACCCCTAGTCGTAACCATCCAAATATTTAGTTTCAATACTCCGAATTCAAAATTTTTAATTCAATATTTAGAAATGGAAATTTCATTTTTTTTTTCTTTCGAAAAAATAACATATAGGATCTGTCTTTATTTTACATGGACTAAAAATATAAAAACAAAAAATAAAAAAATTCAGAAAAATTCCTTCAAAATTTAAAAATATCAAATCAATTATTTCCTACTAAAAAGAGTTGTAAATTGATAAACAAGTGTAGTCAATACATAAACTATTGTAAGAAAAAAAAATAATTTAGAATTTTGATATTTTGAAAGTATTTTTCTAAAATTTTTCTAAAATAAAATTATATTAAATCTAGAGTATACAATTACTAGTGAAAAATGCCATTTTGCACAGTCAAATTTACACCGACTATCATATCCCCCATTTTGAGTCTAGAAATTCAAGAATAATGTTAAATTAAATATGCTTCAAAGCCCAATTGACCGGAAAGTTACAGAAGAGCCTTGAAAAGTTAGAACCATTTTTAGAGGCTTCGGAAAAGTTCCAATGGGCTAAAGCGAAAGGGAGTAGCGATCTAGATGTAATGGAAAAAGGGTACAAGTTAGAAAAAGAAGATAAAAAAGTGTTTAGGGATGAAATTGTAATTATTGAAAGATTAGGTTATTAAGTGTAAATCAGTATTATGAAATTACAAAAAAAAAGTCCAAAACTTGAAAGAAATTGATAGAATTGTTATAAATGTTATAATTATGTGTGAATGTCCGTAACATCTAAGAATAAAACTTTTGATCTTCCATCTCATGTTGAATGGACATTATGCTATATAACCCTCAAATTAAATGGTTTCCACTATTTATTACAATAACCTCCAATTTTTTTCATATTGTATCATAATGTAAATTAATTCTCCTACTTATGATATTGTAACTCTTTGAAGGGTTGAAGACCTATAAATAAAAGTTTGATATAAAGGATTAGATGTACATAGAAAAGCTATATAAATAAGAATTCTACTCCACTCTTCATCTTTCTCTTTTCTTTCTTCATCCCCGTGTCTCATCTCTTTATTTTTATTTATTTTCATAACAAGAATATCTTAGTCATTTTACGTTTAATGGTATTTTAGCATTCAACAATTTAGATGGATTTTTTTTAAGTAATAGTTCATAATGGCTTTTAAACATGGTTCTGAAGAGTAGACCGGATTGGCCAGTTTGAGCTGAAAATCAGCCAATTGGTGGTCTGACCGGTTGTCCGGTGATTGACATTGGTTCGACCGGTTTTCTCACTATTTGATCAGTTTTTATTTTTTTTAATATTTTATTCAGAATTTCATATAAATAATTTTAAAATCTTTCCTTCCTCATAGGCCTAACTCTGGTTTAGCTCCGATTTGATTCGATCTGATCCACTAACTCTTAACCCAGTATCTCGACTGATTCAATGGGTGATCTAGGTTTTAGAACCTGAATTTTAAAGGTTAAAGAAGGTATTAGATGGCATATTGGTGAGGGATAAAAAGAGGGACAATTAAAATACTTAATTTAATAAGTTGGTATTATATTGTAAAAAAAGATGTGTTAAGAGACAATTTGGCCTCAAAATTTGTTCGAAGGGCAATGCCTCCAGAAGTGTAAAAAAGGGAGTAAGTTTGTCTTGGATGTTATATCAATTAATTTTAATCGTTAGTTGATCAAATATGTTAAACTGGTAAGCCCAATGTCATCCACGCAATTTTTGTTAAGGTGCAAATTTACTTCGAAAGTTTGAAATCTAACTTTGAAAAAAGAGTTAAAGGGCTTAAATGATTCGAAAGTTTTCATGTATAGACATTAGGCACCTGAAAGTTTTCAAGCGGGCAAATATGCTTGAGGAATTTAAAAAATGGGGGCAATGTTGCCTCCAATAACAAGCCCTAATAGTCAACATTTATTGACCAAATATGCAGAGGTGGCATGCCTACATGGCATCCACCTCACACCTTCCATTTTCTAAGTTTGAAAAAATTTAAAAAATATCATCCTCTTACCTCCTCCTCTTGACTTTGACTAGAGCCTTTTTAGACTTTGAAGTTAATAAGAGTTAGATTTAATATTTTTGTCTTAAAAGTGAAATCAAACCTAAAAGATCTAGCCATGTAGGGCTAAGGGCTAGTCTTTTTAGGCCCTTATATAACTTTTAATTTTTTAAAATTATTTATATGATAATATTATTATTGATATTTTATACTTTGTTAATGATTTTGCAAATATTTAGTTGTTATTATTTTTTTTAGAATTAAGTTTCATAAGAATATCTTGTATTAAGAATTCGAAAAATTAAAAACTTATAAAAATATTTTTTATTTCATTAGTATTCTTATCAATTTTGTATTTTTTGACTTATTTTCTAATAATTGTTTTGTTTATATCTTGTATTGTTTATTTTATTGACTACTTATACTTTTTAAGACATATTTATAAAAAGTATTTTTAATTTGGTTAAGTCTTCTCATTAATTATTTATAATTGTGGTATGTAGACAATAGTTTACCTTTAATTATAATTTAATAACTGTGTTTGTTTGTTGCATGATGCGTACCGTTTATATCTTAATTTTGATAACATTTATGTGTTAAATTAGGACATTCATTGTTGTGATTTTTTTAAAAAACTGAAAAAAGATTATAAAAATTGTTAAAATAGCTTCTGCCCTATATGACCGACTCTAACCCTTATGCTTACGAGCAAGGCCTCAAAAAAAGCAAGGTATAAAAAATCAGACCAAACTGGCCGGTTCATATTGGGAGCCGGTGAATCGGCCACTTATCCGGTTTGGTTGCTTCTTAAACTAGATAAAAACTAACTTGGAACGAACCGCTTTGAATCGGCGTAACCCGAACAAAACCTGCGTGACCTGCTGGGTTGGGAGGGTCACCCGGGTTAGCTTTTTTAAAAAAAAAGAATGCTCCCCAACGGTGAACCACAC
The DNA here is from genome assembly GCA_963242795.1 of Inga leiocalycina. Classification (NCBI taxonomy): domain Eukaryota; kingdom Viridiplantae; phylum Streptophyta; class Magnoliopsida; order Fabales; family Fabaceae; genus Inga; species Inga leiocalycina. The sequence goes on from OY725327.1 coordinate 30,771,970, forward strand.
CATTTTAGAGAAAGAGAAAGAAGGTTTGGAGAAGGAAGAAGACTGGAATGAAGAAAGGTGAAGCATGCTAAGAACAAACTCAGAGAAGATAAAAGAATTTACCTAGCATGATATAGTCATAACCATCGACAGCAGAATATTGAATCGTTGATAAGAGGATAAAAAACAAGAACAAGGCATGTTAAAAGAAGACGCCGTGTAGAAATTTAGACTCAGAAGGAAAGAGACGAAGAAAATGAAGAAAAGGTTTGAAATAAAGACATGATGGAGAATAATGCTTGAGTGGTGAGAAGATAGAGAGTTTGCTGCATCGAGAAGAGGGGATGAAGGAAAAGGTGTTAGTCTGCTACATTGGCTATTGGGAAAATAAAAAAATCCTAAAAAGTAAATCTATTTTTTTTACCTTAAAAAAATAACTAAATTTGAAACTTAAGGGCTGACCAAAACAAAAAAACAAAAAGTAAAGCTCAATGCTTTGATTGCCACGTATAGACGAAAATTCAATATAATCCATGCTGTAACTCTCAAGAATTTTTTTTTTTGCCGGATAACTCAAGATTTTGTAATCTTGTCATCTATAACTAATATATATATATATGGAGAAATATGAGCAAAAAATTGTATATGTCTATGTTTGCAGTTAAGATTATTAGTGGAAAAAAAAATTCTCTATATGAAAATCCTATATGTAGTAAATTTTCGAGCTAAATGATTTTAAGAATTACGATATTCATTTTTATTTTTCATCAATGATTATTGATTAAAGAACTGTAGAACACTGGGATGAATCTTTCTAATATTATTGTATTTGTTATTTTTAGTATTAAAATATTATATTTTTATATTTTGATTTTAGTGATTATTAATGTTGCTGTATTTTATTATTATTAATTAATTATGTTATTTTAATATGACCGATTTAATCCTAAACCCCAATCTAATCTATTAATCATTAAACTAATACCTTAACCGATTTAATATCGGGTCGAATTTTTTAAACCTTGGGAAAAAGACTTTTTTCATTTAGCCGGGTTAAAAGGACTCACCCTGCTTACCGGCTCTAACTCTGACGCTCAGATCTTTCTCGCTCATCAACAAAACCCTCCCTCCATCACCGACACGACCTCCATCATCCATAGCTTCCGTCGCCCTCTACCTTCATCGCCAGCGACCTCTCCTGGGTAGGCGAAGCAAGGAAAAGAGTATTCATTACCGAATGGGAACTCACCACTGAATCAAGCTAACTTCTTTAGCTCGCCTCGAATGGTGAAGTCCCTGAGAGCAGAGAGGGGATTCGTCAGAGAGCTCAAATAGGAGAGTTCACCGGTGTTGCTGCTACTAGAAGAAAGATTGTGAGACTTTGAGGCGTTGGCGGCTTCTCTCTTTTTGATATGCAACTCCTTCCTCTTCAATCTCTGAGTAGTCCTACCTCTTCATCTTCTCCTTCTCCCTCCTTGATCTGTCGCGCACAGCCTCCTTCCAGCCCTTGTCTTCGCCGCCGTCAGCATTCAAACTTGTTCTCACGCCGCAGTTACACAAATTCTGCTAAAAATCGAACCCAAATCTTCTTCTACTTCTCGATCTCTGTTTTCTCTGCTTCTCCATCTAATTTTTTTCTGCAAATTTTAGTTTGTTTGAGATGGATTGATTTTAATTTTTCATTGAAATCGCTTCTTTCCAAGTTGATTGTTGAGGCTAGTTTGGATTTTTGCGGGTTGTGTAAATCTTCCGATGATGCGCGACGGTGTGGATAGGTTTAGGTGAGAGGATTTCTTTGGCTAGGCTACTTCATTAATTTCACATTTTAATTACATATATAAATTAAAACAAATGCCACTTTCAGTCCTCGAGATAAGAGACTCAACAATAAGAGTAAAGAAATTAAATAAATTAATCTAATATATTTATACTTTTCATATTTTTTAAATTAATTTATTTGACTTATAGACTAATATGTAATTTAGTGATACTTATAAGTATTCTAAAAAAATGTTATAATTAAATATGTTACTTAGTTTTATCCATCTTTTTAAATAAGTCAACTGAATTTTATATTAAAATATGAAGGTAGTATTTGAGTTGAAGGAAAAAAAGAGGATTTCAGGTTTTTTTTAAAAAAAAATTTTCCTACTAAAAAATCTAACATAGATGTCATATAGGTATATCATATTTGTATATGTGGTTAACAAATATTGATCGTTAAGGCTTGTTAACAGAGGGGTGACATTGCCCTTTTTCTTAAAACTTTCATGGCATATTTGGTTCCTCAAAAGTTTTTAGGTGTTCAATGTCTACATGTGAAAATTTCCAAGATATTTAAACCCTTTAACCCATAAAAAAATGAAGTAGATCACAAATGAAATTCTAATGTAAATATATACCTTAACAAAAATGATGTGATGGCATGTGGACTGTCAGTTTAATAAATTTAGTTAATTAATTATCAAAATTAATTGAGATGACGACCATAACAAAATTATTTTCTTTCTTACAATTTTGAAACAAAATTATCCTTAAGTAATAACTTTTTGAATAAAATTATCGTTAACCCTTCAAAATTATTTAATAACTTTGACTAATGTCAATATGACAGGGTACGTTAACGGGCTGAGAGTAACTATATATACCATGTGAGAGAAGGAGTGATTATTCGCCGTTTAATTGGGGAAAAATCTTTTGCTTTTTAGCTATCGGAAAAAAAAAATCAATCGGAAACATAAGACTTATACTTCCCTAATTTTAAAATGGGTTAAGGAGTAAATTGATCAATAAAGTTTAAGGAAGGAGTGTTTGACATAATTATGTTTTAAAGGGGGCACAAATACATATAAGGAATTAAAAGTGGGGTATTCAGTACAAAACCGTTAAATTTGAACAAACGGCGTTAAATTATAAGAGAAGAAAACCCCTAACTGCGTTAGATCAAATTTAACGGTTTTGTATCGAATGCTTCACTTTTAATTCCTTATATGTATTTTTGCCCTCTTTAAAATATAATTGTGTCAGGTGTTACGGGTGTAGATGATATATTAAATAGTATAAGTGTACACTGTTGTAATCAAGTAATGTAAAAGCGAGTAGAGTATCGTTCCCACGAGGATTGATCACTAAGTACTAAAATGGATAATTTTAATTCTATTTAGTCGATCGATTAGTTGGTGATTAAAATAACAAAATGATTAAATATGAGTGCAAATAATATGAAAGCAAATATGAGAAAAGCCCTATGGGTCAAATTTCACTTAACAAATTTCAGATTGAATTACTTATCTATTTTAACCCAATTTATTCCACATGATTGATAGTTGAGTTTCTCTAATTTAATTACTAGTTTCTTCCAAGGCCAAGCAATTCTATAATCAATTGTTAATCCAATATATTCCTTTATGAATGTAAGCAATTAATTATACATTAAGATTTATAGAACTCAGTAAGACTACACAACTCATATGAATATATTTCTATTTCATATGCAAGTTATGATTTTAATCATAGGATTTACACACATGTATCTCCTTCCAGTCTCAACATGCATATTGAAATCATTCAAAAGATGGCCAATCAAATAAAAGCATTAAGAATAATAATTAAAACTCAATCATGAAAGAGAAATTAAAACTAGATTTAATAAGTTAATATTCAATCCGTCATTAGTAAACTACATCATTACCCTAGGAAAATAGAAATTTAGCTCATGATGAAATTAAAAATAAAACCAAAATAAATTGAAAACTTCATAAATATTGCATAAAGCTTGAATGAAAACCTCAAAAAATACTGCGTAACACTTGAATATTAAATTCTGAAATATAAATATACAACTAAAAAATACATGAAAAATGGAGAAATCTAACCATCCATTTAGGAGGTAAAACCTTCCAAATAGGAGGCATGAAAAAAGTAATACAATACTAAGCCTTCCATGTATGAGGCATGTAGAAAGTAATACAATGCATAAAATTAAATATAAAAAATAACACAATTTATTCAAAACCGTCAGAGAAAAGATCACTCCCTGTCAGAGAAATATCTCCATGCCTTCCCTACTTCCTCCTCATTTTGCGGAGAGGCACATCTATATATAGGCAGGCGAAGTCCTTTCACGAGTGCGTCTGTTGCTTTTTTTTCCCCCACAAGTGCTACAGTGTTTAGTGCTTCTTTTCACACATGAACAATGACTTCTTAGCAGACTTACGAGTTTTTCTACGATTGCTACAATGTTTTGTTGACTGCTACAGTTCTTCCATCTGCTGCAGTCACCTCTGCTTGCTACAATAACGATCTGCTACAGTGATTTCGTCATGAATAGTGACCGCCGCTACAGTACTGCTCTTTTTATATACTTTTATTTATTTTTTACATACAATTTATTTTACACCCAAATATATTATATTAAGCTCAAATATCGTCCATAAAATTATCATATAAAGGAAAATAAATATGTAAATATTTTACTTATCATCAGGTGCTCCTTCTTTAAAACTTTATTGGTAAATCTACTCTTTAACTCTTTTAAAATTTATGTGTCTTGATAATATGTAAAATGAAATTCGAAAAAAAATTAAAGAATTCATTAAAATAAAGGAAAAAAGAAAACATAACTAGAGTCTTTTTTTTTTGGACCTTGTGAGTCATATCCTATTTTGGCTCTATAATATTTTTTTGAGTAAAATACTCTAATCTTTCTTGCTTTTTGCTTTAATTACACTGACTCCTTATTTTAAAAACATATACTTAAGTTCAAACCGTTAACTCTGTTAAAGATTTTTATTTTTTAATTAAAATTTATATTACAATAAATTTTATTTACTAATTTATCCTTCATCGTTACTAATTTCCTAGTTTTGACTAAAATTGATAAAGTAATTTAAGAGTTTTATTTTTCTTTTTCTTAACTTATTTTTTACTTTTTTAAATAGTTATATGTTAAATTTTTTCATATTAAGATAAATACTTAATTAATTTAATTAATGTAGACCTAGAAAACTTGATTAAAAATATGATTAATCCTATTAATAGATGCATACTAAAATAAGCATGTTTATAAATGTTTGTGCAAAAAATGTATTTAAAAAATTAAAAGAAATCATATACCATATCAAATTTACATTATTAATAACATATTGTGAATAAAATATATTTCTTTCTTTTTCTTTTTGCCTTTCATTTAAAAGGCATATTTTTTTGGTCTTTTAAAAGAATATTAAATAAATAATTTTCAATAAATATGATAAAAATTTAAAATTCTATAATATAATAAAAATTTAAAAATTTTATAATATATTGGAAATTTTGAACATACATGTATTAAAATTATTTTTTTGTATGAAAATTTATTTTTAGGCAAATATAAATGTTTATTCATTTGTTGAAAAAATGGTATTTTGGTCAAAGTAAATGTTTAATAGTCAAGCTTAACGGTCAAGTAACGGTTGGGTGGATGAAAATGGAATATCAAATATGTAAGGGAGGTTTCTGTAATTTGTATTTTAATTTCAAGGGAAATCTATATACGTTTTGAAATAAGGGAAAGTTTGTGTGATTTAGGTAAAATAGAGGGGTAGTCAATGTATTTTACTCTATTTTTTTTAGTAGGGTTTAAAGTATCTATTGCTAGTAGCAATGACTAATTACCTCACCCTATAGGCTTCATGAAGGAGCTTTAGAGTCTATTTAATTCAACCGCATTGCATACCTGCAATGATAATCATGGTTGCATTACCAAGATAAAAGTATTTGGTTTCTCTTTAACATGGTAATAAGGTTTACCATGGTAATGATGATTACCAAAAATTTGGTAATCCTCATTCATACCCTCTCCTTATGAATACTCATCATCACCCTATTGTAATTAAAATTAATTATATTTAAATTATAT